>JAVTIF010000009.1:0-1200000 GCA_032158265.1 Bacidia rubella | reverse complement strand
TCCATAGCGTCGGTGCATATGAGCTGAGAATTAGGCGCTTTTCAAGAGGGTTCAAAGGAAAAAGCTCAGGGGATGAGATGATGATAATAGAAGGCAACCCACGTGG
This sequence comes from Bacidia rubella, assembly GCA_032158265.1. Taxonomy (NCBI): domain Eukaryota; kingdom Fungi; phylum Ascomycota; class Lecanoromycetes; order Lecanorales; family Ramalinaceae; genus Bacidia; species Bacidia rubella. Next base: position 1,199,894 of record JAVTIF010000009.1, on the reverse strand, counting down.
CCCGGCGGCTACTTTTCTGATCTACGTGCCTTGCGGAGCCTCGTAGATTACCTATCCTCGCGATGATGCTATTTCATACCCAGGAGCAAGAAGGGCCACAAGGGGGTAAGGAACATGTATGGAATGCAACGACATCATGAACAATGTTTAGCGTATCACCCGCGAACAGTCGGGACTCTTGGTAAAAACAATATTTTCATGCTGATCGTTAGAATGCACGATGTAGTATGCGTGCAGGGTCTGTGAGTACGGAATCAACGAACTTGTGAGAAGGCCGAACTTAGCTAGTCCTATTAACGGTCGATGTCGATAAAAACCAATCGTCTTGATCCGTCTAATGCAAGGTAGGGCGTCCTTCAGCATCCGGGTAGTATTGAGGCGCCTCTCGTCGATCGAACATACCATAATCACGCAAGATTCTTACGTGCCGGAGTCCGACACCATCACTCAACTTCATTTTCTGCTTGCATGCCAATGTAGCGGCTTCATTCTTCCAGCAAGACAAAGCGATCACATGACCAGGATCCAGTACCCCGTCAAACACATCCCATTGCACCAGTCCTGAGGCGTCTACCTGCAATCCGAGGGACTTGGCAACGGTCTTCGGGTCCGTGGCCTTCGCCCAGTCCAGGGGTCTGACGGTATTAAGGAGAAGAAGCGTGGTTGCATCGCCGACTTCCGTTTCGTCAAGGCTTTGCGCTTTGTCAAGTCCATTGACAGATGCTTGACGACTGCTGCTGTCATCAACATTCTGCCCAACCCGCAAATAATAGTCGAGCAAAAGCTTATTGCGTCCCATCTCCTGATATTTGTGGTGTTCCTCAGTAGTTCGCCACCGAATCAACGCTTTCTCTGTAGCCCAGGTTGACAGGGAAAGGATGTATCCTTCGCGGGTCAGGCTGCGATATCGGATATTTTCGATGTAGCCAGGAATGCTTTCGCTGATTGGACGCAGAATCTGGGCTGCGCCAACATACGTGTTCCAGTGTTCGGGCTTTGCTTTGACTTCGAAAATTACGGAGAATGGCATGTGGTTCACTTGCCCCTCGGATTGCTTACTGTTTGGACATCTGTCTCCAAAAAGAGAAAAGAATGCTTCGATATAGCTAAGAGAAGATCTCGAAGAATGAAAATACACAGAAGCTTACGTGTAGATAGAACGGAATATAGAGAGATTGCAATGGCAGTACTCTGGGTTTGACCTGTGGTGCAAGTAGGGCAGCGCAAACGACTTGGAATACAACCAAGGTAAACGTGAAAGCAGAATGTATTGAGGATTCCGAGAGATACTTGCCATGCAATGCAGTCTCCTATATAGAAAGTGGCTCATGTAAGGGATTCGTGCTGGCCTTGGACATTGAAGGCAATGTCATGCAGACCCCTCAAAAGATATGACTAGCAGCGACTAGCTCCAAATCCAGCCCACAGCGCTGTCAGACTCTGATACATTGACTACCATACTAGTCAGAAATTATATACTACCGTTCCAGATATCAATTAATAGACGTCGGTGGTTCTCAGTGGCAACATTTGACATCTGAGGAAGGACCCCTGTATAATTGAGAGCGTATACGCACTTTGAATACTGATCTTCACTTTGTGCTAGAGGCTCCTTGGTCTAGACCGAGCCCTTATTACTTGGCCGGAGAAATAAGGTTGGTGCATTCATGCAGAAATATCGTCATGAAATACGTCAACGTTAAGATGACTTGCGATTCCAGACGTCTTAGGCCTCAATAAAATCAGCCCTTGCGCTGTTGAGACTGACGAGCCTCTCGCCAAAGTGTCTTTCACAAATGCTTATCGACTGGCTACGAACTGTGCCACTACGACAGCTGTAGCAAGAGTAGGCGTTGTTTCAAGGCATTTCTCATCTTCTTCTTCAGTCATGGCGCCAATTACAAAGGAGTGTGACTACCTCGTCATTGGCGGCGGTAGTGGTGGCTTAGCAGCAGCGCGGCGAGCAAGCGGTAGATGGGGAGCAAAGGTCATTGCCGTTGAGAGTAACAAACTAGGAGGCACTTGCGTAAATGTAGGATGTGTGCCAAAGAAGGTAACCTGGAATGCTGCCGCCATAGCAGAGACGCTGCATCAAGCCAAAGGATACGGGTTCTCAATCAAGGAGACTGCCCCTTTCAATTGGCCTATGTTCGTCAAGAAGAGGTCCGACTATGTGAAGCGACTGAATGATATCTATGGCCGTAATCTGGAGAAGGATCATGTAGAATGGCTCCATGGTCGCGCTTATCTACATTCCAGGAATGAGGCCGAGGTTGTACTGGACGATGGCAGCAAGCAGAAAATTAATGCAAAGAAGGTCCTAATCGCCACCGGAGGCCACCCAAATATTCCGAAGACACCAGGAGCAGAACTCGGCATCACGTCTGATGGTTTCTTCGAACTCGAACAGCAACCAAAGAAAGCTGCCCTAGTAGGTGCAGGATATATTGCCGTCGAAATGGCAGGCATGTTCCACCATTTAGGCACTGAAACCCACCTCTTCATCCGCCATGACAGCTTTCTCCGTAACTTCGATCCCTTAATCCAAGACAAAATCATGACCGAATACGAAAAGCAAGGCATAATAATCCACCGACAGTCCTCACAATCCAAAGTCGAAAAACATCCCACAAAACCCGGCTTCCTGAACCTCCATTACTCTGACTCGACCACAAAATCCGGCGTCCTAGAGATCGACTGCCTCCTCTGGGCAATCGGCCGCAGCCCCGAAGTCGCAGATCTCAACCTCCCCAAGATTGGCGTGAAGCAGAACGAGCGCGGCCAAATCATCACCGACGACTACCAAAACACGAACATCGACAACATCTACGCCCTCGGCGACGTGTGCGGGAAAGTCGAGTTAACGCCCGTCGCCATTGCCGCTGGCCGCAAACTCTCGAACCGGCTTTTCGGTGGACCAGAATTCAAAGATGCCCATCTCGACTATGAGAACATCCCGTCCGTCGTCTTCGCGCACCCTGAAGTTGGGTCCATCGGCCTCAGCGAGCCTGCAGCGCGTGAGAAGTTCGGGGACGAGAATGTGAAGGTGTATCAGACGAGTTTCACGGGGATGTATTATGCGATGATGGAGAGCCAGGACGATAAGGCACCCAGTAGTTTCAAGCTGATTTGTACGGGCGAGGACGAGAAGGTTGTGGGATTGCATATGCTGGGAGCTGGGTGTGCGGAGATGTTGCAGGGGTTTGGGGTGGCGGTTAGGATGGGCGCGAGGAAGAGTGACTTTGATAATTGTGTGGCTATACATCCTACTAGTGCTGAGGAGCTCGTTACGTTGACGTAGAGATGTGAGGTATTGGGTCGTGTGATGTAGCTAGGTATGTAGGGAACGTAAGATAGACTGCATGTTAGTCGAACTTGACTTCAGGAAGAGTTATTACCTAGACTTTGTTCGTGTGCTTTTTGCATAATATGTTGATTCGAAGACACCAAGCAGATGCGTGGGTGGTTGGTTTTCTCCGGTTCCGAAGGGGAGTCCTAGACCGTCGACCATGCTATGAGATACTTGGTCTCGACAAGTAAGCATCAAACGGTAAAGCTCGTCGTTGAGTGCTATCATGGGAGCATAGATCCACTGTGGTAACAACAGAATAGATATCGGACGTAGGAAATCCATCTCGACAGGGACCTGAGAAGTCATCCCAGCAGTAGGACACACAAAGCATGTAATTAGGTATAAAGAAATGTTGTTATTCTGTTTGTACAGTAGCACTATCAACACTTATCCTTTGCGCCTGAGCATGCTATGCATAACAAAATCCGAATTTCACGTCCATCGGAGATCCACAGCACTTCTTCAACCTCTTCAACATCGTACCGTGTTATCGACTCGTGTCATGGCTTAGCAGCCACTCGCCTCCACTTTAGGCATCATCAGTGGCTTTCGATGCCTTCTTTGCTTTCTTTACTTTCTTGACAGCCTTCTCGGCCCCCTCCTCTGCATCCTCTAGTGCTCTTTTTGCCCCAGCAGCAACCGTCTCTACAACATCCTTTTCTTTCTTATCTTTGTTCTCCTTTTTCGGCTTGTCCGCCTTCGACTTCTTCACCTTTGTCCTGACAGTCTCACTCACTACAGTCGTACTACCACCCTCCTTATCCTCGGCAGCAGTGACAACACTCTTCTCCTGCTCAACCAATTCCTCGACTGCTCCTTCGAGCCCTTTCTTCACCTCATCGGGGCTCTTCAGCTTCGGCGCCTCAAACTCGTATCCCATCACCTCCATAGCCTTCTCAGCCTTGACTTTCCGCTGCTTCTCCGTCTTCTCGATTTTTTGGTTCCAGGCAGACTTGCCAAGCGGCATTTCCAACTTGCGACCCTCGATCTTGTTCCATGGCACAGACTTGAAGTGCTTGTTTGCACCCTTCCACAAACTCTCGTGCTGATCCTCCTTGGGCACCGTTTTGCACTTGAGTAGATGCCCGAACAGGAGGTAATTATTCATTGTTCCAGCTGCGATCTTAGCGACCTCCAGATTCTCGAACTCAATGAACGCGTAGCCTTTCGACTTGCCCGATTGGCGAGAACGAGATAAACGAAGTTTGCTGATGTTACCAAATTGGCTGAAATACGCTCGCATTTCCTGTTCATAGAAGCCGTGGGGAATACGGCCTACATAAATAACGCCTAGTTCAGCATTTGCAGAGTTCTTCTTGAGGGCTTTGAGCTTCTTCTGGGTAGCCTTGGTGTCCGGAAATGCAGGGATGGGGTTTCCTTCTTCGTAGCCCTCGCCAACTTCTTCAGCGGGTTCGTCGTCGCTTTCGAAGCTTTTGATGAGAGCAGCAGTCTGATCGTCGATGTCGGACTCCTCATCCTCGCCATCCTCGTCATCCTCGTCGTCATTCGTCTTGTTGTTGTTGGTCGACGCGCCCACCACAGCCTTCACGGCCTCTACAACCTCCTTGCCTTTACCTTTTGCAGTCGCTTGGGCTGCGACGGCGGCTTCACCAGGGTTTAAGAGAGCCTCGGGGGTATTGTCAGTGAGAGAAGCTTTTGTTTCGCCGGTCAACCCACCGAATGACTCTTTGAGTGAGTTAGCACCTTGTGCGGCAGCCTCTAGACCTGAATTCACAATGCCACCAACCGCTTCTCCTATCGATTTGCGTGAATCCTTCTTCTGCTTTTTCGAAGTTGGCGCGGATGCGTGGTCTGCTAGAGGGTCTAAGATATCCGCTTTTACAGTCTCAGGATCAACCGCTGCTGACGCCTTTCGTTTCCTCGGTTTTGGCTTAGTAGTTTCCGTTTCTGCAGGCGATTGGACCTTTTTGGAAGCATCCTTCTGCTTCGCAGAAACAGATTTCTTCTCCTTCTTCTCATCTTTGGCCTTCGGATCTTTCTTAGCTTTCTCGGCAGCCTTCTTTGTTTTTGGTACCTTAGTTTCTTTTACCTCTTTATCTTTCGCGGTATCTAGTAACTTCTCAAAAGGTCCTTGATCCATAGCAGTATCCGTGCCGTCCTCGGCGTCTGCTTCAGGAGGAGCAGGCTTTGTGTCTTTCTTCGACCTTTTGGCTTTTGGCTTGGTGGTTGGTGCTTCGTCTTTGGACCCAACTTCCTTTGAGCTCGGCTTCGCTTCTGTAGCTGCTGCACCCACGGTTTTTTTGCTTGCCTTCTTCGCTTTAGCTGGTTTATCGGCCTCCTTTGAACTTGGCTCAGCATCTGTAGCTACCTCATCTGCGGCTTTCTTATCTGCCTTTTTGGTTTTTGTTGGCTTCTCTATGTCCTTGTTTGCATTTGCCTTTTCCTTCTGAGACTTTGATTCTTTCTTTGGCTTGGCTACAGTTTCAGCAGATTTGGGAGCCTTGGCTTTCTTCGCAGGCTTCTCCTCAGAGATCGCTCCATTGACTTCTGCTGTATCTCCCGAAGGACCAACGACGACGTCTTTGTCTACCCCCTTGCCTTTCTTCTCCTTCTTAGCTTTGGTAGGCTTCTCCGCGTCGGCTTTCACTCTATCCCCAACAGTCTCATCTATCGCATCTGATGTAGTATCCTTGGCCTTTGGCTTCTTACTTTGTTTGGCTGGCTTAGGTGTATCATCTGATGGTGAAGTCTTGGCCTTTTTCTTTAGCTGTGAAGTTTTCGCGTTGGTCGCCTTGGTAGAGGTATCGACAGCCTCATCCCCCTCACCTTCTTCGAAATCATTGAAATATCCGTGTCGCTTGCGTGATTCGCGTGGCGAAGCAACTGTGGCTTCCTCTATGTTCAAATTCGCCTTGTCATGCTTATCGCCTGCTTTGCCTTTAGCAGCGAGCTTTGCGGTGCCGTCAACGGCCAGCTCTTGTTTTGCTTTGCGCGCCATGATAGGAAACGCGTTCAAAATTTATTCTACAGACGCGTAATCAAAGTTATCGACACGACAAGTAATATGAACAATGCTTTGATCGTGCGCGACAGTTACCGAAAGTGGTGGCTGGAGGAAAAAGAAGTTGTTGTGGTGAGGTTCGCGCGGCTGGTGAAGGTCTGTTTTGCCGCCAAGCGTTTTGTGACGTGGGCCCTTCCCGTCCATTCAGCCTCGGACTGACAGCACCACGGTAGTCATTTTTCATTCGAATCAAGTGCTCGTTTATCTGTTTGCTTAATCCAAGCCAGTTCATAGCCTACGGAGCGGATCAGAGACGTTTCACACCAATTATGTGCGAAGCCTGTACAATTCAAAGATCAACATGACGCATGAGTATCATCGCTCTGGATTGCCCACTTCACAAAATGAGGTATACGCTTGGTTGAATGGGTAACTAATATTCAATCCAACTTCACTTTCAACAAAATATTTGACCATTCACAAAAGATCCTCCAAACCCTTATCAGCGTCTTTCTTGATCAAATCAATCATGCCCTATTTTGAACAGTAAGTGAAGCTGCTATGATTGGTTATGGGAAGCCTACCTTCGGCATGAACGGAGACCCGTCTTCTTTCTTGACATAGCGGAAAGGCATCTCGGTGCTTTCATGTTCGTCTAGCTTTAGCTCTGGAAAGTCAATATATGGTATATCTTTGAGAGACACTAAGCTTTGTCAGAACGGAAGCTGCCTGCATTACTTCGGGGTAGCAACCTCGATCCTGAACGACCATTCTGGTGACTCGAACAGCAGTATCTGTGGTCATTTGGACTGAGCCTAGGTTACGGCCTTCGAAGCCTTTCTTGCGCAACTCTGATGTTCTATCTAGCCATTGTGAGAAGCTGTCTAGGCAATCGCGGGGAGACAAGGATGCTCTACCACGCGGAGGATCGTCACCCAAGATTCCACCAAACAAGAACACATCAAATGCGTCGCCATCTTCAGGGGCAAGCTTTTGCTTTGCACCCGCATCGAGCAGGCATACCTTTGCTTTATCCTTTGCGTATATCTGATCTACTGATCTGCTATCGAACGCAAACACGTTTATTTCTTGCAATTCCGATGGCAAGTCATTTTTCGTAGCTATAGATGAGAGGCAGAATCCCGCGCCGGCTTCTTTGCATTCTGCGGCAATGGTCTGGTATTCCAAGGCTGACCAAGGCCCGAGTTCAGGGTCAAGGTGCTCCACAACAAAGATTTTCGCCATGTTGTAGCGTATTCAGATATTTAGAAAGCCGCGATGACATATGAATACCGTCCCTTGACCAGTCCATCAAGTGAAAGGTGTAGAACCATGGCCAAAGCAAGTCACCCCTCAGTCTATTATTGATATTGGCAATCAGTAGATGCAGTGGAGGTTATACTTCCGTAGCGGGCCCCGTGACCTAAAAAGCACGGGCCAATTGGAACGCATGGCGCGAGACCCTTGCGACTGGCGACTACTGCAGCTTTGTCTCCAGTCCCCACTCTAAACACTGGGCTCCTCTTCATCCTCATCCTCCACTTCACAACTTTCTGTATACACTTCACTGCACAACCTCTCCGTTGATTCCCACCTTGAGTCGATACAAGCTATCGTACCTTCTTTTCACTCGCCAATATTCCTTACACATTGCCTCCCTTTACCATTCACTACAACCGCACCATATCCTACATAATCCCACCTTTCTCCGCCGTCTTCAAACAAGGAACGCAACCAGATCGATTGTCCGAAAATTTACTGCCCAGAAAAGGAGATCTGCAGGGTTTAAATCGAGAGCGACATCTCACTTCTGGTCATTGATTTTCAGGTCTTACCAAAACACGGCGAAGGTTTCTACGCTGTAGTTGGCTTGTAAGAAGTTCAGAAAGTTTGGCGAATTTGGGCACGGAGTTGATTTACGGACGGAAGAAGAGCTACCAAGAAATCCGTAAACTTTGTGTATCAGTACCAGGAAGCCCAAGATGGCTCTGAATCCGCATCAGAAGAATAAGGTCGATGTCAGCGTGCGTTTGGAATATGCCCCAAGCGACTTCTGTTGCTGACTGAACGTAGTCACTCACTGAAGAAGAGCAGAAGCTCTTCCGTCTGTACGGCAAACTTCCCAACAAGAAGGACTTGCTCCAGAACAAGCTTCAGGTATAGCCTACATGATCCGCGACTTTCTCTACTGTCTAACATGCCACTTCAGGAGCGCAAATATTTCGACTCTGGAGATTATGCGATGTCCAAGGCTGGCAAAGCAAGTGACGGGGGTGTCACATCTATCGGCAAAGAGCACCCTCAACCCGAGAATATCCCACATCTGAGCTCGCCTGGTCCGAATGGCTCCACAAATGGTACGCCAACAGAAGCTCATAGGGGCAGTATCCAAGGAGGAGGTCTTCCGGGAGCAACAAGTGGCAGTCCTGTCAAAGAGAGTAGCTTCTTGCAACGAGAGACCAGTGCAGAGGAGCCTAACATCCTTAGCCCCAAGAGTCCCCAGAGTCCGGTGAACAAGGAAGCTACTAGTCCACCTGCCAAAGAGGGGATCCCGATCAGGTGGCAGAGTCAATCATAGCCAGGTACAAGGGCGTGATTGATGTTGTCCTTGACGAGCGTACATATTCATGGGTTGACGAGCTTACGGGCTAACAGACTCTTCTTACGCTCTTGCTTTTGTATGCTTGGAGTTCTTGGAGTCTACGACGTAAATTGCCACAGCTGTTGGTATGGTAGCTCACGCAGTGGTCGGAGAGGATATGTCTGCAACACGAAAATGCACAAAATCTTCAATTATGGTGCTCTTCTAGATAGCTTGTCTATCATGAATGTCTTGTCGTACCAACGCCTCGCTATGCTAAGTTATTTTTGCCGAATCTTCGCCGTTCTTCAAACCTCTAGAGCCTTCTTCGCCATGCTTAAAGCTCCCTCCCTACTAGCGTTCCCTCCAATGAATCCGCTTGCATGTACAAATACACACCCCTCGATCCCACTGACTTTGCTCAACTCATCATCCCTGACACCCCTCCAGGCTTCAGGCAACGCCTTTCTCGACTCGAAGCTATCCTTGCTGACCGGCACAGCTTGTATCCGCCACTTACTCCCTGCGTTTTCGCTCTCCGGGTAGAGCACATACAGCACCTTCTCCTCTTCTCGAACCCCTGCTTCGGCCTCAAGCGTGTACAAGTGATCCTTCCAGGGACAACCTCTCTCAAATAGCATAAGCTTTCCGCTTCCGTCCCACTTCCAGCGCTCATTATGCGTTTCCCTCACGTGCGTCCGTGCCGGCAACCACGCCTTAGCGTAATAATCCAGCTTTCTCAGAAACGACGTCCCCATCAACGCACTCGCACCCAGAAACCTGTTGTCCTCAGCCTCCTGCGCTTCCTCCATCGTCTCCGCTTCTTTCACCTCCTCATCAAACGCCCAATTTAGATCCCCCACAAGACTCCCCAGGGTCACCCCGCCATCATGAAACCGCTTCTCGATCCTCTTGACAGCCTCTGGATCGTAGACGCTAATCCCATTATCACTCCCATCCAGCGCCTCAACAAACTCCTCATAAACTTTTCTCCAAAGCAGCTCCACCTCGTTGTCCCCCTCCCCTAAGCCCGTCTTTGCCGCAACGATCGGCTTCCCGAAATGCGTCCACACGAGCCCCGCACTTGACAGCTTTGTTTTCCGCCCGGGAAACACGGTGTCGAAACCGCGTTGGTGGTGGTCGTACCGGTTCCGGCTAGCGTCGTACTCCCCACCTACGTCGACGACGGTGTGGCATTGTGCGAGTAAGGAAGGGTCGCGGGTGCGCAAGAGGGTGCTGGGTGTGTAGGTGGGGAGCAATCGTAGGAGGTAGACGGCTAGGGCTTCGTCGGCGTGGAAATGGCCGCTGTGTGTGCCTATTAGGGGACCATTGGTCTTGAGTCGCTTCGATGCTGGGGACGTGGCCATTTCGAAGGCTCGACGGAGCATCAATGAGTTGGGTGGATGTTTGTGGGTTGAGTAGGTGAAAATGGTGCCTGCAGGACCATTTAGGTACCGTTAGTACCTGCGAGTAAAGTTGCCCTTGCTATTTGATAGGGTAAGTTTAGGGGCAGATTAGGTCGAACCTCGGCTACACTTAGGCTAGGTCATTGCTGTTAGCGCTGGCTCCTGCCTGGAGTCTATCTTGGAAATAAATTGATTGGGGAAACGCGAACCTCGAGGTTCGTGCTCTTGCATTGCGTATCCCTTTGCAAAGCATCCCACAACTTGGAAACCTGGAAGACACGTCGCTGAAGGTCAATATACAAGAGTATCTCACGAGGACGTGGGCCTGCCCTTAACAGCCTGGCAGCTTTCCTTGTTGGTTCCTTCTTTGGGTCCCGCACGTCTAATCTTGCAGGATACTGGGCATGCGACACCCTGGATGCGCTGACTTACAGGTTCTCGATACTCAGAGCCTGGAAATAACTAGCTTGCAAGTAGCTGTTACGCCCTGCACTCGCCACACTAATAGCAGCAAACACCCATGGTGACTCAAGATTCACACAAACTCGGTGTTGAAGGCGATATGAACCGATAAGGCCGAACCTTTCAACATACTACACCTACAACCCCACCGCCTCGACCGGAAAAATACACAGTCTTACAAGAGAAGGATAGAGCTGTACGACCATCAACGCGCCGTCGGCGCTCGTAGCGCCTATGTGGATCATCCGAGTCTTCTCCTCCGTAACCTTCCTCTTCACGATTATCCTCTCAGTGCCACTAGCTTTCGATGTTGGCGGACGAGCTTGTGGGCTTGCATTTTCGCTCTCTCTGGCCTCGTTCTACTTCTATTACTCGATCCTACGGCTAGCTACACCGCCTAGCTCTCGATATCGATGGCTCTTTATCCAGATACTCAGCTGGTTACAGTGGGCCGTACTACCCTCTCTGCTGATATGGTCCCTCAATCGCTTCTCAGTTGAGCCAGTCGACAATGGCAGCTGGGTAGAAAGGACGTTTAGTGGCAAGAGGAGTGCTGACACCTCGGTTTGGCAATGGATATTTGGACCTGATGGCTTGATAGAGAGTATTACGGTTGGAGGGTGGGACAAGACCTTGAGATGGTCGACACCGGTGTTTCAATTGGTTGAAGGATTTTGCAGCCTCCTGGTCATCCAGGCTGCCGGACAAATAACGCGATGGCTAGTGAACAGAAGTGGGCGAAGTGATAGCTGGATGGTAAGAACCAAACTTTGTGGGCACGCTTCTCAACTAAGCATTTGCAGATTGGCCTACTCGTACTGTCAGCATCAGTCATATCAAGCTCCGTCTACTTCCTCTGGCGAGTCACCAGGTTCCCGGAAATCAGCAACGTCGATGCCACCCTGATCGGCATCACCATTACTTGTGCCGTCTTTCTTTGCGCGTGGGGCATAGGCTCCGGAAAGGGCAACCCCGTCGAAAGCTCGCTCTTATTCGCCTACGTCGTCCTCTGCATCTATCAAATATTTACTGACTACCAACCCTCTCCGAACACCGAGCCGCCACCACCCCCTCAAGCTCCAGACTTCCCCCCGTTTCCACCTATCATCATGGCGTCTTACACAACGCTAATGCAAGCGCTCTCAGTTTTACCCGGCGCAACTCAAGCAAGCTTCAACTTCATCGCCGCCGCTCTCAGCACCGTCACTCCATCAGTCCTGATCTCCCTCGCCTACCGCCTTTTCGTGCTCTATGCCTGCACGCGGATTGTGCCCGCAGTCCGTGAGTCAGGAGCCCGAGCACTATCCGAAGAACCATCACTGGAGGACTCAGACGGCGCGGGACAGATTCTAGGCCTACTCAGCTGGTTCAGCCCCAGCATACTCATCACCGTATACACAAGCTTACTAATGCAACACTTTTCGTCCATCAGCGGCGATGTCAACGGTGATTGGTGGAAGAACCAGGGCGGTGATCCGGGCAGTAATTTATGGAGATGGATCAATTTGGCGGGCACGATGGGAATGTACGCGTTGGAGTTGTATTTGAGTAAGGAGGACCTGGATGGTGGCTTGACTACGCATTGGAAATCAGATTGAGGAGGTCTCTGAAGCCAAGTAGATTGCGACCACCTCAGCAATCCGAGATCAGCCTGTTGCCTGACTTACAGGCACGATTGCCACTGCTAACAGGGAGCAGAGGGCTATAAGGGATGCCGCACGGCTCCCATATCACCTAGGATTTAGAATGTTTGCCCGCACATGGCTTGAATGCCGTGGGCACAGAAATATGAAAGCAGGAAGGCATGCAAACTTTGCCAAAGATAGAGACGTCTCGGGAGAAGAAAGAGACATGATTGAGTCTTATATAGTGCTCGTACTGGCTGGATTAGCAGAGTAGTTTGATACCCCCAAATTTAAATCATATTACATAAATTGGCTGTAATTTGTCATTCTTGCACAATACAACAAACCTGAACCTCATTCCTTGTCTGAATCCACGCTAGAGAGGACGTCGTTCAAGTACGACATCTGCATTCTTTACCTTCAACCAGAGAATCCTTTGGATACAATCAAATACCTATCTGTAGCCCTTAAAGCGAACCTCAGCACCTCATATTTGTCTGTAGAACAAGAGACACCGAGGATTAGAAAAGGCCTTTCTCGTCGATTTTCGTCCCTCTGGAATATGCAGCTCGACATGGATGTGAAGGTCGGGAGCAAGGGTATGTTGAGGACGGTGGGAACTTTTGATTGAACGGGAGAAGAAAGCAAATTGTGACGAATTTGGGAAGGACTTCAGCAAGCACCGGTGGTGACAAGTGAATTAATCGAAAGGAGGGATAAATAAGGAGTCCACGTAGTAGTATGAACTCTGGTTTAAGGTGGGAAAACCGCCGGCAAGTAAATGTGGTAGCCCAGTGAAGACTCCTATGCGCGGCACTTACCCAATGATAGAGCATCCAGATTCCGGAGTCCACCAAGTAGCTCGTGGATGCTTTAGGGACAAAATTTTCATAATGTCTCGTGGACGTCTAATAAGTTGGGTTGCCGCTAACCGACAGATTTACTAAAGGAGGCATCTCCAATACGCAACACTGTGAGCGTGGGCCTAGCCTATCATGCAGTGCAGAAGATTAGTCTACAGGCTTGACAGTAATCTATCATAGCTCGCGCGAAATGTGATGGATAGGTGACAACTTACTCATCTTAGGATCGGGATATGCTGAGCAGACAAACAGCCGGCGTCATCGTCACCGCTTTCCAACAGCGAAGGCGATTCACAGTAGAATAGCTACTGTGGAAGAGCTATAGCGCAAACAAGTCTTTTCGTCTGAGGTATTTTTAAGGTCGAGTCGTGTCGGCAGTCTGAGTTGCACTTTGCTGTTGACCCTGGTAAAGTCCGGTGTAGTACCCAGCCCAGTACCACGACATCATCAAACTTTTCAATGCATCGTCTTGGACTATGTCATTGTTAGTCGTATACTGTACACAGATCGCAATCAGAAAAAACCTGACCTGGAGCGATCATTGCTGCTGGGACACTTTTAGGGATCGAATCTGGCATGACCGTATCTGAGGTTGGTGGATGGGTCGAAGACGCCGTGTTCAGATTGTGCGTGCCAGACTCTGATACATCTTGGTTCACACCTTTGGCCATCTCTTGTATTACTGGCTCCTCTTCCTCTTCCCACTCTCCGTCTTCAAGAGTATCTGATGTAACCGGAGGCTGCTGGTCTCCATTCACGAATGAGGTTGAAAGGCCGATTGGCGGCTCAGCTCCAGCATCTTCATTTGCTTGAAAAGCTTCAATGACGTCTTCGACGCGTTCTCCTTTCGCGTGAATGCTGTGGTAGAGCTGCTAAGATGTGAGCCAAGCGAAATCACTTCAGAAAAGGGCGGTCCAAGTCATACTTTATACTCTTCGAGTGCTGCATCCCATGACCGCACGAGCCCAGAGTCGTCCCATATTTCTTCATGTGAAAGAAGCTTGCGCTTCTTAGACATGGTAGCTCTCAAATGGAGAAAGGCAAGCGAAAGCTCTCTTCAAATCTGAGATGTTGATAAGATTAGGGTTGCGAGAAGCGTGCCTGTGACGTAGTTTTGTGTTCAAGCATGCGGTAGCTTCATATAATTCCATTTCATGCAGGGACAATGCAGGCAATTTAGGACACTCACCGCTGGCTCGTCTGTAATCTACTTTGAGTGAACTATTCCCATCATGGCCAGCACACACGATTTGAGAAGCGAAAAGCTTTTCTCCGTGAAGGATTATGTATGTTTAATTACAGGAGGTGGAACAGGCATTGGGCTTATGGCAACACAAGCTTTAGCTGCCAACGGTGACCCTCTCTTCCCCAATCTTTTGCTGTATCCATACTAAGTCAAACCAGGAGCGAAGGTGTATATCACCGGTAGACGCTGGGAAGTCCTTGAGAATGCAGCCAAGTCGCACGACCCGGAAGGGGGAGGGCAAATCATTCCGTAAGAGGCTTCTCTGAAAAGACTGTCAGGATAATCTGACGCACAGTCACCAGTATTGGACCATGCGATGTCACGAAGAAGGTTGAACTGGAAAAGCTCGTTCAAGACCTCTCCTCCCGAGAGAAGTACCTTAATTTGCTCGTCGCCAACGCTGGCGTATCTGGACCCAAGGCGCCGCCGGATTCTCAGGTTGCCTCTGAGATACAAGACAATGTGTGGCATGGTGAATCCGTCGAGGATTGGTCGAATGTCATGACGACGAATGTAACCTCCGTATACTTTTCAACAGTAGCGTTCCTCCGTCTCCTTCAGGCTGCCATTGAACCTTCAGGCCCATACCCAGCTCGATCTCCCTCCGTAATCGTCATATCAAGCATGAGTGGAATCATGCGACAGTCACAAGGTCACTTCGCTTACAACGCCGCGAAAGGCGCGGCAGTCCACCTGTCCAAGCTTATGAGCACGGAGTTTGAGAAGGCTTCAGTAAGAGTGAACTCGATAGCGCCCGGCTATTTCCCTTCAGAAATGACAATGAAAGAAAGCAACGAGGCCAACAAGACACACATGCCTGCCGAGAAAGTTCTGGACAAAGGTCACGATGTGCCTGCTCAGAGACCTGGGAGTGACGAAGAGATGGCTCAAGCGATAATTTTCTTGACGAAGAACATGTATGTGAACGGTGAGGTTATTGCTGTGGATGGAGGTGTCCTCACTCAGGTGCCAAAGGGATAAGCAACTATCAGCTAAGGGAGTACAGTGTCCTGTGCTTATGGTCGAATGGAAACAAAATAATTTGGAGAAATCAGTGCCTTGCGTGCAACACATTTGTGTCTTCAATGCTGCCATCATTTCTAGCCTCACCTTTAGCTTTCGCTGAAGTCTCCCCAGGTGGAGCTTCTTCGTTGCCAGATGACTCGCCGGTCAGCTTCTCTATTACCTTAACTTTACCTTCTGCACGTTTTAAGCGATCATCGAAACCAGCAATTGCAGCTTCAGTGTTCTCTGTCGAAATTGTCTCAGTCTCAGTCAGAGCATACAGAGTCTTAATATGCGAGGCCAGCCGTGAACTTGCAGGAAGGCTTAAAACAGGCTTGGTAGATCCATCGCCCATCAAAATCTTAGTAGCATCGTTCGTAAAGTCCTGTGCCTTTGTAGACTCGTCGCTAACATTAAGTCTCCCAGCCCATACTGCGGCACCACCATGCAATTTTCCCATAGCCAGAAACTTTTCGAAACCTTTCTCAATGCCGAAAGCGCGACCCTCAATACGGCCAGCTCGCTCGCCATCAACGTAGCCCAAGTCAAACCCCTCTGTGTAGAATTCGTCTTCGAGACTTAAGACGGCATCAAAAGGGTCACAGTCTGCAGCTCCGTACACCGTCATCTTGCCAGTATGATGTGTAGGGAGATGACTGTTAAAGATTACTTGCTTGCGAAACAAGCTCAGCTTGCGGATTTAAGCGGAGATGTCACCTGTTCGCAAGCCTAACTTTTCTCCCGAAATATATGCCACTTGTAGGACAACATAGACCCTCACGCCGAAGACACGGTCTCCTCTAATTGATCGCAAACTCGCATCTCACATCTCACATCTCACTCCTAGAGCTTTTCCTCACTATCTCATCACCATGTGGCTTTTCGACTGGTGTAAGTTCATTGGGACATCTTATCGTATTTCGGCTAACCTCTCACTTCAGTCTTTGACCTTCTTGCTTCGCTCGGCCTTCTCAACAAGCACGCAAAGCTATTGTTCTTGGGTTTAGATAATGCCGGCAAGACTACGCTCCTACACATGTTGAAGGTATGCGTTACACTCCAGCATCAAAATAGCAGGGTTCTTCCCGCCCATTTCCATATTCGATATCAAGAAAGGATGCTAAATCGGTGCTGTAGAATGACAGAGTGGCCGTCCTCCAGCCGACATTACATCCCAGTATGGCACCTTTTGGATGCTAGTAAGCGAACTCCACTTACCTTTTGCAGCATCCGAAGAATTAGCAATGGGCAACAATAGGTTCACGACCTTTGACTTGGGAGGTCATCAGCAAGGTATTTGCCAAACTCTAGTTGCAAGTCCTTACTACGACACAGCTCATTCTTGATTAGCGCGTCGTTTGTGGAAAGACTACTTCCCCGAGGTTTCCGGCATTGTCTTCCTTGTGGACGCCAAAGATCACGAACGCTTCGCCGAATCAAAAGCCGAGCTCGACGCACTTCTCACCATGGAGGATCTGTCAAAGGTCCCGTTCGCTATCCTTGGGAACAAGATCGATCACCCAGACGCTATTAGCGAGGAGCAGCTCAGGCAAGAGCTCGGTCTGTGGCAGACCACTGGCAAAGGCAAAGTCCAGCTAGAGGGGGTGCGGCCTATCGAGGTATTCATGTGTAGTGTGGTCATGAGACAAGGTGAGTCATTTCCTTGAACAATATGGGCTGCGGTAGCTGAAGGACATGCAGGATATGCGGAGGCTTTCCGTTGGATTGCAAACTATGTCTAGTCGTCCAAACGACTTGGAGGATAAACTGGAACGAGGGAGGGTCTCCGACTAATCGAAGCCAACGTGATACCCAGAACATGACGAGCGTGTAGTTGGAGGCACCCGACGCTTTATGTACTAGCTAGATTCGATTCTCCTAGCGTTGAGCATTTACAAATCAATAGACGATTACGAGAACTTCATTTCTCCTTCAACCTCCGTTGCTAGCCTTTGGTGATCGTCTTTCTATGTGGTTGTTTTGCTGAGATAGGAGGTTGGTACTTGTATACTGTGAAGTTGTCCGTCGTAGAAAGGGGCTACCTCATGCCTGGAGACGCTCGGAGATAAGCTTCTATTGTCAGCATCGCCGCATTTTGATGCCACCGCTTTCTTTGGGAAACCCCGATGAGTACACACATGACAATCTTAGCACGCGCAACTTGACGTCTTCACGACTATTGCAACATTCACATGAGACATATGTTCTCGCTTTGAAGTTCGCCCTTTCCCACAGCGCCCCGAACATCACCTACAATGTTACACGCTCCTCTTCCCACGGCCTAAATGAAACAACCTATACGGTAACTCAGGCGCTACTGGACAAAATAGATAAAGTCTCTGTCGCCGAGGTATCTATTCGCCTGCGGGTGTTAGAAGGCTGTCATGCGTTGGAAAACTGGGGAAGTGAACTGGTCACAGCTTCTAAAGTCTTGCATCTCAATATGGCTCGGTGTATCGTGCCTAACATGGAGGGCATTTGGTGCGCCAGAGAAGACTGCTGCCGATTACTTTGTGAAGTCACTGCCTGGGCAGCCGGAAGGGCCCCTGCTCAAGATGCATGCCGGGTAACAAAATTTTTAGATTCTTGCGAAGAGGGTTTGCGCTGACCGATCCAAGGCACATCGAAGTTACCCCAGACACTAACGGTAACCTGTGGTTCTGGCACTTTCAGACACGGCATCAGGCAAACCGGCAGCGTAAGTTGGTGGGCAGCCTTAGGGGTGGAGCTCAAGCTAAAACATAACAGGAACAGTGATATGGTTCAATGGAGGGCCGGGCTGTAGCTCTATGGATGGCGCATTGATGGAAATCGGGCCTTATAGACTCAAGGACGAGGAAAGCCTACGATACAACGACGGTTCGTGGGACGAGTTCGCAAATGTACTATTCATAGACAATCCAGTCGGGACAGGATACAGCTACGTGAACACAGACAGCTTTGTCACAGATCTTCCCGAGATGGCGGCGCAAGTTGTCACCTTCCTAGAAACGTTTTTCAAGCTTTTCCCAGAGTACGAAGACGACGATGTAAGTGTCAACCGCGGCAATCTTGCAGCAAATGTTGACTCTCTCAGATTTACATGGCAGGGGAGTCTTATGCGGGTCAGCACATACCATACATAGCGAAAGCAATGCTGGATCGTAATGAAAAGGCTGAAAAGCCATGGAACCTCACTGGCCTACTCATCGGAAATGGTTGGATATCTCCAGTTGAGCAATACGATTCTTACCTCACCAAGGCTATCGAATCAGGACTGATCAAGGAAGGATCAAAAGAGAACGAGCAAATGGAGCAGCACGATAAGAGATGCAAGGATGCACTTGCAGCACCAGGCGGTAAAGATGCGGTCGATCTGCCAATCTGTGAAGTAGTCTTACAAAAAATTCTCGAATTATCGGAAAAGGACGGCCGCTGTCCGAACATGTACGATGTTCGCAAGAAGGACAAGTACCCCAGTTGCGGCATGGCCTGGCCACCTGACTTGACGAAATTAACGCCTTACTTGCGACGGGAAGATGTCATATCAGCGCTAAATGTCAATCCAGACAAAAACACCGGCTGGCAGGAGTGCACGGGGGCTGTTAGTATGACCTTCAATCCCAAAGCGAAGCCATCCATTACCCTGTTACCTAGTCTGATCGAGAAAGGCATCCGAACGATACTTTTCTCGGGAGATCAAGATCTCATATGCAATCACATTGGCACTGAGGAAATGATACACAATATGGAATGGAACGGCGGAAAGGGATTCGAGCTATCTCCTGGTACCTGGGCTCCACGTAGAGACTGGACTTTTGAGGGCGACTCGGCAGGCATTTACCAAGAAGCACGGAATCTCACTTACATCAAATTCTACAACTCTTCGCACATGGTCCCTTTCGACTATCCGCGACGGACGCGCGACATGCTTGACCGCTTCCTCGGAGTCGACATAGCCAGCATAGGCGGCAAGCCATCAGACTCCCGCATCGATGGTGCAAAGGGGGTTGAGGTGAGCGTTGGGGGCCATCCCAATAGTACAACAGCTGAGAAGGAGGAAGAAAAGAAGCTGGAGGATGCGAAGTGGGAAGCTTATTACAAGTCCGGCGAAGTAGCGCTGGTAGTAGTGATCATTCTAGCGGCGGTCTGGGGGTGGTATGTGTGGCGGGGTAGGCGAAGAGAAGCTGGCTATCAAGGTCTGTTTGGGGGCGCCGATGCATCGCTGCTTAGGCGAAAGCCTTTAGGAAGGGACGTTGAGGCGGCAGACTTTGATGAGGCGGAGTTGGATGAGCTGCATGTCACTAGCCCGCGCGATGACGAAGAGACGTATGGGCTTGGAAGTGAGAGCAGCGATGATGAAGAGAAGACACGCCTTAATGGGCATTCGAAGCGTTATTCTGACGCCGATGGAGATATTGGAGAGAAAGGTCCTACGTCACGATAGCATGCGAAATGTCGATTTTAGCGGTATACAATGTAATTGCATGAATAGCTGGTGTCTGCCATGTTCATTTTGAGATTGTACTATAGCAGTGTGATGTCAACCAACCGTTTTATCCACAGATTTGGAGTGCCCTTACGCTTTCGGTTTGTCATTCATCCTGCTCTATTTCGAGACAATAGTTAGCGTGCAATGCACAGAACTACCACACTAAAGAAAACCGAACCAGAAGGGAAATAAGATGATTCCTTCAAGACTAGAATAGTATGTATGTTCATCAGATACCATAACGCATGTTTAGTCGTCAACGGCACACCAACACCACATAGGGTCTGCGGCGGCCTAAGTGCTTGACTCTATGATTGATATATCATCATATGAACAGAATGTAAAACAATCGGTCTGACGCTTTTGACAGCGCAAACTCCTGCTTCCTGAAATTTCCATTTCCAACAAAGGTCGAAAAGAAGATCGGAAAGGCAGTAGAACAGACCTTGTGAGTCGTGAAAGAGAAAGTGCTCCTCGCCTCAAGAATAAGCCCCATCGAGTTACCTCCTCCTCAGCCCTTTCAAGCCAGAGTCGAAGGCAATCGCATAACTATCCACAACGACGAAAAACCCTTCATCCACCACCTATGAACCCTCTTCCCTCCAACACACACAATCCCCGCCTCCTCCCTCGCCCCACTCAAGAACCAGACATAAGCACCATCAGCAGGAGCGCGGACTCATATCATCATCCATGTGGTCTCTCGCCTCCAGCGCCCAGCCAATCCAAGAGCGAAGGACATGAGAGTACAAATGGTAGAGAAAGGGGCTGGAAGGGGTAGAAGAGGTGGGGAGAAGGTAAGCCGCGAAAATTGCTTTTATGGCGGCGCTTTTCAGCTTGCCTTCCTATCAAACCCATAAGAGTGTGATGGAAGGTTGTCCGGGGACTTTCTCCCGAAGCATGGTCATCACTAGTGTGATGGAAAGAGGTCCGAAGACAATCCCTCTGTATGTGAGCTTCGATTGCGATTCTTTGAGCGAGGAGTGTGAGGGAAAAGAAATTGGAGTTAGAAACGAGGATTTTCATATTCGGCGCGGGCTTGGCATTCACGGGAGATCCCGCTTTTAGCGTTTTTCCAATCAGGGGGAATTGCCGAGGGTGCAATCTTTTGTCATCACAGCCATACGTCGAAGTCGAAGACCGGTCCATAACCTCGACTGCATGCTTTGGGGTAAGCTTTCGTGCCAATCGTCAGCTGTAAAACCCCATATAAGGCAATCTTGACCTGCTTGCTCAAATCTTGTAGTGGGTCGAATCATTTACTAATACAAATCAATATGCGACTTGACTTGCTGCGTGCAAAGATGTGAGCTAGATCGTTGTGAATGGTGGAAAAGTGTTGACTGACAGGTGACCAACTATCACACGATTGGTGAGGAGTCATTAAGCATACTGTACGCTCAGAGTCTCGAGACGGTCAAAGAGTTTGTAAACATCAAATTCATCTTTTATATCCTTTATGGCCTACAGCTCACCGGCGTTTTCTTTTGTACTAGATGCAGAAACACAAAAAACGAGGACAGATTATAGAACCATGTTCTAGCGATAAGCATACGTATGCAGATGTTACCTTCTAGCTGCAAAGTCAATGACTTAAGTAAGAAATGAAAAGTGAGCTATGATTAAGGAAAATGTTTTTTTGCCCCAAGTAGGAGCCTCACTTGTGTACCGCTCCAATTACACATGGACGCAAATACACAGTCACGTCCGAATACTTGCCTGTATCCTTGTGAGAGACCAGTCCCCACCCTGACGTGACTTTTGTAACTTACGGCTTCGCTCTTTGTGATGATTTTGGTGACTGAAGTTGGCGTGGCCGTACGCGAAAACTACCACGCCAGTAGATATTAACAGGTTCGCGACTCCAGACTCGGGAGCCGGTTGAGAAGATGGGGACGTCGGAAATGCTCACTCAAAGGCAGTGCAAATCTAGGATGCTGGTATGCAGGGTCTTTGATAGTCATGAGCAGCATCGCTCGCGTCCCACACTCGGTTTTGATGATGGTGGTGTCGCCAAAGTAGAGTCTAGTCCTCAGCCCGGCGCTGAAGCTGTTCAAAGCGGTGATCTGCTATTAGGCACGACTTGGTGATGTTTTCAGAAAGGCTCACAGCTGGAATAGATCCACGGTCGAACACTGGATCAAGACAAAGGACCATACGCAGCGTAAAGGACGGACTAGCCCCCCAATCGAGACAACAGAACAAAGCAGGAAAGGGGGCCTAAAATCGCGAGTGATAAGGGCCTGCAAATAATTCGACTAGAAACAGAACATCTGGAGCTGCCAGCTGGGGAATTGACCGAAGTTACTTAAAGCATTCGTCCGGATTGTGTTGGTGTCAAAGTCTCTATAAAGTACGGAGTATAAAGCCATGCTCCACATCAACATTTACTCAGTGACTGCTGTTGCCGGCCCGTTGCCACTCATTTGTTCTGATCACCATCACCAAACATGTCACACTCCCAACACTTGAAGTTTTCAGTCAGAACCAGTGCTGCGAAGGGCATAGTCCATTTGGCGAAAGACGTCGCTGCGAGACTCAGGACTAAAATATTTTGCTGTATGTGTTGAAACTCGCGTTTGCGATTGCCTGGCCGTAGTAAAGCCAGCCGGTAAGGGTGTCGACAACGTAGTCAGGTAATCGTAAGTGATCAACCAAAGAACTCCAATAAGTGTATTCACGCTCGAGCGGATTCGTAGGATCGAGTTTGTGGACGTACCAATCGCCAAACTCAGCTCTAGAGGGTTCGAACGGTAGATCGCTCTTTGTTCTTCGGTCTAAATCCAACGAGTTAGCTACGGACTCCGCAGCAGTACAAGGATCGCCAGAACCTGATCGTTCTGCAAGATCAGTTACTGAGGGGTCGCATAAGCGCTTCAGTATCAAATCGTACTCATCCAGCGCCTGACGTAGTTGTGTCCATTCTCCTATCATACTCGGAACCGATTCCATAAGCTGATCTAACACTGAGTATGTCGCTTGTAAGAATTCACGTCTATGTCTGCCAGAAATCGAGTCCCGCTGGTGTATTAAGCCAAGGAGTGACTGTATGCCGTGCTCAAACATGCGAGATGGCATGCTGTATTTCGTTGCTAATCGGCGAGGGGCAGGGCTGGCGGCTGGATGCTGAGACGCTAAGAAAAAATCATGATGTTCATGCAGTAGTTGTTTATGTAGAGCGATTAGAGAGCCCCACTGGTCATTTGACAAAGGGGGGGACATTCCAGGACATTTGTCACTGGAGGATTCTCTAGCGATTTCTGCGTCAACCTCGATGCACTTAGCCTCTACCATCACAAGACCAGCATAGATACCTTGCTTCATGTTTAGTTATGCGACGACTAAGATACCGGACTCTGCAAGTTGGACAAACCTTTGACTTCCATGATTAGCTGATCATGAGATATAGGCCTAGTCTCTGGCTGCTGCAACATAGTAGGATCTGCTTCAGGGTCTTCGTCCTCAGAGTCTTCTAGCATGGGCTGTGGAGAGCCTTCGACCCTTGAAAATACGTGTGTACGATCTGGATCCTTGCCTTTACTGAAAAGCCGTCTTGAGTGGTCCTGGTAAGGCGCCAATGTTTCGGCAGGTTCAAGCTGCCAAGCGGTGTTCGCTGAAGGAAAGATCATATCTTCGTCTTGCTTCTCACCTCCTCCTGAGTTTTGACGCATATTCTCCAGCTCGGTCATAAGAGGGTCTCCGGTTCCCTGACTCAGGGGCGCTTCAGAAGGCGTCTCAGCTGCTGTGTTGCGTTTTCCTATCCATTTTGGCACACCTGCAGAGTTATGTTGTATCTGCCAAGGCTCTAGATCGGTACGAGAAGGTGCCGATGGCTTCAGTTCACGCATGTTATCTTTAGAATTAAGGGTTGACTGAAACCCATTGAACTTGGGCCGCTTGGTCCATGTGAACCGTTGGCCTCGTTTTGGCCCTGATTGCTCATGAGCAGCAGTAAGAAACTCTTTGAGGATTCTTGACCGCCTCGGCGAAAGGTTGGATTGGTATTTAGACATGATCAAAAGCAAACATTGTAGGCTTGTGGCCTACTTCCATGACATCCTAGGGAATGGTTTGAGGCGAAAGAATGAAGGAAGTAGATACGGAGGGTTTTGGTATCATCCTTTGGTGTTAGTAGAATGCATTCACTAGACAACAAGAAGAAAATAGAACAATCTGGACTAGAGAAGGCTGGCGACCCCATTATATAGAGGATACCAGGGCGCTTCTAAAACGAAAGAAGTAGATTTCCGAGTTGAGCCTAGTGCTATTCAAGTGTCCTAAGGAGAGCTGGCGTCCATGAGGTTGACTTGGCACGGTATTCCCCCTTGTAGCTGCAGAGGAGGCAAGCTGCGTTTCACACCTTACCTGCGCTCAGCCCAAATCATCATGGTGCAACCAACCCACACGCAAGTGCAACTGCGTTGGCTAGCATAGCGAAGCTAAGGTAGATAGAGAATTACTGCTTGTGGCAGTCAAACGATGATTCGTCAATCAACGTGGAGGCTAGGCGTCTAACGTTCGCCTCATCCCTACCCTATCTTAGACACGGAGCAAGGCACGCTGGCAAGGCTGGATCGTGCGATCGAAGGGATGTAGAAGGTGAGAAGGTGAGGATCACGTGCATCACACTGGCTTGGCATGCGCTTGGCGCGTCTCTTTCTAAATTCTGATATTCAGGTGTCGCCTAGAGCTGCCTGCTTAGACATTCGATGTGCAGACTACAAATATGACACAGACGACGACACTTCGATGAACAGTACTTCTGATTCTCATACCAAAGTGGTATTGACCCCTCACAAACCCCACCATATCTTCTCATAGCCATGTCCGGCCTCTTCGGCAGCGCGAGCGCGACTACAAGTCAGCAAGCTTCGAATACCACGGGTGATATCTCTAAAGACGTCGCCCTCGCTGATCCACCCGACGATGGGATCTCAGAGATCACATTTTCACCACAATCCGAACACCTTGCGGTCTCATCATGGGATAAGAAAGTCAGGATCTACGAAATCAGTCCACAAGGAGCCAGTGCTGGAAAGGCTATGTTCGAGCATGAAGGACCTGTGCTGAGCTGCTGTTGGTCAAAAGTAAGTTGCGTCAAGATATCATGCGGTTTATATACACTAACTCTTGCCCAGGATGGCACTAAAGTCGTCGGCGCTGGAGCAGACAAAGCCGCGAGGATGCTAGACCTGCAAAACCCAGGCGCGCCTGCACAACAAGTCGCAGCGCACGAGAAGGAGATACGCTGCGCTCGCTTTGTCGAAGTACCAGGCCAGCAAACACCCGTACTCGTCACCGGCTCATGGGACAAGACTATGAAATACTGGGATCTCCGGCAGGCAAATCCCGTCGCAAGCATTACATGTCAAGACAGAGTCTACACAATGGACACGAAGGACAAAATGCTGGTCATAGGCACAGCTGACCGGTACATCGACATCATCAACTTGGACAAACCAGCGGAATTCTACAAAACCATGCAATCCCCCCTCAAATGGCAGACGCGAGTAATCTCTTGCTTTACAGACGCGACCGGCTTCGCTGTTGGCTCAATAGAAGGCCGTTGTGCAATACAATACTGCGAAGAGAAAGACTCTAGCTCAAACTTCAGTTTCAAATGTCACCGACAAACGCCCCCCAATCAAAGCAATATCAGCAACGTCTACAGCGTAAATGCCATATCCTTCCACCCAGTACATGGCACATTCAGCACGGCAGGTAGCGATGGAACCTTTCATTTCTGGGATAAGGACGCGAAGCATCGGTTGAAAGGGTATCCGGAGGTAGGGGGCACCATAAGCTCTACGGGATTTAGCAGGACAGGCGATATCTTCGCGTATGCGGTTAGCTACGACTGGAGCAAAGGGTACCAGGCCAACACGCAACAGCTGCCGAACAAGGTGATGTTGCATGCTGTGCAAGGGGAAGAGGCGAAACCTCGGCCGAAGGTGGGAAAGAGGTAGTTGATCTGGATGGTGGTATAGGAAGCATTCCCGTTCAGTCTGAAAGTACAGCAAAGGCCAAACCGGGTAATGAGTGACATCTCGCGGAGGTAAAGTCTTTCGCGAGAGTGCACTGATCAAGGGACTGGGAGAAGATCGTGAAACGGTTCATGAGCAGATGCGTGTACGGGAGAACCTGTGAAAAGGGAACATTGAGCGGAATGGTCAAATAAAAAAACAAGGATTACATAGCCAAGGCGTCTTGGGCGAAGCACCGCTTGAGAACTGAGAGATTCTTCTAGGAGAGAGGCATGATATCTCTAGATAGTTATTCCGGATCAAGAAGTGGGAAACTCACCGAGTTATGTCCTCAAAGCCTCCATACCTATCCAGATTACAACTTTTACTCAGCCTTTCCTTTCTTTGCGAGCAGATTCAACGCACTCCCCGCTAGAATAAACCCAGCTTGATCCACACTAATCGTATGCTTAACCTTCACCTCTACCTCACCACCCTCCCTCTTTCTAACCCTCAAGCTCACATCCCCCTTCCCTCCACCTTTCAACATATCATACAAGCCCACCGTATCCACCACATCCCCCGCTGCCAACTTATCATAATCCCCGGGCTCAGCAAATGTCAGCGGCACAATCCCCTGCTTCTTCAAATTCGTCTCATGAATGCGTGCGAAACTTTTCGCCAGCACGACTCTCCCGCCTAGATACCGTGGCTGCAATGCAGCGTGCTCCCGTGCGCTGCCTTCGCCGTAATTATTCTCAGCGACGACCATCCAGTGGTGGTCTTGCTTTTTCCACTTCTCCGCGAGTTCCGGGATGCTGCTCCTGAGCAAGTGCCCAGAAGAATCAGGGGGTAAGAAGTGGTCGTAAGCTACGTTTGTCTCGCCAGTCTCGGCGTTGACAGCGCCAATTAGTGTGTTGGCGGAGATGTTGGGGAGGTGACCTTTGTATTTGAGCCAGGGGCCGGCGGCGGATATGGTGTCTGTGGTGCACTGGCCTTTGACTTTGTACAGTATGCGGAGATTTGTAAGCTCGCCTTCTGGGAAAGGCGCGAATGGCTCTAGGACTGCAAGACGGTCCGATGTTGGTGATATGATGACCGGATGTTGCGGGTCAGGGATAGCTGGCGTTGGTTGGAAGTCAGGATTGCCTTGCGCAAAGCCTTGGAGGGGAAGGTCAGAACCTGTGGGTGGCGAAAAGCGGAATGGCTCGCCTGAGGGAGTCGAAATAGAGTCTGTGATTGGGTTGAAGGTGGTGGAGCCAGAGTATGACATTGCAGTCACGATCTCGGGGGAGGCAAGGAAGTTCATTGTTTGAGCATTACCGTCATTACGGCCTTTGAAGTTACGATTGTAAGAAGAGAGGATTGCGTTTGTATCTCCTTTCGAGACGCCATCTGTTCGTTTCCACTGGCCGATGCAAGGCCCACAGGCATTTGCCAGTATGGTACCTCCTGCAGAGGAGAATGTGTCTAACGTAGAGTCACGATCCAGAGTTGCTCGGACTTGTTCACTGCCTGGTGTGATGAAGAAGTCCGCCTTCGGCTTCAAACCCGCGGCAGATGCCTGTTTAACGAGCTCTTCAGCCCGTGTCATGTCTTGGTAGGAGCTGTTGGTACAACTTCCAATCAAGCCTGCCCCAAACAAGTCTGGCCATTGATTAGCCTTTACGGCGTCTTTGAACTCTGAAAGAGGTGTCGACAAGTCTGGAGTAAAAGGTCCGTTGATTCGAGGTTCAAGCTCTGCTAGATTGATTGTAATCACTTCGTCGTATGCGGCAGTAGCATCGGCTGCGAGAAGATCCCCATTAGTATCAACATCAAGCACAGAATAAGCCGTGGACTCTCTGTTGGTCGATCTCAAGTACTGAAGCATTGAACCAGTCAATGGAAATATAGATGTAGTAGCACCAACTTCTGCCTACACTTGGGAGTCAGCCGTACTCTTCTTTGCAGACATTGGAGTCGTGATGCAGATCTACGGAGCCTTTTACTCCGTGGACAGGGTCTTGTGACTCGATGTCATCCAAACCGGGGAAAATTGACTCCAAAACCACACTCACCCCCATGTTGCACACAGTTGCCATGCCTGTGCAGCTCAACGTCTGGACGCCAGGTCCAAAGTATTCTACAATGAAGCCCGTTCCACCTCTGACCGTAAGTATACCTGCCAGCTTCAAAATGATATCTTTCGGCGTCGCCCATCCGCTTAGCGACCCTTCGAGCCTAACGCCCAAGATCCTCGGAGCTCTGAGCTCCCACGGCGCATCTACCATAGCATCAACTGCGTCAGCTCCACCGACTCCAATGGCTATAGAGCCTAGACCACCAGCATTGGGGGTATGGCTATCGGTACCAAGCATCATCAGTCCTGGCGCAGCGTAGTTCTCCAAAACAGCCTGATGAATGATCCCAGCTCCTGGCGGCCAGAACTCAATACCATACTTCTTAGCTGTAGACTCTAAAAAGTCGTAGACTTCCTTGTTGCCCTTAATAGACTCCGGAAGGTCGACATCGGCTCCTCTCTCCCCAACAATCATGTGGTCACAGTGTATGCTCGTAGGCACAGCCGTACTGGGGAGACAGCATGACATGAATTGCAATAATGCCATCTGGGCAGAAGCATCTTGCATTGCCACCCTATCGGGTTTGAGCTTGAGCGTTGCATTGCCGCGAATCTCCTTGCCATTGTTGGTGTTTGTGAGAAGCGACTCTTCCACGTCGTCGAGATGTGAGTAGACTATTTTTTCTGCAAGACTTAAGGCGTGACCTGTGCCTAAAACCCGCCGCACATTTCCAAGTCTTTCATTGATCTGTTTGTATGGGGGTATTCGTGATCTAGCTAATGCTTCTGAGATGCCCTTAGGCGAGGCTTGTGCGGCAAGCCATCGCCGCTGGGGGTGGTTATAGAGACCATTGAATCTGTAAGGCTGGACGATGGTCAGCTCTGACAGAATCCGTTATTGACAAACATTAGTTGCTTACGGAAAGACCTGACTTGATCAAGCGCGCCCTGGAAGGGGCCATGTTGAAAACGCGATTCTGTCAGCGTGCCGAGGATCTTTCATTTTTCTCCACGCTGGGACCGCATAACCAATCAATTGCTTCACATTAAATGTGCAAAATCTCCACGATTATTCGAACGGAATGCAATATGACGCTCCAGGAAGTACGACATTTACACTGTGGCATTGCATTGCATTGTTGGAAAGTGCGAGACAAGCTGGGATGCAAATACATGTATTAAGTCTAATAATTCCAGCTTTAATAGCAAACCACTCTAGTTCGGCCTCTCATGTGATCCAAGACATGTCAAGCCATTGCCTCTGTCTAGTTATGAACGATATGACTGCTGATATGTGACAGGGCCGTCCTTTGACGAGGCCAAGGCCCCGAAACGATATGCTGTTACTGTCCGGAATGCATCACAATCTGACCGGTAGAAGGCTCGAAAAAGCGCTGTACATAAGGGAAGATGGACCGATCTCATTCCGACTACAGAGCAATCGCGATACCGGCAACTGCGAGAAGACCCGCAGCCACTGAAGCAACGTTCTTCGTGGCAGCGCCAGTAAAGGTCTCGGTTCCGGATCCTGGGGAGCCAGAGGAGCCGGTTCCACCGGGCGTAGGTGGGGTGATTGGTGATCCAGTGGCAGCGGGACCAGAGCCTACACCACCTGCGCCGCTTGCACCACCACTTGGTGGGAGCGCTGCGGTACCGGTAGCGATGGGGTTGGATGCAGTGACAAATCCGGAGCCTGTGGGAGCGACGATGGAAGAGCTGGAAAACACGTCAGCAACAAATTGTGGTGAATGAAATCGGGGACATCAGACGTACCTATAGGTCTTGGTCTTTGTGCACGAGCACTGGTTGTCGAAGTAGGTGGAGGTGAGAGTGACAGGGTAGGGGGCAGATGTTGAGCCAGCCTTGCTAGACGACGTCTTGGATCCGGAGACAGATGATGAGGAGGATTCCGACTTGCAGTCTGAGGAATGTCAGTACAAAAGTCTCTTTGTGGCTGCAGGCGTGTATTACCGTCACCACCGCTTAGACCGGCGGCTTTGCAGGCCTTCTCAAATGCGTCCTCAGCATCGCTCTTCATGTTCGAGGGGCACAGCTCCTCGATATAGCTCTTGACTTTTTCAGCCTCTTTACAGCAAAGAGTCTTTTGGTCGGCAGGATGTTCGAATTTGCTACAGCTAGTTGTCAGCAAGGAGACCAATTCATTAAAGAGCAGTTCCTCACTTGACGGCGGTCAGCAAACAGTAGGGGTTAGCCAGAGCCAGTCTTGCGACGGCGAGAACGGCGAGGGACAAAGTAGTCTTGGAGTACATTGTGAATATAGGGTGAGCTGGTATTGGTTCCTGATTGTTGGAGTTTCTGACGCGACAGGTAAGCTGGTATTAGAGGATAAAAGAGTGTATGATTAAAAAAACAGATTGCTGCAACAGGATATTAATGAGTGACTGTGAAGAAATGGATGAAAAGACGACGACTTTGTTGTTGGAGCGAAAGGCGACGATCAAAGCAGGATGAGAAGGGGAAAAGAGGAAGACAGGCGCAGAAGCGCAAAATAATGAAACTAATCAGGGGCTCGACGCTAAGTCCGCTGCTCATCTCCCGGCAATTTCCGCGCTGTTCCTGCATATTCGTTCCTGACTGCCAAGAACCGCTGAAGTTTTGATAGCCACATCACAACAGCCACGCGTTCTGCTGAGCGTTCTTGATGATGATGAACATGCGCATTTGGGGGCACTTACGCAACGAGAGCTTGCATTTCCCTTTCCTTTCGTCTCTAATCTCTTATGTGACATTGGTGCTTTCCACTCTCCTGGCTTATCCTCCAGTGGCCTCGCGATAGAAACAAACGCTCTTGTTGGCTCCAGCTGTCGCGAAACCTTCATTCTTACCTGTCTTGGGTAGCCATTTGACACTCCACAAGGTCTTCTCTGTTTCTGTGTGCGTCGCCACACATTCTCGCCGATCAATGGACCATACCTTCGCCTTCCCATCGTATGACCTGTTACGCAGTGAGTCATGAGGTAGGATCACTTTTCACAATCAAGCAGCGCATACCCACTGAGAAGATATTCTCCGCTGTGATTCCAGTCCAATGAGAAGATCCATGACTTGTGGCCCGTAAGGTTTACTATTTGTTCTCCGGAGGAAACGTCGTACAAAGCAATGATTGAAGCGTCTCCAGCAGCCGCAAGCAACTTGACGCCAGGAGAGAAGGCGACGGCTCGTACTGGCTTGATCAGTCCTGCATATGTCAGCCTACTGGGTGTGGAATGAGGCTATCCTAGCTGTCCATACCGAGTAGCGAGTGTAATAATCTCCCAGTATCGTTGTTGAATATATAGACTCCACCGTTCTCGTGTCCTGAAGCCGTGAATCTCCCATCAACAGACTGCATTTACTTTCAATTAGAACACGAGTGACGGTGGTAAATCCACTCACTAGGTCAATACTCATTCCGAAACTGCCTTTAGTCTCGAACTCCCTAATCTTCGTCCCATCCGCTAAGTCGTCCCAGACATTGACTCGGCCATCAAAGGATGTAGCAGCAAGGTACTGTCCATCTTCTGACAATGCTATGGCCCATATCTCACCAGCTTTGTTTCCGTCTGGCATGGGTTAATAAAAGCTCCAATGTAGCGGCTTCCATACTGGTGGGGTAATGCCCCACCGACAATCTTCCGCCTCTCACTCCACTGTCCTCCCTGCTCCATCCATATTCTGACTTCCCCGCCAAAGCCGACGCTCGCTGCTCTTTGACCACTCTTGCTTGTGGTAATGTGATGACATCCTAGAGGGTGTGCGTTTTCAATTGTCTGAGCTGGGTCGAATGAGGGACTTGTGGTATTGTAAATACGGATTGCGGAGGAGCCACCGGCAGAGATCAGTTGGGTGGACGTGACGGCGATCGAGAAAATGTCGGTGGGGTGAGCTGTCTCTAGTCAGTAGGTTCTCCGCGTCATGCAGAAGCTTGAGGACCATTATCAATGGTGTGTGTGGTGAGATACTGTTTAGACTTTCTCCTAGTCAGCTCAGGTGCTGTTCAGTGAAGACTGGAAGGCAGGTCACCATTTTTACAGTGGGTATAAAACCGAATGGGCAGCCTTAACAAGTCCGAGTGCGCCAACCTTGAGACTCAGCAAGGCGTGGGAGTCGACGTGCTCTACATTGAAGCAGTGAGGTAAAAGGATGAGATTTGGGTTAGGGCTACTTCAGGCATGCTTGTCAACTATAGTCGCAGTCTCAGGTTTGACATTATTGGGCTGCGTCATTGTACACCAATCCAAGTATATTTACATTTCAATAACAGATGACGCCCTCTCTCATTCTCACTGGCCCCGCTATGTTTGAAAAGAAGTGGTGTATCATCGCTGCGCTCCTGAATCCTTGGTTTCCCCAGACAAAGATTTTGCCTCTGCATTTGACTTCTCATCTTCCTTCCATTTACTTCGTATTTCTGTGAAGAGTTATTAGATTTGGCTCGGTTGCAGTCTGTAGCGCAACTCACCTCCAACGCAAAAAGGACATAAAAGATGTGCCCGTTTGATATTTCCACATGCCGAGCATCTATTCAATGCGGTCACATCTTGTAGCTGGTTGTTCGCCATGAAGCGCTTCCTCGTCTTGCTGTGTGAGGTCTTCTTCTTAGGTACCGCTCGCAGCACAGTTTCCCAAATTTCACTGATTTTTGAAGGAATGCCAATGCCCAGAATTGCTGGTAAAGCTGTAGACGAGTATATGAGGGGTCTCAGGAAACTTGGTACGAATGGGGTTATGGTGGGCAGTGCGGGCGACCTGGACCACAAGCTTGCAAAACGCAACCTAGTCCGGTACAGCGCCATCGCTGGCACAGAAATAATGCCCGCGGACAAGAGTCTGCACGATTGTTGCCGGTGAATTTTGTGATAAAGGAGACGCCCTACGATGTCATAGAACTTTCATTGGTGGGGGGGGGAAAGAACCAAGGCATGTACCTTCGATGATTCTGCCGAATCGCAGCACGCTAGCGACCCCTGTCACGTGAACTCTGAAGTACGTATTTAGGAGCAAGAAACAGTATGCAAATGGTGCTTCGATGCTATCAATGATAATTACTTGGCCAACTGCAAACGAAGCGTGCAGATTATGTATAAAAAAATCATTTCTACAGCATTCTCTGCGCTCATAGTCCACCATAACAAAGCGTTCATTCAATGGTAACGCGCGCCATGACCATATAAAAGGGGCTTAAATCCCCGGCGACAGTCATTGAGATGACCTGGTGTATCAATTGGCGATAGGCGCTTAGGAGCTGTTCAGGGCGTCTTCGAGCGCACAGGTCTCTTCAACCATGGGGAAATATTGCTCGGACCATCATAGGTAGCACATAAGCCTCAGGTTGGCTTCGTGTCTGCGCATACGATAATTGCACAGGCATAAAAGTCAATTCTCCAATTCTTAAGAGTCAGCTATGACAGCTTTCATTGCAAGTTCTGCTTGCTAGACAGGCTCATTGATACAGTTAGGGTGGCAGAATCACTGGATTTGATTCCTTACCTTAATATAACCATGGCGCCAAGCTTTCATGGTGTTGCTGCATCTGGCTTAGCTTTGAGCCCCAGAAAAATGTCTCCTGAGTATCAGCTTGATCATCGACAAACGTACGCCAATCTCAATCAAGTCGCGAATACACCCAACCACTTTGTACCCAAAAGTCCTATAATGGCGACCACTCTATCCTCCGCAGCATCGGCGGTCATGCCTAAAAGCCATGTGGG
This sequence comes from Bacidia rubella, assembly GCA_032158265.1. NCBI lineage: Eukaryota > Fungi > Ascomycota > Lecanoromycetes > Lecanorales > Ramalinaceae > Bacidia > Bacidia rubella. The sequence goes on along the minus strand of JAVTIF010000009.1, from coordinate 1,166,185 downwards.
TTTCGACAGTATTACCAACCAGATCGAGAAAAAGTTGTTGAAGCGTGGCTTCCAATTCAACGTGATATGTGTTGGTAGGTCACAGGCTATGGTAGAATAGAGCTGTTGCACCACTGACCAAGATCCATATAGGACAAACTGGATTGGGAAAATCGACCTTGATCAACACCATCTTCGCTTCGCACCTAATGGACTCCAAGGGGCGCCTATCCCCATCTGAGCAGGTCCGCTCCACTACTGAAATCCAGTCCGTCTCGCATGGTGGGTCAGTTTCTTGCGATCTCGCGACGTGACTTGACGTGTTACAGTCATCGAGGAGAATGGTGTCCGTCTCAGACTCAACATTGTGGACACACCTGGCTATGGCGATCAAGTTAACAACGACAGATGGTGAGCGGCCAATATCAATAGATTCCATACTGTTAACACATCACAGTTGGGATCCAATTGTCAAATACATCAAAGACCAGCATTCGGCATATCTACGAAAGGAACTTACGGCGCAAAGAGAGCGATACATACAAGATACCAGAGTCCATTGCTGCCTCTTTTTCATCCAACCTTCAGGTCACGCGTCAGTAATGATTCCGGCTTGTATAGAAAAATGACTGACATGCTCTTCAAAGCCTTAAACCAATCGATATCGTTGTCCTAAAGAAGCTATCCGATGTTGTCAACGTCGTACCGGTCATTGCTAAATCGGACTCTTTGACTCTCGAAGAACGCCAGGCGTTCAAAGAACGCATAAAGGACGAATTCATCTTCCACAATCTTCGCATGTATCCCTACGACAACGATGAGCAAGACGAGGAAGAGCGCGTTATGAACTCCTCAATCAAGTCTCTCATCCCTTTTGCAGTGGTTGGTTCGGAGCAGAATATCGTTGTTGGAGGCCGCTCGGTGCGTGGCCGTCAAAATAGATGGGGCGTTATCAACGTTGAAGACGAAAATCACTGCGAATTTGTGAGCTTGAGGAACTTTTTGACCAGGACTCACTTGCAGGATCTGATCGAGACAACTTCCCAAATTCATTACGAAACTTTCCGCGCTAAGCAATTGATGGCTCTGAAGGAAAACAGCGCTGCTGGGCAAGGGAGCCGACCAATCAGCCCGTCTGCTGACCGGGAGCTTAGTCGACAGTCAAATAGGATGACGATGAACGGATATTAGCCAGCTTTCGAGGGCAGTGATGGGGTTTGTGTCTTCGGCTTATGAGATGGTTGATTTCCTGCTGCATAATACCAAAACAAGTCGAGCGTGCTAATACGATTACCATTGAAGTATCCCTGTTCCCTCAAAGTACGTTCATTGGAGGTCAACGATTGTGCTTTCTACCAATTGTCAAACCATCTTCCACGCGCCAAACGTGCTTCCTAGGCTGATTGCATTAAAAGCGCGAATCTAAGGGGCAGCTCTCAAGGATCTCTTCGGTGATTGAATCCAAAGGATGCCTTCCGCGCTTGTAAACTGTCTGTTTGGATTTTGGAAGTCTGATACATAGTCTCATCATCCGCTACACATTAGATCTGGTCATTCTAGTGGCGTTCCATAGGGTGAGAGGTCACATGCATCCACATCCTGAAGCCAAAAAGGCCTGCCTATCTCGGCGGCTTGCTGAGACTTCTTCGTCCATTCCTGTTCCCTCTTGCCACAGTGTGCCAGCTCAGGCATCCTTCCGTCTTCTCAGCTACCATATTTCCCACCATCTACAATGAATTGTTCCACCTCCTTGTAAGCTTTGTCCAAATCATCATTGACCACGATTTTCTCATGAATCTCTCCGCTCTGTGCGAATTCCATCTCCACCTTGGCCTGTGTCAGCCGCTTCTGCACACTCTCCTCGTCATCGGAGCCTCTCCCTCGTAGTCGTTGTTCCAAAATCTCCAGGGATGGTGGAGAGAGAAACAGAAAACGAGCATTCAGGTCAGATTTAGCAACCTGCTTGACTCCCTGTAGGGCTGTAAGAAAGAGGTTGGCGAATCGAAGACACGGATGTCAATGCAGATACAAATCGTACCTCCAATTCGATATCCAAAATACAAATCCTTCCTTTCTCAGCAACATCCTTGACCGCCTTCACGCTTGTGCCGTAGTAGTTGCCTCCAAATTTTGCGTGCTCAATGAAGCCCCCTTCATCTACGAGTTGCAAGAATGCGTCGATGGTGGTGAAATTGTACTCACGACCGTCCTGCTCGCCTGCACGTGGTTTGCGAGTTGTGTCTTGACAAGCATATCAGTATGTAGGCACATTCAAGCCTGGAATGGATGTACTCATACGTGATATGGAGAAGCCAAAAGTGTCTGGGTGATCTGCAAAGAGGCGCTTTAAAATTGTGGATTTGCCCGAACCAGATGGACCAGAGAGAACGACTGGTCGATGCGATTGTAACGCTGCTAAGCGATATGTTAGCTCAGAACGTAAGGTGCCGGAACGTTCGACTGTTCGTGCCTGTAGGCGCCATGGTTGAAAACGCTCGATATCTGGAAGTGAAATGATGCAGCAAAGGGCCACGCAGCCTAAGAAAGAGGAATGCAGATGGCGAAGCTTTCATGCAATCATCGAAGGCTATTATCAACAATTACAGTTACAAAGCGAGAGTAAGGACTTCTTCAATGCAAATCAGAAGGAAGAATTTCTAGCCTAGTAGCCCACCACCAAGCTAGAACTAAAGCAAAACGTGCTCTGCTCTGCTCCGCTCCGGGCCGTCTCCGCCGACCGCCTGTTTCGTGTCCGAGGGTCCATGACAGAAGTCTCTGCCGACTTTTCTAGGCAGCGCCAAGGTAAAAACTTCTTTTTGGTTTCAGACCTATACATTGAAATAATATACAAATATTCCAAAATTGAAGAATCAAGATCTTCAATATCTATTCTATTCCTCGGAATTTTTTCTGATTTTTCTAAAGTAAAATGGTGGAGTAATAATAAATAAAAAAGAAAAGTTCGTGCATCGCAAAAGTCGGCAGAGACTTCTGTCATGGACCATCGGTCAGAAGAAAGAGCCCCAGAAAGAGGGTTGAATTTGGTAGTGCTGCTGCTATCTTCCATTGCGTAGCGAAGAGATCTTGGTACTTTCAACTTCTTACCTATCGACCAAATACTCGTATAGGACCTGCTGATGTTCTAAAGCAGCTTGTTATGCTGACCATGACGATGTGCCAATTGGTAGTGGTGGCGAAAGCGAATTTTCTCCAATTTCAGCTAATCTTGAATGATGAAACTTGTGCCATGGGTCGCCTCGTCATTCAACAGGCGTGAATAATCCTTGCTCCCTTTGGTTGCGTTTCACTGGTACTGGGCCTACAAATGTGATCTATCTCTCATTTTAGGCTGAACATTGCACGAACATGTTTCGTCCCAGCATTACGCCTCCGCCCTTACCTTCACTTCACGGCAGGAGCTCGTCTGAACCACAGGTAGGCAACTGCTCTCGTGACAGTTGAATCACCTGCCCTATGGTAAACATGGTCTCGCACCTCTGCTTTGTTCACGTAAGAGCAATTTGCTTTCGGTCAAAGTGTTAATCATCTCAAACCCTCTCATCTCGCCTTACATGTTTGCTTCAAAGCAAAGCAATGCCGACCCCGCTGATAGCTTCATGGCTGAACGTGTTCGTTCTGTTGATGGTATGCGCTGTCGTAGGCTTGAGTCAAGATCTCGGTCTTCTCAACAATCTGCCTCTTTGCGGGGTTCGTTCGCCTCCAATCCTTGACCCTCAGTAATAACACTGACGCGTCATATTAGAAAGCATGCATCGGAAGTTTCTCAGACGATGCAGCGACTTATAGCTACGACCCAAGTGACTATTTCTGCTTGTGCGACACGAAAACATTCGTGGGCGACGTCAGCAGATGTGCGCTGCAGTCGTGTCAAGGCGACTTCGATGCCAAAATAACCGTCACCAACCTTGGCGAGTACTGTGACCGTAATAAGTTCTCATCCCACTAGAACGCTCTTTCTCACATGTGTTCGCAGAAGCTAAAGGCAACCAATCCATTGCGACTTCTTCTCAGGCCACCTCTGCTGGACGACTCACAAAAACAACGTTTATTACAGAGACACCAACCCAGATTCAGTTCAAGACCATACCCAGGCCTAGCTCAGCAACGACTCACAGCGTTTCTGGCTCACCTTCCTCAGGAACAGCATCTGCAGTACCATCAAGCATCCAAGATGTTCCGAATACACCACTCCAAACAGCCCCTGCCACGCACACCACAGCGGCGCCAATGACAATGCTCCAGACGACCCGTCTCAGCACCTCACAAAACATCGGCATCGGCCTAGGCGTGCCCTTAGGTGCCTTGCTAGGGTTCGCCTTCGCGCTCTTCCTGTTCCGGAATCATAGACGCCAAAGAAAATCCTCGTTAAACCGCGCGAACGCACCTGAGAACGCTCCAGCTGAGAACGCGGGAACTTTACTACCAACAAATGACACGATCAACGGAGGAGAAGCCATCAAAGAAGAAGGCCTTAGCTCAAGTGGTCCAGCGGAGCTGCACAGCACCCCAATCGAGCTGCATTCCAGAGAACTAGCGGGCACGCCCACGGATAATGGTAGCAGACCGCTGTCGTCAGCTGTCACTACTTCGCCGCAAGAGTCTCCCATGAGATCTTGTGCAGCAGTGCACTCACACTCACCGTTGAACCACGCCATCAGGCCATCTTCACCAGAGATGGAGGGATCACCTATCAGTCCTATGACGAGTCCATTATCCCCGGAAACGACAATTCCACTGGGAGAGGCAGCGAGGCTGTGGAGCTCGGGGGCAGTCACAAGGCAGGAGCTGCCAGCTCGAGAGTCTGCGGTAGAGATTGATGAGACAAGCCTCAAAAGGATCGAGACTGTGGAGGGTGATGCAGGGCATTTAGGAATTTTGAAGAAAGCGTAGATAGTTGGTAGGAGTTAAGCATTCATATTCTGGCTTGATCCTCTATTGAATCCCTGTGACCACCCCTAATGCTTGCTCTCAAGACTGAGTCTTTTATTTGCCTTAGTCTGGCGTGGTGTTTGGCGTAAGAAGCACACCTAGCCCCTGTCGCTAGAAACAGAAGCAGCAAAATTCGCATGATGACGAATTCAGACCGTGGAAGCAGCTCGGCTCTTCCCCGAAGATCATTCATTCATATCTCTTACTGAATATAGCTTCGCACAGCTCTGCTGCAGATGATCATGGTCGCCCGTCTTACCTTCAGCAACACGCTCCGCTGATGCCGATGCTCGTCTGCTCGACAACTTGCTTCGAGTTGGTTTTCCATATGACGTGCTGTTTTATCAATGCCAGCCATTATACAAGTCATTACCATTAGATATGAGCCACGCTAATCCTTTCAAACAAACCGTTTACCGCTCCAGTAACATGAAACATAATAGAACAAGGAGTTATCTCCACTCTTACGGCGGCCTCGAGGACGCAGAGCTACTTGGCACAACCGAAGCACTGCCCGGTGACTTTGGCGACTTGACACCCTCCTGGGCTTCTTGCTGGAGAAAGTCAGACCAAAGGTCAGCTAGTGATTCTTTTCGACTGCTGTTGTCAAAGACATAGTCGGTTGAGAGTGCTGGTGTACTTGGTGTTCGATGCCAGGGTGAGACGGGCACCCTGGCATTGGGATTAGATGCACCGGGCCGGGCGAGGCCGGCTTGTTCGCGCTGTTCTTGGGGTTGATTAGTTGCTGCTCTGGCGTAGAGAAGAAAGACGAGGAGGACAGGGAATGGAAAATGTGAGAAGGCAAGAGCTGTACCTTCGTTCCATGCAAGTAGCCCAGCAATGATCTGAAGGACTTGGAATTTCTTGGGATCTGCTCTGTCGAGGGCGATAAAGTGCATGAAATGGTTGGTGACGAGTTGTCTAATCGGGTCAGTACAACACAATCAGATCTCGTAGGCAGCCTACTTGTCAATGGTGTCCTCCGGCTTGCCTTTCTTCAAGTATCGAAGGGCTTTAGTCAGGTGGTCGTTAAGTATCACGGCTTCATGTCGCAATTTCCCAATCAGCAGATTCTTCTCTTTAACTTCCTTTTCGAAAGGAATTGCTTGCTCGAGGTCATGCTGCGTGAACTCGAGTTTCGATATCGCTTCTGAAGCCTTGTTCTCACTTTCCTTGACCCGCTTTTGGAGTCTTTCAACTTGAGCTTGGGAATTTTCGACTATCTCCCTCAACTCTTTGCGTCGAGCTGCGAAGATTAGCATGTTACTGGGTGAGATTGATTCATTGCATACCATCTTGTAGCTCTTGAAGTGCTCTTTGCAGCCCATCAACAGTAGATGATTGGGTGTCACGCTCCGCAGCAGCTCGATCGTGAGCTTCACGGTGATTTTCGAGCTGTTCCTCTAGATCTGAGACCTTCTCTTGGATACTCTCTCGTATTGATCGCTCCTCCATAGCTAGGATCTCCCAGTCTTGCATGGCTTGCTTGGCAGTCTCGAACTCTTCTTTAGCATTTGCTTCACGCTGTAAAAGATCCTCTCTCTCCTTTCCGAAGTTTTCTTGAGAGAGCAAGGTACGATTTCGAAGACTGGAAAGCTCTTTGGACTGCTGCTCCATTTGTTCTGCCAAGGATGCGACTTCTGTTTCTCTTGAATCATTCTGTTCCTTTAAACCATTGTTCTGTTCCTCAAGCTCCTCAATCCTTGTCCTTGCTTGAGCTAGATCTTCCTATAGACAGTCAGTAATATGACCAACTAATACCGGTGTTCAGACATACCGCGTCCGCCTTTAAGCGGTCTCCCAACTGAGACCGTATTGTATTTACTTTGCCTAGAAGACTACGATATTGAGATTCTGCCTGCTCTTTACCGTTTTGCGTCTCCTCCAATTGCTCTTTGATCCCGGTAAGCTCATCTTCATGCTTTGCTTGAAGTTCCTCCAGAGACTTTCGTACTTGAGCCACCTCTTCACGCAAGGCCTCTCTCTCTTGTCTCAAAGCCTCTAACCTAGTATCAGAGCCATTGGGCATCTCTGTTGATTCTTGCTGATCTTTGACCCGTGGTTGGTCGGAGCTTGGCGGCTGAACGAGGGACGCTCTCCTCGTGGAACGCTGATGAGAGGCCTGCTCCGGTTTGAACGCATTGGGTGCATCATCGTCGAAATCTGCATGAATTCCATTGGCTGGAGGCTTCAAGATTGGATAATCCGGCTTTCTGGCCGATGTGGGGGTAGGTGGTTCCGTAGGCGTCTGAGTTTCGGTCTCCTCCACCTCACCATCGTCTTCATGTACTTCGTCGGGAGTGATGCCGTTTGCCTTCTGGGTCTCCCCATTCGTCTTGCTCTTCCCACCTTTCTTCTTTTTACTCTTCTTGGATTTGGGCGCTGCTCCCGTCTCAAAGTCAGTACTTTGAAACGGAGGTGGAAAGTGAGCATATCAAGCTGGAAGTAGCCCTTACCCGTAGGAGCAGAATTGGAGACATCAGCAGTCGTATTCGAAGACATTTCGTAAGAGAGTTATGAAGGCTCAAGCAGTAGAGCAGCAGCAAGTGATATTCGATTGTCTCAATTGGGATAGCAGACTATCCTAATTAGTGGTAGCATTGACTTTGTCCGCTGCGGACATGGCATGACCAGATTAGAGATCCGCCGCTCGGCTTTGGGCCAGCCTTCAGGGGTATCCTACCTGGAGAAGGTCCCCAAGAAAATGGAATTGTGAAGTGCCTCCGCGGCACTTCTCATACCGTACGCGGCATAACTCATACCTTATTGTGAGTCAGGTTTAGATATTATGAACTCCGGACCTTACTTTTCTGTGGTTTCACAAACTCCAAGTCTTCATAAACATATTGCAAAGATGGCGGAGCACAAAAAGATCTTGCCTAAACCGGGCGAGGACAACATTCTCATAACCAGCGCCCTCCCCTACGTGAGTGTTTTTCCTAGACTTGTCTCGCAACTCTACTGTTTGCCTGGAAGAGTGTGACTGACTACGAATGCTTAGGTAAATAATACACCACACTTAGGTATTCCCTTTCCGAAAATCTGTTTCTTGGTCTGGGGGCATAATGAAAACCAAACTTAAGGACTTGCTGACTCTGAGGTCATATTCAGGGAATATTGTTGGAAGTGTGCTGAGTGCGGATGTATTTTCACGCTATACAAAAGCTAGAGGACGAAATTCACTATTTGTATGCGGCACAGATGAATACGGGACTGCGACTGAGACGAAGGCGTTGGAAGAAAAGGTGACTCCCCGCCAGCTCTGCGATAAATACAACAAGCTGCATACGGAGATATATGAATGGTTTCAGATCAAGTTTGATCACTGGGGCCGCACTTCGACACAGGAACAAACGGACATCACCCAAGACATCTTTCGTCGACTGTACGAGAATGACTATCTCACAGAGAAAACCTCACTTCAACCTTACTGCGTTGGAGAGGGTCAAATCCATGGGTTTCTAGCAGACAGATTCATCGAGGGCACCTGTCCAAAGTGTGGATATGAGGATGCTCGCGGAGACCAGTGCGACAAATGCGGCTCTGTCGACTACGAAGCAATGGATCTAATAAATCCGCATTGCAAGATCCACCCAAAAGTCGACCCAGTCCCACGTGCGACTGAGCATATATACCTCCAGCTTGACAAGCTACAACCTGCAATAGAACAATGGTTTGCCAAGACGTATAAAGACGGGTCCTGGTCCAAGAACGGTCAGATCATTACTGAGTCCTGGTTGAAAAAAGGGCTGAGAGACAGGGGCATTACGAGGGATTTCCGATGGGGCACACCGATACCTTTGGAGGTTCTGAAGGGCATAAAAGACCCCGAAAAATACAAGGAAAAGGTCTTTTACGTTTGGTTTGATGCCTGCATCGGATACGTCTCAATCACGGCAACCTACACGAAAGACTGGGAGCTGTGGTGGAAGGACCCCGATAACGTAAAATTGTACCAATTCATGGTGTGTATACTCCCAAGGCTCGTTAGTTATTCCTATAAACACTTCCTAAGGCAGTACTGATTCGGAGATGATCGACAGGGCAAGGACAATGTTCCCTTCCACACAGTCACCTTCATTGCCTCGCAGCTTGGTAAGCTTTTTAGACATGCCCCACAACAACAACATCGTCTAGTATGAGAAGTATGACTGACTCGAAATCACTCCAGGTACGGGACAACAATGGACAAAGCTCCATCATTTATCAACGACAGAGTATTTGAATTACGAGGGCGGAAAATTTTCCAAGTCCCGAGGAATCGGGGTCTTTGGTAATAATGCAAAAGACACCGGTATACCATCGGATGTATGGCGGTACTATCTGCTCAATCATAGACCAGAAGCGGCAGATTCACAGTTTGAATGGAGAGACTTTATCGCGCAGAATAACAACGAACTCCTCGCTAAATTAGGCAATTTTGTCAACCGCATTATCAAGCTTGTCAATAGCAAGCTCTATGACTCCACGATACCTGATTACACCGCATTGTTCTCGGATTCTAGGTTCGCAGAAGTGAAAGTCAAAGTCGACGGACTTCTCAAAAAGTACATAGAACAACTCGATGCTGTCCATCTGAAGGATGGGCTACATATTGCCATGAGCATCGCACAAGAGGGCAACAACTTCATACAGAGCAACCATTTAGACAACAGGCTTGCAGCCAACGAGCCTGAGCTGGCTGCGGCGGTGGTTGGGATAGCAATCAACCTGATATACCTCTGCGCTAGTGTGTTCGAACCATACCTACCAACAACGACAAAATCGATCATACAGCAGCTCAACGTACCCTTTCTTCAGATTCCAGATTGTTGGACTGCGGATGATATCAAGCCAGGTCATCAAATCAACAAGGCACAATATCTGTTTACGCAAATCGATCCAAAGAAGGAAGCAGAGTGGCGAGACTTGTATGGGGGTACTCAGGAAGAGCGAGCAAAGGCGGAGGAAGAAGCTGCAAAGAAGAAGGCTCAGAAGGCGGCGGAAAAAGCGAAAAAGGCCGCTAAGCGTGGAGCCAAAACAGAGAAGCGCAGCGTGGAGTCGACGGCGGTGGCAGGTGCTGAGGCTGGCCAGGAGCCAGTGGACAGTGTTACCGATGGGTAAGTCGATCCTAGCGATAGGCATCTCATACCAGAAACTAACAGGCTATGCAGGGTCCAGCAGGTCATGCTGCCATCGTCGTGAAAGGCATTCTTTTCTGTTTACTCTGAGAAAGAATTTTATCAGTGTACTAGGACGTGACTTCGTCTGCCTGCAGGTTGACACGAACAGAGCTTGAAGCACCGGAAGGCCCCGAGTCGGTCACCGAAAACTACATGCGATACTCTGGCTTCCGACGCATTTTGGAACCCCTGATGGACCCTCAGATGAAATAAGACGACGCCAACGACAACGGTCTCTCCGGGACGTCTTTTAACTGGCGCAATCAGGATTAAGGGTGCGCTAGCCCAATCTTGTCTCTGAGCGTTAAGCAGCCAAATAACCATACCCTATTGGGAAAAGGTGGGGCTTGAGGGTCCTAGACCGCCCTCGTTGTTGAGGATGCACCGGATCACTGCATGATGATGACGGAGCATTGAACCCCGTCTTGCAGTACACTCCCCTTGTTAACCCCCTCATTTGAACTCACACCTCTACTCTTTGCCCGTCGACCTGTTGTCGGTTTGCTGCTCAAGTCTTCTTTCACAATGTCTTCAATATTGCCCAAGGTGAACCCTGCTATTCTGCAGCAGCAACTCGGTCGTATTATTACTAGCCAGGCAGGGCGATCTCGTACATACAGCTCTTTCTATCCAAAGGTCAGGGTTGAGAAAGTGTAAGTCAACTCCTTTGCGATCGACGTCCATTGTTGCAGGCGCCAAGCTGACTCCGCCAATTGCAGACTCCCAAGATCGCAACGTTCGTTGAACACAACAAAGCACCTGAATTCAATTCACGATGAATCTACCATCGACTTCGCGTATATGCCCCAAGACGTCCTCTCCCCTCAATCCGAAGCCGATACATTCCGCGTGCCATTGCTGCCAGACAACTATAGCCCACCGCTTGAGCATACCGGTGGTGCCCATCACGATGTCCACATGGAATCGGTCACGAAACCCACAATATCCACGACAAGCGCCAATGGCACGCACATCGACAATCCAAGCCCCATGAGCGATGTTACAGACAATCATGCGATGGACCTCAACGTGTATGATCTGACGAAGAGGGTGACAAATGCCGCTGCGACGAAGCTCCAGGATGCGACTAGTACAAGCGCCCAGTCTGAGGGTCAGGAGAGAGGCGTGGTTGGGGAGCTGCTACATGGTTTCGTGGACGAGATATTTGGGCCCAAACGTGCGGTCAAAGCGTGAGAAAGTCCTCAAAGGGGCTCGGTGCAAGCTGCGGTGTTCCGAGTCATGATATTGCTTGCATTGAGTAGTACCATTTAGCAAAGGAGCATTGTTTGGGTAAGCTTGCGTGGTGTCATGGAGCGTGTGGTGGCGGCATTAACCGTTGCTTGAAATTAGCACAAGATACGATATCGTGCGAAATGTTGATGAATAAATGTTGTTCCGGTCATCAAGAGCTTTCTATTGAACCAAATGCATAACTGCCCATAATCATGAAAGTAGCGACTGAGCCAGTGTGAACGGTGCATACACGGTATTGAATAGAGCGCCCATAAACTGATGAGAATTGATAAGGTCTTACATTTTCTGCCCTACCTCTAGCCGCTTGCGGATGCGGCTCCTTCTGCTTGCCTATTGTTGCCCTGTCATGGCGTTCTGCATTACCCCTTTCCTGTCTCGGACTCCCTATTCTTGATTAAACAACTTCTGGTGCTAACACACACCTCCTCCAACGCTCCTGCTCAGCCATCATGCTTCCACCTAGCAACAACAATGCCCAAATCCCGACCCGATGACCACACGGATCCAGAACAATCTCAAAGCCTTCTCCAAAATGCAGAAATCTCGGAAACAGAATTTCAACCAGCTGCCCCTCGTAGGCCTCCACTGCACTCCTCTGGTAGACAGTCGTCATTCTCAAAGCGAGCGCAAAATGGCGGACCTTGGACGCCAAGGACCACGAATCGTGTCCGCTTTGATATTGCGGAGGAGGTGGGCGATAGGCATCAGGTGAGAGCGCAAGGTCGCACGCAAGATGCAGAGACGAATGGAAGGATGCATGAAGGAGACGACGAAGACGATGATGATGATGATCAGACCACGTTTCGAAGGGCAAGCACAGGGCAAAGGGCGCCACTTTTAACGGGCATTGAGGCCCCCAGCGTTACAGTTGCAAACGAGCTGGATTTCCGGCCAGAGGACTTCTTGGAGAATGCAAGACCAAAGAGCGGGATGAAGAGTGCCTTTGTCAACATGGCCAACAGCATCATCGGCGCTGGCATCATTGGACAGCCCTACGCATTCCGGCAAGCTGGGCTGCTTACAGGGATATGTCTCCTCGTCGGGCTCACCGTCACCGTGGATTGGACAATCCGCTTGATCATTATTAATTCAAAGCTCAGCGGCGCAAATTCTTTCCAGGGGACCATGGAATATTGTTTTGGCAAGTCTGGTTTAGTAGCTATCTCAGTCGCCCAATGGGCGTTTGCCTTTGGTGGTATGATAGCCTTTTGCATCATTGTGGGAGATACGATCCCACATGTGCTGGCTGCCCTCTTCCCTAGGCTCTCCGATATGCCATTCTTGTGGCTTTTGACCAACAGACGAGCTGTGATCATTGTTTTCATTCTTGGGATATCGTTTCCCCTATCTCTCTACCGGGATATTGCCAAGGTATTGTTACACTCACTGGAACGGACCCAGCCATACTAACGATCTATAGCTGGCAAGAGCGTCTGGTTTGGCGTTGGTCTCGATGTTGGTTATCATTGTAACAATACTAGTTCAAGGGGCCCAAGTCCCGTCAGAATGCAGAGGTGCATTGAAGGGTTCCATTTTCATCAGCAGCGGCATAGCGCAGGCCATCGGCGTCATCTCATTTGGTAAAACCCCCTTCCACAAGAAAGGGAAAGTTCGATGCTGATTGTGATTAGCATTTGTTTGTCGTAAGCACATGAAGTCAGCTATGGTGCTCTCGGGCTTAATTGGTTTAGATCACAACAGCCTTCTAATATATGGCTCTCTCAAGAAGCCGACACTTGATCGCTTCGCTCAAGTCACCCATTATTCGACCTTCGTTTCCATGATAGCATGTTCTGTTGTAGCCTTGGCAGGATTCCTGTCTTTTGGAGACAGAACCATGGGCAACGTGCTGGTGAGTCAGGCTCCGCCATGTATAATCTCTAAGACGTTGACGATCTTAAGAACAACTTTCCACTTGACAATACAATGGTTAATATTGCCCGCCTGTAAGAGATACTCAGTCGTTTCATGGCTTGTTGTTTGCTGATATTTCAGGTGTTTCGGCTTGAACATGCTATCCACATTGCCCTTGGAATGCTTTGTGTGTCGGGAGGTCATGTTCAACTATTGGTTCCCGAGCGAGCCATTCAACATTAGCCTGCACATGATCTTCACCTCGTCTCTGGTGGTTACTGCGATGACAATGTCACTAATCACCTGCGATCTTGGCGTCGTCTTCGAGCTGGTAGGAGCAACGTCTGCTTGCGCTCTAGCGTATATCCTGCCCCCTCTCTGTTACATCAAACTCACCAAGCGAAGTTGGAAAACTTACTTGGCCGGGGCTTGCTCGACATTTGGGTTTATTGTGATGGGCATAAGTTTAGGACAGGTAAGTGTTCACCAATCGAACTCACATCCGATCGTGTCTGATCACGCATCATAGGCTGTCACGAAGATGATAAGAAATGAAGGCGAAGCTCAATCTTGTAGCCAAGTAAAGCCGCCATGTAGCAAGATTAGATGAATCAAGGCGACTACGTCCCAGACGTAAACCAACTTCAAATGTGAACGAGAGCTTTCCGTATTTTCGTTTCCAATTTACTAAATACGACAAGCAAACAGGTAGGTCATTATGATCTCTTTCATGTCCTTTGGTATGCTTTCGGGAGACTTTCACGCAGATCCTTACGTCAGCGACATTCTCTTCCAGAACGTTGCAGGTACAGGCGCAAACCGAGTGAAGAGCAAGACGTGTTGATGTCGGGTCAGGGTCGGATGTTACCCGTCATTGCGTCTACTGCTAGCGCGCCTAATCTGGAAATTTATGTCGACAGCTGTTTGTTGATGGCCATCCCACAGCGCTTGCTCGACTTTATTTTCGGGCGACGCCATTGTACGTGAACAAGGCACGACATCACAGTGTCTTCTTAGCCAAATTGAAGGCTTGTTGCATTCTCTTCGCACATCTCTTCAGGTCCGGGACCGGCTGAAGAGCTCCACTCCCCCCCCCCCCCCTTTTCCACCTTCTCGCACGTCGACAAATTTTTCGCGATCATTATGGCTATCAACACGAACTTCGCGCAGCAGGATTTGATGCTGGTAGGTCCACCAAGTAACTTTGCTAGACTTTTTGCTTGCTTGCTTATGGGCCGTTTGTTGTCCTCCTGATCTGCCCCTCAATCCGTCTATGGCCCTAAACGCGACTGCCTTGATCATTGTTCTGTGCAGGTTCTGATGCTTGTATCTGTTCTCATAGGATGACCTTGGCCTGGGGCGCCGCAAAATCTTCGAAACGGACTACAAGGAAAACAAGAGAGTCACGTCAAATGCACGATTGCAGTATTCACGGCTACACAATCAAGAAGGTACCGAGCAAGCGAGGTTGGTGAAGGGCAAAGAAGGGATCCTCAGCAACTGGAACAGTCTGTCTGCATCTTAGTAGTGTAGGGCACATCCCCTCTACTAACCCTTGTGTAGATGCATGGGGAACGATGCAACAGGATGGAACTGCTGAGGAGAATCTTGATGATATTGGCACAGGCTTCGGACAAAGCCATAGGCAAAAGCTCAATTATGAACCTTCGGTTCGTGAATGGACCAGCGAGGAGCAATTCGCCGGCAGACGAAAGGACTACGACAAGTACAAAACTGCTCAAAAGAAGCCTGTACCACCAACGGACAACGGTGTGGGGACTAAGCTGTATGTGCTGGACATTGTCTGGACCCTTGCATCTCCCAATCTGACTTACGCACCGGTAGCAAACGCAGTGGCAGCGGCAAGCAACTGGGCCCGTACGTGACGTTAACACTTCGTGCTTCCCTATACTAAGTCTTGTTAGACCACCATGCCTCCCTGCTTCAGCTAGATCTAAAGCGTCAATCATTCGCAAACGCGTAGTGAAAGGATCCTCTCCACCAAGAGCACCTACACCAACACTGAAGGGTATAGTGCCCTCAATAGACACAAAGAAGAAAGGCAATGCTTCAATGAAGCAAGAGGAGCCAGCCAATACCGCTGACTCATTCAAACGGCAAGAGTAAGTTTCAAAACTGTAAGGTGCGTATTTCGCTTACGCTCCAAGGCGTATTTACACCGTGGATTTCAAGCTGAGTGACCCATCGACGTTCATGACTTCGGCCCGACAAACACTAGCTCCATCAAAGGCACTGGCGAAATACGCAACCTCAACGACACCTTCTCAGAGTACGCCGCCAGTATTGCCTACACCAGCACCTGACAATTCTTCGATACAACCTATAAAGCCTAGCGGTCCAGAGGCTGCGGTCCACCCTTCCCCCAAATCAACATTGCCCAGCGATCTAGCCGCCAGCTTTGCGGGAAATTCGACTACTAGGGAACAGAGTCATTCAGCTGAAGATGGTGCTCCTCAAAAGGCCTTATCAAGACTGGCACCTGGCTTCTCATTCGCCAACGCCTCTCCAAAAACGATTCAAGGGCTCCTCCCATTGCTGAAAGCTTGTACCTCAACTGAAGTATACCAGGAATTCTCCGATTATGTTACCAGCCACTTGGAAGAAGAGGTTGCAGCAGACGCGCCCACTGTCGTGGCAGAGGCCAGGAGCGCAAGTGAGAATTTGACCAAAGACGTCGAGTCCATTCAAGTACCCTCTTCCATAAGAACTCAAGACGAGTCAAGACAACTTGTAGCTTCCCAGAAAAGCAGTGGCGTTGAAACACCAAGCAAGCCCGTTTTGGATAGTAAAGTAGGGACAGTTTCCGCAATGGAAGGAACCGAAACTACCTCAGTGGCTCCGAAGAAACCTGCCGTTGTCACCGAATTCAATGGTGAAGTCAGTACATTTCGAACAGAAACTGTAAGCACAGGGGCCGTCTCACGAGCTCGGAGCGAAGGTCGTGAAGCTAAGCCCGCCCAATGGGTACGGTTTGAGAATCCACCGGAGGCAGAATCAAGAACACCGTCTAAGAGCATTGAAGCAATCATGCTAGAAGCCCTCAACAACAGGCTGAAATCATTCGTCCACCAAGAGCGCACCAATAAATATACGTGCTGTATCGACGAATGCTGGAAGGCCTTCAGTAGTGAAGAGTTCTGGCTCAAGCATGTCCATAACAAGCATCGGGATTGCTTCGAGCGTTTGAAGGCGAAAGTATGTCGAGCGCTTCAGTGTCCAGCAGGCTCCGTCACTAAATTATCGCAGGCTTCCAACTATGCACAAGCGAAAATCGAAGAAGAAAATGCCAGCAGTAAAAACACTTCTGTCGGGTTAACGCCTACATCGAAAGTACAATCGAAGACGATGACACAACCGCTTGTTTCAGTGGTGGCAGCGAACAAAGTGCCAGACAATCTTGACGCTGGTTCGCAGCTTATCAGCCGCACCGACACCAGTATGGCTTCAGCTCAGGGTAAAGGCAATGCTGGGACACCGATGAATGGGTTGAGAATGGCTGCCAATATGCCACCAATCCTCTCCGGGTCTCGAGATACCGGGGTTGAAGGCTCAAAAAGCCTTTCGCAGAGTCTCGCCAGGCATAGCGAAGCCTGGAGAGATTACATTGTGGGTGAACACGTGCAGAAGACGCGATTTCGTCCGAATCCTGCGCGTGCAAGCGGTGCCTCTTCAGACGTAGGGGATGCAATTCCGAAAACAACCTCGTCAAAAGTCAGCGAGACACCAGTTGCAATGGTCACAAGCAAAATTGCGACAATTAACCCTTTTGGAGCTCCGAAGCGATCCGCTTCGAGTGCTACGGCCCCTACCATGAAGGTGGCATCCAAAGTCACTCAGATCCCCACCGTGTACGCCCCATCACCACCGCTGGAAGAGCGTGTATCCACTTTTGCCGACCCTGGACGTGCAGCCCGGTTGCAATATAGTGGACAGCCTGCGGCTCCGCTCGACACCCACGCGAGCAAGCCTGCTAGTGATCTTCCGCAACAGCCTACACGAAGAACATTAACACAGACAGAGAACATTCCACCACCCATATCCACGCCCGCTCAGCGCGTTACTTCTAGGTCCGGCACAGCTCCATCGCTTCCTGCCTTTCTGCGGGGCGCCGGTGCCTCGATCGATGCTGGCGAAGCCGCGAGGCGCCAGTACGGGGGTAAGGCCGACCCGCTTGAGGTGGCTCGCAAGAGGGGCATCTGAATGAGATTCGATCATTCTGAGCATAGCTGGCAACCCAGGGGAGAAATGTGCATGTGCTTCTGAAATGAAAGAAGGCAAGAAAGCCTCAGCAAAGATATGGTTGATTTTTACGTGCTATTGTCATGCACACGTGAAAGGAAGTGAAACCTCCTCCCCCAGAACATGGAGTCAAGGTGTGTAATGAAACTGGTGTCGATCTGCCAATGTGGTGGTTTGTGATGCTTGATGAGGACTGCAGCTATTGCTAGTATAAATCGTTCTCACATCTGAAACATCCTTTTCTCTCTATACCACAGGCCTCGTTTTCGATTCTCGTAGCCAATGGTGAGAAGAATCGACCGCACACTGTATTTTGATCAGGCTAAAAAAGTGAGATATTTTTCAAGCAATATGGTACATTCCCAGACCTGACTTACGCTATTGACGTACTTTGTGCAAGAACGGGTGCACGACTTGTCAAGACCCTCAGCCGCAGGAAGCTAGGCTGTCAAGGCTTTGAGACCGGGGAGGATGGTCACTGAACAAACCGACATCCTCTGTTCATACTAGTTCCTAAATTCAGAGTCTCACTCTCCTTATGTATACGCATGACCACATGTTTCGGAGGCAATATATTGCAGTGCTCTATGTTGGCAAAACCGTCATGACACCGTTGGATGTATGGCGTTCCTGATCATGGAAAAAGTACTAACATGGGGAGAAGACCAGGAGTAAAAAAATGATTGCGGACGAAATGCTCGTTGACGGAAACACCAAGTTTAAGGGATTGCATTGCTTGCATAATTTAGCCGATAATGCTACTGCTCAAGAGTAAGTTGTGGTCACCTAGTAATACGGTAATGTGCACAGAATTCACTTGTCCTACATTTGACCATGACAGCGCTCAAGGAAGGAGAATATGAGTGCTTAAACTTCCTTCCCTTAGTGATAGTATTGTAGGTCAAGGAGTATCAAGAGGTAAATATGCGTGGAAAAAGGCCCGCTTTCCCAGACAAAAGCAAGCAGAAGGAACTAAAGCATAAAGACTCGGTACAATATTGATAGACTTGCATAGTCTGAACAAAGAGGTAAGAGCTGCTTGACGACGGTATTGCTTTGAGTTGGCCGACTATAGCCGTGTTTTCTCTTTAATGCTGCGCTGTCTAGTCAACAAAAGCCAGTTTAGCTTTCATTCGTGAAACAAAGCGATTTACCAATTTGAATGGAGGTACAGAATTACGGTGATGTGTGTGTATAAGCGCCAGACTTCATGCTGTCAGTAGCAGTGGCTTGATTGAGGTTCTACTGCGAGGATTCTGATCATGATGCAGACAAGACAATCACGAACCTTACAAGATATCGCGAAAGCACGATTATCAGTAAGTCATAGAGTCACAAGGCTTTGTTTTGACACCAAGAAAAGTGCTCAGCAAAGCGCTCAAGCAACAAACACCAAAGCTCATTCTATGACTGTAAAGCTGTGGGCTCACCTCCTAAAGCTTCAACCCCAAATTTCTGCCTTTTCGCGTCCGTATTCCCATCCACAGCAGGAAGGTTGACGGAGGAATTTGTCACGTCACCCAAGGCAGACCTTGAGCCACTTCCGCCTTCGGCGGGACGTTTCATCTGTGGCGGCTTATAAGACCCTCGATTCTGAAGTGGACTGGCCAGATTGGGCATGCCGACCCTTCTGCTCTTGTCGACCTGCGGATTGGCCATACTGGGCCCAGGCATTGGTGGTACGTTCGTATTCGGAGCAACTATAAGGTTTCGAGCCACAGGCTTCGTTTGCGAGTGGTCGACACCAGCGGTTTTCCGTATCGATGGGCTTTCTAGATGAGGATTGAACGCGGGTGCTTTTGGTGGTGCAATGCCTGGTGCACTTTGCAGGCTTTCTGCTGCGCGAGCGGTATAGAACCCAACCGGCGCTTCGTGAGAGGATGAGTCGGAGGATTTGAAAGTGTTCGATGGATCACTATTCGACAAACTAGGTCGAGGCCGTACGACTGCACTGTTCAACGAAGCAGCCTGTGGTACAGCATCGGGACGGGCAGATATGGGTGCGGCCGGAGTCCGGAACCCATTTGTCGGCAACTTTGGAGGGTTTTGAGCGTGTGGTGAGGGAGGCCTCAGGTTATTGCCTTGAAAAGGGCGTTTCTTTGAGAAGCTGTTTCTCCGTGGAAAATGTTCAGACTGAACGTTCTGCTCTACTGTCACCCCATCTGGGTCATCGCCTTCAGGCACCGCAAAATCAACTTCATCAAAATCGTCACCTCCACAAGTTAGTTGCGTAGACACAGTATTGCGCAGGGATCTTACTTCCGAACTCATCTTCTCGTGACTCTTGCCGCATAAGAGATGGCTCACGCTTAAGATTTGGCAGATTTGGCGGGGGTTGCTGTCCAGGAGGGAAAGGTTCTTTCTTCGCGGGAGTGTAATCTTGATGTCTATGCAGATTATCTGGGTCCCATTTCGTCTGAATGTTGGTCAGCCGCTTCCTCTTGATGTACCTACATGACATACTGGCGCAGCCTTGATCTTTGTGACGCGGGCAACGAAATCCTTGTCATAAACGCAGTTCCCTAGAAGATTCCCAAAATTCCGCAATGCTCTTTTCAAACCATCTGTAGTTCCTTCTTTCTTTGCTTTTTCAAAGGCGGGCGCTTTTCCTTTGCAATTTTCAATGTGGCCATAGCCAACGTCCTGAACTGCTTAGCCTTGTGTCAGGTTCTCAGCGAAGAGCTGCAGACCTCATGAAAAGTGCCATCTTTGAGAGTGACCCGGACGATTACTGAAAGTCCGAGGCTGATTTTGCCAGTTGATTGATTTTCATCGACCTAGGAGGCACATCAGAAGCCAGTCGGGACTTTCCGCGGAGCGCCGGCGTAGCTCACAAAATCTATCTGTATCTGTTGAATTGAGCTGGACCACCCGTTGAAACCGAAGACCTGATTCGCAAGATTGATGCACTTGTCTGCAGCAATGAGAAAAGGTAGGATTGAATCGAATGCTGATCTCACCTGCTGCTAAATAATGTACTTTTCCCCCACCGGCCCCTGGTCTAGAGGATATGTATTCGGGTCCGAGTTGCTTTTCTAATCGGCTTGCAAGGGTCGCAATCTCGGTAGCGGTGTACTCGGAGACATGTGGCCTTGTTTCCTCAAAGGGATTTGGACCAGAAGCACTCTGGTGCTGCTCGCCTTGCGCAGGCATGCTCACGAGTGTCTCTAGTAGCATAAAACTAGAGCAGAGAATAGAGGTGAAGTCACTTCCGATCTGTACGCGCGTGACGCGCCACGGCTGAGTTTCTGCCAAGACCACACCAGACCACGTGATGAGCGGTCCTCAATTGATTCTAACCACTCACAGCCACTCTAAGCTATTTTACATGTTCTGAAGAAGTCCCGTTGATCTCTTGGGTGTATCGTCGTCGCTCAGACCTCCAAACGCCACCGCTATGTCTTCGCTACTAACCAATTCATGAACGTCAATTGACGACCAGCGAAGCGCTTGGTACGAGAGATAATTCTTTGAGCGTAGCGCCAAAGTCCACCGCGTCAAATGCTGAGAATGTAGTCAGCGATTGGCTCGAGCTCTGCAGAGGAGGCTCACTTTTCTTTGGAAAGGTTTGCATGAAGCTCGATGCTTCGAATCCACCAGCCTCCTGCTTGATAGCCGCTGCAACCTCGAAAAGCGTGGTTTCTACCGGAAAGCTCTTCGTTATGCTGCCTGACGGTGTTTGAAGTCTCAATCGTGTCTCTGTGTAGGAAGAAGCGGGTTTGCTTCCACCTGTGGTAGCCACTGGCGCCGCGGCTGGGACGATGGGGGGTGCTTGGCCTGCACGTCCTGCCTTCTCTTTCTCTGCCTTCTGTCGGCGTTCCTCTTTGTCTGCAGCAATCTTGTCTTTGATTTTCTGCTTAGCTAAAACATCCTCTTGCTTCTCTCGCTTTTTCGCGGCGGCTTAGTGTTGTTAGCAAGGCCGTCATCGGGCCTGATTCGACGTACACACCATCTTTCAGCATCTCTTTCTTCCTCAATTCTTCCTTGACATCTTGCGATTCTTTAGTGGTCTTTCGGCGAATCTCCTCATTTCGCTTTTTGTCCACTTTATCCTGCTCGGACGTGCCAGCGCGTTTCTCCGCCAACTTTTTGCGAAGGCTAAGACGATTTCAGCATCCTCGTTATATTCCTGGTGTCCGAGATGGGAGCCTACTCCTCCAGCTTGGCCTTTTTCTCCTCCTCAGTCAACGGTATTATCTCCTCTGTCGACTCTTCGAAGTCTGCATGCCCCGTCTTACTAGCATGAAACTCCGCTTGCTGGACGCTTCGAAGCTTCCGGTTGCACTCTTTGCACACAAGAGATCTTGCCTCTTCCCCAGGCTGCAAGGTAGTGTTGTCAGAATCTAGATCCGCTGTTCTTTCGGTCTCTGCAGTCAATAAAGCATCCGTTGAAGCGTCTTGATTCTTCTCGAGCCAGTCGATAGCTCCTTGTACTTTCGCGACCATTAGCAAAGATATTCTTGAGAAAGGATTGGGTGTGAGCCTAACTTCCAGAGGCTGACTTCAGCGCAAGTTCTGCTCTGGGCTTTTCGAAGCCCATAGACACCAAGTTCTCTAGATCCGTAGACATGATAGAATCTTAGACGTAGAGTAGAGCTAGGCTAGATATTCGTAAGCCCTGGAGTAATATTGATAGTACATTACAAGATTTGACGTTCCGGTCGCGGCAGTTAGCTCGCAGAGCGCTAAGTTTCCTGCCGCTCAAGGTTCCAAGTTACATGGATTCGTGAATCACCGTCAGTATTTATAATTCTTGAGACTCCGCAAAACGACCTACCGGCTCATCGCTCCTACTATCGGTCATACACAGCTCTCTTCGCTGTCGATTCATTGCATTGGCTTTCACTGCTGTACCACCCACACCTAATTCTTCCTGACACGAGGTGGGCACAAAGACCAGCATGGCAATCTCTCTTGACCCTCAAGAGCTAGGCTTTCGCCGCCCTTTCACTCATGAAGGTCTGTCAAATGTCGCAAAGCTATTACAATGAAGCTAAAGTAGAGCTCAGTCACCCAATTGCTTCGACTGGGCAACACCACAAGCACTCCCCTGGCCTTTAAGGTGCGCATGCTGTTCACATGTCGCCAGCAACCCTGAAGCTGATCTAGTGAATCGCAGGTCAAAACAACAGCACCTAAGCAGTATTGTGTTCGCCCCAACTCTGGTATCCGTTCCGTCAATGCAGGCATGACGAGCTATCGCTAATTGTTGGACGAGGTCGCATTGAAGCTGGACACGAGGTGGAGGTGCAGGGTACGAATGTGCCTTGAAGGTCGTGTATAGTGTATAATATGCTGACTGTTACCGCAGTGCTTTTGCAAGCAATGAAAGAGGACCCACCACCTGACGCGCGGTGCCGCGACAAGTTCCTAGTGCAATCTATTGCCATTACACCGGAACGAGATCTAGGTAGTCCTAATGCAATCGTATGTTAAGGCTTCGCCGTCTCCAGCGCTATGCTAAGACTCTCAAGTGGTCGAACGTGGAGAAGGTCGCAAAAGGCGAGATTGAGGAAAAAAAGATTCGGGTAGTATTCCTACCTGCAGATGGTACGAGCGCTACCCCTAATCATAAGCAAGTCAATGGTGTTGTAAGTTTTTGCTTGTGTGACAAGATCTAAAGCACCCATGTTGATCTTAAGCAGGCGGGAGAGGATGCGCCGCCCGCTTACGCTTCTGGAAGTCCATCATATGCCTCACCAGCTCAACATGCGGTTACGCTAAACACTAGATCCGTCCCAAGCGACTCTCGACCAAATGCGATGGCTACAGAGACCAGCAAAGGCTTGTCTTCATCAGCAGGCGCCGCTGCCTCAAGTGTCGCAAATGCTGTGCCAACGAACAAAGAGGAGCTCGAAACACAACTTGCAGATGCTCGGGAAAAGATCAAGAGTCTGACGACGCAAGCAGAGGAACAAGTCCTAAAACAGCGCAAGACGGATGCCGTGAATCAAGATTCGCGAGAACGCATTACGACAGGGACAACTGGCATGGGGGTTCAGCAACAACCAGGTGATGGGGTGCCTGTCCAGATGGTGGCCGCTTTATGCTTGCTTTCTTTCCTACTTGCATATTTCTTCTTCTGAGCAGGGTGTTTTCGATTGGACTGTCATGAATTACCATGTGCTAAGTGGGCGCAACGATTTAGCTGGCTGGGCACGAACGAGCTTAGTGTAGCCCCAGTAAGCCTAGATGCATGTATCGAGCAATGTGAGAGAACGCACTGCTTTGACGAGTCTTGGGCCTAATGGTGAACCTCGTCTTTGGTCTACGCTTATAGACATTCAAATGCAACCAGTCGCACCATCTAGCGATTGGTCCATTGTTGATATTTCTATCGTACTCACAGCCACCTCCGCTATGCATGCTGACGAACATTCGGAAATGCATCTTGTTTCGTACTTGCCCCTAAATCATGCTCTTGCCAAACACCTGCTTTCCTCCCACCTTCTTTCCGCTTTACTCGACACCACAGACCAACCTCCTTATCCCATATAAATTGCCATATCACCCAAGTCCAACTTGTGTGGTGAGGCAACTCGGCATAGTACTCCTTTGCCATTTCATGTAATACAGGTAACCGTGTCCATGGAATGGCTGGGAAGTCATGATGCTCGTTATGTAACCCAACGTTATACGTGAGAATATTGAGTGGTCCATAATAGGAAAAAGTCTCGGGCACCGGGACTGAGTCAGTGGAATCCATGGTTGGCTTTGGCTGGCGCTCAAAGACATAATGCTCAGCGATAAAGTGGCCAGCGCATGGATGCAAGGAGCCCGCGAGGAAGGAGCTCAAAATCAGATATGCGAGGCTGTTGACTCCGGCGTACTTTGCAAGTATGAAATCGAAAGAGAGTTGAGCAACGACGTTGAAAAGATGCAGTTGTGTAAAGGGAACTTGAAATACCATCATAGGTCGCAAAGCATAAAACAGAATCTGGAATGTACAGAAGAATGCTTTTCCGAGCACGGAATCGAGGAAGAAAGCCTCAAGAGCGGTGGGGAGATCGGTGTCTTTTCCGTCAACACCAAGAGATTTATGGTGAGTAAGATGATATGGCTGCGCGAAGAGGTTAGCAATTGC
Organism: Bacidia rubella; assembly: GCA_032158265.1. Classification (NCBI taxonomy): domain Eukaryota; kingdom Fungi; phylum Ascomycota; class Lecanoromycetes; order Lecanorales; family Ramalinaceae; genus Bacidia; species Bacidia rubella. The sequence continues at coordinate 1,141,642 of JAVTIF010000009.1, read as the reverse complement.
ATAATCCAGAAGAATCGTTCACCAAGCTTACTCGAAATGCGGCGCTGTAAGGAAGTCCAATGGGGAGATTAGCAAACACTGCTGCTAATCGGTTGGCAACAGGAGATTTGAAGGCTAGGTTGTGCGATATCTCATGGATGGCAAGGAAAAGGTTCTGGTTCGCTGTGGCTCCAATGATGTATGCTGTGAGGAAGAATGGCCATGAAAACATAGGGACATTTCGAAGGAAGATTGCTGCAATCGTCTGGGTGCTGAATACGGCGAGTACGATGTATTTGGTCAATGGCTCTGGGCCGCAGAGCTTCGTGACCTGCAGGTCCCGTCAGCTGAATGTTCATTTGAATGGCGCCGAGGGAAGCACCAACCTCCGGATGAGCTTTTATGATCGCTTGCCTTCGTGTCCTATGCGGCTCTTCCGTATAAGACCAGAAGAAGCGATCTGCCTGTTGTGGTTTTGCCAATTTTCCAGGAGTAGCTGCGTCTGGTGTAGGGACAATTGTAGCCGTAATGGACCCAGCCGACATGTTGACAGTACTATCCAGCAGACTGGACTTCACATACAATCTGAGCTGGAGATCATCGATATGTGCTGCAGAGAAAGACTATTGCAAAAATTACGAGCCAACGGCAGTGGTTCCCCAAGCGCGCCTGCAAAGATTCCCAGGGAAAAGGTTGACGGTCCGAGCGGACAGATCGTATGTTGCGCAACAATTCTGAAATATACCGAGCATTGGCTGGGCAGCTTCCGAGGAGCCTGTCTTGCCTGTCCAAGTGAACCGTCAACTATAATTTCTGAGCATTTTATGGCCACACTTTTATGATATGTGAATTGTACAAAAATGCAGAGGTCATTCACCTGGCTCAAGCATCTCAAAATGTCATAAGAAGAACCAGCTGCTGCCTCTCGTCCATCTAGATGCCAGGCTTCCGCATACACAGTCCAGACAATCCCTCCCCTTGCTCTTCACCCTGCTCAAGAACAATACTCCAATATGCTCACATACCCGTAGTTCTGCGATCCTTCACACTTCCTATAGTAACTCGCGCCTCCGGGATTCCCTCTAGCCTTGCACTTCAAAGCCGGCGCGCCAGCATCCGACACCCCTGTGGGCAAGGTCCCCGTCTGCTTACAACCCGTGAATGTGATGTTATCATGGCCCAAAAGGGTGAGGTTCTCATTGCAATTTTGAAAGTTTTGGAGTAGGGATCCGAATCTGGTGCCGTCATTGCAGACGTCGCTGTCAGAGAACCACGCGATGTAGTTGCCGCGGTAGCCGGAGGCCGAGATGGTGCCTAGATAGATTGTCTGGAGGGCCGTGACCACGGGGGCGAGTGACAGGGCGAGAGGCAGACGCATTGTTTGGTTAATATTGTAAGGATCTCAGATCAGGGTCGGAGTGCTTGTTTTGCTTTGGTAGATAATTTTCTAAGGACCATTGAGACCAGTGGCATGAGGATAAATTACTTATGTATTGCCATCGCAAGCTCTCTCTCCATCCCGTGTTCACCACATGTCTGTTGTCCAGAATGGAATACGCTCCTAATTTGACCCAAACAGGAAGCGGTGGCGCTCACACTACTGATAGTTCCATGGTCCTATCTATAATCTCCAGAGTCCAGACCTACCCCACAGAGTCCTCAAATATCTATCTTGCCCACACGACACAGTCCTCTTTCTGGACCATCCATGGCTTAAAACACTCATTTATGGCACAAGGGGACCGACCCTACGTCTTCCGTTGCAGTGAAGAATTTGTCTTGTAGAGCCCGTGTCCTCACATCTCAAAGAAATGCTGCATGCTAGTATGCGGAAAAGTTCGGGCTTTTCGAACGGCTGCTAGTATTCGACGGCGTAATGGATGTCCGGTAGAGGTTATCGGATAAGCTACGCAGGAGGTGCAGCCAAGAAATCGCCAAACCGTAGAATCCTAAGCTCAAACACCTCACCTTAACGCCCAAGAAGCTTGAGGGTCAGTCGACGGCTTGGCGGTCTTGAGAATTCAACAGGACACCAAATTGAGCCAGAGGGAAAGTCAGATGTATGTGCTTGAACATGCGTATATCATTAGCTCTCTGGTGTCAAATCCGTTTGAAGTTGAAAGGCTCCTTATCGAGCCTTCTGCCGTAGGGTTGAGCATCCGTGACGAACCGCCGATGATTGGGACGAAAACCCATGGTCAGTCTCCTGGAGTCTTTTGATGCCTGTGTTTATTATACGATGCAATAAAAGTGTAACGAAGCAGTCACAAAATAAACTCATGAAGCTTTTCCTAATTGGGTGTTTTTCCTTTTTTCCGCCGAGATCATGCTGAGCTTTAGTATACCGAATATCAAAGGGAGAAAATGCAATTGATCTCAGTGCAGGTTGTGAAAGTCAAGCCAGATCTATTAGACCTGCAGATGCGATTATTGCCTCATTAGCACAGGACGGCATGAGCTATGAGGCTACCTTACTTAAAGACTGCCCGTTTGGAGGACTGCAAAAACCTTCACCAAGCATGTTCGACGTAGTTGAAGTATTTTCGCCTGCACTTGTCCTCGAAGACAGGAGATTTAACACTGCTTAGAGTCGCGTAGACGCTTCCCCTAGCCCAGTCATCCTGTCTGCACTTGTCTTCAGATTTTCAATAAGTAAGAATCTGTTCTCAGGAGAGAATGGAGTGTTTAAGGCTTGGTCAATCGACTGTTTTTAACGTAGCATTTCCATGCTGTGTCTATCGATCATCGCAGAGGCACCAACTGTGTCTCAATCGATCCCTGGCACACTGCTACTTACTGTTCGTAGGAGCTATGCCCTGAGACTCTCTTGCTAGCCCAAGTTCAATAGCGTTTGCAAAGGTAGGCTACAACCCTCTGTTAATGTTGGGATTTGATAACGGCCAACTCCTATCGCCTATTATCAGATCCACGAACAAGCAGCAAGAATTGGCTCGGATTTCATTTTCTCGGACGATATGCTACGAAGAGCCTATTGTTCCACTTGGAGTTGACTTCTAAAGCTGAACTATCACAATGTTGAACCTATCCCCATTTCCATGTAAGTGTGTTGCAAGCATGGTTTTAAAACGTCGTGCGTGTAGCATTCACGTGATTGTGGCGTTCATCTGATCCTCACTCCAGGCTAGAACCGGCCCAATCGGACGGATCCCCGAGAAGCTCCCTAGCCAAGACTGCGCATATCTCAGAATGACTGGGTATTTGATGAAATGTCTCATCGGACCGTCTATCCGTAAGTCACTAGGGAAGTCTTTGCAGGGTCCTCAATTCCTTTTTTGGACCTTCTAGTAGCTGGTCAAATTTTGACAACACCCCATCTTGACGCCAGACATATCTGTGACTCTCTCTCGCGATGGCACCTGCTGCATTTTCAGACATCTCAAAGGCCTCCAACGATGTGAAGATATTCAGCTGCTCAAGATCCAAAGCTTAGCTTGCTAAGCCATTCTCTAGCTGCTAAACAAAGACTTTTACCACACTACTGCCGGTTTGTTTGGGATGGACGAGCTTGTGTTCGTGTCTGACGCTTTTTAGCCAAGGTTGATGTTAAATCAAAAGCTCCAAATGGCGTAGCCTTCAACGTCAAGGGTACTTCGGCGCATGAAGGCTCTACAGGTGGTTCTGTAAGAATTCAAGCAGCAGAGCCAAGAAAGAAAGATCTTGCTGATCCACGCAATAATAGCTCGAGGGAAAATATGCAGACCCCTCTGCGGGTAAGGCCATACAATTACTTTTCATCACCCAGGCACCTGTCGCCGCTCCATATGACTTTGTCGTCCTTTTGGCCCCAAGAAGCGCAGCTTTGCTGACGAGAATCCGACGTGCAGGATTGACATTGACTGAGACATGGAGCACCCTGAATGTTCTAACGACGAAAGTTGAGCTTGACAACAGCATTGCAAAGGGTTTGAAAGCTGAGGCTATATCGGTATGTGACAGCTGTTGACGAACGTCCTCAAGTGCCGAAATCTTACGGGTGTTTCGTTCAGGACTTCTTCCCAGCCAAGCAAAGTTTTGGTGCAAAAGTGAACTTCAACTTTAGACAGCCCAATTTCACTGGCCGGGCCTTCTTTGACGTGCTCAAGGGCCCGACGGCAAATGTGGACGCGGTTCTGGGCCACGAAGGCTTTTTGGTGGGCGCGGAAGCAGCCTATGACGTACAAAAGGCAGCCATCACCAAATACTCTGCTGCGATCGGCTACTCCACGCCAGAATACAGTGCGGCCATCACGGCGACCAATAGCCTGAGCGTCTTTGCAGCTTCCTACTATCACAAAGTGAACTCCCAGGTAGAAGCAGGTGCGAAAGCTATCTGGGATTCAAAAGGCAGCAATTCCGTAGCCATGGAGCTGGCTGGCAAGTATCGGCTTGATCCAACGTCCTTTGCAAAGGTATGATTTGATTAGCAAGTCTGTGGAGCTTTAGAGGCTTATCGTGAATCTTGTAGGCTAAAGTCAATGACCGTGGCATTGCAGCTCTTGCCTATAACGTCAAACTTCGACCAGGCGTGACAGTTGGTTTGGGTCTATCCCTGGATACGCAAAAACTGAATGAAACTGCACACAAGGTCGGTCCATACCCCAGTGTGATCTTCCCGTTCAGGGTATGCTAATATGCCGCAGATTGGGACCAGCTTCGAGTTTGAGGGCTGATAAGCAGGATCGTAGAGCTTGCCACACGCGGGGCCCTGAGCCCAGGTATCATGACCCGAATTGATCTCTTCTAGAAGTCTTCCCCACACTTGACATTTCGAGACGCATTGTGCTGCACGGCATTGGTGGTAGATAGTTTGAAACAAGTGACTGAGAAGTAGTGGGACCCTCAGTAGCATTGTATGAAAATCTCCGCTAGCCATCAGAACTTTTCTCTTTCGCTTTGGCAAGATCTCTTCTGTATTTATAAGACCACAAGGGCATGAATGCCAAACCGACAATGCCACTGATCAATAGGAATCGCATGGCAGCATCTGCTCCTCCATCGCCGTACTCGACCGGTTCCTCTCGCCTCTTACTCCTCCGCCTTTGCTCCTGTGATTGCTGCGTCCTGTAGTGACCGTGGTGATCAAAGTGCGGCACGTCATTGTCAAGTCCGGCCTGGCCTTGGCCTGGACTGAACCCACCAGAAGTTTTTGCGCTGGCGCCAGAGGCAGCAGTTTGCCCTTGAGCCTGACTTTGTCTTCGAGCGCCATGCGAACCCCAGGCTCCATTACGGTAGAAACTTGGTGGGGGCCCTTTGAATTGCGTGCGCCGTCTGCTCAATCCACTGGCAGGCCTGGAACCGAAGGCCGTCGAAGAACTGGAGTGGGACCCCTGAGGCACTGGGTGGGAAGAGCCTTGTTGTGTGCGGAGGACATCTCGATCGTAACGTTCACGTTTTTGTGCGTTACCGATCGTCGCGTATGCTTCAGATATCTTGACGAAGCGCTCAGACGCGTGAGGGTCATTGGGGTTATGGTCCGGATGATGGGTTTTTGACAGGCTATAGAATTGTCTGCGATCCATCAGCACTCATACCAGTAGGCTGATCATGAATTTTCAAACTTTTTTATTGCTTCGGCAGAAGCCCCAGGTTCAAGGCCAAGTGTTTGGTAGAAATTTTCCTTGCAACATATTAATGTTGCGTGGAAGCTGCGGAATTTGCGTGGCACCTGTTGGCGAAGTGGGATGCTGCTGGAGGCAATTGACTGGCGAAGACTGATCATGCCTCATGCTGGACATCTCAGATCATCATCCTTACCTACCTGCGCGTGGGATCCGGAGCCACATGGAATATTTGACAAATCAACGGGCGAAAGAGAGATGGGTTCAGTTGCGGAAATGACATCACGGGATACTCTAATTGTTCCTCTCAGGATATTTACTCGAAGATCGAAGAGACGCACTATGCTCCACAGTGGCGTTTCACTTCAAAGCCTACCCTTGGCGCAACAAAGCTGACCAACAGAGTACAGCATCGAGTGTTGAACGGTGCTATCGGCCAACGCGTTCTTCGCCAAAAGCTGCTATGTTCTCCCACAATGCCTCAACTCGCTATCACTGAAGACCAGAGCTCCTCGACCATCCTTCCCCACCGTATCATCACGCCCTTGAGCGCTACCCAATCCCCAGTGACACCGATAACTTTTCACAGCCCTTTGCGTTTAAATGACCATGGCGAAAGCGGGTGACAGTCACTCTGTGAGATCTGGGGACAGCTATGGCACTTTCAGCGAGCATTCACATCTTGATGGAAGCTCAGATCAAACTTGGCCCGGAACTCAACTCATGAAATCAGGGAAAGGGAAAGCAAGCTTGAATTGGACGACCAAATATTGGCTCAAAGAAGCAGCAGCATTGGTCTATGACCAATATTTCCTCGTCGGAATCACCAGCCTCATCGCAATAGCGTCACAAAAACAGGTGCCTCTGGCTCAGCAAGAAATCAAGGAAACCGTCATAACATACCTCTGCGTGGCTGTTATATTTTTTGTTACAGGCTGCACGCTGGCAACAGGCCTCCTCAAGGAACAATTTCTCCGATGGCGTCTGCATCTGTTCTGCCAAATTCAATCCTTCGTGCTGACTTCCGCCATTGTATTTGGCGTGGTGTCAGCATGCGCATCTGATCCTGATTTCATGGATGCTGGGCTTCTGGTTGGCTTCATCCTGCTTGGTTGCGTGCCTACGACGATATCGTCCAATATTGTCATGACTGAACAAGCTAAAGGCAACCAAGCTCTGACCGTCGTTCAGAGCACCATCGGCAATTTTCTTGGACCCTTTGTTGCTCCACCTCTTATCTTATTATACCTTTCGTGTGGCGCCTGGTACACTGACGTGGTGCCGAATGTGAATGCTAAGGATTTCTTCGCAATGTATGGGCGGATTGGGAAGCAGCTTGGGCTTTCTATATTTCTTCCTCTCGTGGGTGATGTTTGGCTATCAAGGGTCCAAGTCTGACGATTTCATAGTTTCTGGGCCAGTGTGTGCAATGGCTGTTCCCAAAAGCGACGCAGAAGATTTTCAAGGACTGGATGGTGTCCAAAGTCAGCTCCATAGCTTTGATGCTCATCGTATGGCAGACTTACGATAGCGCATTTGCCACCAACGCATTCAGCTCAGTCAAACCTAGCAACATCATCTTCCTAATCTTCATCTGCATAGCATTTTATGCGATTTGGACTGTGCTGTGTTTCTCCATGTCTTTGCCATGGCTTAGCAATGAGGACTCAGTCGCAGTTGCTTACATCGTGCCGGCAAAAACACCAGCAATCGGAGTACCCCTTTCGGAGGCTATGTTCGCTGGGCTTTCCCCTGTCTTGAACTCAAAACTGCAGATACCGGTCGTCATCTTTCAAGGCTTGCAGGTAATTGCTGGAAGCCTCTTAACCATTGCGTTCCGGAAATGGCTTGCGAGAGGCCAGAAAGACAAGGACGAGAACCTGGAAGACGGTAGTAGCGCCCATGACTCTGCGGGCGGTGGTCATTAATAACTTAGAGCGCAAGCGATGATGGCTCAATGTCATTGATGATAACAGCTGAATGAAGTTCAACTTGGGACCGTGCATTAATGGGTGAGGTATTGAAGTGTAGTAAATGGTATATTAGGAATGAGTGCGAGTTGTGGACGGTCAATTGCTTCAGCGCAGTGCATGTTCTTGTCACAGTCTCACTTGCCAGGCTTGTTAGAGCAGTTCATTCTCACCTCATCACTTTTGTAGCGGGCCTGGCAAGCCGTGTAGCAATGAGATACTAGTGCAGCACCAGGACCTCTGTGGAAGCTTACTTTTTCTTGAACCCGAATCTGATGGGGCGACTAACACTAACAGTGCGGACCGCGCCAAACAAGCATCCGAAGGCTGATAGCTCTAGGCGTAAATAGTGGGGATTATCTGCGGGACGTTATCGATAAGCGCAGCTTGAGGAGCGGGGAATTTGCGAGATGATCCTATCTTAGGCACTCACCACCGTTCAAGATGGCTGCCCACGCAGCTGCAGCTGTCGCGGAACTATCTTGTATGTATTTGATATGTTGCAGTTTGGCATAAGATGAGTCTAGTTGACGTTTTACAGTGAATGGAAGTGGTGTAGGAAGTGGGCAGATGGTAGACTCGACAAAGGCAAGACATGAAGACTCTGATGATAATGATGAAGAGGCCGCGGAACTTCCTATGTCAGGCGGTATTTCTACACTCATACCATTGAACGGCAATCATTCTTACGAGGTAATAGCAGCAAAGAAGAAGAAGAAGCGAAAGCCTAAGAAGAAGAAAGGTGGAGGCAAGACACAAACATCTCCTCCGCGGATCACCATCGCAAGCCTGTACCCAAACGGAGACTATCCGCAGGGCGAGATATCAGAATACCAAAATGACAACAGCTACCGGACAACGAGCGATGAAAAGCGCCATCTAGACAGGTTGAATAACGATTTCCTGCTAGATTACCGCCAGGGTGCCGAAGTGCACAGACAAGTCCGAAAATATGCGCAATCCAATATCAAGCCCGGCCAGACCCTGACCGAGATCGCCGAGGGAATTGAAGACGGTGTCCGCGCTCTGACAGGCCACCCAGGACTGGAGGAGGGTGACAACATAAAGGGCGGGATGGGCTTCCCAACTGGCTTGAGCATAAATCATTGCGCCGCTCATTATACACCCAATGCAGGCAACAAGATGGTGTTGCAGCCGGATGATGTGATGAAAGTAGATTTCGGAGCGCACATCAACGGGTGGATCGTGGACAGCGCGTTCACAATGACGTTCAATCCTGTATATGACAACCTTCTAGGTGCAGTCAAGGATGCTACAAACACTGGGGTGAGAGAAGCGGGCATTGACGTTCGAGTAGGCGATATTGGTGCTGCCATACAAGAAGCTATGGAGAGCTACGAAGTCGAGATTGGGGGGCAAACTTTGCCGGTTAAAGCTATCAAGAACTTGAATGGACATGATATCGTGCGGTATAGTATTCACGGCGGCAAAAGTGTGCCGATTGTGAAAAGCAATGATCAGACAAAGATGGAGGAGGGCGAGATATTCGCTATTGAAACTTTCGGTAGCACGGGCAAGGGTTATGTGCGAGATGACGTAGGATTGCACTTCAATGCAGATATGGAGAGCTTGCTAAACTAGCACAGATGGAGACGTCACATTACGCCAAACGGGCAGATGCACCGACTACGGCTTTGCGTGTATCTTCTGCGAGGACTTTATTGAACTCTATAACCAAGAACTTCGGGACTCTGCCTTTTTGCCGGCGGTATCTTGATCGGCTTGGACATGAGAAATATTTGCTGGGCCTCAACAATTTAGTGCAAAGTGGAATTGTGGAGTCTTACCCACCGCTGTGCGATGTCAAGGGGTCCTATACGGCTCAATATGAGCATGTAAGTGTGCTTCTTCAATTGCAAATCTAACCAATCGCTTATGTCAAGCGTAGACAATCCTCCTTCGGCCCACGGTAAAAGAGGTTGTGAGCAGAGGCGATGATTACTGATTAAACACAATGGCAATACCGCAGTCAAAGATGTGAGCAGACATCTGAATCTACTGATGATGCTATCCTGTAGGGGTTCTCGGGAATCCCATGGATGACTTCATATATGGACATATGAGAAGATCGTTTGGGCGAGCCTGATGCTAGTCATGATGGCGAAGAGAACGACGTTCGAAGTTTATCGTTTAATGGTCTTATGATATCTCAGAGCAGTACGTTTACGCTAATATTCAAAGATGGTCAAACTTGTTCAAACCCATCAACAATAGAATCTCCTACAGCTCGTCGGTTAGGAGGATCGACGGTTAAGATCGTGGTTGATCATCATATTTGGCAACATGGGTGGAGATTGCACTTCAAAGATATCAGTACAGATAGACGGTGTCATAGATAGATTGTGTGGCATACCGTCCGCTCGGATCACTTTGCTCTGACCAGGTGGGCGTCCATCTCATGACTGTGGAAGCACAGTGCTGCGGGAAGTGCTCATCAAACATCGTTCTGTACCAATAAGCCTCTTTGCTGTCAGGGATATCATCCCCCCATTCAGGCTTTGGATTTTTCATCATCTCATCCGATACATGAATTTCCGCGTTGTCCTTCAGCGCATCGATCCAGCCATAACCTACGCCGTCGCTGAACTGCTCTTTCTGTCGCCACAGGATGTTGTCTGGAAGGTAAGGTTTCGCTTCCGGCTCATCAGATGTATCGAAAGCTTTGCGAAGGATGTATTTCTCTATACGGTCTTTGGTGATCAATTTGTCCGTAGGATCAACGCTCATCGCGGTCTCAAGGAACTGCTTTCATCAGGACTGAGCGCACTGCTCGGGCATGGAACAAACCTCTTTGTCTAGGAATGGGACCCTAGCCTCAACTCCCCATGCTGCAGTGGATTTATTTGCTCTCAAGCAGTCAGCAAGGTGAAGATTCTGTATTCGCCTAATTGTTTCTGTGTGGAAAGCCTCTTTGTCCGGAGCAGCATGAAAGTACAGATAGCCGCCAAATATTTCGTCACTCCCTTCACCGCTGAGGACCATTTTCACACCCATGGCCTTGATTTTCCGGCTGAGGAGGAACATAGGAGTTGATGCACGCACTGTCGTGACATCGTATGTTTCTAGATGAAAAATTACATCTTGGAGGGCATTGAGACCATCTTCAATAGTGAATGTAAAGTCGTGGTGCCTCGTCCCAAGGAACTTAGCTACTTGTAGGGCAGCTTGAGTGTCCGGCGCCCCGGGTAAGCCAATTGAGAAAGAATGCAGTTGAGGCAGCCAAGTCACAGTAGACAATTCGTCGTCATCATCAATTCCGACAAGGTCTTCGCATGTCTCCTGTTCGTGGTCTTTCGCGCCGTTGGTCTTACCCATGGAGGCTGCTCGTAGTCTTAATGTCTCTCTCTGTGCGATTGCGGCAACAAGACTTGAGTCAAGGCCTCCAGACAAGAGCACGCCATACGGAACTTCAGCCATTAGTCTTTTACGAACAGACTTTTCTAATGCACTCCTGATTGCGCTATAATTCACTGGCGTCGAGGGCACATAAGTCGGATCCCACCATCCAGGCTCAAAGTACCTGGTCAACGAGTTGGTCTTTGAGTCGTAGACATGACCTGGAGGAAATGTCACAATCTTGTCGCACACCGGGTGCAGACATTTCAGTTCAGAAGCAAAGTATACTGCTCCTGGAGTTTGACTAGACCATCCTTGATAGAAGCTCGTAATGCCGATAGGATCTCTCGCTGCTATCGTGCGATCCGCTTTCTTGTCGTACAAAACCCATGAGAACATGCCATCGAGATATCTGGGAGCATTTATACCATGCTCCATGTACTTGGAAGAGTCAGATTGTGCGTCAATTTAGCGTATTTGAACCTACCAGCGGTATAATGACCTCACAATCGGAATGTGTCTTAAACCGGTACGGCTCTTTTATTTGCTTCCTTAGCACCCGGTGATTGTAGATCTCGCCGTTGACTGCGAGGGCAAGTGAGCCATCCTCGTTTACAAGAGGTTGAGCTCCGGTATCTTTGATAGATCAGTGTTGTCACGTCAAGCATGCTGCGGTTGTACCTGCCGACACCGACGATGCTCAATCTTTCGTGAGCTAGGACTAGGAAAGTACTCAGACAGGAAAAGATATGCAAATTGCTCGAAGTCAAACCTGTGTTCTTTGCTACAAAGTTCCCGCCTTGAAATACTTTAGCGACTTGTGATGCCTTCAGGGTCTATACGTGATCCTAACTCCAATCCGGACCTCGGTGCCGCGCACTACAACCACTTGATCAGGAGCAATTTGAGATAGGTTCGCTCGTTACTCACGCTTTTGCCATTCGCAAGGCGATTGGCTTGAATTTGTGTACATCTGGATGGCTGGACTCGCATTAGACAGCGTTGCGATGCCAGATCAACGTCCTTACCAATGGCATGCAAATATTCCGCACATATTCGAAAATTAAATCCTGTGCTTCTCCTCTGTCTCTGGGAGCTTTAGGCCATTGCGCGTTGATGAATTCTCCCGCTTGACTGAGTCACAGAAACTCAATTATCAGACAGCTTGGCGGGGCCTAGCGTAGATCTGAGTGATAGATAAGGGGCAACAAAGTGGTTCAGGACCTGTCCCTCAGATTGTTATAGAATAAATCACTGCACGGCATGATGATGAAAGTCTCTGTCAACGCAGTAGGCGAGATCTCCGTCCGCTTCCTCGTTGGCATCTATGTAAAGACGGTAAACGGCTTTCTCGACTTTTACTCATAAAAGCTAAGGCAAGATTTCATCTCTATCTCATCTCTATTTCGCCTTGGACTGTCATGCCGCTTGATGTGCAACTCCATTGTATCGACATTGGCGCTTACCAACCTCACCTGCGGGCTAAGACGCTCTGCACCGCGAAACCGAGTTTGGTCGGAAGAAATATCCACCTTGATTCAAAAAGCGTGCTCTAACCTCCTCATTTGGCGCAGCAAGCCCTTCAACTTATGCCTATCCATCATCTCCATCCAACCTTCCGATCAGAGCATGACACGTACCAGATCCGTCATCGTTAGATTCCTTCCAGCTTGCAAAGTTACATGCTTCGCACTTTCGTGTCATGGTTATGGCGCTGGATTGTCCTTCACGATGCTTCTGACCTTTTTTTCATACGCTGGACGATCTTTCTTGAATAAATTGTAGGCATCAGCCTGAGCAGGAGATTCTGGATTGGGCTCGTTGAGTAACTCCTGGATTCCTAACAGAATTTGCTTGATGGTGATGGCTGGTTTCCACCCTTCCTCTTCGTTCAAGATTGACAAGCAGACTGTTCCAGAAGGGTAGACGTTCGGGTGAAAAAGCGGAGGCATGAATTTACCTTAGCAACAATGAGCATGATTACGTTGAACACCGCACATAAAAAAGCAATACATTTGGGGGGCTTAGTTGGGTACTCTAATGCACAATGTCAGCTAGTTCCTTATGATTAATAGGACAATAAGCATACCATCCGGAAAAGTAACATCCAGCTTGAACAAACCTCCTTCCCACAAGGTTTTATCCTTGCCAGGGATTCCGCATTCCCACTTCTTCAGGTCGAGGACTCCTTGGTTATTTCGTACCGGACGCGCGTAGAAGCCGAAAGGATGATCGCGCCGCCATTGTTTTCTAGGCAAATAAGCAATCTCAAAAGTACCCAAAGTCCAGTGGGTCTCACCTCTCCTCTCCTAAGCGATTCTGGCATAACGACATTCTGACGATGAAAGTCGATTATTAGGTTGTGCAAGAAATGTGACTAACATGTAAGACCAAAGTTAGTTCCGCGAATGTTTATTATACTTACAGCAAACAGGGTAATAACGGTCGTACAACAATTCACTGATCTACTCGCGAGTTCTCAGATGAAAGAGACCGCTCGTCGGAAACCTGCGCAGGTGAAAGAGTGCGCATGAACAACTTGAAGTTTAGTCAGGCTATTTATTTTGCCACAGACGGGGCTCAGCCACAGCTTGGCGGGCAGCTAGAAAGCCAAAATTAATGTAAATGGTCGTCGCCCATGCTGCCATCATGCCTGAGATAATTTTCGCCCACCGCCCACCGTAGAATGGATGCAGACAGAGGTCAGAAGAGCGCGGAAAAGGGGGTTCAATCTGCGCATGGCCCGGTGGAGGATGTGCCTGACCCTGATGAGGGGGATCTAGACGATCTTGATGGTACTCCTTGCTTGCAGTTTGTGACTGTCAGGATGACTGAAGGCCTGATAGACATGCTCGATGAGTTCTCTGCAGCCAAGATTAGTCAATCGCAATCTGTGACTTCGGAGAGTGCAAAGCCGGCACCAGGAGGAAAACCCAAAGATGGAGCTGACACAGAAAGGGGTGCTTTCGCCGAGAATTTGCAAGAGCAAATGGCTGCTTTCTTGGGCGAGATGGGAGAGTCGCCGGAAGCGAAGAAAGAGCTTGAGGCTATAATGAAAGACATTAGCTCGGATATGGATCCAGAATCCGCGCCAGGCAGCGAGGTACCGACTAAACCAGAGGAGTCCTTCCAGAAGACTATCAGAAAGACTGTGGAGAGAATGCAGTCATCGAACGATCAAGCTACCTCAACTGGACACAGCGAAGACTCCAACGACTTCTTAGCGCAGATGTTGAAGGAGCTGCAAGATGGCGAAGTCCCTGCAAATGGAAATGGGGAAGGCTTCAATAAGATGCTGCTCGGGATGATGGAGCAGTTGACGAATAAGGAGATCTTGTATGATCCAATGAAGGAGCTGCATGACAAATTTCCAAGCTGGCTCGAAAGGAATCGCAGGACAACCAAATTAGAGGAGATGACGAGATATGAGCAGCAGCAAAAGCTGGTTGACGAAATAGTAGCGAGGTTCGAGCGTAAAGAATACTCTGATGCGAGCGCTGCAGATCGCGACTTCATTGTGGACAGGATGCAGCAGGTCAACAACCTTCCAAATCATCCATCTTTCGTAGCTGACATGATTCAGATGCAAGCTGCGGGAAATCCGCCAGCAGAGCTCGTTGGCGATATGGAGGCGGCAGATGTTATGAATAATATGAACACTGACAGCTGTCCTCAGCAATGACCCTAGCAAGCCTCCGCTTCTACATACCTTGAACCCATGTCACTTAGCCAAAGCTGTAATACACCGCTTCGGACCTCTACCTGCGCTCTCAAAGACCACCGTCATTCATCGTGAGGAGCTTAATTTGACGACATTATTCTCAACCTGCACTGGTGTCCATTTCAGCCTTGCAACTATCCTTAGCACAGTCAGGAGGCTCCCGAGTGAGCTCGTGATCTGTATTGTATGCTGTATATTCTGTCAAAAACTGGTCTAGATCTTCGTCGATATAGGTGTCGTGCGCGGCATTGGCAGGATCCTGGTATTCTGCAGAGCCGCAATCCTCTGACCATGCAATCAAGACCTCGAGAGCGTCTTTCTCGTGACGTAAGACATCGTCTGCTATTTGGCGTGTAAATGAGATCACGTGCAAATCAATAGCGACAGCTAAATACTGACCTGAATCATCTACTTCGTTTTCCTTATCCCCAACGTAGTCGTCCTCGCAGACAGGAAGAAGTGGCGCAGAGGACGCTTTTTCCGATTCCCAGGATCTCTTTTGATCTAAGTATTGCTGTCGCAGTATCTGTTCTCACGTCAGGCATCGGCTTTAGAACACATAAGGTGGCGGACCCTTACCTGATCGCTTCTTCTGTTCCACCGGTGTTCATCACTGGTCTGGCGAACCTTGCTGAGGTAATGCTGTCGGCGCATGTGCTGAGCATCTCTCATTTGCTGATCGTCGGGGAGTGGACTTCGCGGCGAACGCTTTTGGAGAACCTTAGCTTTCGAGATGTTGCTTTCTTTACTTGGATTCATCTTTGCCCAAAAAGCTGGCTGCATGTTCGTACTTCTGATCGCCAACGCATGTCTATCATTCCAAAGCGAGTACTTTGGTGCTGCAAGCACTTGAGACATGGTCTTCAGGGTTAGGTCAACAGCACACCCAACGACTGAAAAGTCTAAGTTAGTCTTTTCGTGGTTGATACTTGGAGAACGCGTGCCCACGTCGCGTGAAAGCTTATGTAATAAATAATTCTAGTCAGCCTTATCAGATCCACTGGTCTACCCAATACGTAAATATAGTACTCTCATATCGTCAACCGTGCTGTGAAGTTCTACTAGATATGGAAGGGTATGTAAAAGTAGAGTAAAGTTCCTGACAAGAACTCATCGATTTTTCGAGCGAGCTTGGCAATGTGTAAATAACAAATCATTAGTACCATTCACGGCGTTAGGTTTATCACGCCTGTCTATGCTCTGATGTTCCAACCAATTTAGACTCCACGAAATGCCGCTCGCTAATTGAAGCAGATGGACGACCTCACTCTCAGAAGTTCGATGCGGTATTGACAGGTGCATGTGTCTGATCCAGATGCGACCGAAAAGGATCACTTGCACTGCTTCGTTTTTCCTTGCCGGATGAGCTTGGATGAGAAACGGTCAAGTCGTCATCATCGTCCGTATTGGACGTACGTTTGCGACCCCAGATCCTCCAAGCAACTACTGCCAAACCACCGAGTAAGATAGCCCCTCCAATACCACCTACGACACCACCAATAATCTTCTTGGAGCTTGGTGATAGGCCTGAGCTGCCTCCATCTCCATTGCCACCATTCAGTTCTGGCACTGAGGAATCAGATGCCGACGCCACTGCAACAATTCGGCTTGATGTTGACACACTGCTGATAACACTGCTGCCACTGGTGGAAACGATTGTGGTCCGCACTTCTTGTGTCACACTACCGGTTGCTTTCGAGCCTGTTGTCTTAGTCGACGTCGAGCCGCGTTGACTTTCAGATGATCCATTCGAGCTTTGGGTAGAGAATGGAATTGATGAAGAAGGTGTTGATGCAGAGGTCTCTGAGACGCCGGAGGATGTGACTGTAGGCGTATCGGTATTGGATACAGCAGTCTCACTAGATGTTGAGGAAGGTGATGGAGATGCAGAAGATTCTTGAGAAGAAGAGGCTTGAGGAGGATTGGAGGTGGATGTCGGTGTCGGGCTGGCACCAGTGCCAATAGGGACGACTTGACGCAGAATGAGTTTGTCAATATCGACAGCTATAGAGAGAGTCGATAATGCTAGGAGTAGAAACCACAACGAAGGACCAAGCCGAAACATATCGCTTATTATATTTCCTGATGGCGGGGGGTACGGGTAAAGACAGCCAACGGCGTAAGGCTGTATCCCTTAGTCGAGACCTGGATTGCTTTATGGCTTGAGGTGAGGTAATCTGTCGTAGATTTCAGGTGTCGCGAAATGAGATGAAGAACAATGGAAAGGATGCGAAAGGATTGTTCAAGGTCTTTGAAAGGGAGTTTGTCGGAGGAGACAAACACGAGGTTTTCTCTACAAATAGGATCTACGAGGCTTGGCGGTCTAGACTTCGGCTTAACGCCGCTCGAACAATAGGTTAGGTAGCGTTTATCGGCGAAAGCTTGTCTTGTCTTCATGCAAGTGCCGGTACCTGCATCACCTAACGTCAGGCCATCATGCTGAGAGACTGGCATGCTTTGCCTTTGCATGAAGCACTGTCCGGTGCAAGCGGTAGCATATCGCTCGCTGCTTGGATATTCGTCCTAGTCAGTTAAGGGACTTGGACACTGCTGTGCTGCTAACCTCGAATAACTCCAGGTACCCCAACTCATTGAGAATTATCGAACGGGCAGTGCGGACGCCGTCTCCCTTGTCTTCCTTGCAGTATGGTTTGTGGGAGACATTGCGAACCTCGTTGGCGCAATCTGGGCACAACTTGTCCCGACGTACGCCTTTTCCAAGTTATTCCCTCGTACATCACGTTGCCTTCGAAGTCACAAATCCTGTCTTCGGAGCTTAAATCCCTTATAAATTCTTCGGCCCACACCTATCAGTCTGAAGACCGACACTGACCTCACAATCAAATTTTAGGGTTATTGCATTGGCTATTTATTTTTGCATTGCTGACACGGTCTTGATTGCTCAATGTCTGTATTACAAGAGTCTCAAAAATCGCGCGACCTTTCCGCAGCTTCGCGAATCGCTGATAGACGATGTGCAAGAACCTCTCCTTGGTAGAAGGCGTTCTAATGTTGGCCTACCTGGGTCAAGAAGGAACTCCCTTGCCTCCTCCAAACGCAAAGACTCTATGAATGGGATTTCTATTCCACCAGCGATCCAGGAAAGCAAGCAAACAGTCAGTGCCTGGATGGTGAACCTGATTTGTGTTTTGCTTGTGTGTATGATTGGTGTGGCTGGTTGGGTCTTGGCCTGGCAAGTGGGTTGTTGGACAGCTGATCAGGATGACAAGGCGGGGACGGTCAACGAGTCAATCGGCGCTGCGATCCTTGGTTACGTGTCAGCCATCGCATATCTTGGGTAAGACCAGATTCAAACGAGATTCTTGATAGGGAGCTTATCGTATTTGAACTTAGGGCGCGTCTCCCCCAGATTGTGAAGAACTTTCGGGAAAAGTCATGTGAAGGTCTGGCGGCATTGGTCCCACATCCAGAGGAGCACAGACTCACTTATGCTGCAGGTCTATCCTTGTTGTTCTTTCTTCTTTCCTTACTTGGAAACATTACTTATGGAGGCGGAGTAAGCGTGATATTCCCCCTGCTGCACCTCGGATAGCTAATGTCCCCAGATCCTCTTCCATTCAGTATCGTCCCGATATGTGCTTGTCAATCTCCCATGGTTGATCGGCTCGTTGGGTACGATGGGGGAAGATGTTGTGATCTTCGTGCAATTTCATCTATATAGTGAAACGGGAAACTCACCAAAGGGCACAGTCTCAAGTTGATGAGCAGCATATGGGAACGAGCTAACATGGATGGGAACCTTTTATCATTTCTTTTGGACTTGCGTACAAGCCGGAAGCAGGGTTACCTGCCCTTTAATGCAAGTAGAATATGACCCTGGTTTGAAGCACATCGGAAGCACCCATCAATGACTAGAATAGCTTCGCGAAAAAGGTCGAGTAGGATTGGCGGTATCAGGCGTGGAGAGGATCGCAGCAATCAGATCAATAGAATATTCCGACAGGAATTCAATAGGTGTCAGCCTGGCCACTTGGACTCCACCAAGCATCGCTAAATGCATCAAGCCAGACCCTAGTGACAATAACCAAGCTCTTGAGTGCCTGAGTGAGTTGTTTGATGGCAACCGTTTCTAGTCGAATAGACCGAAGCCCATGTCCTCGTCAGACTCTTCCTTCTCTTCCTCCTTTTCTTTCTCTTTCTCCGCAGGAGCGTCACCTGCTGCAGCACCTTCTGTAGCTGCAGCAGCTGGAGCAGCCGCTCCGCCACCACCCGATCCAACGCTCAGGAGCATGTCCTTGACGTTCTTTCCTTCCAGGGCCTACCGTCAAATGTCAACATCATGCCCTGCTTCCTGCAATAGGGTGTGTGGATCGAAACCTTTGCAAACAACGTTGTCCATATCGCCTCCACATCTTCTACGTTGGCTGCTTTGATAAGTGTCTGCAGTTTGTCTGGCTGTGGAAGTATCTGTAAGCTAGCTTTCAACTTGGCATTTGCAACAAATGTCCTTACCGTCACATCAACATCGTCATCTGCCAAGATAAGAGCAGCGTAGGAGGTAGCAAGTTCTGAGTGAGACATCTTGTTTCTTGAATCTTCCTCTGAGTTGCGTGTAATGCGATGCCGGCGAAGTTTGGAGAGAGAGCGGTTACCAGGGTGGTTGAAAGTGGGCTTGGAACTTTACCTCGCTTGTGATAGAGATCGTGCCTTATCTTAGCGCATCGAGCTACAATCGGGGCTGCAGGTGGGATGCTTTACCGGTATACCGGTACCCTGGATTTGCCCAACTTGTGCCCGCCTTTCTGAGCGTATCGTTCCTAATGCCAATTTGTTCTCATTCTCGTTGTCGCTGATCCAATTGAACAGCTTCCACGAGGTCTTGCATCTTGCATCTACGAAACCCTTTGAACCGTTTCGAAGGCTACGCCAGTACGATGACCGACTCACCCGCCGTTCAAACGCCTTTGGACCCAAAGGAAGAGCCTATCCAGACTCGTGTGCTTGAGCTGCGGGAAAAGCTTTCATTCTTGAAGCAGGACAAATCGACATATGTCAAATCACAGGATGTCATAAGCATCTACGAGCAGGTCATCGAGCAAGTCCAGGCCTTAAATAGTATTAGGACCGATGATAGGAAGCCTCTCGAGACCAATAGGGGTGAGTCGCCTACCATCAACTTTGGTTGATGTGTGCTTATGTATGGGCGCCGCAGTGGACCGCATTCTAGATGATTGCTTTCAATTGATATCGCTGTTCTTTCTTACGATCGGACGTAACAACGAGGCTCCGGCAGTGTCAGTACGTCCTATTCCAGAATGATATCGCCAACTGACATAATGCATGGTTAGATACTCGATGGCATCTACGATCAGAGTAACCGTCTCGTTACCATAAATCCATTCCTCTACTCACTCGTTCCAGCGCCTCTTGGATCACCTCAAAGAAGCCGCTTTCTTCTCCGCCAAGGACCTTGAATCCATTGGATATCACTTGGACAAGATGCAGGACGCCATCCATCGTGGTCAAGATAAGCACACTCCGCATCTACTGACGCTTCTGCAAAATCGAATGGACATTTGCCGTAATATACTCGCTGAGCTGCGCGATTCCCTGGCCGGGTTATCGCCTGCCCTAACTCCAGTCCATGAGAAGTTGGTTTCGATACTGCGGTCGATATCAGCTGCGAATACTCGCTCCAAAGTGAGATCCCTTTTTTCATACCCAATGTATTTGATGTAAATTCTCCATCTCATAATCACTACTCACCGAGCTGCTAGTTTCCATCTGGCGAGGTTGAGGGCTTCCGCAATCAACTGAAGGAGATTAAAGCAACTATGGTTGACGGCAAGTTCATAGGGGAAGACAAAACTGTTCCGCCTGGTCAGGATATTGTGACAACACTTCTTGATCGTTGCTTCCTTTGGTCAAATATCGTTTTGACAAGGTACGTAGACAGCTAGATTCTGCAGATGAAGCTCTTAAGATTTACAATGCTTCATAGGCAAGGCAAAATCGATCAGAGGTTCAAAGAAACACACGAAAAGCTATCCGATATACGGAATCAGCTTGAACGGCTTTCTTTGACTCAAGCCTGGTCTCTACGCGAGACTGATCTCTACAACTTTCAACGACAGCTTGATCGAGTGGATGAGAGCCGTATCAACGGCAACTTCGAGGATGCTTATGGCAACAAAGCAGACCTGCACGCTCAACGAGTTAGTAGACCTGTTGCTAGCTTTATTCATTTATAGCTAACATGGTCGATCAGACGCTGTTATATCTTTTAAGACGGAGCTATGCTTACATATATCAATTAATGATATCTTCGGAGCCAGTGTCGGAAGCGCTCCTCCCAATCTTTAACCAGCTGCAAACCTTACGGCGGTGCCTAATTGAGGTCAAGAAATCGGGCGGAGTATCTTCGGCGAGAGAGTTGTATCCATATAGTATGAAGGTATGCTTGCCACGAATGATACTCTCTTTCACATTCGCCAAATCCGGCGCTAATTGAGAAAAGCTATCCTCCATTGACAATATGCGCGTGGATGGAAAGTTTCTGGTTGGACGTGATATTCCAGAGGGTCAAGGTAGTGTTACAACGCTTCTCGCAGAGTGCTTTGAGCTGCAATATGAATTGAAGGTGGAAGCTGAAGAGCGAGAAACAAAAACGCAGGATCAAGGTGAAGTATAGGTTCCAATCACCACTATATTTTCGTGTGGGATGGCTAGAAGTCTGCAATTTCAGCGTGGAGTTGGTGAAGCAGATACCTGCGTGCGTGTGCAAAGACATTGGACGCAGGTGTGAAAATTCGTCATAGTATTTGGTAGAAACCATGCTAACCACTCAGGCTAATTCTATCTAATCCCCTGGGTTATGGGACAAACCAGCAACAGGGCAAAGTCATGTGTAGTGAAACTTTCTGACTACGAGCAAGGCTGCCTAATGCATGAATCCTTTCTTGCCATCTCCATCAGCATCCTTCTTCGGATTGATCTTATCGAAAATTGAGGGCTTCTTCTTCGTCGCAGTGCTATCTGTTGTGTTTGTACTCGAGACTGGCTCCAATCCTGTAGGGTGCGTTGTTGATGTAGTATCTCGCGTTGGAGCATGGACACCCGTGCCAGTAGATCCAGTAGAGTGTGATGCTCCTGTGGTGTGACTTGATGGAGCATGTGCACTGGCACCGGAAGCGCCAGTAGACATTCCCATGTTCCGGGATCCATCGCGGTCTGAATCCACTTTAAATTACATTAGCATTACGAAATAGAATGAAAGAGTTAGACATATTACCCCTGGGGTCCATCTTGTTCTCCGCATTAGAGCGATGAGGTCCAGATGTTCCTGACGATCCGCCATGCGCCGGTGTCGTACTAACGACTGCATCTCGGCCTGTGTGCGTTCCTGTAGGGTGTTGACCTGTATGGTCACTATGCTTTGTTCCAAGATCCATCGCAGTACCAATCGCTTTCGGCTCGCCTTCAAACCCGTCTGAACGCTCCTCACGGCCAGTCAAAGCGCCGCCTTGTTTTTTGAAATCCGCCATGCTAATCGCCGGCAATGCAGACGCAGCGTGATGCTTGGGATCGTTATGATGAACTTCGTGGACGGGCACTGTTGTATGAACAACGGACGGCTGGATTGTTTCCTTTTGCACAACAGGTTGGATGGTCTTGCAAAGGATTAGGGTTTGGCACAATAGAAAGATGTCTGCTACTTACTTCATGAACGTGATGGTGAACATGCTCTCCAGCGACTACAGGCGCGGTTGAATGTGTTTCCCTAGTGCTCCCTTGGGTTCGGGTACTTTGGAACTGCGCCCTTTCGTCTTCTAGGCCTCTCTTGATGGTATCTCCCATGCCATGATGATGCTCGCGATGCTCAACAGGAACCACACGCTCTGAATGTTGCTCAGGCAAGACATCGCGGTCTTTCACGGGTTGCACCGCTGTGTGGTAATGATCCTGGTGGACTTCTTTGTCGATTGCGGTGGTCGTCTCCTCGTGCCGACGTTTCTGGATCGTCTCGTTCGTCACTGCGGGGGCTACCTTCTCGTGCACCGTTGTATCATGATGACCAGACTTGTTCCTGCCATATGATTAGTAGTAGATCAAGGGTTACGGTGCATCAACCAAGGCTGTGCACACAGCCATGGCTCAACATAGAAGGAACGAGAGCAATTGAGAGATCAAAAGTATGTTGGGATTTATCGCAGTAACATAGAATGGGTGGTCTCACAAAAAGTCTGAGACTGTGGCCTTAGCTTTATCCATGTTCTAATGCAGGTAGGGTCTAGGTGTGAAATGTAAAGTGGAAAGGGTGAACTTCGACAGGCAATCCGTGTAGTGAGGGGTAATTGTTGAGGATATTCGAATGTTGTTAGGAAAAGCAATGTGTGGCGGGGAATTCCAAGGCTATATATTCCCGTACGCAAACAAACAGCATCATAGGCCTGCCGCACTATTGGCAAGACAATACTTAATGTGGCCAGACACCCACCAAGAGACGGGCAATCGCAGCAGCAGAAGCCGGATTGTGACAAGATCGGCATAGCTCCTGCTGGGACAGGCCAAATGCACAGTGGCACTGGACGACCTTACCCCACGTGCGTCACTCTTCTGTGTTCTAGATTGCCAAAACAGGTTTACGAGTGTGGCGTATGTTCGATGGAGGCATGGGAAATGTCAAGACAATCGGAAAGATCGAAGTTTGTGAAGGGTAATGACGATCAGCCTACGTCATATCTGTACGTCAGATGTCATGGTCTAGGCTTCCCAAAACAGGTTTTTGGCCACTTTTGGTTGGAGCTGAGGACGCAGAGGCATACGGTAGTCCGGCGCGCACAATCACGAAAGCCTGCTATTTCTACTACAGCAACCCCAACAAACAACGACAAGGCGTCGCCAATTGCTTATCAACCAACGCAAAACATGACCTATTGATGGGATGTGACACGTATCTGCACGTCCACGTTACTGCAGATCCCAAGAATGGCTGCTCTACAAGCTTATATTTTCCCCGATCTCTTGTGTAGTTCCAACCGTCCAAGGGCGGTGGGTCTGGGCCTGGCCAGCGCTGGATGCTAGCCTGCGGAGATAACCTTATTCCGAGAACCTCGAAGCCCCGACTCCCATCCAGTTTCAGAATAGTTGTGGTGTGTCTCTTTGCCAATTACAATATTATTCTCCTCCTGACCGTCCTCGAAACCCCAGCTCCACATTCCACTCGACTGCCTGTGTTAACTGCAAGATCTCCCACCGAGCGTAGCAACAGGCATGGCGCCGAAGAATAAGAAGTCAACAGACTCACGTGAGAATGTAGCATCACACATCAAGCGAATACTACACCGTGACAAGAGTGGCAGCAGGCGCTCTAGCCGATCTTTATCTGATACCGAGCCTGCTTTCCATACCGTGCCCTATGAAATGACAAGTAATGGAGGACCAGAAAGCGGCCCATATCCAGACCGTAGCACAGACGCCTCCAATACTAGGTCGTCAGAATCAGGCCCCGACTCTCACTTTCACAAAATTGCACAAAGCGGTCATCAGTCCCCGCAAGAGCACCCATCCGACGCACGGTATTCGATACCTTCGCGAAAACCCGTCGAAAACCCTTATGTGTCCAGTTATGGTAACACCAAACAAGGTGGTACAGCGGCCATTAAAGTCGTAGACACTGCGCAATTGTCTGCTGGCCCACATATTGATCGCTCGACGAAACAGCCAAGGTTAGGAGCTGAATCTCACCGCACAAAGCACGGCCCTGGGGTCCAAGAAGTTTTGAATCGAGCCAAAGGTAATTCCACTGAGACGAATGTCCGTACAAGTGTTGCACCAGGTATGTTATTTCACATTCCAAAGACCTGCAACAATGTCGTGTTTAAATTAATGGCCTACTAGCTGTCACACACGAAACTGTTCATCATGAGAGGCACCACGTTCGTGAAGAGCACATCACGCGCGAAATCCACAACCACGAGCTGTACCACCGCATCCAGCCTGTGATCGATGTCGAAGTCTTGCCTACACGACACTTTCTCCCAATGGGTGAGAATGAATTGCTTGAGGTGGATGCAGAAGATGTTCCTGGACGTGCAAAAACATGGGTTCTTGCGGAGACGATGTCGAAGATGACGCTAGAAGATCCTGCACCGACTGAACAGCGCCAATTTTCTGCACGAAAATTTACCAATGGGGAAGGGGATAACAAAAGCTACATCACGCCTGACGGCTATGAGAAGACGGAGCAGACGTGGATTCACCCACCTAGATTTGAAACCAACAGTTGATCTTCTTCCTGTGCAGCGCAAGCAAATGTGAAAACATATTAGATCGCTAACAAGCGACGTGGATATCCACCTTCCTTAATTTACTTTCTGAACTATCTTAGGATCTCAGGGGCCAAGTGCACGAACGAGGTAGTCCGAGAAGTGTCTTACTACCTACGTGCGTTAAATGGAGCAACAATCCATAGCATCGCCATCATCAAGGCTCCTCCATCACGTACCAAGACCTTACTTTGTGGCCACGTGCACGCCAATGCCTCGAATTATTTCTAGGGTTCTCGCAAGAAAAGGACTCCCAACTAAACCGAACCGACGCGGGTGCTGCGCTCACAAGATGGGAACCTCTCACACCTGTAGGATATCTTACAATTCCCCCCCGAGTAAAGGCCACCCAGTCCTAAAGGGGGAAATGTGCGGCAATTAAACACTTCCTCCATTATCGCTCTTGAGAAGGAGATATTCTGGGCGAGATGACCTTCCAACCAATATCCACCGAAGCCTGCTATTGACTGTCGATATGCGACATGTCCGTATCACTTTTTCTATTGGCCTTCTCTGGTTATCTCTCCTTTGTCGGTTATGGCATGGTATCGAGTTTCTACTGCACGGCTCCGAGTTTCACAAGAATCTTAGATAGGTGCAGGTAAGCCAATTACAAGTTCTACATTTCAAATTTCCTCCGAACAAAGCGTATTCTTATGCCATACTCAGATTTACACTCTCCACATTCAAAATTGATGCCCTGGCAGCCCCCAGGACTATGTTGTGGCTTAAGGCCACGAATTGGATGACAAAGATGGCACTTTCGTCCTCTCTGGTTCTTCGGACGCTGCACGCATATCTTCTTTCCATCTCTATATCAAGGCGAGGCTGCGGTCGATCAGCCCCGTCTAAAACGATAATGGCGTGTCGTGGAGCCGAGGGACACCCTAGGAGTTGCACCACTGAGGTGTACTCCTTCATCGCATTGCAGACCTCGCTCACCGTCGGCGGAGGTCGGCTTCCGAATCGTAACGACACACACACTGTATGGCCATTATGCACTGGGACACGGTTATAGGCAACGGAAACATGGAGTGGCTGATCGATAAATCATGGCAGTCCTTACTCAACCTACCTACGATCTTGCGAGCTTCAGGTGGAATCTTGGCTTCCTCTCCTGGGATGTATGGAACGACATTGTCAAGGATGTCCACGCCTGATGCTGTTAGCTGTGAAGTGTAGAATATCCCGGACCTTGGGCGCTTTTTGGGCAGAAGACTTCATCACTTACCGCTGACGCCAGGATAGCCTGCTCCTGATACGGCCTGCATGGTCACCATGCTCGTTTGGTCGATAGGCCCGACTTTTTGAATAAGTGGTGCGGCTGGGATGGCGAGGCCGATGACCGCACAGTTTGAGTTGCACACAAGAAGGCCTCTATCTAGTTGGTAATGCCGACGCTGTATTATAATTGACTCAATATGCCCTAGGTTAATTACCGGAACAATCAGAGGGACTAGAGATACCAATCGGAGGTTTTTAGCATTTGGAAAGGCAGCAAAATTTGCTTTGAGAAAGGCCAGTTCAACATCGCCAGCCAAAACAGAATTTAGGCCGGAGAATCTCACGTCGCAATTTGTGTATTCGGTGGGTACGCAGCGTTAGACCATCAAATATGCGACTTGTGCGGGCATTGGGATCGACTGCTTCCATCGCATGACATCTGAGTAATTTCTACCGGCTGACTTTTCGGAAGCTCCTACAGCTACCAGTTCTAGCAGTGGATGTTGAGCGAGAGGGAGAATAAATCGCGTTGCCACCGCTCAAGTTGCTCCCAAAACACCTGGGAAATGTTTTACCATTGGAATGGGCTTCATACCGCATCGCCTTTTCGAAGACGTGTGATTGTCTTTAGAAGACATTGCTGTCTCTGTGCGGTCCTAAATCTGGCTGTTCGATGAGGGATCTACAACTTCTATGCACCGACATGGGAGTCGCTGTTACACCCTTTTCATGAATCGTCCGATTGGTCAATAGGATGCTTCTGCATCTACTCAGGGTGTTCTTGGATAAAAATGCCACTAAGCGATTTACAACAAGACTAGCGCACTCCGACTTTACATTTATTAGATTCTAGTACTAAATAATCAATACTAAGATATATATATAAGGTATATTATAAACAGCTTTCTTACTTTTCTCTAAAAATACTAAATTAATTTCTTATTATAGTAAATATTATTTACTAAGAAAATAAATAAAAAGAATATTAAAAACTTTATACTTTATAAAATAAAAACTAGTCTTAAGAATATAAGTAAAATACAAGTATTCTAAGTAGGTTTTAAATACTTTAAGTAGTTTAATTACTTAGTTTCTAAACTTTTAAAAATATATTTAATAAGTAAGAAATATAGTAAAAATATAATTAAATATTTAATCTTTTAATAATAAATATAAAATTAGAATTAAAATAAAGAAAATTAGAAATAGTATTTAAAATACTATTTCTTATTTAAATAATTTAAATATAATTATACTTTAAAAGTTTTTATTAAAAATAAATTTGACATATTATAATATAATTTATATAGTTTAAAAATAAAAATAAAATAATAAATAATATAAGTAAAGTCTTTTTTTACTAAGGTAATTAAATATTTAGAAAATTTAGTAAATATTAATAATACATAGAAATAAAATATTGTATTTAATTTATTTAAATAATTTATAAACTTATATATAGAGATAATCAATTGAATTATATTAGTAAAACTAGAAATATTTATTTATAAATTAGAAATTAGTTTTAAAAATATTTATATAATCTAAGTACTTTAAATATATTTTAAATACTCTAAGTAAACTAAATAGTTCTTAATGAGCTTAAAATATACTTATTAAATAAGAGATTAGTTAAAAAATATAATTATTATATTTCTAAAAAACAAATATATTATTTTATTTCTTAGTAAAAAACTATAAGATTTAAACTAAAATAATATTTAAAATCTTATTTCTTCTTTTAAAATATTTATATTTTATTTGATATTATATATAATTCAAAAATAATAATATCTTTAGAATTCTTATTAAAAATGTATTTAATATAGTATATAATACTTTTTATATAGTTTTAATATAAAAAGGGAATTAAAAATATAAAAATTAAAAAAAGTCTTTTTTAGTAAAACTAATAAATAGATTAAGTATTTTCAATTATTTATAAATTTTAATAATATTTAAAAGAAAAATACTATATCTTACTTTATAATCTAGTAGTAGTAAAGTAAGCAATTCTCTAGTAATATTAAAATAGTATTTTTAAATTATAAACAATATATAAATAATATATAATATAAAATAAATATATATTAAAAATAAGTATTAAGTAGTATTTAAATAAAATAAAACAAATATAAATAGTATTTAATAAATTACTAAAATCTTTATAAACTAGATTCTGTTTATTAAAATCTTAAATAAAGGTTTTAGAATAAACTATATACTAGCTATAAAGTTCTATATTAATATAGTTATATAAAAAGAAAAAAATCTAGAACTACACTAGTCTTAATTAGACTATTTCTATTTCCTATCCGGCTAGTTAGCAATATTACACTTCTAAGACTATAATATTACTATTATATTATATACTATTATATTTTTATTTACTTACTTACTTGTTTATTAAAATTAAATATATTATATAAAATATTATTTAAATAATTTTTATATTTCTTCGTCTAGAATTCCGGAACTTGCAATATACAGGTTTGCGAGTTATAAGCTTTTAACGCATATAGAACGAGTCTTGGCAATGGATTATAAGGTTTTAGTAGCGGAAACTAAGGGAAAGTTAAAAAAAACCTATCTTTTATTTCCAAATGCTCACATCTTGATTAATATTACACGTAATTTAGAAACAGTTTTATTTTTGAAATCCTTGTTAAAAACAAACTTAATATAGTATATAATACTTCCTATAAAGCTCTAATACAAAGAGGAATAATAACTTTAAGTTTTTTTTTTTTTTGGAAAAGTTATAGAATTTACAAACCTATATAAAGCGATAAATACAACTAAAATCTTTAATATAAGTATATTTATAATATGCTAGCTAAATACATATCTAGCGCTATTTAAGAGGTAAACGGGTTTGTATATACTTAATAAATTTATATAATTCAATTTAAAATATATAATTTAATAGAATAGAATTTAAATATTTTAAACTTAATTGAATTAACTAATTTTATATTTAATTTTATAAGCGATTTAAAATAATTAAATAGACTAATTTATTAGTAGATAACGCTAATTCTCGTAAATAACTCTAGTTATTTAATTGATTTAATTAAAAAAAAACTTTAATATTTTTTTTTATTTCTTTATTATATTAAAAATATTTTTAATGAAAATTTCAAAGATACTATTATCTTTAAATTATATATAATAGGTATTAAATAAAATATAAATATTTTAAAATAAAATAAAATCTTAAATACTGTTTTAGCTTTAATTTTTCTAATAAAAATAAAAAATAAAAAATTATATATATTCTTTGGAAATATATTGATTTTATTTTATATATTTTTTTAATTTAATAATTAATTTTTCAATATATTAAAGCACTTGGAAAGTGTTCTAAACACTTAAATTACTTAGATTATATAAGTATTTTTAGAGCTAGTTTCTAATCTATAAATATAAACAATTATTTTAATATAATAAACTTATAAATTAATTAAATAATAGAAATATCCTAGCTATATTAAATAAAAAAGTGTTTTTAATAAACTATATATATTTTTACTTTTTATTATAACTAATATAATTTTTTTAATTTAAGTTAGATTTTAAATATATAGTTAGTTATATATTCTATTTTTAATTTATATTATATTTTTAAAAGTTAATTATATAAAAGTTTTATATTAAAAAGTATTTTTTATTTATATATTATATTAACTTAAATATTTATAGAGATATTAATTTAATTCAATATTAAATACTTATTAATCTATTTATATATTTGAATAAAATATTTATTTATTAAATAAAGTGTCTTTATATAATTAATCTATAAAATTAAACTATAATAGAATAGTAGAAAGTTAAAAGCTTATATATATTTTTTATTAATAAATTTTTTTATTAAAATAAATATAGTATATTACTTTCTTCTATTAACTTCTTTTAATTTTTAAATGTTTTTAATTACGAAAAAGCGAAAAAATTAATTAATGTAACTTTATATTTTAAATCGATTTATTTTACTTTTTTATTATTTAAAACTACTAATATTATTATATTTAGAATTTACTTTATTAGCTATTTATTTTAAGAACTTAGAAATATATATAAAATCTATTTAATAAGACTAAAACTATAGTTTATTAACAATATATAAAAATAAAAATATTAATAAAATAAAAAAGAAGTATATTAAAAGCTTAGTAGTATAAAAAAGTAGAAATATATATATTATATTTAGTTTATTTTACTTGTATTTAGAAAGTTTAAGAGAATATTTAAGTTAAAAAGTTAATATAAAAAAGAAAGATAGAGATTATATATAATAGTAGAGTAGCAAAACTATATATATATATATATTATTATTAATATTTTTTTATTAAATTTAATTTATATATTATAATCTAAAATAATATAAACAATAAGATTAAAGAAATAATCAATATTATATTTAAATACTATTTTTACTATATCTTTAAAAATACTAAATTTTATTTATTTTATATATAAGATTTTACTAGATAGGTTTATTAAACTTCGAAGGCTAAAGACTACGAAATAAAATTAACTTAAAGTAGTTTAATATCCTTAGTATTTAATAATTTTATATAGTTAATTATAAATATTTTATTTAAGCTTATTATCTTTAAGAATTTAATAAGTTATAAACCTAGTTATATAATACTTATTCCTTTCTTAGCTTATATTATTATATTATAAATTATATTGAATTTTAGTAATTATAGTGTATATAACTCTTTAGTTAACATAGCTATAAAAATAACTTAGTAATTAAATAACTTTATTATAAATATATACTAAATCTCTATAATCTGAAACTAATTTATATAGTAACAATATAATACCTAGCATAATAAATCGGCTATTAGAACTGCCCCTTATAGGGATCCTTAGAGGTTTAAGACTAGGCGTAGAGGATAACAAGATTAAGATATAAGACTAGCCCTGGGATTATATATAAATAAATAGGAATCCCTGTATTTCAATAGCAAAAATCAATTCTATTTTAATATATTAACCTGTTTATTGCATTGCTAGTTCTCTTATAAAAGACTTATAGACTTATTCTTATACTTATATTCTATATTGGATTTATTTATTATAGTTCTAATTCTTCTTTTAATAATATAGTTTATTATATAATCAAAGAATATAAATAAATTAAAGCAAGCTATTATTATATTAGCTAAGCAGGCTATTATAATTTTATTATTATTAAATTAGCAATATTTAGTTATTATTATAGTAATATTAGAATAAAAAAATATTAATAATTCTTAAACTATAAATAATAATTATAAAGTATTATTTATTATTAATAATAATATCAAATCTAACTTAATAATATTAATAACTTTATTACCTAATATATAAAGGAATATTAATAATATATTTCTAAAGCTTTTTTAGAATATTAATATTTTTTAATAAATATAATCAATAGTTATTATTATAGTTAATAATAATAAATATATATTAAAAATACCTTTTAAAGGCTTTTTAAAGCCTTATTAAAGCTTTATTATTATATTATAAAGCATTTTATAATAAAATAAATTTTTTTTTAAATAATATATAATTATTTATCTAAAGAAATTATAAATATATAAATATAAAGAGATTTATATAAAGTATAAAAGCTATATCAATTAGAGCATATTTATAATAATATTAATATTATATAAAATACTATAGCTTTTAGCTATAATAGCTTATTATTATTATTTTCTTTTCTTTAAAACATATTTATTAATACTAAATTATTTACTTAAATATTAAAGTATATTTAAAGCAGTACTAAAATATTAAAGTTATTAAGAGCATTATTAAACTATATTAAATTAATATAATAAATATCTTTTCTTTTAAATAAAGCTAATAAAGATTTTTTAAATAATAAAAGCAATAATAGCTTCTTAAATAATAGAAGTAATTAATTATAATAATTACTTTATTCTTATTATTATTATTATTCCTTAAATAAGTATAATATAAATAATAATAAGACTATTAATAGTATAATTAATAAGTTATTATAATTATTTTCTTTTTTAGACTACTTATTAAAATTAATTTAAGTTAATTATACTTTAATAATTTTTATAAATATAAAGCCTAAGAAATTACACTTATATAAAAAAGACTTTTTTTTAATAATATATCAAATAGGTTATAGAAGCTAATAATAGATTTATCTTAACTAATAGCTAATTTATATATAATAAGAATAAAATCTTATTTATTAGCTTATTATTATAAAATATACCTTTATATTATTAAATAATAAAGTAAAAAAAAATATAATATTTAAATAAGTTAAAGCAATAATATAATTTCCTTTTAATAATAATATTAAAATATATAATTATTAAATAAGATTTAAAACAATTAGCTATAAATTTCTATAGTTATATAATAATATTAAAAAATTAATTTTTATAACTTTTATATATATAATTAATTTTAAACTATATTTAAAGATTAAAAAGTAATGTTATATAAAAAGCCCTTTATAGTATAATAATTATATCTTTAATTTTAAATTAAGATTAAATTAATTAAGCTATTTATATTAAAAGTATAGATTATATCTTTAGCTATAGCAATAAATATATTGTTATAAATATAGAATAAAATAAATTATATAAAAATAAATTTAAAAAAAAGCAACTTTAAAAGCGCAAATATAATATTTTAAATAACTTTTAAAAGTCTAATAAAATACTTTTAAAATGTAAATTTAGCTTAAAATTAAAAGGCAAAAATAGCTTTAATATCTTTTATTATAAATATAATAATAAAGAATATAAAGTTTTAAACTATTATATTAAAATAAACTCTAAAAAAGTTAAATAGTAAAAAAAAAAAGCAAAATAATTCTTTAAAAATTATTATTATAAGAATATAAAATATTAAAGAGAAGTTTTAAATATAAAAGATTTCCTAAAATAAAGAATAATTGCTTTTTAAAGTATAAAATTTAAAGTAAATATAAAGCTAAAAAAAGAATAATATAAAATAATAGCTTTCTTTAATAATAGTTTTTATTGTAATCCTAACTAGCACAGCCGGCAAAACCTCGGCAATAGGGGGTCCCTTCAACTTAGTTAGGTTTTAATACAAAGTAGTATTAAGAATCAATATATTAAAGCCTTAGCGTAGTATATTTAGTATAGATTGGAGGCTCTTTTCCTTTTTTTCTTTTTATCTTTAATATTTTTATTAATTAGAGCTTTATAAGAGTAGTTTTGCACTACTAAACTAGATTAATATTCAATATTATACTAAAAATTCTTAGATACTTAACTAAGCTAACTAATAGATATTAGCAGCAATATTACTAGTAGAAACATCTATAACACTATATTACTGCTACTATACAGCTATAAGTTTAATATTTATCTATATAGTATTTAGGAATCTAAATAGTTTAGTTAGTATCTGTTAAACCAATAACTTATAATTATTATAATATCTAAATAACAATATTATAAATTTAAAACTTATCTTGAAATATTAATAGCTTAATCCATTTCATTTAGATATTAAAAGCCTTAATAGCTAGGTTTTATTACCGCTTTAATAGTATTCCGCAGTACTTTTCGATAAGAGTTAGCCGTTAAAAAAGGAATTTAGTAAATAGTAATAAGAGCTGGCTATTAAAGAGAAAGAACCTAGTATCGACGAGAATTAGCCGTCGGAAAAGGAATTTAGTAAATTACAAGTAATTAAATAAGCTTATACTAAATAAAGTATAAATTACTATAAATATAACATTTATAACCACTTTATAAGTATATAAAATACTTATTTAGAAATTTTAACCTATATTAACTTCCTTAACCTTATTCTATTTATATTAGAAAGATAATTATTTATACCTTTATATCTTATATTATCTATTTCTCTTTTCTCTTATACTTACGAGCATTGAAACCTCTATACTTTATCTATAACACAATCTTTAACAATATTCCTAAGTATTCTATTTTCTTTTATTATACTTATTATGTTATTAATACTTTTATTACAATTAATATCTTTATTTTATTTTAATATAGCTATTCTAAAAATAAAGCTTAGCAAAGAAAAACGTAAACAACTTGCTTTTAAAAGAGAGTAATAATAATAGCTATATTAGAAAGAATAACTTGCTTAAGTAAAAAGCATATATAACCTTCCGGATACTATAGTCCTACTATTAAAGTTGCCTGAAAAATAAATATAGAAGCTTTATAACTCTATTATTAGCTACTAGCAAGTTCTTATAGACTTAATAATTATATACCGCGAAGAGCTATAGACTATATTATAATTTAGCTAAAAAAAACTCCTTAAACTATAGCTTAAGTTTGAAGTAATTCATATATTATTAACAATGCTAATACTAACTTCTCTTCCTTTTTCTTTATTATTCTCAATAGTAACCGCTTTATTAATACTAACTTTTCTTTCTTTAACGTTAATAAAAAATAAGCTATTTGAAAATAAAATTGATATTATTGAATATAGTAATGCGGTAACTTAATTAAGTAACTCTAACTATATTCTATAATAGCTATAAACTTATAGAAAACATATTAAAATATTAGAAAGCTTAATAGAAATTACTTTAATATAATATACTAAAATAGCTTATTCTAATAATATTAAGCAGCTTAACGATATATATTAATAGCTTAAAAAGTACTAAAAACAACTATATATAGCGAATAAACAACAAGATTCTCTTAAAAAGCAAATTTAATAGCAAGAACACTAAGAGACTATAACTACTAAGTAGACTACTAATTATATATTTATTTTTACTCTATTTACTCTTTTAATAATATTTTTATTATATAGATTATAGCAGAAAGAATAACTTATTACTCTTTTAAATAAGCCGCTAGCTCCTTCTATATTACTAGTAAAAACTATTCAATAAAATATTATTTAATAATCGCTAACTTTACTAATAGCTTATTTTAAAGAACTATATTAAGAGGAACAAATAAGAGCTATTATATATATTGCTTTTATTTTTTTATAGACTTTATTGTTATTTAAGTCAAATTAACAAAAACCTATAGCTATTTTTTTAATATAGTTTGCTTAAAATTAGCTATTTATTCCTTCTATATTATTAATAGAAGCTATTTAGTAAAACATTATTTATATATTTCTAACTCCTCTAGCTATACTTTTAAAAATAAGTCTTTTAATAGTTATTTGTCTTTTTTTTTTTTTACTAATTACTTTACTTTTAACGTTGAATATACATAAGCAATAGGAAATTACTATTAATATATTGAAATTTTTTATTCCTTTAATAACTTTACTTTTAGAAAAGTAGAATTAATAAAAACCGTTTGCTATATATTATAATTAGCTATTACTTTTTTAATTTATAATAATAATAAAATCTATTTAGCAAGCTAGTATTTGTTTTATTCCTACTCTACTTATATTCCGTTATTATTTAATAGCAACTCAAAATACTTATATAGCAAATATAAGATTTATAAACTTTTTATTCTCGAATTATTATACTATAATATTATTTTTATTATATTTATCTTTAATATCTTCGAAGAAGCTATATATAACTATTATAGATTTTTATACTTATTTCGCTATTTTTTATAAGCTTAAATAGCTATAATTTATTATACTAAAAATAATAATTCCTATAATTATTAAAAAATTATATATAAAATTTACTAGTAAGCTTATTCTAGCATAGCGAGCTTAATTAATTTAAAAAAAATTACAAAATAAAAGACTTATAATCTAATAGCGAAAGCTCTATAACCTTAATAAAAAACGACAATATTATAGTTAATAAGAAAAGACTATTAAAGAGAAGACTAGTTCTATTAACATAGTAATAGCAAAAGGGCTAATACAATAGCAATTCCATTATCTTTAGTTATAAACTTATTATATAATTAAGTCTAAAAATACAGCCGACTATATAATAGCTATAGTAATATCTTATTTATTCTTTATTACTATTCTATTGTTTTAGAATAACTAATTCCATTGTAATTAACTCTAATAGCTTTTTTAGCAATAGCTATTAGAAGACTTAATAAGTAAAAAATAAAGTTAATATTACTAAAACAGGTAACTTAAATAACTAGCTATCTATTTTAAAGAACTACTATAACAAGTGTAGTAAGAGCAATAGCTATAATAAACTAAGAATAAATAGAAATATTGTAGCTAATAATATTTAAGCTTATTAATTAATTTTATAGTATTTCTAAATAAATTAAGCAATTCTAAATAGTTATAAAGATTATTTTGCAAGTATAATTAAATTCCTTTATTTTATAACTTGCAATTATTTTTATAATTACTTTAAAAAACTTCTAAATAACTATTATACATATAGAAGCTTTTTATATACTTATATCTCGCTTTAACGCAAGTTTTAAATAAATTGCTTAATTACTTTATTACTATTAACCCTTAAGTAAATAAGCAAAATTATTAAAATCAATTTATATTAAATTCTTTAGCAAATAATTATTTCTTATATTTAAAATTGAAATTACTTACAATATATATATATATATATATACCTATATATTAATATATTTTATACTATGTTAATATTTCCTTATTACTGCTAGCAAAAACATAAAAAGGCTAGAATTATATAAGATAAAACTAGCAGATTTATAAAATATTTGCTTTAATAACTTAGACTAGCTTAGTATTTCTAAAAATGAATTTTAAATAATCAATAAAGCTATTACTAGTTTAATCTAAAAATATACTAGTTACTAGTTTTTCTCGCTTACTTTCTTTTCCTCCTTTATTATTATTTATATAATATATAGAGATCTCGCTATTAATTTCATTATTAATTAAAGCTACTATAGACGCTGCTCCGTTTTTTTTACTACTATTGTTACCTCCGCTTTGACTATAAGCTTGATTACTACTATAGCAGGATTCTTTACTCTGCTATAAAACCGCTTTTCTCGCTATTATTAATTACTATTATAGTTGCCTCCGCTATTACTAAAAGCTCAAGTATTATTATTACAGTTTCTACTATTTTTACTAGCTCTGTCTTTTAACGCTACCCTAGATTTTGCTGCCTATAAAATACTCCGAAAAACTACTATATTAGGATTAGCTCTATAATTACTCTAAAAGTATAAATACCTCCTCTTCCTTTTCTTTTTTTTCTTTTTATATTATTATTAATAGCCTAGGTTGGCTATAAGGCGGCGCTGCCACCCTTACTATAACCAAATTGAATTCTTTTTTTTTATAAGCGGCTGCTGCGTTGTACAGTATGCTTTAAAAAGCATTTCTATATAAATATAAATAATAAGTTAGTATTTTAGCGGCAAACTATAGCAAGAACTAATTTCTTAATAAATAATATAATATAATAAATAATAATTATAGTTTCTATTGTAAATAAAAAACTGGCTTTTCTATAGGCTTCCTTATATTATATATACTATTATATAGTCTATTATATTATTATTGCCGACTTTTTTTACTAAGCAATAAATATTCTATACCGCGTAAACCTTATAACCTAGCTACTGCCCCTGTTAATATAATTTCAATATTTCAGAGTATAATTAATATTATTAAAATTGCTTTTAAAACTGCCCTTAGAGCAACTAAAGAGCTTAAATAAAAGTATATATAATATTATAAGGGCATAATATATTTAGAGAAAAAAATACTATTATAATCCTAACTAACATAGCTAGCAAAACCTCAGCAATAAAAAATCTTTTTGACTTAGTTAGGTCTTAATACAAGATAATATTAAAAATCGATATATTAAAGCTTTAGCGCAGTAAATTTAGTATAAATCAAAGGCTCTCTTTTTTCTTTTCTCTTTATCTTTAATATCTTTATTAGTTAAAGCCCTATAAGAGTAGTTTTGTACTACTAAGCTAGGTTGATATTCAATAGTTTTAATATTAATATAATTTAGAATTATATAGCAAAGATATTAAGTTTTAAACTAATATTAAATATAAAGCTTTTAAAAGCAAATATATTTAGTAAAGCTAAAATATATTATAATATAATATATAATATTATTTAAACTAAAATTAATTTATAATAATAATAGCAGATTTTTATAATTTACTATTGTATTTATAAATAAATAGATTATAATATCTTAATAAATAAATTAAAATTAAATATTTATTATATTATTAAGTTTTATAAGTTTTAAGGATAATAATATTAGATTTATATAAATTAATTTACTTTTAATAAGCTAAATTTATATATATAAAAGCTTAAATACTAAATATATATATATATTATTATAATTGCTACTATAGACTTAATTAGATTAGAAGATAAATGCAAAATCACTTTTTTATTATAGATTAAAAATTTTAATAATATTTTCTTAAAAAAAAATATTAATAAGCTATTGCCTTTTAAAGCAGATAACTATATTATTAAGTTAAATAAAAAGGATCCGCTATATAGACTTATTTATAATCTATTTAAAAATAAACTTTTAGAGCTTTATTAATATATTAATAAAGTACTAATAAAGAGCTAAATTAAATATTTAGTATCTTTAATTAAAGCTTTTGTTATTTTTATTTTTAAAAAAAATAAAAGATTATATTTTATATTAATTATTAAAGATTAAACAAGATTATAATTAAAAATTATTATTTTTCGCTCTTAATTATAAAGACTTTTAATCATTTATATAATATAAAGAAGTTTATTAAAATAGATTTTAAAAATATATATTATCATATTTATATTAAAGAAAATAATAAATAGAAAACTATTTTTAGAATATAATATAGCTATTTTAAACATATAGTTTTATCTTTTAGTCTAGCTAATATATTTACTATGTTTTAAATATATATTAATTATATCTTTATAAGCTTTATTAATATATTCTATATTATATACTTAAATGATATATTAGTCTATTTTAATCTAGAAAAGCAATACTAGTTATATATTTAAAAAATTCTAAAATACCTATATAAGTATTAGCTCTTTATTAATTTAAATAAATATAATTTTAATATTAATTATCTAAAGTTCCTTAGGTTTATTATATTTATTAATAATATAGAAAGAAACCTAAAAAGGATATTAATAATATTAATGTAGTTATACTTTAAGATATATTAAGAAATTTAAGTCTTTTTTAGTTTTATAAACTTCTATTATTATTTTATTAAATATTATTTAATAAAATCTATATTATTAATTATCTTACTTAGAAGCAATATTAATAGATATAAACTAAAACTTATAATATAGACTTTTAAGATTAATATTACTTTTAAATAGCTATAAAATAGCTTTATGAAAGAATTTCTTTTAATATATTTTAATTTAAAGAAATAGATTAAATTAAAAACTAATATTTCTAATTTTAATATCTTAAATATAATATTATTATTTAATAAATATAATATCTATAAACTAATAATATATTAGTTATAAAAGATAATTAATACTAAGATAAACTATAAAACATATAATTAAAAATTATTAACTATTATAAAAGTCTTTAAATAATAATATTATTATTTAGAAAACGCGTAATATATTATATAAGGACAGATTAATTATAAAAATCTTAAAGGCTTTATAAGCCTTAAAAAGCTTAATGATAAATAATATTATTAAGTTATAAAGTTTATTGTAATAGATTTTAAAATTTATTATTATTCTAATAATATAAATTCTATTAATAGCTTATTATATTATCTTAATTATAAAGGAATATCGATTAATATTATTATAATATTATTAATGCTATAAAATAAATTTATTTTATTTAATAATAAACAATTAATACTTTAAGCTATAAAGGTAATTTAACTAGAATACTTGTATAAAAGGTAATATAAAAAACGGAAGCCTAAACTTTAACTTAAATTTAAATATTTAAAGATTTTAAATATTAAATTATTACTTTATTAGAATTCTAAAAGTATTTTAAGAAATATTTAAATACCTAAGGAAAATAATAAAACCCTTTAAAAAATACTATATTTATTAATATATATAGCTATAAATAATAAAATAATATATAATAATATTATAATATCTATTTCTAATATAATTTAATAGATTTAGCAAAAGAATACATTTATATAAAGAATATTAAAAAATATAAAAAATAAATTTATTAATTTTATTAAACTATAATTTATTAACAATAATAAAATATTACTTTATTAGAATATTCTATTTATACTAAATAAGTTTACCTTTTATTATAAACTTATAGCAAAGTATTATAATAATCCCTTTATTAGCTATTTTATATTTAAAAAAAAAAATTCTTCTTTAGTATTATTATAATTAGCTATGCCTATTTAAAAGTATTAAGTAATACTATAAGACTTATAATATGTATTAACATATAAAAGTCTATAAATATAAACTTTATAATAAACTTATTTCTTTATCTACTTTAATAAATCCCTAGAAATAAATCTTAATAAATTTTATTATAAATTTATTATTAAATTATAGTCTTAAAGAGTATTTAAACTATATATATATAATCATTAATTACTTTATTAAAATAGCATATTATATTTTATATAAGAAAATCTTAATAATAGCAAACTTTATTAATCTTATAGATATATATATATTTATCTAATATAGACTATCTAATAATATAGTTAATAATAAAGGCTCCCTATTTACTAGCGCTTACTAATTAAAAGTATATTATTAGCTAAAAATTAAATATAGTCTTAGTATAATATTTTATTTTTAAATAAATAGCTTAATTAAGCGCTAAATTTAATTACTAGAGTATTATTTCAATATATATTATTATAAAAATTAATATATTTAGATAAAGCTTTTATACTAAGCGGAATTCTTATATAATTAATCTTAATATAATATAATAAATATCTTTTCTTTTATAATATATATTAACTATAATCTAATAATAAATATTAAAATTAAAGATAATTTTATAAAAAAAGGAAGAATTTAGCTATAAAAGAATAAATCTAGAAATTATATAGATTAAAAAAACATTTATTATTAGGTTTAAATATATATAAAAATGTTAAAAATATTATAGAAATAAGTTATATAAGCTAAAGATATATTATTTAAGCAATAAAGTTCTTTTATTAATAAAAAACTTAAAGCAAAAAATATTAAATAAGAAATTAAATATAAAATTCTATAGCTTATGTAAAATTATAAAGTATATTAATATTTAAATATATTATTTAGCTTTTTTAAGGGTATTAAGATTTATAATATTTTTTATATATTATTCTTAAAGGAATACTACTTTTAATAAAGTCAAAATCTATTATATTCCTTTTTAGAGATTATTATAAATAAAGAGGAATAAAATATTTAAATATTAACTAATAAAGAAATTAAATAAGATATATTTCATAATAAGCATTTATAATATTTAGTTAAATAAATATATTAACTATTTATTTAAAATTTATAAGTATTTAAAAATAACTTAAAGTATTTTTAAAAGTTTTTAAAGAAATATAATAAAAAATACTTTATACTTAAAAAGAAGCATAAATAAAAATAAATAATTTATTTAAAAATTAGTTAAATTATTAAAGTATTTATAAAGCTTTATAAGCATTAATATATTATTGTTAAATAAGATTATTAAATATATATGTATTAAAAAGTTCTAAAGTAGCTTAAAATATTAAAATATATATATTATTAAAAATAATATAAAAGGCTTAAAGAGCTAATAATAGGTAATTATATAAATAATAAGAAACTTAAAAATAATCTAAGAACTTCTTAAGGAATATTAAATATAATTAAAGATAATTTAGCTAATAATTGAAGAAAAAGCTATATTAGATTAGATAAGATTATTATTTAATATTAATAATAACTAAATTAAATAAGAAACTTATAAAGCAATAAAGAAATTATAAATATCTTTTAAAAATAATATTTTAATTCTTTGTTTAGGCAATTATATCTAGAATATATATTTAGAATATAATATTAATATAATAATAAGGAAAATAAATATTATAAATATAAAGGACTAAGAATTAAATTAAAAGATATTTTTTCTTATAATTTTTGCTATTATAGTAAATTATTTATATTATTAAATAAATATATATAATTATAATTATTTATATATTATTTTAATTTTAAAAGCTATATAGAAGCTAAGGATAGTAAGCTTTATACTTAAGATTTAAACTTAAATATTTTTATATTTCTTTTTTATTATTATTATCTTTTTTCGCTGTTTTTTAAAAAATTTTTCTAGAATTTAATATAATATATTATTAGATTATTAAACCTATTATATCTTAGATATAATAACTATATATATTAAGATAATAAATATTTCTTATTATTATTTTATT
Organism: Bacidia rubella; assembly: GCA_032158265.1. Lineage (NCBI taxonomy): Eukaryota > Fungi > Ascomycota > Lecanoromycetes > Lecanorales > Ramalinaceae > Bacidia > Bacidia rubella. Next base: position 1,099,174 of record JAVTIF010000009.1, on the reverse strand, counting down.
CATATATCTTTATAATATTAAAGTGCTATAATTGCAAGTTACTAAAGCTAAAAAGCTATAAATATTTATTAATTTAATAAAAAACTTAAATAGTTTTATAATTATAATAGTAAAGCGAATATAAGAGATATAAGATATAATTATTTTGATATATAAAAAAAGAGAAGTAATTAAATATTTAGGCAAAGTCAAATATATTAATTAAATTAATATATATTTAGATAAAGTATAACTCTAATATAATAATATTTAAGAATAAATTATTCTTTTAAAAAAATTAAACATTTCTTAATAAACTTTCTAAGACTATTTTAGCGAAAACGTTAAATTCTAATATAAACATAGAATTATATAAATAAAAACAAAATATAAATATCTTAGTAGCTATAAATCCAACGGGTATATAAACTTACTATAATAATATATAATCTAATAGAAGTTTATTAGCTATTTTATCAAGTAATTAGTTTAGATATTTATTATTAGTCAAAAGTTTATTATTAGCAATAGAAAAGAAAGTAAGTTTCTTTTCTTTCTAAATAACTATTATAAAATTACTAGTTAAAAGTTTTTAATTATATATAAAATTAATTATATAGTATTGTTTTAATAGAACTAGCACTTTTTTCTTTAATATAATATAGAAAACAAAAGATTAGCGAAGACTTTATTAGTATAGTTTTTACGTTTTTTAAAAAACTATTTAATATAATTAAAGTATTTAGTTTGTTTAGTAAATATTAGTATATAATAAAAATAGATTTGTTTAAAACTAATAAACTTTTTAATATTAAATTAAAATTTGAATTTAAGTTTATTATAGTTAATATTATTATGTTCTTAATATATATCTTTATAGTTAATCTTTTTAATAAAGAAGAAATTAAGCTTTTTTTTTCTATAGTTTTAATAAAAATAATATTGAAGCTGATAACTAAATAGCAGTTTTAAAAATAAACTACTATATTAATTATTTTAATATAAAATAATTTAGATAAGCTGCTAATTTTCTAAATAGTTTACTTTATATACTTAATAACTTCGTTTATTTATAGATTATTAGATATAATAAATTTTTATTAGATACTATATTCAATGCAATAGTTATTGAAATTAATAGCAATATAAGCCTTATTTTTATTAATATAGAAGTAGTATATAGAAGTATTTACTATAGCAATATTTATATATATTACTTAAAAAAATCTGGATTATATTATATATTGCGAAGTTCTATCTAATTTATAAGTTATATTTATAATATATTAGCTATATATCTATTTTATAATAATATATTTTAGCTACTTATACACTTTATAAAGGTATAAAGGTCTTAGAGTAAAGTAGAAGTAATATAGAGTAAGGCAGAGGTATAGGGTAGAGACCTAAGGGGGTCCCTTTACCCTATATTTATTAAGGGGGGGTTAAAGAAAAAAATAGGTTACCTATTTATCCTTAATAGCGGATAAGATAAGTTAAAAATAGAAAATTTATTGAAATATTAATAAATATGTATATATTATACTATATTATATAATTTTTTTTAAGAGAGAAAAAGAAAAAAAGATTAATAAAAAGATTAATAAAAAGATTAATAAAAAGATTAATAAAAAGATTAATAAAAAGATTAATAAAAAGATTAATAAAAAGATTAATAAAAAGATTAATAAAAAGATTAATAAAATTTTTAAAGAGTTTAAAAAATGAATATTAATTAATATTAATTAAAATAAGGTTTATCATTAATAAATATTATATATATTAATAGAAATTAACTAGTATTTAAGGTTATTTTAGTTAATATTAATAGTTTTACCAATAATATTTTTTTCAGTAGAGAACCTATTTTTTTTATTTACTTTATTTTATACCTTTATTAACATTCTTTACCCTATACCTTTAATTACTTACCCTATAATATAGTAAGTAATAAACCCTATTCCTTACCCCACCCTACATCTTTATAAAGTATAGCTACTTATTTTATTTTATTCAAGTTTAATAAACTTTATTTATATTTATTAAATATACTTCTTTATAGTTATAAGAGTATTTATAAGCAGCTATGCAGGTTTATATTCTATATATTTATATTTAATAGATATATTACCTTAAATTTATATATACTTTATTATGTCTTTTTTTTATATTATATATTGCAATATCTTAATATATTGTATAAAAAGTCTACTATATAGAATAAAGATTATATGAAATAGCTAATTATATATATATTATAATTATATTATTTAGTTTATTATATTATATTAATACAATAAAGTATATATTATTATAGTTATACTATTACTTAGTAGCTATGCCTCTATATCTTTATTATAATTTATATTTCTTTCTTTTATATATCTGCTATGTTTTTATTTTCTTATTAATTTTTATAATATTATTATTTATTTATTATTATTTTTTCCTCTTAAATTATATTCTTTATTATTATTTCCTTTATTATTATAATTATAATATATATTAAATTTATAACTTCTTTGAATATATCTTTAAGAGTTTAAAAATTTAAAAATTCATATATTATTATAAAAATAATAATAGTCTCAATAAGGTTTATAACTGCTTTCTTTATTATAATCTTAAGATAATATCTTATATTTAGTAGCAACTTACTTAATTCTTAGTTTAATATTTAAAGTTCATTAGTACTTTTTATACTAGCTATTATTCTTTTAATTATTCTTAATATATTAAATAAAATATTTTATATTATTTTATAGTAATGATTATAATTCTTATTATTAAGTTTAAAATTAATTATGTAAAATATATAAATAGCTTTTTTATTAAAATTAATAATTTTAATAAAGATTCTAGCAATAGTATTTACTTCAGTATATAAGGATATAATAACTATAATTACTTTTTTAAGATTAATAGATAGTTTGTTAATAAATAATATCTTTATTATATTATTCCCTTTAAATTATTTAGTCTTAAGTAAATTCTTTTTTTTAATTTTATAATAATATATAAAAAAATACTTTAGTTTATAATAAATTTTATTTATTAGATTTAGAAAGAAATGCCTTTTAAGTTTCTTAAATATTAGACTTGCTATTATATTGAATTAATTATTTTAAGTGCTCTCTTTTATCTTGAATAGACTAGTTATTAACTTATTCTTATATATAATATTTAATATTGTTTTCTTTATATTTTCTTATCTTTATAAAGTTATTTATAAGATTTTGAATATTTTATTAAGCTTTATTTTGAAATTTAAGAAACTTAATATATTATTATTAAATGCTCTTCTACTTATATTTTAAAGAATTATTTTTATTTATAATTATTCCTTATATATTATATTTATTTAACTTTATATATCTTTATTTTTTATATCAATATTTATATTATTTAGGCTTTAGTAATTAGATACCATTTTATTAGTAATTAAAAGCATTATTCTATTTATAAATTATATTATTATTTTGCTTTTATTAATTAATTAAGATATAAGCATTAGTTTAATAAGGTCCTTTAGTCTTAAGTCTTGCTTAAAAAGTTTATAATTATTGATAAAGCTTAAAAGTACTAATAGTCCTTCAGTTTTAAAGTATTCATAAGTATTATTAGCTATATAGCTAAGATATTTGCTATTATAAATATTAAAGGCTATTATTAGTTATAATTATTAATACAGGAGAATACTTAATTATTAAGATTTATTTTAATACTTATTCATAATAATTGGTTATCTTTTTTTAACTATATTTATTTTAAGATTATATAAAATCTTTCAAATGTTATCTTTTTTAATGGCTTGTTTTTAACTTAAGCTTTTAATTCTTATTAAGCTAATAATAAGTAATTAATATAAATATAATATTTATATTAAATAATAAATATAGTATATGATAATTATTGCTATAAATCTTACTTTAATACTTATTAGTAATAGTTAGTTACTTTTAATTAACTATATTTACTTTATAACTATATAAAATCTTTTTATTATAATCTTTCTTAATAGTCTATTTTTAATATATAGTTTTAGCTCTTAATAAGCTAATAATAAATAATTAATATAAATATAATATTTATATTTTATAATAAGCATAATATAAGATAGATATTATTATAAATATTAGAAATTTAAAATGCTTTATAAAGGAATAAATAAAATTAATTTTGCCTTTATTATTAAGTTATAGTAATAGCAATAATATTTTAGTCTATTTTCAGATAATTTATTATTAATGTTAGCTTATCTCTTATTTAATAGTTAAATTATTACCTTTAAATAAATACTTTATAGATTTATTATTAATATAATATAATCTTTATTATTTTAATTACTTTATTATAAGCTAATTTAATATTATAATTAAAGATTTAAAACATTTAAACTAAATATAAATATTATTTATAGTTTTAAAGCTTAAAATTAATATAATTATAGAGAAGCTTATTAAAGAATATATATTATAGATAATTAATAAAGTTTTAGATATTATAATAAATAAAAGCTAATAGCTATAAATAAATAATATTTAATAATATATATGCTTATTTAATTTTATATATATAATTAACAATTAATATATTTAAAATTAATTTTTATCCTTATTATTATTATATATTTAGCTAAATTTTATTAAATTATAATTCCTTTATATATTTTTAGGTTAATTAAATATGTATAGCTTTTTTTGCTATTTTACTCCCCCTCTTTAATATATAAAAAGGGTTTAAGTTAATATATTTTTTTCTTTCCTTAATATAATCTAATTAATTATAGATAATAATAACTTAAGTATTAACAAATATTACTATTTTAATATCTCTTTTAATTAAAGTCCTTTATTCTGCTTATATTTTAATAAAGATACCTTTTTTATTCTTTAAAATATAAATAGCTCTTAAAAATAAGTTTTAGATATTATATATTAAAGTTAAATTTTTTTTAATTATATTTCTATAAGATATTATATTAAATTTAAATAAATAAAATATAGTTTTTAAGCTTCTTATGCTTACTTCTTTATAGTTTACTCCCTTTTATCTAAGTACATTATTAATATTATATTAATGTTAAATAATTTATAATTCTTTATTTATAATTAATTATATTTTAACTATTTTTATTATATAACTTATTTATAGCATAAGAACTCTTTTATAAGTAATATTTTTATATAATATAATTTGTATATTATCTAATTTACTTTAGCTATTTTCCTTATATATATATATATAATTTAAATAAATTTATTATTATATATTATAATAAAATATAATTTCTTTTTTATTCTTCTATAGAAATACCTTTTACAGCTATATTAAATTTTATTTTTAAGCTTTTTTTCTTTCTATATATTATTCTTAAAATATTCTTTAATATATTAAAGGCTTCAAAAACTATACTTATAGAAAAAGTATTTATATGTATATTCTTTTAATTTCTTATTAAATATTTATTTTATTATTTATTATATTATAATATTATTAAGTAATATATTTTATATTGAAAGAATAAATATAATTATTTATTTGTTTAAGCAAAATCTTTTATAATATAACTTTTTAATAATAATATTAATATTATTTAAGTATTATTATTTATCCCTTTAAATAATAAATCTCTTAATATAGTTTAATTATAGCTTTAATATTTTTTTTAAATATTTTTTATAATTATATTATTTTATAGTATAAAAAAGCTAATTATAAGTATGATATAGAAAGATTAAGTATTTATATAGTATATAATATTAATAGTTTTAATTATCTATAGACTTAATATTAGATTATAGATATTATTATATTAATTAAATTATTAAGTATTATATAATATTTATATATTGGTTATATATATAAAATAAAGTACTCTCTTTATTTTAGTATAGATAATTTAGTTAAAAAATAATTAATTTCTTAGATTTATAAGCAAATAGCTTTAAGTTTAAACTTCTTTAAACTTTATTTTATTCTAGGATATTTTCCTTATATTATAATATATATTATTAAAATAAATTCAATGTCTGCAATTCCGGAACTCGCATATTGCGGGTATGCGGATTTTGTACATTTAGTAAGCATATAGTAGGTCTTGGCGCCAAGAAATAAAAGTATTATAAAGTTTTACGGGAATAGAAAGCGGAAAGTAAATACTTTATTTTAAAATGGCTATAATTTTACAAATAATTAACGTATTTAAAAAATAACTGTATTTTTGAAATCCTTATCAAAAACACACTTAGTATAGTGTATAGTACTCCCTATAAGGCATTAGTATAAGGAGGGAGCAAAGCTTTAAGAAAAATATTTTTTATTTCCAGAGGTCTGCATATTGCTTGCCATATGCACCCAAAATCTTTAACATGAACATACCCGCAAACTCGCATAAATCCGGCTATATGCGCATATTGCGGGTTTCCGGGGTTTGCAGATGAAGGTTAGCTACTTACTTAAAGTTATATTTAAGCTTCTTAAAATGCCTTTTACTAATTATAAACTTAATTGCTTTAAATTTATATTATAAGATATATATATTTAAATTACAAATTTTATTATATATAAATATATAGCTTAATTAGAGCAATAAGAGCTTTACAATAGCTATAAAAAAATAAAGTCTCTAGCTTAAATCTTATTATATTTTATATAGTAAAAATAAAGATACTATTATAAAAAAGAAAAATAGCTTTAATATTAAGCTCTTATAAGCAATATAATAAATATTATATACTTATTAACATATATATAATATGCCTCATTATTTTGCCTATAATATTATTATACAAAAGGTATTAATGCTAACTATTAATATAATAGACTAAAAATAATATTTTTTAATATATTAAGAAAATTAATAATAGAAGCTTACAATAGCAAAGTAATTAATATTAAGTATTAAATATTATATTAATATAAGTTATTATAATATTATAGCTTTAAATATACTATATTCTATAACAGCAAGAATTTAATATTAAAAATTTTAATTTATAGAAATTATTTCTTTTAGATTTTTTCAATGAATTTTAATTTTAATTAAATAAAATATTTAGCTATAGGCTTATTAATTAATTAATATTGTTTTGACTTTAATATAATAATAATATAATAATAATAATATAATAATAAAGCTTATTAGATATGCTGCTTATTTCTTTTTATTAGTTATTGTTTTAATAGTTTTACTAAGTTAATATTAATTTAATTATAAAATAGTAAAACTTATTTTAATTAGATATAAAAATATACTATAAAACATTTATTAAATATATAAGTATTTTATATGAATACTTTTAATAGTTATAATTATTATTATTATTATAACTTAATATACTATATATATAAAAATATAATTAATAAGTTTATTAGTCTTATTTGTACATTTTTTTTGATCTAGAATATAAAATTATTAATTATTAATGCTTTTTTTATAGTTTATAACTTAAAATTCTAATACTTTAATTAAGTAATCTTAATGTTTTTTATTTTTTATATACTTTTCTTTATTTTTTATATAATTTTATTCTTTATCTAAATTTTAATATAATCTTATAGATAATTATCTTTATTTTCTTCTAATTTATCCTTATTATTTATTTAAGTTTACTTTTTAAGAACCTAATTAAGCTTTTAATATACTTTATAATAATAAACTATTATATTCTTAATTATAGAATCTATAATAAATATATATATAAAGATTTATTATAATTATCTTAAGTAATTAATATAGCTAATAACATATTTTAAGTTATAGAATATCTATTTTAGCTTAAATTAAATAAATATTTATATAGCTTAGAAGTTAATATCTTTCTTAATAACCTAGATTATATTTATAATAAAATAAAGTTTAAAGCTAGCTAGATTTTTATTATAAATCCTGCCTTGCCTATATTTATATTCCCTTTAATAATTATAATTTTCTATTTTAAAATAAGTCTTAAAATTTATTAAAAGTATTAACATAAATATTCTTTTTAGTAATTATATATTATTAACTATATAAAGATATATTTAATGTAAAATTAAAGCTATAACTAATAAATTATAGCAGATAATTACTTTATTATTCTTTAGCTAAATATTTTTTTTGAAATATACAAAAATAATTTATTTAAAGCAACATTTAATATTATAGATATATTAAACCTTAATTTTATATATATAGTTAATACTTTTAAATCCTTGCTTCTTATTATATTACTTATTTATGCTTAATTAATTATTTTTCTCTTAATACAATTATTTATATTTAATTATTTCTTTTTTCAAAAAAGAATAATAACTTCTAAAGTATTAATTTAAGAGGCTAAGGAAGTTGCTTACTAAATAAGTAAAAGCACTTATATTAAAGTATATTTTTAATTAATTTTTAATTATAATTATTCTACTTTTTAGTTTAGTTTAGTTTTTTTTTTCTTGATTAAATCTTTTATAATTTCTTTTCTTTTCTTTATTAGTATTTCTTTATTATTTTTCTTTAGCTTACATTTTACCTTAATATAAATATGTTTATTAATATCTTTAAGTAATTAATTTTATATTTTATATTTATAGTTTTTACTAATTATTACTATATTAATTATTATTTAAAGTTTAGTCTATATATAATTCATTACCTCTTTGCTTATACCTAGTTTTTATACTGCTTTATAGTCTTTGTTAATAGATATAAATATTATTTTAGTTATTTTATAATAAGTTCTTAAAAAGGTTTAATAATATTGTAATATTATCTTTTTATCTAATTTATAATCTTGATTTTTCTTTTATAAAGCTTATAATCAATTTTTTATATTACTTAAATTCCTTTTAAATAAAATAATAATTATAGTAAAAACTATTCTTTTATTCTTTATGTTTATTATTATAGTTAAAAACATAATATTTAGGCTAATCTATATACATACTTTATTTATATATATCCTCCTTAAGCTATAGTATATATATAAATTTTTTTTATTTTTAATAATATCTTTTATTATTATAATTATAATTATAATGAATTATTTATTATAGCTATGCAATATAATATACTTTTATAAATTTTATATAATATAAATAATATATTATTATAAAAGCTAGAAGTCTTAGCTATTTTATATAAAATCTTTTAAGTTAAAGTATTATTCTATTTGTTTTAACTAATAATCTATGATTTTAAGGGGTATAAATATTATTATATATTTTATATTATCTTTAATTTATTTTATTAAGCCATTTTTGTATAAAGGTATATAAATAGTATATATTTATTTAAATATATAAAAAGGTATTATATATTATTAGCTTAAGGATTCTCTTTTATACTTTTAAGCAAGTACAAATGCTATTAATACTTTTCTTAAATAATTTTAATTTCCTTTTATATTAAAGCCTTTATTTAATTAAACTTTATTAAGATAAAGATTATGAAAATCTATATTTATTTAATAAAGTCTTTAAAATACTAATTTAAAGTCTTATATTTTCTTTATTCTTATTTTATTAGCAAGGTGTTTACCTTTAAATATATCCTTTATTAATATTAAGTATATAGTACTATAGACTTAATATAAATAAAGTTTAATTATTAAACCTAGAAATATAATATAATAATAAAGCCTTAGTTTATTACTTTTTTGTTAATTAACCTTTTCTCCTTATTATTATAAAAGATTCTAATTAATTTGTATAAAAACTTTAATAAATTAAAACACTTTATTATAATACCATAATTGCTATTTTTATTTAATTAATATATTTAAAGCTATTTATACTATATTAAGGATAAAGTCTAAGCTTATTTAATAATTAGTTTATTATCTTTTTAGCTCTTTTCTTTAGCTATTTCTTCTTTATACTATTATGTTTACTTAAGATTATATATTTTAAAGCTAAATTTCTTATAGTAAATATATTCTTTATTATATTAGTTTAAAAATAATACTAAAATATTATAATAAAACTGCTACTCTATGTTAGCTCTTATTAGACTAGGTTTTAGAGGAAATTCTTACTTAATTAGTTCCTTTTTAGCTTTAATAAAAAGCTTTGATATAAATTTATTATTATTTAGAATATCATCATTATTATTATTAGTAGTAGTATTATTATTGTCATTAATATTATTTTAATTATTAATACTGCTTTCGTTATTAATATTATATTTTTTATTATTTAAGATTTTAATAATGTTTTCCTTATTAAGTTTATTAGTAGTTTAATCTATTATTATAGATTCTTAAATGTTGCTAGCTTTACTTATAATAATATTAATAATATTTAATAAGCTAAAAGGAATTAAATCTAAAGCTTATATAAAGGTGTTTTTTAGTCTAAGTTATATTTTAATATTTCTAGACTATAATATATTAATAGTTTTAATTATTATAATATTAATTATAAATAGCTTAGCTTTAAATTATTCATTAAGAATAAATTAAATAATTATACTTAAACTGCTATTAATATTTATAGAAATAGGTAAATATAACAATACTTATTTATAGCTTAAGGTTTTATAAAATAAAGTTTATAATATTAGTAATATAACTTTATTAAATAAAGCTTTAATTTAATTATTACCTTTTAAATTTATTTAAAAAAATGCTTTAGTAAGCTTAATCTTTTTACCATAGCTTTTTAACTTATTTTTTTATTAATAATACCTTTTTTTTAATAAGTCATAGTTTTATATTATTTCTTAAAAGCTTGAAATCTAATATTATTTATATTAAGCTAGGAGCTATTATTTAATAAATAAAGTTCTTAAAATATTATAAATTATAAATAAATAACTCTATACTTTCTTTACTTATATAAAAAAAGTAATTAGCTATTTAAATTATTTTAATTAGCAATATATATATCTTTAAAGATCTAAAAGATATTTTGCAAATTAGCTAATCTTACTAAACTCTATTTATAAATATTATAACTTTTTTTCTTAATAATGTTATTTGTATTAATAAAGAATTCTATAGTTAATATCCTAGTTTTTTAAAGCTTAATTAATAGGTTTAAAACTGATTATTCTAATTCTTTTAATTATTTAGCTTATCTTATATTATTATATAAAAAAAAGTAATAGCTCTCTTAATTTATATATTTATATAATTACTAAAATAGTTTTTATATATTTTATTAATCTTTTATATAATTCTATTTTGTTATTTTTTAATTTTTTGTTTTATTTCTTATTATAATCTTAATATAAGAGATTTTTTCCTTCTAATTTAATAAATCCTATAATCTTAAATATATTATTTAGTTTAAATATAAATATATTCATAATTTTAGCTATATTCTTAAACTTTAAGCTCTTTTTATACGCCTAGCTATTATTTTACTTTAATATTATATTCTTTTATATATTTTTAAAATTAGATTTATCTGCTAGCTTAACTTATATTTAACATTTTAAACTATATTGTATTTTTATTATTTCCTAATAAAAATAGCTATTATATCTAATAATTAAGTATTAAATTAATTAACAAGATACTATAGGATTAATATTAATTATTCTTATATAAACTTTAATAGAGACTAGCTTATAGCTGTTATATTTAACTTTAATATTATTATTATTAAGTTTTTTGCCTTTATCTCTAGCTTTAATCTAGATACTAGAGAGGCTTTTATATTATAATATTTATAAAACTTAGTAATAATTTAGTAATAATATAATAATAAATATAATAGGTTGCTAGGCTATTAACTAAATAAATTATTTAGTATTAACTTAAAGTTTAAGCTTTAGCTATTTTATTATATTTTAATATAAAGCAAGATTAATAGAATACTATATAAAGCTAAGAGATACTACTAGTAAATATAATAGCAATAAATTATATATAAATAATATTATAATAAGTAAGAATTATTATATATTTAATAAAAAATAAGTATTTAATAAGGTAAAAGCGAACAATAATTACTATATATTTAATAATAAACAAAGTTATAGGCTAAAAAGCAGAAAATAGCTAAATTTAATATTATTCAATATTATTATAATACAATAATAATAAAAAAGAGCCCTACCTAATTAACAGGGCTACTTTTTAAGCAAGATAGATAAATATTTAATAAATAAATAGAATATTTAATAAATATATATAGTATATTACTATAATTATTAATATTTAAGAACAAAGATAATATTAAAATTATATAAATAATCAATTAGGGAAAGTTATAGTAATTATTTAATATTTACTTTATTAATTAATATATTAGTATTTACTAAACTATATTAATTAATTAAAATATTGAAGTAAAAAGGCTATCAAGTTTCTATATAAAAATAAAAAAAAAGCTTTTATTGTACTATTAAAAATAAATACATTGCTTATATATACTTATATCATGATTATTTTTATTTATTAAAGCTTTGTTTTTTATAATTAAATTAATTTCTATTTTAGCTTAATATATTAGTCTTATTACAATATAATAATAATATTATTATCTTCTTTTATAAGCTTTATTAGCTAAAAAGCTATAGCTATAATATTATTATTATATAAATTATTTTATTCCTTAATTAGCTTAATATCTAAAACTTATAATTTATTAATATTAAACTTAAAATTATTAATATTCTTAGAAAGCTTTAAACTAACAACCTAGGGATTTTTATGTTTATTATTATTATCTTTATTCCTATTATTATTTTTATTCCCTTTATTATTAATATTATACTTTTTATTATTTAATATAGCATTTTTATTTTATAAATTCTGTTTAAAAGTCTTTATTAACATTAAAATTAAAAGTATTAAGAAAGTTAGCTAGTTTAAAGTAGCTAATAATAGCTCTTTTCTTTACATATTAACTATAAAATTTAATAAGAAGCTAAACTTTTTATTAAAGATTATTAATAATATTTACTAAGGTATAATTAGCTAATAAGAATAGATTATTTTAGATATAAATATCATTAATATTTAAATATCTAAAATTTATAAAACTTATTATTATATAGTTAATTAACCTTATTATAATAATAAGAAATTTAAGCTTTTAAGCTTTATTAATAGTTAAAACCTATACCTGCCTTAGATATTTATCTTTATTATTATATATAATAAGTCTTTAGAACTTAATTTTAATAAAACTTATTATTGCTAAACAAGATATTAGAATGTTTATATATTTTAGCTTTATTCTTTTAGCTAAAAAGCTATAAATAATATAAATAATAAAGTTAATTTTAATTTTATTAATTCAAGAATAATTATATTTAATTTACTATAATTTCTTATTAATATTAATAAATATTAGTAGTTTTTTTTATATAAAAGAGCTTATCTATATATTAGGCGGTCTTTATAGAAATAGGTTTTTACTTAACTAATATATTAGCATAACTATTGTAAAAGATATTAAAGATTAATTAAGTAATACTTAAGATAATATAATATTATTATACAAGGCTTATATATATAATATTAAAATAAATTTAATTTTTTATCTTATTAATCTAATAATTATTAAAAAAAAACACTATAATTTTTATAACTTACTATCTTTATGCTAATATTAATTGCTAAATAAATATATAATATATTAATTAATTATAAATAAAATTAAGGTATTAGTTTTATTTTCTTTTATTGCCTTATTGATAATAATATAAGTTATTAGGAATCCCTGAAGGTTATAACTTAAAGCATTTATAATAGTGATTAAGATAATAATAATTTTATTTTTAAATAGCTTTTAAGTAATAGTATTTTCTTTTAAAACTTAAAAAGCTTATTTTATTTTGCTTATATTTTAATTAAGTTTAAATTTTTACTTTAGAATAAGAAAGCTATTAGCTCCTTAACTATTTAACTTTTTATAGTTAATAATATTTATTATTAAGTTGCTATAGCTACTATAGCTATAGCTAAGCTTTATTAAAAAAAATTATATAATTTATTAGTATTATTAGTTATATATGCTTTATAGACTACGGATAATTAGTATAGTTTACTTTATTATAAAAGAGATAAATAGAGATTTAACTTATTGTGCTTTATAACCTCTTTAAATTAATTATTATAATATACTTTAATAATATTTAATAATAAATTAAAGCTATTTAACTATTTAAGCTAAAAGTATTTATCTTAGCAATTAATATACTTTATATTAAGTCTTTTATACCTTTATCTATTTGCTTATTAGCAGTATATTCTTTTAAAAGCAAAAGCTAACTTAATAGCATTAAAAAGGGGCTATAATATTTCTCCTATAAGTATATATTTATTATCTTTATCTATAATAAATAGTAATCAATAATCTTTATTTTTAACTTTTAATTAAAATAATAATTATTAAAATATTTCTTAATAACTATTTTAATTATTTTATTAAAATCAAATATAAAATAAATTATATTTATATTTATTAAGCTTAAATATAAAATCTTTAAACTAAGTATTATATAAATAAAAATAATAAAAAGATTAATATAAGTCTTTTTATTACTTTAATAACCTTAAATAATATTAAATAAAATAAAGAAATATATTAAATACTTTAATATTTATATTTAGTCTTTAAAAAGCTTAATCTCTAGCTTTATATCCTAAAGAGTATAATATAACTTTTTAGGTTTTAAGTTATTAAAAATATTAATTAATTAATTCTTAAAATAAAAATCTTATTTAAGAAAGAACCTTTATTACTTTAAATTTAATAATATTTTTAAAGCTTATAATTTATCCTTTAATATTTTCTAATTCATAATAAGCTTTATATTAACCTTAATTAATAAACTAAAATAATAATAGTTTTCAAGCTCTTTATATATATATTCTAGCTTAATTATATTAAAATTAAAATATAAAAAAGGGAGATTAAGCTTTATATTTTCTAGTTAATAAATTTCCCTTTATGCTTAAACTTACTTATTTTAGTATTACTTTTAATCTCTATCTTTACTTTAATATTAGTATCTAAAACTTCTATAAATAATTAAATTAGCTTTTTAATCTCCTTTATTTATATTTATATAAAGTTAATACCTTAATACCTAGCTAGGTATTAATTTATAATATTTTTAAGCTAAGTAATATTATAATCTCTTTATTTTATTATTTAAATTACTTTAAATTACTTTAAAATCTTTAATATTTATTTTATTATTATTAATGCTTCTTATAATATAATTTAAAGCTCTCCCCTTTTCTTGCTTAGATTTAATAATTTCCACTTTATCCTTTGCTTAAGGAATAAAAATAATAATTAAAATGAAGGTTAATAATATAAAACGCAAAATATAATCTATCTTTTATACTTAAAAGGCTATTTTATTATATTTCATAATAAATTTATTGTCTATTATTACATAAACTAAGAAATTATCTAAGAAACATATAATTCTTATAAAACTGTCTTCAATATTATTAATAAATATAATAATATAGAGATTATATTTCTTTTTTATTATAGCCTATAATTTTGCTTCTTATTATTACTATAGAAATATAATATTAGAAGCTTAAATAGTATACTAAGTATTTATGTCTTTAAATAATTTAAAGATAATCTTATTATTTAAGTTTTATAATGTTAATAAAAAAATGAACTATCATTTTTAAATTTTAATATATAAGTATATATAGCTGCTTTAAGGGTAAAACTATTCCAATAAGGATTTTGCTCTTTCTTTAGCTATTTTATTAATTAATTTTTATTAAAAATAAAGAAAATAAGTCTTAATTATTAAAGTAAAGAAGAAGAAGATTAAAATATACTCTATATTATTTATAATTTTATTAAGTTATTTATAGATTATCATATTATTATTATTAATGAAAGCAAGCTAAGGGACATAAATGCTTTTTATATAAACTATAAGGAATTTAAATTATAATTGAATTATTTACAACTTATTAATATAATATAAATTTATTATATTATTAAATATAAAAGCTTAAAGAAATTTATTTGCTATATAAAGTTTAACTTTATATTATTATTACTTTTAAAAAAAATATAAATAAAAATATATTTATATTATATATTTATATAAAAGATAATATATATTATATAAAATTTATAACAATACTATTTTTTATTTATTGTTTTATATTATTTAAGTTTAAAGCTAAGTAATATTGTTTATTTCTTTAGGATAAATATATTTATAATAATCTAATAAAACTAAGTTTTAGTAAAAGAATTAAATAAATTATATAAGTTTTCAATCTTTATTTTATTAATATATAAAAATATATTATAGAGGTTAATATATTAAGTTATATCTTTAAAGGCTATAATTCTATAGATTTTTAAAGAATATTTATATATTTAAGAAAAATCTTTTTTTAAAATAAACCAATATTATATTTAATACTTTCAATTTTACTTTAGTATTAATATAAGTTTCTTAAATATTAATAGATAAATAATTATTATTATTTTAATTAGCTATAATAATAAAGTAAAGATTTAAACTTAAGTTTTATTTAATATATTTAATTTATAGATTTTTATTTATAAAATATAAAAAGATTTAAAATCTAATAAAAAGTTTTAATTAAATAACTTTTATAATAAGGATATTAAATATTATAAGTTGCTTATAATTATCTTAATAAAATAAATAAAATAAAATAAAAAGCTTTAATTAAATAATAAATAGATTATTAATATAAAATAATTTAACAAAATAATTTAATAACTAATGTAATATGAGCTTAATTTAGGTATTCTTTATTATTAAGTAATAATAAAACTAATTTATTTAAAAAAAAGTATAAATAATATTTAAATAGAAGTATATAGATTTAAACTATAAATTGTACATTAATCTATATATATAACCTAAAAATATTATAAAAAATAAAAAGATAATTATGAAATAATAAAAATATAATTGATTTACAAAAAACTAATATTAATATTAATATTATATTAAATATATACTAGTTAATAAGTAGTATAATAATTTAATATAGATATTAATCTAATATTTAGCTAATTGCTATTATAATTCTGCTTTTAAAGATAATTATATTATATTTAATATATTAATAAAGCTTTTAAATAGAGTTTTTAATATTATATCTTATTGTATAAGGTAATATTAATATAAAAAGTTATATATTTATTAATATTTTATAAAAGCTAATAAAGCTTAGCTATTATATTAAAGTTTTTTTTTAAATTTTTGCTTAAATAAATAAAAGGTTATATTTTTATTAATTAAAAGAATTTTAATAATATAAAATAATAAACCTTATTTAAATCTTCTAAATTGATAATCTTAATAATTTATTTATAATATTCAAGTTTTAATTATTTAGTTATAGTTTTATAGAATAATTATTTAATATTAAAATTCTTTATTTATTTAGTAATTATATAATTAATACTAAAATTAAAGTTATTTTTAATAATAAAATAGACTAAAACTAAATAAGATATATTATCTTTAAGGATATAAATATACTAAATTAATTAATTTTCTTTCTTATAAGCTGTTAAATCTTATTAAATAACTAAGTATATATATTTAAATCTTATATATATATTTAAGTCTTAAAGCGCTTAGATTTGTAAGCTCTATAATAATTAGCAATATTAAGAGTATAATACCTTTATTTATTAAATATAAATCTTAATTAAAAATCTTATTAAATTAATAGAATAAATATTTTTATATACTTCTAAGATATCAATAATATTAAGTGAATAATAAGAAATAATATATAATAAGCTAAAACTTATAATATTAAGCTTAATTAAGTTAAAAGAGTTTTAGTTTTAAAATTATAATAGCTTGTTATAAGCTTAAATTTAAATATAAATATCTTATAGCTATTTTTAAGCTTTAAAATTGCTAATTATATCTAATACAATATGCTTAAAATTATATTTTTATATAATAATATTATAAAATAAAAGTTTTCTGTTTTTTAATTCTGCTAATATCTTAAAAAATACTCTTTTATTAATAGTTTAAGTTAAATAAAAGCTTTAATCTTAGAAAAGCCTTTATTAACTCTAAAATAAGTATACTTTTTATATTATAATATTATGTATTTTTAAGTTTTAGCTTTAATTAAATTAATCTTTAATAAAGACTATATATAATAGTTTATAGCCTTTAAAAGCTATTAAGCAATAAGATATTATAATAAATAACTTTATTATTTAAATACTTTAGTTTTAGATATGCTCTTAATTAAAGAGCTTTTATTAATAAACTAATCCCTAATAATAATATTATTTAATAATAATAAATTAAGTTATCTAATATCTAGGTGTTTTAAAGCTTAAATAATTTAAATAAGTTCTTTAATACTATATATTATAATATATAAGACTTTATTATTATTAATAATTAAAGCAATGCTCTATACTATAATAAAGCTTTAGAATATAACTTATTATTATATTATTATTGTTTATAGTAAAGTTAATATTTTATTTATACTTACTAAGTTATATTAATTATATAATAGCATTAGAAGGCTATTTATAAATACTTATTTATATAATATAGTAGTAAATAAGAATTTCTTTATATTTTAGTTTTATGAAAGTACTATTAAGAAGTTTCTTATTAATAATATAAAGGAAATAATTTTTTTAATTAACTTTTATTAATATTAAAAGTATTATTTTAAAGATCTTTTAAATTTAAGGCTTAAAAAGCAGGTTTAATATAGAAATAAATATTTTTTTAACTTTTATTTTAGTTCTTTATTATATAATATATAAATTGCCCCAGTAATATTATTTTAATATAAAGAAATAATAATATTATATAATATATTATTTCTTTTAAAGCATTTTTTAAATTCTTTTATAATAATAAAATTAAGCTTAACTATTAAGAATAGCGTATGAAGCAAAAGCAAAGTATTTTATTTCATTTGAATAGTAGTATAAATAGTATTATATTCTAGTTACTTGACAAATTAGATACAGAAAAAGAAGTAGTGCCAAGACTATACCCTTAATAGTCGCCCCCTAACAGAAAGCTTGCTCTATTTTCGAGCGCTATTAAGTAACTAAATGCTACCGACTACTAGATAATTATATGCCATTATTTTAGGCTGAATAAATATATATTAGTTGGTAGAAAGAAAGTATAAACTATTAAAAAAGTATTAATAACAGTTATATTATTCTATATAGTATTATAATACAAGCTTGAACTGCTATATACTATTAACTACAAGGTAATAATATGCTATTATTTTAGGCTAAATAAAAATATATTAATTAATAAAAAAAAAGTATAAGCTATTAAAAAGGCATTAGTAAAAGTTATATTATATTATATAATATTATTGTATATTCTATAAAAGCAAAAGCAGAAACGCGGCATAGAGTTTCTTTATATTATTTATAATTAAATAGCGTTATGCTATTTATATAATAAACTTAATATAATATAGGATAGTATTTAATGATTAATCAAGTATAAGTAATAACAAAGAACTAAGCTATTATATAATTATAATAATATCCTAAAATAGCAAAGTTAATTAGTAAATAATCTTAAAATCAGTGCAAAGTTATAGAGGGACATAAGCATATAAATATGCTATTATTTAAAGCAAAGTATTTTTATATTATTTACCCTTAAGTTATACTAATTCTTTGTTTTTAGCAATATTATTAATATAGTTAAACTTAAGATTATTTTCTTAAAGGAATTTATTTATATCTAACTTATTATATAATTATTTTTTAAACTTTTTTAAATATATATATATATAGTTTTTTTATCTTTATGCTTAAATATTATTTTAATTTAAGATTTTAAAGCTTTAAAGAAATTTTTTTATACTATATTAAAGTCTATAAGTATTTTATTTAAAGAAATATCTGCTTTAATAAAAGCTTTAAGTTAATCTTTATTATTATTATATTCTCCTTTATAGTAAAATACTATTTTATTTAAAAAAATAATAATATAATATTTTAATCTATAAAGATATTCTATTATAGCAATAATATAAATCCTTTTTGCTTTTATTTATATATATTCCTGCTTTATTTATATATTGCTTTCCTTAAGGCTCTTAACCTTTTTATCTAGATTAAGGTTATTATTTTCCAATTGCTTTATTTTGTTTATTAATTTCTTCTTATTAACTTTAAGATTATTTACTTTTTTCTAAAATATTATTAATTCTATTTTATGTTTCTTTTCTATACTATATAATAAGGAAGTATTACTTTTTTCAGGATATAAAAATTTCTTAAAGCATAAAATTTCAAGCTTATTAAAAACTTTATTATTTTTTATAAATTAAAGAAATTATTTATCCTTTTAAGATATAAGCTTATTAATAAGAGATTTAATAATGTATTTAATATTAAAAGCGTTTTTATCTTAAAATATGAGCATATTAGCACGAGGTTTAGCAATATATTTAATAGTAAATAGATTTTTATCTTTATTAGAATTATTATCTTTTTTTTGATATTTATAGTATCTCTTTAAACTAAGCTTATAGTATTTCTTATTATTATCTTTTTCTTTATTTTTGCTTTCTTTTTTTAGTATTTTATTCCCCTTTTTAGACTTTATGGCAATTATAAAAGCTTTATTTTTATTTTTCTTTAAGGTATTATAATAATTATATTACTTAAAGGATAATATTATTATAGCTTTCTTAGGCTTTATAAGAATAAGAAACTTATTTTTCTCTTTATTATTTTTGTCTTTGCTATTTTTATTAAAGTCTTTTATAGCTAATGCTATTTTTTTATTTTGAATAAAGCAGAGGTTTTTCTTAGTTAATAATAAATCAAGAGTAGCGGTAGCAGATTGCCTTTTAAGTATATTTTTTAATTTATTTATAGCCTTATTTTATTTAATTTTCTAAGCAGGTAACTAAGTAATACTTTTGCTTTAGTTAGGTAGCCTTTTATTAATATTATAATTATATATTTTAGGATTTAAGTTAATAACTAGATTTTTAACTAAATTACTTTAATAAAAAATATTAAAAGCTTATAGATAAGATTCTTAGTAATATGGAATTTTGTTTTTATACAGGATAATATTGCTAATTTTCATATAATATTTATTAATATTTTAATTATTATCTGGATCTTTTTATTTAATTTATTTATTAAATAATTTATTGCTTTTTTAAATATTTTTAGATTTAATAAAGATAAATAGGTACTTCTTATATAGTTAAAATTTCTTTTTCTTTTTTATAAATTCTTTATTATATTATAATTATCTTATATACTTAGAATTAAAGTAATATTTAAAAGATAAAAGACTTCCTTTCTTGTTTTTAAAATTATTAATATTAATAGCTAATATAATAAATAGAATTTTATCACATAGCTTAAGCAAAAGATCTTTATCTTAATTTTATATTAAGAATTCTAAGTCTCTAGGCAATTAATGCTCTTTTAAAAGCATTTAAAAATTTTAATAATTATTAATTACTTACTTATTATTTATATTAAAGTAATAGCAGTGCCTTTTAATTTCTTTAATATTAATAAAGTCAGGTTTTAAAGTTTTTATTTTCGCTATTTCCCTTAAGAGGTTAATTACTTTAATATAGTCAATTTAAAACTAAACCCTAGTATTAATATCTTCTTTATAAAAATTAAACTAATTTAATAATAAATACTATTTATTTTAGTCAAATAATAACTAGGTAGCAGCCTTAAATTCCTATTTAAACTTAAAGTAAAGAAGATTATATTTAATAAATTATTTATTTAGTTAATAAAATATCATTTTCAGTATTAAGCAATCTTTAAGCAATTAGAATTTAAATCCCTTAAATCTATCTTTATATAATTTAAGAAGCCTTTACTTAATATACTTTAATGTTTTAAGATTGCTTTCTTTAAGCAATAATATAAAATTACTATAACTTTAGCTATTATTAATATAGTAAAAGAAGAGTTTGTCTATTTCTTTTGCTAGAAAGGCTATAGTATATATATTGCTAATTCGCGCAATATATAGGTATATATGTTCTTTATGCTAGGTAATTAAGAAAAGAAATTGCTATACTTCTGGAGTAAAAGCTTTATTTTAGGATATAATCTTTTAAAGATAATATATATAATTTGTTTAAGTAATAAGATTTCTTGCTTACCTTTTTTATATGAAATATTATTTATTGATTTTAATGATTTATCTTATATAAAGCTTATAAACTAGTTATAAAACTTAATAATAAAATTTCTTATTGTTTTTTGCAGAATATAAATATAACAATCATAAATTATTGCCCGCTTAATTTATTAGAGATTTGGTAACTTTTCTTAATAGTTAAGATTAGCTTTTTTTTCTGTTTCTTATATAATTTTATTTAAGGTATTTTTAAAAAGTCTAATAAACTTTATAATGTCTGCTATTAAAGATTATAGCTTAAGGTTTAAATATAGCAATAAATAAAGATTAAAATCCTTTAAAATATATTTATTAATATTAAGAAATATAGTTTTATAGAATAGCTTCTTATCTTTAATAGATATAAATTGCTAAAAAAGGAATAGGTAATCCTTTTCTAATTTAAGGGAAAAAGGAAAGAAATATAATATTCAATATTAAAACTTATTAATAATAAGCTAATTCTCCTTAATTCTAATTAAATGCTTAAATAATTAGTTTAAAAAAACAAATATATCTTTGGTCTTTAATTAGTTTTCTTTAAGGATAGCTATAAAATATTAAAAATATTAATCTGCTTTTATATCTAATTTTATGAATAAAAACTCTATATTCTTTAATTTTATTAATAACCTATAAATATATAATAATATAGAAGAATTTATATTTAAGGAACTTAATAATAAAATATTAGCTTTTTAATTACGTTTTAATTGTTATTAAGCTTCTTTTTATATTAGTTTATCTTAATTCTGAATTATATAATTTATAATAGTTATGCTATACCTTTTCGTATTAAGTATAATATAATTTATAAGGAAATAAGGAAAAAAGGTAAGGCAGGGTAGCAACTATGATTATTGCTTTTTAATAATTTTAATTTATATATATTAAAATAAATGCTTTAACTAATAGAAATAGCCTATATATTATTACTTAATAATAAATAAATAAATGAAAAATTATTATATAATTAATTCCCCCTTAATATTTAAGTATATTATTATCCTTAACAATATATAATATTAATTAAGAGGATATATATAGCTGCACCTTATTTAATATTATTAGTATAACTATATTATATACGCTTATATAGGTATTTTCAGCAATTACTAATACTCCTTTTATAAGTATTTACTATATTTCCTCTTATAATTATTAATAAGGTTAAGTATATTCTTTAAATTAAATTTCCCTATAGTAAGGACTTATTTATTATTAATAAAATTAAAGCTTTTCTATTTATTTAAGTATTTTACCTTTTTATGTTTCCCATAGCTAAAAAAGCTAATAACTTTTTAATTAAGTATTCTTTTAATTTCTACCTTAACTATATTATTGCTATAGTTTTCTATTAGAGACAATTAATTATTATCTCATAGGTAATTATAAGGGTCTTCTTTGCTTAGTATAGGCTTTAGTATAACAATAAAGATAACTAGATATATTCTTTAATTACATAGTAATTCCAATTTATAAGTATTAGGTTTATAGCACTTAATAACCTTAAATAGCCTTATATATTAATTATATAGTTTCTTATTTTTAATATTAAGAAGTTTATAACCTTTATGGAATTTAATAAAAATATAATCCCTTTTATAAAGTATTAGCAGGGGATAATAAGTATTATACTTAATTTTAGCTTTAATAATAATAAAAATAATAGCATCTGCTACTTTATAACACATCCTTATATAAGCTTTAATAATATTAATTTATATTTTTTTACTTTTAAGGGGTAAATTTTCATTTAATTTATAACTATATATAATTTTATTTAAAGTATAATTAATAGAAGAATTAGTAAAGTTATTAAGGGTAATATAAATACTAATGCCAGCTTTATCTTAATAGGTATCAGGTAATATTACAATAGCGAAACGAAGTACAATTTCAAATATTTAGTTTGTTTGCTTAGACTATTTATCTATTTGCGGATAATAAGATATAAATATTAATAATTTAGTTCTTAATGCCTTAAAAATAGCTTTCTAAAGGTTAGATATAAACTTAAAATCTTAGTTTAAAATAATAATATATAAAATACCTTAATTTAATATAGCAGAAAGGAATGCTTTTGCTTATTACTTTATATTTTATATTAATTAGCCAGGAATAAATTTAATTATTTTTAAGAACTTATAAATTATTATTATATTATTATTATGCTTAATTAGAAGTATTAATAATACTAAGATAAAATCAATTATTATTATATAATAAAGGATAATTAATAATAAAAGAGGTTATAAGCGCTTATATATAAAATAGCATTTTATATAATAATATTAACATTAAGGGCAATACTTAATATATAGCTTTAAATACCTTATAAAATGCCTTATATAATAGTCTTTTATTACCCTCTTATAAGTACAATAAAAATTTTTATAACTATAATTATTATATACTTACTTAAAGATTTCTTTTTCTAAGGAAACTAATATATAAAAGTATTGCCTTTTGTTAAAAGGATTAACATAGAAAATAAGATTATTATTTATTAAAGTAAAAATAAAAAGCTTTTCCTTTTGTTTTTTTGCTATTTTTTCCTTTAAGGAATTAAATATCTTAAACTATTTATTATTATCTTTATACCCT
Organism: Bacidia rubella; assembly: GCA_032158265.1. NCBI lineage: Eukaryota > Fungi > Ascomycota > Lecanoromycetes > Lecanorales > Ramalinaceae > Bacidia > Bacidia rubella. The sequence goes on along the minus strand of JAVTIF010000009.1, from coordinate 1,074,480 downwards.
TAAACTAAGTCCTTATAGAACTTTAGTAATATTTCAGTCAGAGTTACTATATAAATATTTATCTTATTAAGAACTCCTTTGTCTTTATATGCCTTTTTAGCCTGCTTTTAAAGGAGTCTTAATAAGGCATTAGGAACAATATTCTTATTATTTAGCCTTTAATAAATATTAAAATTATATTAGAATATATACTATAAAGTATAAATAAGTTTAAGATTAAGTTTATCTATTAAAGAAGACAATAAATTAATAAATTTGCAAATACTTATTATAATAGTATAGTTAATAAAGATAATTAGTTTTTTATCTATTTTATAAATAATTATATAGCTAATCTTATATAAAGTCTAAACTAAGCAAGTAACTTCTATCTTAATAAGCTAATAATGTTTTTTTGCCTTATTAAATAGCTTTAAAAGGAAAAGTATTAGCTAAATATTAGCTTTAGAGAAACTATTATTAAAAAGATCCCTTTTGATATAAAAGACTATAATACTAAATTTACATTTAAAAGTATTAAGTTCAATATATAATTGCTACTTTATATTTTAGTAAATAAGCTAAATATTAGAAGTTAAAGATTCTTATAAGATATAAAATAGTTTTTCCTTTTCTTTTATTAAAATAAAAATTTTTAAAGATATTTATACTTTTTTTTAATTGCTTTTTTTATTTAGCGCCCCTTTTAATAGCTTAGTTTTCTAAGCTTATAAAAGGTCTACGATAATAGCATAATATAGAATATTTAAATATAAATAACTAGATAACCTTAAATAATATTTAAGTTGCTCTAATATTATAGGAAACTATATATTTTAGATTGCTTTAACTTATTCCTTAGTTATTAAAAGACTAAAAGCATTAATATTCCTTTTTAATAATATAACTAATAAATAGCTTAAAAAGGATTTCTTAAGTTTTAGCATAAGTTATTTTTAATTAAAAAGCCTAAATATTATATAGAGATATTATAAGTAATCTTTAAATATCTTTAAGAAGATTATTATATTATTAATATAATATTAACAAAAGTCTTTTAAATCTTAAAGCATTTTATTTGTTTTCTGCTAAATATAGAGGATAAAACCTTTACATTTTATAAGTATAATATTAAATAACTCTGCTTTTTTATATAAAACTATTATAAACTTATATTAATTAATTAATTTTATTAAGAATAAATAAAATATATTACTTTTATCTATATTAATAATATAATAATAACCTTTTAAAAGATAAATAATGTTTCTTAAAATAATAATAAATAAGCATTAATAATAAAGATCTTATTAAATCTATAAATATTAATTACTATTTTTCCTTTTTAAATTGACTTTTTCTCTGAATTAATATATATAATTTTCTATACTATAAATATAAAAAAAGCAAAAGGTATTAATAAATAACTTTAAGATATTTTGCCTTATTAATGTATCTTATTAAATTTTTTATTAATAACCTTTTTTGTATCTGCTTTTTAAAGGTAAATATAATAGTTAAGTTTCGTTTATAAAGATTATTAATCTATAATAAAAGGCACTTTTATTTATTTTTACTTTAGCAAGTTAATAGTATTTCTTATATCTTCTTAGATATAGGGGAATAATTCTATTATTTTATAAATATATTTTATTTCTTTAGGCAAATTAAATATTATTATACTATTAAGTAGCTAAGATTTAAGTCCTAAATTTACCTTTCTTTTAGTAATAAAAGTATTTAGAATTCTTTTCTCTTTAGCTTCTTTATAATCTTTTTTAATAACAAAAGGATAATCTTCAGGATTAGCAATATATGCTTTAATATTATTATATTTAGAAATAATACTTAATTTCTGATTTTGCGCATAATATTATTAGTTTTAAAGTATTATTTTAAATTAAAATAAAATTATTTTCTAGATCTATAAAATAAATATAACTTCTATTAATTTTTAGCTTAAAAAAGAAATCTTTATTAAATAATAATTGATACTTTTATAGCATTATAGCTATAAGCACTATAGAATATAAAAGAACTATTTAAGCGTAATTTGACTTAATTATATAGCAAATCCTAATATTTTCTTTTGCTATAAGCTTAGTAAGCATTTTAATATTCTAGGATATTTTAAAAATAAATATATAGCAAGGCAAGTTAATAATAATATTTTCTGGATTAAGGATATTTATACTAAGTAGCATATTAGCTTTTAAGTTATTTATTATATAAATTTTATATATAAACCTAATAAATATATCTTAGCTAGATATAGATTTTTTTTTATAAAGAATTTAAAAATAATATATTTATTTATATTATATTTATTTTTCTTAATTCTTTAAATAATTATAAATTTAGAATATATTTTAATATTTAGCTTAAAATAATGTTTTTTTAGAAAGTATTAATTTACTAAATTTATACTATATTTTATATTAATATAAATTTGCTTAAGTAGTTTTTTAATATTAAAGGAAACTTTAGCTAATAAAAAATGCTAAGATTAAAAAGTTATCTTAATTCTTTTAATTAATTGTCTATAAGATTCAATAATAAGTATATTATTTGCATTAATAAGCAATAGAATAGATGCTTTTTTAGCTTTTATTTCTTATTAAAGTTATAGAAATTCTGCTATTTCTTTAATCTAAGGCTTTTAATATTATAAAATTGTTACGCCCCAGGCTATACAGGCTGCTCGGCGATAAAGAACGGGTCTTAGATTAGTTTAATAAGTAAACTAACTATAGCTTGCTCGTAGATTTCGCAATATTCGCTAAGTTGCTACCTATAAGCAGCATAAATAGCATAAGTATTACAAGCACTTATTAAGTATATAAATATTGCTCTTTTTTACTTTAAATAGATTTGCTCTTTAATAATTAACATATTTATTATTAAATACTTTTAATAAAGTTCTTCAAAATAAATTATATATTTTTTTTATAACTAAGTTAATATATTATATCCTACCATAATTATATATAAAGCTTGTTATTACCTGCTAAGTGAATTTTACTATTCTATAGCTATTATAAAGCAAATAACTATTATACTTTAATTATTTGCTAAATATAAATATAACTTTATTAATGCCTAAGTTTATAGGAAGCATAGATTTAATCAGAATAATTACCCTAGATAATTTTAAAAGAGAATATAGTACTTTAAATAAATAAATTATATAAATTAAACTATATATTAAGATATATGCCATTTAATTCCTAAATAAATTAGCTAAGGTAGTATTCATTATATCTTATCTGGCTAAAATAGCCCTTAATTAAATAATATTTTATCTAGAAGACTTTATAGGAAATAAGGAATCTTAGTAAAATAATAAGATAAGTTAAATATTTTACTTGCTTAATAACTTTATTATACATATTAAGATAATATTTAAAGAAATAAATAAAGAAAAGGTAAACAAAAGAAAATTATAAAATTTAAAGTAGAAGTCCTTAGTATTAATATGTACTATAATATTTAAAACATTTATTTATAAAATTAAATGAGATAATTTTACACTTATAATATTATTTTATTAAAGATTGCATAATAAAGTGAAAAACACAATAATTACTATTAAAAGGCTTATAATTCTAGAAGATATAATTAAAATTAATAATTAAAATTAATAATTAAAATTAATAATTAAAATTAATAATTAATAATAAGAATGATATTTAAATAAGTAAATTAAGAATAAAAGGCTTATATAAAAGAATTAATTTATAAGAGATTTAATAGAAATCAATGTTTCTAAGAAAAGACTATAAACTAAGGTATACTATTCCTATAGCACACTAGGATATATTAAGAGAAATTGCCTTAAAGAAGCAATAGAAATATTAGAATAATAGATTAAAGTATCTGAAAAGCGAAAATCAGGCAATGTGAATAATTATACTAAATTAATATAGATTGCTTACTATAATAATAATTGCCTAATATATATCTTAGAGAAATAAGGATTAGGGTAATACTTAAAGGGGTTATAAAAAGAAATAAAATTAATTAAAAAGCTAAGGATCTAATACTTTTTTTTAAGACTAAAAAACTATTAACTGCAATAATAGAATTAAAAATTAGAGAAAGATAAATAGTAACATTGGTAACCAGAGAAGAAGAAAACAAAATAATAATAGAATTAATTAAAAAAATACTAGGTTTCTTGCAAATAACAAATAAAAACATATTAATTATAAATAATAATAATAACCTTATATTAAAAGACATTAATATTAAGACTAAATATAAACTAATTAGTATAATATTATTTAAAATTATATAAAATACTAAAAAGTATATAGTGCTTAGCAAGCAATAGAGAAATAATATAGGTGCTCTAGAGGCAAAGAACAAAAATACTTAATATATAAGTCTTAAACCTTAGACTATTAATGTTTTAGCTTATAGAAATTTTATAAATAATCTAAAAAATAATAACTAAATAAAATAAATAAATATTATTAAATTTAAATAAGAAATTTAAAGTATTAAAAGATCTAATAGATATAAAACTATAAAGACTTTTTGAAAAAAGCTAAATTAAATTAATTAAAAGATATATAAAGGACCTTAAAGAAGTTAAGAAAGTCTAAAAAACCTATATTTTATGCTTAATAAAAAGAAACTTTTTAATTTTTTCTAATAAAAACTTAATCATTAACTTAGATAATTAAAGGTTATTTTTTAATCTAGCTTAAAGCGCTTAATAGCTACTAATACTATACTCTAATAATAGTTTTTAAGATAATAATAGGCTTTTAATACCTAGCTCCTTATTATAAGATATAGAAATTAATAATAAAGTATAAAAGAATAAATCTAAAGCAAAAGCTAAAGGCAATTAAGAAAGTAATAATGTAAATAAGAATAAGTTTTACTCTAAGTATAGTTAATTTCGGACTAAGAGCTAGACCTAAATTGCTACCCCCCTTAGAACTTTTAGATAAGTATTCTAGGAGGTAAAAGAGGTATTTTCTTTTTTTTTAAGAATTAATACTAGGAGAAATATTAAAGTCAAAATTAATCTTAGTAGCAAGCTAATTAATTTCCTTTAATTAATATTATTAGGAAATTATTATTAAATAATATTATGGAACCTATAATTTTATTAGTAATATTAGTACTAGAAGATTCAAGCTCTTTTAGTTTCTTTATTACCTTAACCTCTTGCTAAATATAGTTATTTTTATGCTTATCTAAGCTATAATAAATCTTAGATAATTATTTCTATTTTATAAAGAGAGAAAGCATATAATAATAATAAGTTATAACTTTAATATACTTAAGATTATACTAAATACTAGTAGCCTCAATCTTAGAACAAATTTTTTTCTTTTTATTTTGAAGTTTTTCTTTTAGAAAAGTTAATAAAAGGAGAAAGAAAAAATAAAGAATTTGGATAATGAATATATAAATTCGGACAAGAAGATATTATATTGCTTAGGATAATTAGACTAAATGCATTCTCTATAGACATCTTAGCTTTTAATAATATAATACCTTTTAGAAAAGTTATAAAAATAATAGAAGCAAAGGAAAGGCATATTTTAACTTTTCTACTAAATAATTTAGAAGACTTAAAACTAATATTAATAACTAAAAAAAGACATAATTAACAATAGAAATAAAAAGAATATAGAGTTTTTATAATTAGATTTAGCGCCATAATATTTTTAGTTAAGAAAGCAATATAAAGGGGATATTATTATACCTTAGACTATATAGGCTGCTTGGCGACAAAAAACAGGTCTTAGATTAGTTTAGTAAGTAAATTAATTATAACTTACTCGCGGATTTCGCAGTGCTTATTAAGTTATTACCTATAAATAGCATAAGTAGCGCAAGCATTGCAAGCACTTATTAAATATATAGATATTACTTTTTTTTATTTTAGATAAATCTGCTTTTTAATAATTAATATATTTATTATTAAATACCCTTAATAAAGCTCCTCAAAATAAGTTATATACTTCCTCTATAGTTAAACTAATATACCGCGCCCTGCTATAATTATACACGAGGCTTATTACTACCTGCTAAGCGAACCCTACTGTTCTACGGCCATTGCAAGGCAAACGACTATTACAAAAATATCTTTAAAATTATTTAAGCAAGGTATTAATAAGTAAAATACTTTTTTCTTTATATTATCCTTATTCTTCCCTTTTTTATAGCGGCCTTTTCCTCCCTTAAAGGCATAATAATCTTTTTCCTTAATATAAGATTATAAGTAATTATTAAATTTAAATTTCTTATATTATTCTAAATATTTAAGAGTTTTATTAAATTTGTTTATATTAATACAATAAGTAAATAAAATATTACTAAAGTAAGCAATTGATTTATTTTGCTCTTAAGGTAATTCTTATTCTTTATTTAAGACTTTAATTATATCTTATTAATTTTTATAGTTAATATAATTTGCTTCCTATAATAATAAGTTTTCTAAATTAGCATTTAGTTCTTTAGATATATAATAAATATCTTAATAAGATATTAGATTACTATAATAAATAGTAATATTAAAAGCTATAGCTTTATAGGGTATTAGCAGCATTATAGTATAAATATTTATAAGGTTATTCTGCCTATAATTCCTTTAAAAATCCTATAGTTTCTAGTTATTAAAATACCTTTAATTAAGTTAAGTGTTTTTAGCAATAATTACTAATAGCTAATAAGGCAGAGGCAAATTTCTTTTTAGTTATTATTAGCCTTAATTTTGCCTTTATTGCTGCTATTATTAAGGGTATAATTGCTATTATAATAGTACTAGAAGAGGTTAATAAAAACTATTTATTGCCTGATTTACAGGGATTATATAAGCTAATTATTATAATAATATAATAGATTAAGGAAAAAAAGCCTTAATTAATATTTATAAAAATACTTATTATATAAAATATAAGGCTAATATTTAATTATAAAAAGGTAAATTATTCTATAAAGGCAGCTAATTATAACTTAAAGCTTTCCTTTATTATTAATAATATAAAAAATTATATAAACCTTAACCCTTATTCTAGAAATATAATAATTCTTTATTATAATTATATATCTTTTTTTTAACTTCATGCTTTTGTGTTTTATGTCTTTATTTCTTTTTAGATTCCTTTTTTTTAGCAAATTAATTAAAAAGCTCTTTTTTATCTTTTAATTCAGTAATAAATATATATATTATATAATACCTATATATAAAAGAGATATTATATTCTATAATTCTATGCTAAGGTAATATTAAGCCTAAATATATTAAAAGGTCTTATTATTTATGTTAGCCTGTTTTGCTAGATTAGATATAAACTTAATATAAACAATAGTATTTTTCTTTTTAAGAATATTAAATAAGGTAAAAGTCTGCTTATTTAACTTTATTAAAGCTAAAAATATTAAAAGTTTAAACTTTTTGTAGGCTTAAATAAAGAAATGTTTTAAATTAATAAATAACTTAATATAAAATGCCTTTTTATTATTTAAAAGGGTATTTATTTATTATTTTAAAGCAGGACTTTAAAGGCACTCTAGAATATAAATATAAATATATTCTTTGCTTTTTAAGTAAGCTTTATTTTTAATCTGCTTTGCTTATAAATATATATTATAATATATTATTTCTTTATTAGTATAAATAATATCTTTAGGATTATATATATCTTTATAATTAAGCTAAAATAAATTTACTTTATTAGCATAGAAAAAACATAATACTATTCTATATATTTTAGTAAGGTTATTTAATATTAAACTATTATTATAGCTATTATTTTAATTATTAAGAGGTCTATATTGTTTTTTATTTGGATTCTGAGGAAAATTTGAGCCTTTAATATTATATGATTAAGGTGTTTATATCCCTTAACCTAAAATAGCCTAATTAATCATTTATTATATAGCATTAATTATTATTATACTTTATAGGCAGGACTTATTCACCTTATTAATAGCTTAATTAATAATATCTTATAATTATTATAGCATTAAAATAATAAGTTCTTTATTTCATAAATCTCTTTATATAAGGTTATAGTTATACCTTTAGCTACTTAAAGAAATGAAATTATTATTTTAGTTTAAATTATTTTTAATTCTGAAGGTTCTTATATTTTAAGACTTAAAAGGTTATTAATTTCTTATATTTAATTGAAATACCAGGTTATTAACCTGGTTAAAGGCGGGTTTATTGCTAAAAGGCTTATATATTTAAAGTATTATATATATAAAAACAAGTTAGAAGCTAGCTATAATAAAATATATTTAAGCTATAGCTATATATAATATGCTAAATATACGCTATTAAAGTTAGTATTAAATTTATCCTAAGGCTATACTTATAGTAGAAAGGTATTTTACTAAGCTTTAATAGCTAAATTATTTAAATAAACATTTAAATAAATTCTTTCTTATAACTAGAAACTATTTTTGCAAGTTTATAAGAATAAAGCCTAAGAACTTTTTAATCTAAAGCTAACTAGAGAAAGTAACTAGTTCCAGCTATAAAAATTATAAAAGTTTATTTAAAATACTAAATATATTAAAGAATTAACAAAATAATAAAGCTTATTGAATTTTAATAAAAATAATAAAAAAATATATTTCTAAATAAATACTATTTATTGAATTAAAACTATAAGAAATATTTATTATTATAGATTAATAGTCAATAAAAATATATAATATAAAAAAACAATATTTTAAAAGAGTAAAGATATTTTTTTGATTTAAGTAATTTTTATAAAAAATATTTTTTATAGCTATTTTTAAAAAATCTATTGCAATAAGATATATTATTTTAACTAGCAATTAGAGTTCTATTATTTTTAATATAGTTTATATTTATTAAAGCTATATCTAATGAATATATATAAATTTTAAATAATAAATCTATTTTATTTTTAAATGTTATTTGTTATTAATATATAATATCTTATATAATATTTGTATTTATAGAAAATAAAATAAAGACTATTATTTTAAAAAAAGTCTATAATATTAATAAACATTTTATAAATATTATATTTATATAAAATGCTATTATAATTTTATTTAATCTATTTTATAATATAGAAATATTGAAAATTAATAATTATTATTTTATATTAATAAAAGATTTTTTTTATTTAAAAAGAAATATTATTAAGATATAGAGTATTTTTAGTTATTTATTTTATATCTTATTATTTTAAATTAAAGATTTTAAAACTAATATTTATTATAATTATATTTTTATAAGCTTTTAAAAAACTAAAATAATAATAATTATAATACTATATTATTTATCCCGCTAATTTATAAAAAATTAGAGCTTATTAGTTTTATTCTTATAATTTTTTTAGTTTTAAAGCTATAAAACTAAATATATTTTAATATAATTAAGTATATTAATTAATCTATAGAATTCCAATTTTTATATATTTAAAGGTTTTTTATATAAAATCTTATTGAATTCTCAGAAATAGTAAGCTTAAATAAAACTATTTATAACTAAGTATATAGTATTATTAAATTCCAAGGACACTAAACTACTTTAAACTAGTTTCATTTCTTAGCTTCTGGCTTTCGAAGTTTAATATTCTTTTTTATATCTTAGTTACTAAGTATAGTAAATCTCTTTAAGTAATTTTAAATTTTATTATTAAAAAATTAAAAATAATTAACTAGCTTAAAATTAATATATTTATTAAGACTATTAAAACAATTAATATTATTAATATCTTGCTATTATATATATTTAATCTTTTTATAATAGAAAAGAATATTATTTTTAATTAAACTATAGTTATTTAAAAATCTTTTTTACTTTGTTACAAGTAATAATTAGATAATTAGTTATCCAATAACTAAGTATATATCTGTAAATAAACCGGCTAATTAGTTCTTAGATAGTTTTAATTAATTATATATTATTTTTTAGATTAAATTATTTTATTTAAATATAATAAATAGTAGCAATACTTTAGTTTTACTAAAAATACGTCGATAAAACTATTTAAATACCCGACAGTTTTATTAGTTTTCTGGCGAATTTATAGTCTATCTATAGCTAGTAGTCTATTTTATCTTTATTATCTATTTAACTATTTCGTAATTTCAATCTAACTATTTAAGAAAGAAAAAAACAATAGTCTACTATGTTCTATATATATTATCGGTTTTTTATTGTCTAAAAACTAAAAAAATTACTTTTTAAATTCTTAAAAACTCTCAATTACTATAGGCTATATGGCTTTCAAATATTTTTTTATAATATTTGCTAAGTAACGTTTTTAACAATCTATTTCTTATTTTTATTAGTATTTCTTTTAATAATTCGCTTACTCGGCAACTATTATATTAGTTGTTTTCTATTATTAATATTCTAACTCTAATTGCTAGTAATTAAGCTATTATTTTTACTTTCCAATTCGAGATATTTGTCGATTCTAGCTATTAATAGTTGAACGATTTTATTAATTCTATTTTATAATAGATTATTTAATATATTATAAGAACTTTTTTTAAGCTAAGTTTATTATTACTTTATTAGCATAACAATTCTTTTTTTTTTAATTAAAATAATTTTAGTTAACAATTAATTGCTATTTCATTGTATATATTAATAAAAGCTAGAAATATTTAACTAGCGAATTAAACTATTAATATACTATTTATTAGATTAATTATTAAAAGATTTAATAATCTTCTTTAGTCTATATATTGTTTTATAAATAATTTGCTATCTATTAAAAATATTCTAGATTTAATATTACTAGGAATTCTATTAAATTCTAATTATTTGTTAGTAGATTATTTATTTAAAAATATTATATTAGATTTTTATCCTTTATTAATCTTAGCTATTTTAGCTAATAAAATTATTTATTATCGTTTTATTAACTTTAGCAACCAATTTAAGTATAAATCTTAGTAACTAGAAAATATAGTTAGACTTAATAATTAATAATAGTAGAAGCTTACTAATACTATCAATTAAATTATAAACTACTAGCTTAACTATTAACCGGATAACAAAAAACTTTATAAGCTTGAAAATCTTCTAAAGCCTTTAATTCCTTTTAAACTAGCTAATACAAATACTACTATAGAACTTAATTAATAGAAAATAAAAGAACTTAGTTTTTTTGACTTTAAGCTCCTTTTAAACTATAGCGTCAGATTAATAATATATAATAAAAAAGATATCTATAATATTATTAAAGAATCTATTTATTTATAGAACGAATTAAAAATCTATATAAAACGAAAAAAAAAGCTTTAATAAAAAATAACTTTAATACTTGCTTATAGAATGAAATATTATTCTAATAGATTATAAAGATTAAAGCTTTTAAAAAAGTAATATTAAAAATAATATTAATTAATTATTAAATATTTTATTTTATTTAACGCTTTAAGTCCTTTTATATTACTATTTTAATATTATTTATTTCTAAAAAGTTTATATTTTTAAATATATATAGCAACTATTAATTAGCAAGTTATATATAATAAATTATTAGTTATATAAAAAATATCTATTTCAATTCAATATTCAATTAATTAATATATATATAGTGGAACCTAGACGCTAAATTGCAAATTAATATACTAGAATTTATTACATTTATTAATATTGAAATATTTGTTTATTAACTAAAATCTAAAAAAAAAATATAGAAAAGATCTGTTATTATTTTTCTGCAAGGCTATTTAAATTCTTCAAGTAAAAAACAATTAGCTTATTAGTTAGTATTAAATTCCAAATTAGTATTAAAGTTTCAATAGTTATAGTTAAAAATATTAAAAATATTTGAAATTATTATTTCAATCGCATTTTCCTAGCTATAATCTAAATAACACTTATTAATTATATTGTAATTAGCAAATAAATCTTTTAGATAATACTTATTAAGAACTTAGAGCTTTATTTTAACGCTTAATAATTAAATAATAAAGCATTTCTACTGAATAAAAAAAATGTGTCTGTTTCGCTACGATTTTTTTAGCTTAATTAATAATATTAACGTTTTTTTATTTTATATAATAATTAATATTAATTATTCTGGTCCGCTTAAAAGTATTAACATTTATAGACAGTTTATACTATATCTATTAATTAGCAAAATAAAAAAATTCTAAGCAAAAATAAATAATAATTTATATTACTAATTGTTTTAGCAAATAATATTCCTAGTAAAAATAATTTATTATATAAATACGATTTGGAGATAGTATACAATCTGTTTAAAAATTATTCATATTACAATAATAGTAATAAACATGTTTATTTAGATATATAGTTTAATTAAAATAAAATTTTAGTAGATTTATTACTAGTTCTAAAGCGTTACTTTAATAATAAGCTATATAAATATTTATAATTACATAAACAATTTCCTAAAGCGTTTAAAGTTGATATTAAATATATTATATTTATTAATATTTTGATTTTTGAATTTATAGCTTTAATATCTTTTTAAAAAAACTTTAGCTTTTATTTATAGTATTATATTATAATTTTAATAAGTTTTAAGCAAACTAGCAAGTTAAAACATTTTTATACTAATTCCAAATATACTATATTATTAGTAAATAAGAAATTTCTTATTTAATATCTAAATACTAAGATTAAATTATTTAAAAGTATTATTTATATATATAGTATTAGTAATTAGTTTTATAATTATAATAAATATATTTTTTTGGATTTTTGTATTCTAAGCAAAGCTTCAAAGAAACAATCTGCAATTACTTATATCTATTAGGAATTTTATATTTTTAATAATTAAAAAACTAAAATACTTATTAAAATAAATATTTTAACGCTTAAACAATCTATTTTAAATATTAATTAAACTATTTTTATTTTACAAAGTTATAGCTTAACTATATTAATAAGAATAATCACTAAAAATAATTATATAATAAATTAAACTATAAACTTTTTTAAGTAAGTAATAGTTCCGCCGAATTTTATTATTTTTACCCTAGTAAAAATAAAAATAAAACTTTTATTAAAAAATTGAAATTTCAACTTTTAGCTAAAAAATAATTTCTTTTTTAGTTTTATAATAAAATTTTTTTTTTATAAATTATGTTATTAATATGAACTTCTCTTATATTTAAGCTTATAATATATTTAATTAATTTGTTATTGTCCTAGCGAACTTCCTTTTGAAGCTTCTAAAAAACTTTGAAAAATAAAAATATTATTTTATTTCTTTAGAAAATATTTATTTAATAGTTTAATTATCAAAAGAATTCAAAAGCTAATTTAAAAAGACTATTGATTTTACTATTGAAGCTTTTATTATGATATTTATATTATAAAGACTATTATTAAGCAATCGGAATCTATTGTTTAGTGAATTTCTATCTGAAGTTATTATGTTTAATAGTATTATAGTTTATAGTAATTATTATACTACAAATTAATCAATTTAAATAGCTAAAATATTTTCTAAAATATAGCGGCTATTAGTCAGTATTATAAATAGACTAGAATTAGAATAAACATTTATTAATACTATTGAAAAAGCGCAACTTATTGTATTTAAAATTTATTCTATAAATATTTGAAAAAAGGAATTAATTAACAAAAAATTCAATAAACTATAAAAAAAAAACTTTTATTTATAGAGTATCCGATTTGCTATAGTTTTCAGGTATTTATTAAATAAAAAACTATCTATATATTTAAAAAAAATTCTATTTAAAAGGAACAAATTATTATTAATATATATAGTTTTAATAAGATTATAGAGCTTAATTCTTATTTAATACTTCTATAATTAGATATTTTATCTACTATTTAAGAAGCTATTTATATAAATATTATAATTTATACTAGCTTTTTTTATTAATAACTAATATATAAAAAAGATTGCTATAAGCTTATTATTGTTAATTACTATAATAATAAATAATTCAATATTATTGTTATAGATTTCCGCAATTCCTCTATTTATATTCAATAAAAAACCAATTTAATTTTCCAGCTATATTGCACTTTTTCAAAGATTTATATTAATAATATAGTTGTTTTTAGCAACATACTAGATAAATATCTTAATTACCTTTAAAATGTTTTTACTTTATTTTATTTTATTTTATTTATATAATATTTTAATTAATCTTAATAAAACTTATTTCGGATATTTACTTATTGCTTTATTAAATTAAAAAATTAATAGTTTTAATTTTATTATAGCTATAAATAAACTTAAATTTTTTTTTTAATTAAGCTATCTTAAATATTAAAAAATCTAGAAATTTATTTTAGTTTTATTAATTAGCTTTAAAATTATATACTATATTATTTATAAATTGCGGAGTTTTTATGATTATATATAACATTTATATTTTACTTTATACTAAAGAAAAAAAAAGGTTAGAAACAATTCTTCAAAAAAGCTTAAATTAATAAAATATTGTTAATAGGAAAATTGTTTTTCTGTAAGCTATACAATATATTTTAAAACCTTTTATTCCTTATTTATTGAAATCTGAAATATTTATTTTTTATTAATATAAATATATTAAAGAAATAGGATTTCAGCGTAATAATATTAAATATTAACTGAACTATAATACTAGTTTATAGAATTAGAAATCGCTAATTTTATTTAAATTATTAAATAAATAAAATATATAATTTATATAAAAAAATTATAAACTCTTAAAAATATAAAAACCTTAAATTATTATATATATAAATTATACTATATTAAAAAAACATTTATTAATTTAAACTTATATTTATTTTTATTAATAAATTAAATCTTTAGTTAACTAATGCCTTTTTTTTATTTAATATTAATATATATTATAAGTCTAAAAAGTTTCATATTATATTAAATATTTTATTATAATTAACTGCAATCTCAAACTACTTTAATTTATTATAAAAAAGTCGATATTTAATGTTTTATACAATTCGCTAGAGCCTATTTAAATTAAAAAACCTATAAAATATCTATTACATTATACTTGTTAAAATAGAAAAAGATTTTAAATAACGTTTTTAATAGATATACAAAAACAATAAAAAATAAATACAAATATTTAATCTAATTAAAAATATTAGCGAAAAGGACTTTTCGCTTTGAAAACTCCGGTTTTATTTAAAAAATAATTTAATTTATTATATTAACAATATAAATATAAAAAAACGCTTTTATATATTTTGGTTTATAATTAAGAAGATCCTAGAATTAGTTTATAATTAGTAAAAACATAATAGTATTTAAAAGATATATAATCAAATTATTATATTTATTAAACTAAATATAAGAAGAATAAAATAAAGATATCTTTTTACTTTAAAATTATAATAATTAAAATAAATAAAGATAATACTTATAAATTTAGCTAAGCATAACAAAAAAATAAGTAAAAATAAAGGATAAAAAACTTTGCTTTTTATAGTTCTTATAATATTATATTAAAGAATTTAAAAAAGCAATATAAAGGGATAATATTATGTTTTAAGCTATATAGATAAGTATTTTAATTAAAGTATTATTAGTTAAATAAGTAAATTATTAAAGTAAATACTTATATAATATATTAAATATACCTTAAGCAAATAAAGCTTATAAAGGAAGTATATTTTATATATTTTTTATATTTACCTTAAGTTATATAAATATTGCTTTTTTTATTTAAATAGATCTGCTCTTTAATAATTAATATATTTATTTTTAAATACCTTTAATAAAGTTCTTTAAAACAAGTTATATACTTCCTTTATAGTTAAGCTAATGTATTGCGCCTTGCTATAATTATATATAAGGCTTATTACTACCTACTAAACAAACCTTATTATTTTATAGCTGTTGTAAAGCAAATAACTATTATAAATAGTTTATTAGATTAAGTTTATAATATAATTAAATTATAATTATATAAATTATTTTTGTAAATATATTTATATAAATAATTATATATAGTTTACTATCTTTTAAGTAAAAGAAATATTATATATTATTTAATAAAAGTATTAATTTTATTTTATTTATAAAAGAATTTTAAAAAAATAATAAAAATAAAACTATAGTTTTATTTATTATTTCTGAAAATAAATCTAATAATAAACAATAATTTTTTATCTTATTCTTTTATCTTTTTTATTAATATCTATGATTTTTTCTATAGTTTTTAATAGCTATTATTTTTATTAGATTTTTATTTCTAAAGCTTTTTTTTAAAATATAATTTTAAATAAATATTAGAATATTTAATTTATTTATAAGCTATGAAATATAAATAATATAATATAATAATATTATATATATTAAAGAAAAAAAATAACTAATATATATAGTATTATATATATTAATTAAATAAAGACTTAATTAAATAGAATTTTTAATATTCTTTGTTTTCTTATAGAAAACAATAGCTAATTTATTTTCTTAAAACTATATAAATACTTTAAATATATTATATATTTAATTTATATCTTTTTATATTAAATTATATTTCTTATTATTTTAAACCTAGAATAATAATAATATTAAACTTTCAAAAATTAATATTATTATTAATATAAATCTAATAAAGATTCTAAAACTTATAAAAGCAATATATATAATCTTTAAATAATATGAATAATATATATAATAAATATAACTTTAAAGTTAGATTCTAAAAGTTAATAATTAAAGAGACTTTTGTTTTTTATTTTTTGTTTTTAGCTATTAATTTTTAATATAAATTATAATATTTATAGTATTATTTTATTAAGTTAAATTAAAATTATATTCTACTTTTTCAATATTATATATAAATTATTATGCTTTTATTATTTCTTTTACTACTATATTTTATATAAAGACTTATATAATAGCTTTTTTATTTTTTATTTCCCTTTAATTTAATATTATAAAATATTTTATAATGAACTGAATATATAATTTTAATTTTAAAGATTTATTTTTAAATATAATAATTATTTTTATAATTTATATAAAAAATTATCTAGTAAATTACTTTTATTATAAAATTATTAGCTTTGAAATTTAAATCTAATATAATTATATATAATTTATACTTGTTTTTCTAAAAAATAAAAACAATTATATATTAATTATTTTAGATTACAGTTTCTAAATAATTTTTATAATTTAATATATAATATAAAAAAATAACTTAAAAAAATAGCTTAAAATATCACTAATAAATAATTAAACAAATTAATAATATTCTTAAAATATAAATACTAGATATAAATAAAATTTTTATTATTTAATAGTATTATATATAAAAATTAAAAATTAAAAACTTATTAAATAAAAGAAAAGAAAATCTTTTAATATAATCATTAATAGTTAAATATTTTTATTTATTTTTTATATTATTATATAAATAATATTTATTAGATTATTATAAACTTATTTTATAAAAATATTAAACATAACTAAAAGTAAAACTTATTATAATAGTTAAATATAATTAGCAATAATAATATTATAATCTAATAAGTAAAAAAAGTTAGTTAATAGATAGTTAATAAACTATTAATAAATATTTACTTCCTTTTTAATAAAGTTTTTCAATTTCTATTATAATAAATAGTAAATTAATAATATTTTAATACTTAGTTAAAAGCTTTTAAATATAATATTAATGTTGTTTTATATATAAATATACTATAATAGATAAATGTAATATAGAATACAAGTATAAAAATAAGTTTATAGGTCTTCCGTAGGAAAACTGGCTATATAGCAAAAAAATTGATATATTAAGATAAGATTGATTTTTACTATTGAAATTCAAAAATCTCTATTTATTTATATATAATCTTAGAACTAGTTTTATGTTCTAATTTTGTTATTTTTAATATTCGATTTTAGATGCCTAAAAGTTTTTCTAAAAAGCGGTTTAATAGCTAATTCATTATATTAAATATTAAATATTAAAAAAAAATTTAAAGTTTTATTTTTAGTAGTTTTAAATAGTAATAATAAAGCTATTTAAATTTTAAATATATTTATATATATCTTAGCTATTTACTCTATTATATAAACTTAAATATATTATATTAAATATATTTAGAGTAAATAATTAATATATTTTTATAATATATATTTCTCTTTTATATTAATCTAATATTTTAAACTTATTTAAATTTTTTAAAAATTTCTATAAGAAAAAAAGAAAAAAAGAAATATATTATTTCGTTTATTCATTAGTTAATATGTTCTAGAGTTTTTAATATTTATTATTATTAAAATACCTAACTATATTATATAATTAATAAAAATAGTAAAATAAATAGTAAAATAAATAGTAAAATAAATAGTAAAATAAATAGTAAACTATGGAATATAAATTAGCTAGCAATTAAATAAAAGATTAAAGATTTTAATTATAGTATATTTAAATTAATAAATAATATATTTTAAGTCTTTATTTATTTGTTTTGAAGAATTTTAATATATTTTCTAAAAAAAAAATTTAATTAATAAAATTTTTTTATATATATATTACTAGCTATTTACTTCTTTCATTTCAATAAATAAACTTTATATCTAGTATTAAAAATCTAGTTAATTTAATAGAATAATACTTATATAAGTTAATTACTTTTATATTTATAAAGAATAAATTTTAATTTTAATTTTACTATAAAAACATAAAGTAACTAAATAATAAGCTATAATTAACAATAAAACAACATTTTTTTGATATTTATATACTTATACCTATAAATTAGTAGAGCAAGGTTTAAATACTCTAAGCTATTTAAGCTTAGCTAAAGCAGGCAATTTTATATCTAGTTTTATAAGCGCTTTAAAACAGTTAAGTAAGCTAATTTGCTAGCGAGTAACGTCGATTCTCGCAAGCGGCTCTAGGCGCTCAATTCGCTTATTCAGCTTATTCTTTTAAAAAAACTTCAGTTTTTTCAAATTTTAACTCCCCTCTTATACTAGGGCTATATAGAGGGTAATATATCTTATACTAGGTACATTATAGATAAGAATTCCAAAATTATCTTTTTTTTAAAATTATATATAATATTAAGCAAGATATAGACGTTTTGAAATAAGAAACAGAATCTTAGACGCTATTTTAGCTTAACTTTTATAACTTTTTGCAAAATAATAAAATAATATATTTATCTTTTAAAATATAGCGATTTAATTTTTCATTATTTTTTTCGCTTAGTAATCAATCTTTTAACATATTAAAGCGCTTAGAAACTATTTTAGGCACTTAAATCGCTTAGATTATATAAGTATTCTTTGCAATGAATTGCGGTTAAAAGAATAAAGGATAGAATTGTAATATTTAATTAATAGTAAATAGATAAATAATTCTAATTAAAACTGAAAATGATTATATATAAAGGCTTACTAAGCATTGAATAACTATATAATTATAATAATTCCCCTTTATTAAAAGAAATGTATAAAGTTTTCTAAACTAATATTATTTAACTATTATTTATTTTATTTAATTAATAATATATATCTATTAATTAAGTAAATAAGCAAATCAAAATGATTAACTAATAGTAGTAAGTTATAGAAGATATAAAGCAATTTATTAAATAAAAAGCTTATTATATATAAATAGCAAAGCTATTGAAAGAATTATAAAAAAGAAACTATAAATATATATATTTATTAAGCGAACTATAGTAAAATATTACTAAATAATTATAAAAGAAACTGCGGATAATAAGCTATTAATATATATAACAAAAATAATATATTTATAATAATATAAAGCAAAGAAATATGGAAATATTACTATATAAAGCGGTAGAAAATAAGATAAAGTTATTTCCTTTTATTATTATTATTATCTTTTTTTAATATGCCTATACTTTAATAGTTAAAAAGCTTATTATTAGATTTAAAGCCTTTTATATTATTAAGCTTTAAATTTGATTACTTTTAGAAAGAAAATTATTTATTATAATTAAATTTATACTTAGTAATATGTTTTGTTGCTAATAAATATTGCTTCTTTAGCTTTATTATAATCTTATTTATACAATTAATATATTCTACGACTTTTACTATATAATTTATATAAGCTTTTAATTTTTATTTATTTATAAGTACTAAACTGTTTTATAAGAATTGTTTAATATATATTTTATATTAGTATAAAAATATTCTAAAACTCCTTAAAAGAAGATTACTCTGCTTTCTAGTAAATCTTTTTCCTTAAAAGCTTTTTTATCTATATATATAAATTCCTTGCCTTTTTTAAGTTTTAGTAATTTAGCTTTTAATATTTTAGTATTATAAGGTTTAAAAATAATAAGTGAAAAATTATCTTTATTAAAAGTGTTATCCTCTTTAGCTTTACTTTTCTTGCTTTTCTTTTTATTAGCTATTTTATTTTTTTTAGTCCTTTTCTTCTTTAACTTTTAAACTCTTTGTCTTTTTCTTTTTTTTCTCTTTTAGTTTCTTTTCTTTTCTTTTGTAGTTACTTATAATCCTATTTAAGCGCCTTTTATTTTTTTATTTAAATCTAATACCTTTTTTAGATTCTAATTATTTATATAATCTAGACATTTTATTGATATACTTATACTTCTTACTAATATTAAGATTTACTTATAATTAGTTAATAGTATTTTAATTTAGTTTATTAAAAGAGTATTTAGCAATAGTAAATATATAGTTAACTATTAAACTACTTTTTAAGATCCTTAAAAAACCTTAATCTTTTTTAATAATATTAAGTTTTTACTTTATAAGTTCTTTTTTATTACTATAGCATTTAACTTTGCTATACTTTTTTATAATAATAGACTATTTCTTTATTAATTATTAATTATATTTTATTTAATAGTCTATTAATATTTAATTTATATTTATATTGCGGGTTTAAGTAAATATAAAAAAATACTATTTATATAATATTATTAATAGAATCTTAAATATAATAGTTTAAGCTATATATACTCTATTAAAATAAATGCTCTTAAGCAGCTATATATTTATATTATTTAAATTAATAATATTACTTTTAATTAAATAATTATAAAACTTAAGTATATTTTTATCTATAGATTTTATATAATTAAAATAAAATTACCTTTTTTTTAAATATTTCTTAGATAATAAATTAACTTTAAAATTCCTTATACTTAGATTATTTATTATTTCCACTAATAATAATAGGTTACTAAGTAACAATAATATTAGCGATAAGCTAAGGAAGTTCTACTTGCTATTAGCAATTGCTTAAATAATAATTTCAGATAATAAGTTAAAAGGGAGCTAATTAAAGTAGAATATTTTATAATTTATAAAAAAAATATATATAAGCTCTTTAAGCTTCTTATATAATAGCCTTAGATATTTTTTCTTTTAGGTAAAAGAAAAGCTTTATATAATTAATTTTTATTAAAATGTTTACTAAGAACTAGATTAATATATTAAATTCCTAATCTTTTTCTATTAAGAGATAGTCTTTTAATAAAAGATATTTATTTAAATTATTCTTTAATATAGGATTAATTAATTATAAATACTTTGCTTCTAAGCTTTCTAGCTTTAGGCTAAAAAAACTCTATAAATGCCCTAAATATATAAGCTATTATTAAAAAGTCTAGGATAAATATATTAACTTAATCTTTAATATTAATTATATTTATTCTTTTTAAAGTTAATTATATTAATCTATTTAGTATTTTAAAGCTAAGATAACTTCTATTATATATTCTTTATTGCTTTTTAGCGGTTCTATATATAAATTGTTATTCATTTGATAGATATTATCAAGTAATCTATTTTTAAAAACCTATTTAATATCTTAGTAAAGAGTTAGCTAGATTAGAAAAGCCACTTAAATCTTATATAAAATAATAAGCTCTTTAACATTTATTAATTATTTATTATTAATTACTTTAATAAGCTTTTTATTATTAAAGTATATAAAAGCAAATAAATATTTGCCTTTAATTAGTTTTAATAAGTTGTTTTTATTAATAGATATATATTAAATTATTGCCGCTTTTCTTAATTATATTAAATTTAATATAATATAAATTAGTTTAAGTGTTTTTTTTTCTTTAATAAAATTAGAATATTTTAAGTAATTAAAGAAGCTAATCTATAATAGAAGAATGTTTTCTATATTAAAATAAGGTAATAGTTTATTAGCTTTATATAATTATAAATATAAATTAATAGTATTAATATTATACTTTGCTTACTCTTTATTACTTAAAATCTTCTAGAGAATAAATAATATATTATATTTAGATTATATTATTTCAAATTATATACCTTTTAGTTATTCTTAAGCTGCTACTTTTAATACAAATTAAAGATTTTTAAATTTTGTTTTATTAATAATATTTTAGCTTTCTGTATTTAATATAAATAAATATAATAATTTATAAGCAATTAGCCTTATATATTTCAGAGAAATATTATATTTTAAATATATACTTATATTTAATATTTCAGAATCTATATAACTTTATAATATTAAATAAGATATTATAAAGGTTATAAAACAATTAAGAAGATTAAGGCTAAATTACACTAATTTATATATTTTATTACCTTTTATAAATTTTAATAAGCTTAAGTAATAGAAACAAATATTAAGCTTAATATAATAAAATTAATAACTTTTTATTAATATTAAATAAATAATTCTATTTAGCTTAACATTTTAAGTAAAATAAAAAAATTATAAATTAGCTTATTTTTAATATTTAGTTTATAAGTATTCTTTATACTTTACTTTATATTTATTAATTAAGTCTTTTGCAGAATTAGTTAATCTAAAAACACTTTTAAGTAATTACTATTTACTCTATATATAGCTTTATTATTTCTATTTAACTAGATATTATATTTCCTTTTTTCTTCTATAGCTTAATTGATTAAAAACCTTTTAATCTAATATCTTCTTAATTTTATAGCTTATTATATTATTATTATAATCATTAATAAAAAGAAACTAATTATTATTATAAAGTTAATTATAAAGATCTTTATTTTTTAAAATTAATTCTAGTATAATAACTAATGTTATTAAATATATTTTCTATTTATTTAAAAGCTTTAGTTTATAAATATTAAGTTTATAGACTTTTATTATTTTAAATAATTTTATATATTAGTTATATAGCTTTTAATTATCTATTTTATATCTTTTATATAACTTAATAAATATATAATCCTCTTCTTTAAAAATAAAAGACTTATAATATATATTATACTTGATTTTTATATTAGCTATTATAAATTAAATAGTATTAAATATTTTATAATAAATATTTTTATATTCTTCTATAAAATTAATAGCTTTAATTAAAATAAATATATATATATTATATAGCTTATAATTATAGATGATTTTATTTAAGATAAATATGATTAAATTGTTTATTAAATTATTAAAAAAAAGTTATAATTTTTATAGCTAATTCATTTTATAATATATTTAAGAATATAATAATAATAAATAAAAAGCTATTTTAAAAGTCTAATTTATTCTTTTAGATTATTTATTTATTTATAAATAATATACTATTGAAATTAATAATCTAGTATTAAAGATTTAAAATATCTTTTTCTATAATATTAAAAAAAACTTAAGTTCTTTATTTGAAATTATAGTACTAAGAATATTTTAATTATTTAAGGTAAAAAGGAGGGCTTTAGCCTATTTATTATTATTTTAAATAGATTTTCTTAATATAGACTTTATAGTCTTTAAATACTTATATACTATATTTAAAATATAATTAATATTACTTAATAGCTTAAAAAGAGCTAATATAAAATTAATAATAATTATATAGAAAATAATCAGGAAAATAATAATTAACTATAATTTATTATATATTAAATAATGCTTTATTTATTTTAATTAGCCTTTTAAATAATAATAGATATATTATTTTAAATGCTAAAATAAATAATAGAAGTAATATAACTTAATAATTTATTTATAAGTTTAGTAAAAGCTATAATAAAAATAACTATTATATATTAATTTGAAAATAAGCTTTTTAAGGCTAATAATATATAAAGATATATTTTTATATTTATTAAATCCTTATAATATATAAACTTATTAAATAAAATAAATTAATAGCATTTTATCTTAATTCCTTTTGCTTTTTTAATAAAAGTAATGTATTTAATATCTTCTCTATATACTAAATTAGTTCCTTATAAAATTTTAGTAATATTTTTATAATTATTATAATATAAATAGATATCTTATTTAATATATTATTATTAACTATCTACCTAGCTTAGTAATGCAAAACTGCTCTTATAAAGCCCTAACTAATAAAGATACCAAAAAGAAAGAAGAAAAGAAAGAGAAGAGCAAGCACCTTATACTAAATACTATAAGCTAAGACTTTAATATATTAGCTTTTAATATGTCTTTATATTAAGTTTTAATTTATAATAATAAGAGTTATTAAGCCAAGGTTTTGCTAGCTATATTAAAGTTTAATTAAATAATATTAAAATAAATATACTAAGTTAAATTATAATAATACGCCTTTCCTTTAAGTCTA
Organism: Bacidia rubella; assembly: GCA_032158265.1. Classification (NCBI taxonomy): domain Eukaryota; kingdom Fungi; phylum Ascomycota; class Lecanoromycetes; order Lecanorales; family Ramalinaceae; genus Bacidia; species Bacidia rubella. The sequence continues at coordinate 1,049,987 of JAVTIF010000009.1, read as the reverse complement.
TTATGATTTCATAATATATTATAGTACTTTATAAGCCAGCTTTTAAGCTCTTATATAGTCTTATTTGCTATTATAATTATCCTTAATTGTTATTTATATTTACGCTTCGGAATGGGTCGGGTTGGGTCGGGTTGGGTTAAAAATCGATAGGTCGGGTTGGGTCGGGTTATTTTCCTAGGTCAACCCATCCAATTTTTTTTCAAATTTTTTATCAATTTTTCTATCAATCTTTCTATTAATCAAAAGATTTTTTTTCTTAAAAAAAATAATATTAAAGTTATACTAAGTTATACTAAAAATATATTAAAAATATACTAAAAATAGTATCTAGTTCAACCCAGAAAAAGATAGGTCGGGTTGGGTTGGGTCGGGTCGGATTAAAAAGTCTATAACCCAACCCGACCCAGTAAACCGACCCAATCCAGCCCAACTTTTACTGGGTTAAACCGACCCATTCCGAAGCGTATTTATATTATTATGCCTTTACTAAAAATACTAATTTTAACTATAATATGCTACTAAGATATTAATTTATTATTTATACTAATATAAAAATACTTCTTAAAGCATATTATATAGTATTATAATTACTTAGATGCTCTTCTTCTGCTTAAGCCTTCTTTAATAAAAGCAACAGCACTACTTTATAGCTAAACTAGGTTATTACTAATAAGGAAAAAAGAAAAAGAAAAAGAAAAGGAAAAAGAAGTATTTATATCCCTAAAATAACTATAGAATTAATTTATATTAGGTTAAAATATAAGCATTAGCATAATAGTTCTATAATAGGCTTATAAATATAATATACAGATTAGTATATAATTAAAATATTTATATTATAGCCTTATTAATTATTAAGGCTATATTTCTAAATAATTTAAGCTAATTTAAAATTGCTAGCTATATAAAATATTTATATTACTTTCAAGGTAGCCTTTTATACTATTTAAGGCAATAATTATCTTTAAGATTACTTAGCAACTATAGGTATTACTTATAATAATTAGCAATAGTATCCTATAAGTTATTAAAGCCTTTAGCTTTATATTATTCATTGTTATATTCTTAGTTTATTTACTTTACTTTAAATAACACTTATTTATAAAAATATCTAAAAACTAGAATCTGCTTAAGTTTATATTCCTTCTATTTATTAATAATAATTAGTTTAGGCTCTAGATTAACTTATTTTAATAATAGGTTATTTAAGTCTTTATAAAGGAATTTAATATAAAAGACCTTATAGTATTTTATTATTTTAGGCAAGTTTAATTTATATAAGTAATTAATCTTCTTTATAATCTTAAATAGCTTAATTTGCTTATTATTTAACTTCTTATTAAAATAGCTAATTTAAATATTTTTTATATTAAATTATACCTGGTTGCTAATTTCATATATACTATCTTTATAGTAATAGTTAATATACTTAGCTATTTAGTCTTAAATCTCTTTTATATTAATTTATACTTCTTTTAAGATAACTTATATTTTATTAAAAATATTAATAGCTTAAATAGCTAGCTATTAGTTATATTATATTTTATAAAAAATATTATTTAGTCTAAAGTTTATTTTAAAATAATACCTATAATTAATAAAGAATAAAGTTATTCTAATAGCTACTAATTTAAGGTTATTATAAGTTAGTTTTACTATTAATAATAAGTCTATTTAATTATCTTAATAATAATTAATAAATATCCTTAGGTATATATTAACATCTTAATTAGCTTATTTAGTTTATTTATTAATCTTAAGGTAATAAGTTATTAATTTATTATTATTAATATTAAATTTAATACATAATAATTTCCATAATATTAATATAAATTAAAGTCTATAGTCTAATATTATATTATTTAGTAATTTATGTTAAGTAATAACTTTATAAATAAGAATGTAAATAATCTCTTTTAATAATACTCTTAGCTTATTATAGTATATTAATATATAGTCTTTATCTTTACTAAGATAATATATAATAATTAAGATACTATTTATTTTCTAATATTCTAGAAGACTAATAATAAAATCTATTTTAAGATTTCATTATTATTATTAAGGTATTAATAAAGGATATAGCAGACTATTTAATTTATTATAAAGTACTTTTACTTATTAACAAATATAATAATTAATAATATATTACTTAATAATTTTTATTATTTTAGGCTAATAATAATATTGCTTAATTACTTTAGTAATCTTATTTGTTTTTAAGTAGTTAACTAGCTTTTAATTATAGATTTCTTTAATAAGATAAATAATCTAAGATTAAAGCACTTATAGCCTATTTTATTAATATAGTATTTACTGCTTATTCCTTATATATTTAAGGTTAATATTATTAATATAATTAATTATTCCTTATTTAATAGCTTTTTAGTAATAAATATAGTCTTTATTAGTATTATTAGCCTACTAAATAGTCTTAGATATTAATAAGCTTTAAGGCTGCTTTCTTTTTTATAATAATAAAAAATTAAACTTATCTAATAATAATAAAACCTAATAGTTTTCTTATTCTTATTAATCTTTATATCTTTAATAAATTAAAATATTTACCTTAATATTGCTTTTACTAATATAATAATAGATCTTAAAGTTATATTATAATAAAACCTTAGCTTATTATATTTGCCTTTTAAATAGCTTCTTAATTATTATAAAAGTTTTAAGGTTTTTATAGTCTATTAAGACCTATATTAAAGTCTCACTAGCTTCTAGCTTAGGTTATTAGTATTTAAGAGCATAAATAATAGCTAAAAGCTCTTTATTATATATATCATAATTCTGTTCTGCTAAGTCTAGGTTCTTACTGTAAAATATAATTAAATATATTTTACTTTTATTATCTCTTTATAATAATATATTATTATTAATTTCATTTAAAGAATCAATTTCTAGAATATATTTTAAGCTTCAATTAAAATAATATAGTACTAAAGCTTCTATTATTTTTTTTTTAATATATTAAATAACTTTTTTGCTTTATAACTTTATATCTATTTTATATTTTTATATATAAAATTAATTAATATTCTTATTATTTTTCTGAAATTCCTTATAAACTTATAATAAAAGTTATAAAAGTTAAAAAAATTTTAATTTATTTTACTATTATTAATATTTATTATAATATAATAGCTTCAATCTTTTCTGGGTTTATCTTAATACTATTATTATTAATAATAATTTTAAGGAACTTAATCTTAATAATATTAAACTTATATTTTTTAATATTAGCTTATAAACCTGCTATTTAAAATCTTTAAAGAACTTAGTAAATATGCTTTTTATACGCTTTGAAAGTCTTATTATAAATAAAAATATTATTTATATAGGTTTAGCAAAACTTATTAATATGTTTAAATAATATATTATTAATATAGTTTTATTATAATGTTAATTTATTTAAAAGTCTAAAAAGCAAGACTTTATATATATATATATATATTAAAATAAATTAAAAAATAAATATAAATTTATTTTTATTCTATTAAATATTAATATAATATGAATTTTAAATAAATATTTATATTTAACTACCTTAGCTATTACTTTTTTAATTAATAGCAATAAATAATAGTTTTTTCTTATAATATTATTAAGCTTTTGATAATTAATATAAAAGTATAAACTGTTATCCTTTTTTTATATAAATAAAATAAATAATATATATAATACCTTAAATAAGGTAATAAAACTTTTAACTAGGTTATTATTTAAGTATTTTTTTACTTTTTATAGATAATAATAGACTATAATATATAGCTTTAATTTTAATAAGTCTTTTATTTTACTAGTTAAATTAACCTTATAATTATAATTTTAATATTTAAGTAAAACTCTAAATTATTATTTATTAAATATATTAAGAGTATTATATAATTATTTAAGAAGCTTTACTTTAATTTCTTCTTAAATAAATAATATAATAAAAACTTTATTTAATTCCTCTAAATCTTAAAGTAATTTATAATAAGCTAAATATTTATTAAGTTTTCTTAGTTCCTTTTCTTGATTAATAAATAACTTATAAAAAATATTACTATAATAGCCCTAATATTTAATAATTAATCTTAATTTTTTTTATTAATACAATAAGTCTCTTTAGAACCTAAATTAATATTGCTGCTAGTTATGCTGCTAGCATAATTATAATTTTTTCTTTAATTATTATTAGAGCTAAAAGCATTCTTAATTTAGGTATAAGTGTTTCTATAGTCTGCTATAATAGAATAAATAATAGTAAATAATTTATAAGCATAGCCTTAATATTAATTTATTTAAGATTTTTAGTAAATAGCATATTTACTAAGCATTATAATTAAAGAAAGCTTTAATAGCTTTTATCTAAAATTATCTAATAATAAATAAATATATTTTTAATTAAATAATAAAGAATAATATTAATTAAATAGTTTTTTTTTAAATAATTAATATTATATAAAGAGCATAAGTAATAAATTAATAATTAACTTTATTATATATTTATATTAGTTTAAGCTTACTTAAAAGCATAAATATAATATTAAATTTTTCTGAAAAAGAATATATAAGATTAATATTAATAAAAATATAATTAATAGTATTAATATTAATAAGTATTTTTATTTTTATTTATTTATATAAATTGCTTATAGTATAAGTCTTTATAAAAAGTTTTAATATAAAAGGATTATTCTAAAAATATTTATAGCTATTTAATAATAATATTTTAACCTTATTACCTTTAATTATATTATTAATAGAGGTTATTTGTTTTTTAAGTTTTCTTTAAACTTAAGGTTAAAATTATTAATATATTCTTGTTCTTTTTATTTATTATTATTAATATTAACCTTTTTAATATTTATAAGGTTTATAAAATAATCTTTTAGGTTTATATTTAAAATAAATGCCTAATATAATAGTAATTTCTTTGTTTATTTACTTAAAAAGAAATTAATATATAATAAGCTAAGACTTATTACTTTTATAAGCTAAGTAATAAAAATGATTATTTTAATAAAAACTAATATTTAAATAAAAATATAAATAGTTTATAGTTTCTAAATAAAGATTAGTTATCTATTATTTTAGTTATAATTTTAAATAGCATTATTAGTTGCCTTTAAATAATAGCAAAATTAGGCTAATAAGTTTTTTGTATCTTGATTATTAATAAGGCAATTATATAATTAATAATTAATCTTTTTTTCTAAATTATTAATAATTTATTTATCTATTTTTTTAAGCTTTAATATTAATATAATAAAATTTAATTAAAATTCTTTAAAAAGGCAATTTCTTTAATTAAAGGTATAGTATTTATACTTATTATTATTTTTTTATCTTAATTTATATAAAGCTTATTTAAATATTTAATTTAAAATAAATATAAGCATATTTAACTATATTATCAATAAAATAATTATTAATATAAATAATTTAGTCTTAAATATAATAATAATAGTTAATGTTAAATTTAAGCTTTTAAATTATATCTATCTTTTATATATTATAATTAACTTTATTATTCTTATTATTTAAGAATAATTTAAAGTTAAGAAATCAAATTATTTATAGCTTAGCCTAATAGAATAACTTATTATTTTGTTTTTTTTAGCTATTTCCTTCTTATTTATAACTATATTAATAACTAACTTTTTAGTATACTTTAAGTTTCATTCTTTAAATAATATAATTTCCTTAACTTTTTTTTTACAGATTTTTTTTAGCTTCTTAGCTATTTATGCTATTAATATAATATAGTTTATAAATAATTATAGTATTTTAATTATTGTTAATAGTTCTTTTAATCTTCTATTAACCTTAATATATATTTTAAGTTATTTAATAGTAATAATATTCTATGCAAAGTTTATTAACTTATTAAATGTAAAAGGAATTAATAAAGTAATAAGTTAAGTAATTTAGTTTTCTTTTAAATAAGCAATAAGCTTTTTAAGCATAATTAGCTTATCTGCTATTAAAGAATATATTAATATTAATATATTAATTTATTATATAAGCATAAAGACTTTTTATCTTATTAATATTTTTTTAGGGTTAATTATTTATAATTTATTAAATTGCTTTTCTAATAATTAGCTCTTATTAATATTAGATTATTTTTCTAATAGCTAGATTTTATTAGGTTTAATTTAGTTTTATGTTTAAGTTATATCAGGTTATTAATATAAGTTGCTATTTAAACAGAATAAGACTTAGCTGCTAAAGCTATAAAACCTAATATTAAAATAGACTAAGCTATTAATATCTTAAAAAAGGTTTTATTTATAATATTATTTCTTAAATATTATAATAATTAAAAATCTATAATATAATATTAATTATTTATCTAACTTAATAGTGCAAAACCGCTCCTATAAAGCCTTAATTAATAAAGATATTAAAGATAAAAGAAAAAAGAAAAAGAAAAATAAGCACCTTATATTAAATATTATAAGCTAAGGCTTTAATATGTTAGCTCTTAATATATCCTTATATTAAGCTTTAATTTACAATAATAAGAGTTATTAAGCTAAGGTTTTACTGGCCATACTAAGGTTTAACCGAGCAATATTAAAATAAGTATACTGGGTTAGATTACAACAATTATTGTCTTATTTTTTAGCCTTTTTTATTTATTTTTATAAAAGTCATAATAATATATTAAAAACTATATTTTTTAAGATAGGCTTTTAATAAATATTAAACTTATATTATAATATATATTAGAAAGCTTAAATTAATTATAAATGAAGCTTATTTATTAATAATAAACTAAAACTTATTATATTGTATATTTTTGCTATAGCTATATAATTTATAAAAATAATAAACTTTTTAGCTATTTAATAAATAATTATATAAATAATTTTGCAAAGTATTTATATTAAATGAACTACTTCAAGTTTTATTAGCTAATAATATTTTTTAGCTTAATTAAAGAGATTTAAAAGAAAAAGAATAAGCTAAATGAATAATAATAAGTATTTATTATTATTTAAATCTCTTTTTATATAGTAAATTATTATTTTAAAACCTTGCTTTAAAGTATTAATTTCAATAAATAATTACTAAAAACATTATAATAAATTAACTAAATATTTGTTATTAACTATTATTATAGAATATTAAAAGCTTTATATTTCTTATTAATTAGTTTAAAGGATTTATTCTTTATCTAATATTTTCTTTTATTTCTTTTCTTTTAATAACTATTTTTAAATAGCTTAATTTTATATATTATTAGAGGGTCTGCTATAATTAAATATTAAGGAATATTTAATTAAAGGTAATTTAATAGTTTTAAGTAATACTTTAACTATTTTAAAGTATTTAGTATTTTAATTGCTTTAATAGCTATAATCCTTTCTTTTATAATTAAAAAACTGAAAATTAATAATTTAATCTAATAATATAATAAATAGATATTTTAAAAACCATTTACTTATTCTAAATAATAAGTATTTCTATATAAATAAATCAAATATAATATTTGAGTATTTCAGATATTCTTTAAAGGTTTTAGAGAAAATAATAATATTATCTATATAATATTAATAATAACTTATAAAGGTTTATAATATTTTATCTATTTTTTATTATATATATAGAATAGATTTTTTATAGTTTATCAAAGTAATATTAAATATTTCTATATTATAATGTAAGACTATTATAAATTTAGGATATTTTATTAATTTTATAAGAAATAAATTAAATATATTATTATTATTATTAATTATTATAATATAATAATATCTATTTAAAAGATAAATAATATTCTTTTAAAATAAAAATAGAATTTATTTATAATTAAAATCCTATTTAATTTTTAAATATTTATAATAATTTTGCCTTTTTATGTTAAAGTTTTATATAATCTTATATAAATAGTTATTTATACTATAAATATTAAGAAAACAAAAAGAATTAATAAGTAATTCTAAGATATTTTATTTTATTAATATATCTTATTAAATTTCTTATTAATAAGTTTTTTAATATTTAATCTTTATAAATAAATATAATAGCTAAGTTTTATTTATAATAAAAAAATTTATTTATTTTATTTTAGTAAATTAACAATATTTCTTATATTTATCTATAGTTAAAAGTATTTATAAATAAGTATTATTATTATAATAATCTTATTAAAGGATTTATAAATAGTTATATTATTTAATAACTTTGTCTTTAAGTTTAAATTAATATTTCTTTTTTTAATTCCGGAATTTTAAGATAAATAGTTATTTATTTAACTATTAAATTCCTGTTCTGCAACAAATAAATAAAGCTTAAAATTAATAAAATATACTTTTTAATTTTTATACTTTAAAATTACTTTTAATCTATTATTCTTGCAAATAACTAAAGATTTATTAATTAGATTATATATTAATAAAATATATATAAGCTCTTTTTATATTAAGTTAAAAGATAATATTATAATCTAGTAATAATTTTCTTAATAATTTACCTTACAAAACTATTAAGATAAATACTATATTATATAGTAAAATAATTTAAATGTAATATAATTTAATAATTTAATATATTTTTATATAAGGGAAGTTTAGCTAAAATCTTAATATTTTTATAGCTTTTAAAGATGAAAACTTTATATAATATATTAATTAAGATACTTTCATATCTTAAAGTATCTATTCTTAATAATATATTAATTTTAAAATTATTAATAATATATATTTTACAAATAAATTAAATAAAAATATCCTTTTTATTAGTTTTTCCTTTTATAAAGAATTTTAATATTGTATATTTATTTATATTATATTTATTAGTTCTTATATCTTTTATTAATATAAAGTTAAAATAAGTTTAAACTTATAAACCTTTATATTATTCTTTAAGGAAATAATAGTTAGCTAAGTTTATTCTATAATCTATATTTATATAGACTTATTCTGTTATTTAATCTATATTAAATACTATATAAATAAATAAATAATACTAAAATTAAAATAATAACCGTGTTTTTTTAGTAGGCAAAGTAATAAATCTAATAATTTAAAGCTTCTTTTTATCTATTAAAAGATAAATAGGTTTATTCTCTATTAAATATATAGATAATTATAGTAAATTACTTTTTAATTCTTATAATTTTAAATAATTTTACGGATAATTTTATATAATAAAAATTCTTTTTATAATAGATTAATAATCTTGAAAAATAAAATAAAATTATTAAGTATATCTTTAAAGTAAGGATATAAAGAAAATAATAAATAATAAGTTTAATAAAATATATAAAAAAGGCAAAATATTGTAAAGTTATTTATTAATATTATTTATTTTTCCTATCTTTATAATATAGAAAACTATATATATAAGTTCTTATAAAATACTTATTAAGAAAGAATATATTATTCTTAATATTTAGGATTTAAATAAGATCTTTATAACTAATAGTTATTCCCTTCCTTATTAAAAAAATATTATTTAGCTTTTATAAAGCTATTAATATATTATTATAATTAATAGAAGTAAGATATTCTATTTTTGCCTTATAAAATATATTAACTAATATAAATTTATTGTTATCTTGTACTAAGAATCTAAGATATTTAATATTATACTTATAGATTATAAAGAATTAGTTTTATATATTTAAAGAAAGATAAATAAAATATTATAGGATTTCAGAGCATTTTATCACTACTATATTAATAATAATATTATTTTCTTAAATATTTTAGAAAAATACTTAAAATACCTTAGTATTATTTTTTTATTCTTTATATAAAAACATTTTTCATTAAAATTAAAGAAGTTATTCTTAAAATACTTATTAATTATTTTATTTAAATATAATATTAATATATTTAGATTATCTATTATAAAAAAGCAAATAAAGGCTATTAAATATATTAAAATATTTTAATCTTTAAAATAATTAAAATATTACTTAAGTCTCTTTAATTATTTTAAATTTAGTATTCTTTTTTATTTAATTATAGCTAAACCTTTATAAATACAGAAAATAGAACTTCTTAAAAAGAGTTTAAATAAAAAAAGCTTATAATATAAGAACTAGACTATAATAAAGATATTTATTCCCTTAGAAAATAAGAAAGACTTCTTTAAGGTATTATAGTAAATAATAATATTAAATCCTTTTTTAATATATTAAAATTTAAAATGCTAACTTTATATTAAAATAAATGCCTCTAAAAAAAGATTTAAAATTATAGTTTTTTATATAAAAGGCAATCTATTAAATAAAGCTAAAAAGTAGAATTAATCTATAGAGATAAAAGGTATATGTCTTATATAAATATTATATAAAATTAATTATATAATAATATATATAATAGAGAAAATACCTATTATATTTATTAATTACTTAGCTATAATTAAAATATATAAGTTTACCTCTTTAATATTATTTTTAATTAACAAATTAAACTTAAAATGTATCTAAGTATTTTAATATATTTTGCAATTTAATCTTAATATTTATTAAAAACTAGGCAACAGAAATAATATCCCAGACGCGCTATTTAAGCTATTATAAAAGAAAAACTATTAAACTAAAGAAAATAAAAATATTCTTAATAAGATTTATATTTATATAATTACTTTTATTAAAATGCCTCCTAAATTTCATAAAGAACTAGTAAAGGCATATAAAGAAGACTTAAAATAATTATATATTTTTATAGTATTAATTAATAAAAAAGCAAAGGAATATAAGGAAAAATTATTTATATTTATATTAATTAATAAGAATCTAATATTCTATATAAATTTAATAAATTAAAAAGAATATTTGTATATCTTAAAAGCCTTAAAAAATAGAATTTTTAATAGGTTTATAATAATTATAGTTATAGCGGATTTTATTAAATATATAAAAAGATTATAGAAAACTATTATTTTTAGCATTTTATACGCAGATTAAAAAGATATATTTAGTATTATCCAGAATACTTACTATATTAAACTAAGCAATATCTAATTTATAAGTAATTATAGCTTATTATTTTGCTTTTTATTATTTTTTATATAGTTATAATTAATTTTGTTTTTATATTGCCTATCTTAATAAGTAGTTTTAATTGCAATTTAATTAAAATATACAAATTTTTTAAAATAATTAAATATATCCTTAATAGATTAACCTAGTTAACTAAAGAATAAGCTAAAGTATTTTTATTTAAGACTATAGACTAAGGAGTCCCTAGAGTTATTATTTTGGACAAGAACTTAAAATTTTTTTCGTATTTATAAAAAGCAATCTTTAAAATTTTAGATGCTAGATTATTAATTTTTATAGTTTATTATCCGCAAACTAATAATTAATTAAAAAGGACAAACTAAATATTTAAGATTATTCTATGCTTTGCTATTGTAATAAATCTAGATATACCTTAGAATAAGCTAATCTTAAGAATAATAATTACTCTAAACAATTTATTAAATTTAATAACTAAGTATACTCTTAATAAAATAATATATAGCTATAAACTTAATAAAGAATATATTCTATTAAAGATAGATAAATTTTAAATTAATATTATTAAATTTTATAGTTAATTTCGGAAAAGAGCTATAGATATTATTATATTTGCTACTATAGAGAACAAAATTCGCTATAATATAATATATTAGCTGCTTATAATAAAAGAAAGAAACTATATATTTATTAAATTATATAAAGATTATAAGCTATTTAAAATTAATAATTAAAAACTATATAACTAGTATATAAGACTATTTAAAATAATAAAAATCTATGAATTTAATATATATAAGCTAAAGCTTTTTAAGAGATAGAAGATATATTTATTAATCTCAGTTACTATACTAGAGCTAGCTCTTAAGAATAAAGATTTTTATAATTAGCTTTATAATAATAATTAGCTCTTTTTTATTAAGACTTGAAATAAATAAATATTAAAATTATTTTCTTTTATAATAATATTAACAAACATATTTATACTTAGCAGCTATAAAGCTTTATAAATCTTTAAAATTCTAATTTAATTTATAACTAAATAAAATTCTTTATAATCTAAAATAATTATTTCATATTTAATATAATATCTTTATAAAGTATTTAAGAAAGATTAAATTTTAATTTTTTAACTATAATTTATATATATTTAAAAACCTTTATATTAGTATATTAATTGCTTTTTATATTAATAATATATTAGTAATTAATTTTTCTGCTAAAAACAATAAATAAGTTAAAATTTGCTTTAATAATTGCTTCTAAATATCTAATTTTAATTTATATATTTATTATTTAAATATAATTATTATTTATAATAAGCTTAATTATATTCTTAAACTTAATTAAATAATATATTTTAACTATATTTTTAAATAGTTTAAAATATAAAAATCTAAATTAGCTAAGATTATAATAAATATATATTTATAAATTTATATTTATTTTTAATAACTATTTAGTTAATTTAAATTAGCTTAAATAATATTAATTAGCTATTAAATTACTAATATATGTAATATTTAAAACTTATATTAATTTAATATATATTATTTTAATAATTAATTATTTTATTTTTAACTTAATTAAAAAATATATTAATATTATAAAATATATTTTTTATTATATTAAAGGGGCTTTATATTATTGATTTATTTTTTTAAATAATTTTATTCCTATTATAAATTTTATTAATTCTAACTATAATATTAATCTAATTTTAATATTTTATTATAAATTATATATTTAAAATATATAATATTATTATTAATTAAATATTAAAATAATAGCCTATTATTATTTTATTTATTACTAAAATAAAGTACCTTAGTTAAACCTAAGTTATTAAAGAAGCTACTTAGCTTAAATAGCTGCTTTTTAACTTAAATTTAAATTTTTAAAAATTTTTTTTTTTATTATTTAAAGTAATAATAATAATATTAATACTTCCTTTAAGAACTTAATATATTATAAACATATAAAATATATATGAATATAGCTTAAATAATAGTATAAAAAGGTTATTAATAATATAGCTAATTATATATAAGTTTTAACTAAAAATATACTAACTAATAGTTATATTAAACTTTTATAAAAACCTGATTTTATTTATTTTTATAATAGTCTTAAGCTAATAAAGTCTATATATTTCTAATTTATACTATTGCTTTTAAATATTATATTTACTATTATTTAATAAAAACTATATTAAAGTATTTTATTCTTTATTTCTTAATATTTTATTTAATAAAAGCTATATTAAATTACTTTATTTAGTAAAAGCTATATTCTAATACTTTATTCTTTAATACTTTATTTAATAGGAATTATACTATAATATTTTATTTAATAATAGCTATACTCTTTATAACATTTTTTTAGTAAGTTATTATTTTTATAAAGCCTTAAAAATTAGTAAGTTATTACTTAAAGCTCTTTAATATGCTTTTTATTGTATTTTATTATAATTTATTGCTTTCAATTATTTACGCAATTATATATTATTTAAAAACTTAATATCTAAATATATTAAGTCTATTTAATAGTAAATACAATACTCTTCTAGTTTTAGTTAAAAATAACCTTTATTTATATATACTTTAATCTCGTTTTAGTATTAAAATTATATATATATATAAATAAATAGAAATATTAAAATTTTATATTAGCTACCTAGTATAGAAATAAGTACTAGGCAACTTGGCTATAGCTAAGTTGCTAACTTTATTCTTACTTAGTAACTAAGTTTCAACTACCTTACTATTTTCACAAGTTAGTTTAATTAGTTTAAATTCTCTATAAGCTTTTTAATTTTAAATAGTTTAGATTTAAACTCAAATAGCTACTTTATTAATATTTTAATAAGCTTAATTAATAATTTAATAAATAGAGTTAATAGTTTAATAGACTCGGATCTTTGAGCTATAGATAGTTTTTTACACTAAAGAGTCTCTATTAGCTTTTGAATTAGTTGTTTAGAGACTAATAATAGTAATTTAAATATTTAAAAGCGAAAACCAAAGAAATTAGTATTGCCAAGAGAGTATGAAATGGGGGAGGGAATGTATGGAATTAAGTATTTAGAATAGATTTTAAGCTTTTTTTAGAAGCTTATAAAGTAAATTGTAAGTATATTTAATATATAGATATAATTTCAATAGTATATTAATTGTATAAGATATATATTAGCTGAGTCTTTTTATAATATAATATTACTTACAAACATAATATATTACTAGTTAATAAAATATAATAGTTTATTTTAAGTACTCTAAATATTTAATTTCAATAAACTAAAGAAATTAATATAGATATTTAAAATTAAAAACTAATAAAATCTAAAATATAATTTTTATAGTTTTATTTTAATGAATAACAAACTTTTATTTAATAGCTAAAAAGTTTAATAAAATTTATATAGACTAGATTAACTATTTAGAAATAAAACTATATAATAGCTAGATAACTATATATAGCTAGATTATTTAAATAAATAATAATATTTAAAAGCAAATAATAATATTATTATAAGCTCTTTTAATAGAATTCTATAGAAATAATAATATTTTAAAATAGTTTAGTGTCTTTTAAACTTAAAAATACTTTAATAGTAGCTAGTTTTAGAATTTTATTACTTTTAATATTCTAGTCTTTTTATTTTTAAGCTATAATAATATAATAACAAGTAATATTTATAATATATATAATACACTAATAGTTTAATATAGCTATAGCTTTTAAACTAAGCTTGTATTTAACTGATATAATATTTTAAAAGGTTCCAAGCGAAGCTAGGTTTATAATCTATTAAGAGTTAATAATATAGTTAATTAATTAACTGAGTATATTGCAATAAGAATGAAACTAAATTAGTACTAAGACTACTAGGTTTGAAAGAGTCTAGTATTACGTTCTAGGCTATATAGGCAAGTACTTTAATTAGAGTATTATTAGTTAAGTAAGCGAACTACTAGAGTAAACGCTTATATAACGTATTAAACATATTGTAAGCAATAAAAGCTCGTAAAAAAAGTATATTCTATATATTTCTTATATTTACTTTAAGCTATATAGATATTGCTTTTTTTTATTTAAATAGATCCGCTTTTTAATAATTACTTTATAGTAGTTCTATTTGTTTTGAAATACAACTCTAGTTATAATCTATTTTAAATTGAAAATAATTAAGCCTACCCCTTCAGACTCAATTGTATTGCAGTTGAAATGAAATACAAATTTTTAAAAAATTGTATTTAAAAATAATAATATTTCAATACAAAGTATATATTATATTACAAGTTAAATTATACTTAATTAGTCCTTAATTAAGCCTTAAATAGTACTCAAATACGCCTTAAATACGCCTTAAAATGAAAATGACTTTTCTATTTGACCTTGAATTGACCTTGAGGAGACCTCAGAATTTGAAGTAATCTCAAAAACCAAAACAAAACAAAATATTTTTTATTAATTATCTAATATTAATATTAGTTATATATATATATATATATTACGGTAATATACGACGCATTTATGTATTGTTTTTCGTAAAATAAACGATTTTTATATTTATATATATTTAGCGTGGATATTCATTTAGATATAAAGATTTTAAATATAAGATTTTATTTTCCCGGCTTCCCGTAAGTTTAATTTAATAATTTATTTATTAATATTAATGAAATACATAAAATATATATAAAATAAATAAAATAAATAAAATAAATAAAATAAATAAAATAAATAAAATAAATAAAATAAATAAAATAAATAAAATAAATAAAATAAATAAAATAAATAAAATAAATAAAATAAATAAAATAAATAAAATAAATAAAATAAATAAAATAAATAAAATAAATAAAATAAATAAAATAAATAAAATAAATAAAATAAATAAAATAAATAAAATAAATAAAATAAATAAAATAAATAAAATAAATAAAATAAATAAAATAAATAAAATAAATAAAATAAATAAAATAAATAAAATAAATAAAATAAATAAAATAAATAAAATAAATAAAATAAATAAAATAAATAAAATAAATAAAATAAATAAAATAAATAAAATACATTATTATCTATAGATTAGAAGCCTTGAGTCGGCCTTGAGTTGTCCTTAAGTACACTTCGAAAATAATTTTTAGTTAATTTAATATTTTTATTAATTATATATCTAATTTAATTGTATTTTATTATTAATTAGCAATTCAATAGACTTTATTTTTAAATTACAATAAATGTAAACTAAAATACGCTTTGAATTAGCCTTAAAGTCTAATTAATAGTGAAGTTTTCTTAAGTACAAATTGAAAATTATTAATCTCTCTCTAAGGTAATATATTTATTTTTAAATACTTTTAATAGAGCTTTTTAAAATAAATTATATATTTTTTTTATAACTAAACCAATATACTATATTCCGCTATAAATATATATAAAACTTATTATTATTTGCTATGCGAATTTTATTGTTTTATAGCTATTATAAAATAAATAACTATTATATTTTAACTATTTGTTAAATATAAATACAACCTTATTAATATTTAAGTCTATAGAGAATATAGATTCAGTTAAAGTAGTTATTCTAGATAATTTCGAAAGAAAACATAGTATTCTAAATAAATAAATTATATTAATCAAATTATATATTAAAATATACGCTATCTAGTTTTTAAACAAATTAATTAAAGTAATATTTACTATATTTTATTTAGCTAGAATAGCTTTTAATTAAATAATACTTTATTCAAAAGATTTTATATTAAATAAAAATTTTTAATAGAATAATAAAATTAATTGAATATTTTATTTACTTAATAACTTTATTATATATATCAGAATAGTATTTAAAGAAATTAATAAAGAAAAAACGAATAAAAAAAGGTTATAAAACCTGAAATAAAAGTCCTTAGTATTGGTATATACTGCGATGTTTAAAATATTTATTTATAAAATTGAATAGAATAATTTAGCATTTATAATACTATTCTATTAAAGATTGTATAATAAAATAAAAAAACGCAATAATAGCTATTAAAAAGCCTATGATTTTAAAGAATATAATTGAATTAATAATTAATAACAAAAAAATATTTAAATAAGCAAATTAAGAATAAAAAGCTTATATAGAAAACCTAACTTATAGAAAATTTAATAGAAATTAAGATTTTTGAAAAAGGACTATGAATTAGAATTTGCTATTTTTATAATAAATTAAAATATATTTAAAGAAACTGCTTTAAAAAAGCCATTGAAATATTAGAATAATAGATTAAAATATCTAAATAAAAAAAATTAAGCAATATAAATAACTATAGAAAATTAATATAAAAATGCTTTTTATAATAACAATTACTTGATATATATTTCGGAAAAATAGAAATTGGAATAGTTTTTAAAAAAACTATAAGAAAAAATTTTAATTAAAAAGCTAAATACTTAATGTTTTTTTTTAAACTAAAAAGCTATTAAGTATAATAATAAAGTTGAAAATTAAAGAAAAATTAATAATAATATTAATAAAAAAATTTAATAATAGAATTAATTAAGAAAATATTATGTTTTTTATAGATAATAAATAATAATATATTAATAATTAATAAAAATAACGATTTTATATTAAGGAATATTAATATTGAAATTAAATATAAATTAATTAATATAATATTATTTAAAATTATATAAAATACTAGAAAATATATAATATTTAATAAATAATAAAGAAAAAATATAAATATTCTAGAAACAAAGAATAAAAATATTTAATATATAAATTTCAAACTATAAACTATTAATATTTTAGTTTATAAGAAATTTTTAAATAATTTAAATAATAATAATTAAGTAAAGTAAATAAATATTATTAAAACTAATAGAAAATTTGAAATATTAAAAAGTTTAATAAATATAAAATTATAAAAACTTTTTAAAAATAATTAAATTAAATTAATTTAAAAATATATAAAAGTCTAAAAGATTTATATTTTATATTTAATAAATAAAGACTTTTTAATTTTTTTGAATAAAGATTTAATCAATAATTTAAATAATGAAAAATGATCTTTTAATTTAGATTAAAGCATTTAATAGCTATTAATATTATATTTTAATAATAATTTTTATTATAAAATAAAGAAATTAATAACAAAGAACAAAAAAGAAGATTTAAAGTAAAAATTTAAAGCAAAAAAAAAACAATAAAAACTTTAATAAAAATGAAAATTAGTTTTTATTTTAAAAATAATTTATATTAATAAAATAATTATTTAAGCTAGAATCTTTAATTAAATACTTTAAATATACTTAAATTAGATTTTTTTATAAAATATTTTTAAAAAAATAAATTAATATAAATAATTAAAAATTATTAGAAATTAGAATAAAATTAAAATTAAAATCGATTTTAAATAACAATTAATTAAATTTTTTTAAAAACAATAATAATATATTATTATTAAGAAGTTTTTTATTAAAAAATTCAAGTTTATATAGAATATTAACTTTTTATTTAGTTATATTTTTCTTATAATAATTTAAAAGTTAATATAAAATAAAAAAATATTATTAATTAGTTATTATTTAAGCTAAATTATAATAATAAAAAATAATTTCTTTTTTTTTAAGATTTTTATATATTAAATTTTTAAAATTATTATAAATATTTTTTTTCTTTTAAATATAATTCTTTAAAAAAAGTTAAAAAAAAAATAAGAAAAAATATAAGAAAATATAAATATATTTTTAATTATTAAGAATATTGTAATTTTCTTATTTATTATAAAATAAAAATATTTTCTTATTTTAAAATTATAATAATCAAAATAAATAAAAATTATATTTATATAATATATTAAATATATTATAAATAATTAAAGCTTATAAAAAAAATAGTTTTTATATTTTTTATATTTATTTTAAATTATATAAATATTGTTTTTTTATTTAAATTAATTTATTTTTTAATAATTAATATATTTATTTTTAAATACTTTTAATAAAACTTTTAAAAATAAATTATATATCTTTTTAATAATTAAATTAATATATTGTATTTTATAATAATTATATATAAAGTTTATTATTATTTATTAAATAAATTTTATTATTTTATAGTTATTATAAAATAAATAATTATTATATAAAATAGCTTAATCTAATTCTAATAATATTAAATATAATAATTTAATTTTATATAGTTTAAAATATATTATAGATATTAAATTAAAATCTAAAGATTTTAAAGTATAATAGCTTAA
Source organism: Bacidia rubella (assembly GCA_032158265.1). Classification (NCBI taxonomy): domain Eukaryota; kingdom Fungi; phylum Ascomycota; class Lecanoromycetes; order Lecanorales; family Ramalinaceae; genus Bacidia; species Bacidia rubella. The sequence goes on along the minus strand of JAVTIF010000009.1, from coordinate 1,030,745 downwards.
TATTAAATTGTTTATTTTTTTTAATATTAAAATAAAATAATAATTATAATATTAGTTTAAATTTTTTATTTTCTAGTTCTATTTTTCTTATATTAATATTTATTATTAAAAATAAATTTATTAATAAATTTAAAGAATAAAAAAATAAAAAATTCTATAGATTTAAATAGTTTAATAAAGTTAAATAATAGATAAGAAATAAATTTAAATTATAATTAAAAAAATTTAGTAATTTAAGATATTATAATTCTATTAAATATTAAAGATTCTAAAAATATTAATAATATAATTTTATTAAATATTAAAAGTATTAATAATATTATTTTCTTAAATATTAAAAATTCTAGATATACTAATAAAGTAGTTTTTTTAATTTTAATTAGATTTTTATTTATAAATAATCTAAGTTTTAATTTTATAGTATTAGCTATAAAAAACACAGAGTTTAATATTTTAAATTTTAAAATATTATTTGAAAATTATTTAATCTTATATATAAAAGTAATAAAAAAATATATATAGTTGAAAAGAAAAATAATATTATTATAAAGTACTTTTCAAACAATATAAAGAATATTTTTTATATTTAGTAAAATATATAAAAAGGTTTTTGTTGCTTTTTATTTAGAATATAAAAATACTATAGAGAAATATAATAATAATAAAAATAAAATTATAGCAATATAATTAAACTAATTAAATATTAAATATTTTTTATTTAAAAATATATATAAAAGTAATAAAATTAAATTAAAAAATTAAAATAAACTTTAAAAACTAGATATTATTATTATTTAATATTAATAAAAGTACTAATTATAATAATAAATTATTTAATTAAATAAAAAAACTTACTATTCTATTGCAATCTAGTTCTATAATAAATATGTTTTAAAAAATATTATATTTATAGTATATAATTTATATTAATGTTATTATTATTAGTTTTTTATTATATATAAAAAATTTATTTAAATTTATTTTTAAAAATACTTTTAAGCTATAAAATATTAGTTTCAATAGTAGAAAATATATAATATAATTCTTATAATATAAAAAGTTCTATTTATTTGTTTTTAATAAAATTAATTAAACATTTTATATTAAATATTTAATACTTAGATTAATTAAAGATTAATCTAAGATTTAATATAAATAATTAATATTTAATATTAATAATAATTAGTTAAAGAAATTATTTTTTATATTTTAATGATTTATAAGCTTAAACTTTATTTTAATAAATTATTTCTATTTTATTTAAAGTTTTTAATAGTTTTTATATTACTATAAATTTATTTATTATAAATATATAATATTATTAAAATAATATTACTTTTATAATTAAAATTGCTATTTTTTATTAATATTATTATTTGTAATTAATTTCTATATTTAAAAATATATTTTTATATCAAATAGTTAATTACTTTTATTTTTAAAAAGGAAATAATAGAGAAATTATAATATTTATATTTATTTTTCTTTGTTTAAATTTAGATATTATTAAGTTTTAATATCATATTTAAAATAATTTTTAAAATAGCTTATTTTTATTTAATATAATTATCTAATAAATTTATAAAAAAATAATAAAACTAAACATTAAATTTATAAATTTATTAGATTTATTAAATTTAATTTTTAAAAAAAATTAAAGTTTAATTATAAAAACCTAGAAAAATAAAAACTAAACTTAACTATAGAATTTTTTTATTTTTAATTTATTAATAAATTTAATAAATTCATTAAAAAAATAGAAAAAAGAATTAATTAAATATTATAATTATTTATAAATAAAGTTTTTTTCTAATATTTAAAATAGATTATTAAAATTTATTTATAAATTAAATAATATATATAATTTTTTAAAAAAAGTTTTTCTAAATAGAAAATATAACTAATACATTTTTATTAATTTATGTTTTTTCGTTAAATTTTTTTTTATAAACTATAATAATTTAATAACTTTTACTAGCTATAATATAATCAAATTAGAAATTAAGATTAATAGAAAATAATAGTTGATTTTTTATTAAATTCAATTTATATTCCTAGAAATTTTGCAAATTTTGTATTTAAAAGCTAATTAATAAATTTAAATACTTTAATTAATATTAAATAAAATAGATAAACTATTTTATATTAAAATAGCTTCTAGATCTTCGCTAAATACTAGATAAAACTATATATATTTAACTTTTAGAAAAAACTTACTTTTAATATATATGAAATACTTGTTTAAAATATAATATTAAAGTTTTAATATATTTATATAGATTATTTTAATGTTTAGAATCTTAAAAAGCTATAAATAATATTAATTAAATTTAAATTTAAGCTCTTTTTTAATAAACTATTTTTCATAAAAACTATATTATAAATAAATTAATATTCTATTTTTATAAAAAATAGATTTAGCTTAAAAACAAAATAATAAAACTAGTTTATAGTAATTTTATAGACTTTATTATATTTATTATATAGAATATCAATAAATTATTGCAATATTTTAGTATAATACAACTATATTTTTTAATATTTTTTATATTTTTAATAAATAATATATTTTCAATTATTTATAATATTTTCATATATATAATAAGTATTTAAACTGCAAAATATATTATTTTTACTATAATAATAAAAGTAAATATTTTACTAAATAAAATATTAATTAGTTAGAATAAAAAAATATTTAATTTAAACTAAATCAATAATACTTTATAGTTTTAAATGGAATAATCTAGTTGAAAAATTGAACTAAATAATTATAATAAAAACTAAAGCTTTAAAATAAATTAAATTTAAGTTTATATAAATTGTAAATTATTTTATATTAAAATTAAAAAAACATTTTATAAAGACTAAAATAGATTGCTTTCTAAGCTATTTTATAATTTTAAAAAAATAAAAATATTATAGTATTTTTATTAATTTCGAAAATAATATTATTTATTAAAAAAGTATATAGTTATTTATAATAATATGCAATTTAAAAAAAATTTATTATATTATTATAAAAGTTATTAAAATCGAAAATAAATTAAAATAATAGCTTTGAATGATTCTAGATTAAGCTAGAAAGACTACTTTAGAGAAAAAATAGAATAAAATAGTCTCTGCTCTTTTACCTTAGAATGAAATAGAGTCTATATATATATTAATAGTATTAACATAGCAATTATTAGTTAAATAGAGCTTTAAAATTAGAGGAGATAATTAACTAGTTAGTGTTATAAATTGCTTTAATTATTTAAATAATCAAGCTACTTAGAATAAAGTTAAAAAGTAAAAAGAAATAAATATTTTTAATACTATTATAGATAATTATTTTAAACTAAAAATCTTTAAATATAATAAAAATCTTTTATTAGATTTTTTTTAGAGCTTTTAGCGCAGTCTCTTTTATTTCTAAGTATAACTTATTAAAGCTATATTATTTAAAATTATATTAGTAAACTAAAAATAGTTTAAAAGTATTTAAATAGAAAATAATTAAAGTAAATAATTTTATTTTTTATATTAATAATAATACTTGTAATATAACTATTAATATATTTAAAACTATATATATTTTAAAAAACAAAGAGATTTATATTAAAAACAAGGTTTTAATAATAAAATTATTCGCTACAAAGCTTGCTAAATAATTAAAGGCTTTAAATAATAAAAAAGCTTTAATTATAACAAAATATTTATATTAATATTAAAATCTATAAACTATAAAATAGTATTTGTAATTGCTATTAAATTGTTAAAATTTGCAAAAGTGCGACGCCACTTTCAATTGCATGTAATTTGGGTATATAATCCTTTTAACATAAATAAAACTAACTTTAAATAAATAAATATCAAAATAGCTTTTTTTTACAGAAAAATTTAATAAAAATATTTATATTAAATAATTTTATAGCTATAAAATTAATAAAAAAATCTATTTTTTTAAGATAATTCTTTATAGACTAAAGCAAATACTTAGAGCTTAATATAAATTTTTTTTTAAATATTTAGAAATTTTAAATTTTAAATTTATTTATACTAATTATTATATCTTTATTTATATAGAAAAAAGTATAATTATTGCTTTTTATATAGATAATATCTTAATTATTAGACTTTTAAAAGAATATATCTACTAAACTAAAATAGATTTATATAAAAAGTTTAAAATATTAAATTTTAGTTTAATTAGCTATTATTTAGATATAAAAGTCATTTGTAATTACTAATATTAAATCTTGTGTTTTAGTTAAAGTACTTATTTTAAATAAATTATTATATAAATTGTAAAACCTTAAGGAATAGAAGTGTATGCCTACTTAACTATAAAAGCTAGGCGGATTATAGCGCTTATTAAGCGGTTACAATCCTTATACTTATAGGGAGGTTGCAGTCCTCGCAAGCAGGGTGTATTTCTTATACTATATACGCATATCTTAGCACTGCTCCTAGGGAAGTCTAGCCCCTAGGAGATCCCTATATATTATATAAATTAGTTAATAGAAAATAAAGTTTATTTATATTTTATATAATATTAATACTAAGAACAAGTTTAAAATAGTTTTAGAAAGCTATTAAACTAATTTAAAATTATTTTAAAAATATTAATTAGCTATTAAATCTCTAATCTATATTATATTAGAAGCTTATTTTAATATTATTTATATAGTCTTTTTTATAAGCCGCTTCGCTTCTAATTTTATAATAAAATACTAAAAAGTAATTATAAGAATTATTTATTATTTGAAAACTATTTTATACTACTAATTTATATTCTATAAAGACTTTAGCGAGCTATAAAACTATATTGAAAACTTAATTTTTATTTATATATTTTTATTTAATAATAATATTATTAATTAGTTATTAAAGTACTAGCTTATTATTAGTTTTTTCTCCTATAAAGCGGAATATCTTAATTAAATATAAATTATAAAAAAAGCGCTCTAGTTACATTTTTTATTTAATTAAATCTAAATAAATTTAGAGAAAAAAATACTTATTATAATTTTCAATAATAGTTAAAAAGCTATAGCTTTTAGAAAATATTTATTATATATATCCGAATTAAATATATTGCAATATAGTAGTCTTAGTTATAAGAAGTTATAAATAATATATCTATTAATTTATATATATATTTATTATTAAATAAATAATAAATAGGTTTATTAAATCTTTTTCTAAAAATTTATTTAAAAAGTTCTAAACTATATTTAGCTTAAAATTAGTACTTAAATATTAATATTAGAAAAACTCTTAAGTTAATATAATTCTATTTTAATAGATATAAACTTATTATTATTATTATTATTATTATTCAATTCTAAAAAGCAAATTGCTTATATATTAATATTAATTATATTATAAAAATTAATATATAATTCTATTAATTAGTTTAAATTATATAAGTAATTTCCTAGAAAGGTACCGCTACTAGTCCCGCTACTAGTATCTATTATTTAAGCTGCTAAAAAGCAATATTTAGCGGCTATTTTAATAAGATTCATTAAAAATAATTGTCTTAGATATAACTATTTCATTTTTTGAAGATTTTATATATAATATAGAACTTTAAAATAAATATTTTTATTTTATATATATTCCGATTTCGTTTTAGTATTAAAAATCCATATATATGCAAATATACATAAATTTCTGTTTAAAAAACTATATTTTAACTAAAAATAATACTCTTTTATATTAACTCAAAAACTGAATTTATGTTTTACTAAAACTTTAAACTAATATTAGAAAATTAAAATAATAATAGAATAATAAAATAAATAAGAGTATTAAAATCGACTAAATATTCTATATTGAATACTTAGTATTTAGATTAATTAAAAATTGATTTAAACTTTAACGTAAATAGTTAATATTCAATTTCTGTAGTAATTAATTGAGGAAGCTATATTTTATATTCTAATAGTTCTATATATTAAATTCTAATATTTAATTAGTTTAAATAACAATTACAATATAATACAATAAAACCTACTATTTCGAACTATCTTTTATTTTTATTAAGAGTACTTAGTAATTATATTAAGAATTATATATTTTTTCTAGATATTATTATTGCTTTCTTTAAGAATTTATATATAATAATTAAGAGTATATTAAGCTATTCCGGACTATATTTCAGGAGATTTATAATAAATTTTTTTGTTAAAATATAAACAAAAATTGTAGGCGATATAATCAAGTTTATACTACTATAAATAAATAAAAATAGTTTAGTAAAATTGATATTCTAGATAATATAAAAAATAAGATTTTAGCTATTTATTATAATAGAGTTACTACGGGTAGAAGTCTTGGCGGCTAACTAATTAAGATTAGTCAGCGCGGAATTAGTTCCGCCTATGTGTATTTAGTCATTATTATTATATAATAGCTCTTTTTTTTTAATAAATGTTTTATAATTACTATTTAATAAAACCTAATTACTATTCTTATATTATATCTATTTATATATTCTTAAACTACAATACTAGTCTATTTTATTCCCAGATTTTTATATAATTATATTTAATACTAGCGACTTTTTATAAAGTATTATATCTTCTTTCTCTTGCCTTTTTAAAATAAACTTATAATTTTCTTATCTAAGATTTTCTTACTTTTATTGTTTTTTACACTATTGCTATAATCTTTAGTTATTAATAGCTATTAAAATAAAAATAGTTTTATAGCTTATAAGTTTAATTATTAATAGAAAAATATTAATATAATTAATTCTTTTATATTATTTAAAATCTTCAACAATAAAATATACCTTATAATATATAATTTCTCTTGAAAAGCTATATTTAAAAGTAAAAATTTATTTATTATAAAAAGCAAAACAGTTTTCAAAGCATTTTATAAAATACTAAATTTAATTCTTTTTTAATAATTTAATCTTATTTTCTATAGCTGAATTTTATTATATTTTAAAGAAAAAATCATTTATTATTTTAATATAAAAGATAAAAATCATTAATTTAAGTTTATATTTAATAATAAATATATATATATTAAGAGGGTTTAATAAAAGCTTTTTTTTATTTAATATTAAATAAAAGTTAAATATATTTTTAAAAGCAAGTTTTAAGAATTTTAGCTCTTTATTAGTTATATTTTATATAATAAAACTAAATTAAAGGGTTTTAATACCTAAGTAATTAAACTTAAAATTAAAGTATAATTTAATTAAAGTAAATATAAACAAAATAAAACTTTTAAGGAAATAAAATAAAGCCTTTAAAAGTAAACTCTTATTAAAAGTTAATTTATTTAAAAGCTAAAAAAGAAACTATATTATTTAAGTTTTAATAGCTAGCGGGTTAAGCTTTATCTAAAATAAATCTGGCGATAATAAACTATTAACAAGAATATTTATAGTCTAATTTATTTATTTAATAATTTTATTTATTTAAAACTTAAATAATATTAATAACTTAAATTAAATATTATACTTAAAATAAGATTTATTAATCTCTTTAATATTAAAAGCATAATTCCCTTAAACATAATATATATAGAATTTACTTCACTTATACTATATACAATAGCTATTAAAACTATAGTTGTAGGTTAAAATATCCTTATTTTTAATTATATTTATTATTATATACTTTAATTAATTATTAGTATAAATAATTATTTATTTTTTATTATAATAATTTATATTTAAAAAGCCTTTAATATTAATATAAATAAAATTTAAATAAAAATAGCTAAAACAAATATTAACTTTATAACAAAATATTTTTACTTTAAAAAAATATAAAACTTATAAGAAGTTTTTAACTTTTAGTTATTTATAAAGCTTTATATTTCTAAAATACTTAATAAGCTATTTAATTAATAACCTGCTAATATATTTAAACTTTTTATATTATAACTTTAAATTTTGTTCATTAATAGTATAAGCTAAAGTTTTATTAAATAACTTTTAGTATTATTTAATTTAGATAATTTATAGAAATTAAGATAATTCTTTTATCTAAATATGTCTATATTTAAGAAATAAATTGTAATATAAATCATTAAATTTAATTAATATTAAAAATAAAAAAGATTATTAATATATATTTAAATAATAATATCTTTTAATTTAGTCTCAAAACTATACTTATTATTAATAAAAGCAAATTTAATTTAATAATTATTTTATATTAATGAACTATAAAAGAAAAGATTAATAAAAGCTTTAAATATATATAAAATATTTCTAATCTAAAACATTTATTTTTTATTATTTATATTATAATAAAAATAAATTACCTTAATATTAATAAATGAAGAAGATTTATTAATACTAAATATAGTATTAATATAATTTTTAAAGCTAAACTTATAATATAAAATGAAAGTAAATTAATCTATAATATAATATTAAATATAAATATTATTAAATATTTAGTGTTAAAAAATAATAGATTTAGCAGCAAAAATATACTTAATAACAATATAATATTCAGGCTTCTTATTATTTAATTAATTAATATTTTTATAAAATTATTTAATTTTGCTATTTACTTTATTGCTGCAGTTATTTTTATGTTTACAGTTATTATTACTTTTCTAAAAAGGTAATATATTACTCCTGCAAATATATTTAATAATAATATAATAATCTTTACTATAATATAAATAGCATTTAATAAGCTTTTAATAATATTTTATTATAATTTAATAATTTTAAAGGCAATACTAAATTTAAATCTTAATAATATTATAGTAAATATTTTAAATACTAAAAAGATAAAAAAACACTCCTTTTAATTAGAAAAAGGGTTTCAAACTATTTAAAAGAATTAATTAATAGTATATTTAAAGATATAAACTAAAATATATTTTATTTAGTTTTTTATTATTTCTTTTTTGAGGATATTATAATTCTAATTATAATTAATATAATGAGCGTTATAGCGCTTGCCTAGGCTTATATAGAAAAGAAAAATAAAAAAATTAATCTTTATTTTAAGTAAAAAAAATATTTAAATAACATTAATAAGAATATTTTTAAAATATATTATATAATCTAGAGTATCTTTATAGTTTTTTAGCTTAAGATATAATAATTAATAATATAAATTATTAAAAATATTAAAAATATTAAAGTTTTTAAGTTTATAAATAGTTGCAATATCTATATAAAAAGTATAAGTATTGTTATAATATTTATAATTATTTTTATAATTAAGGTTTAATATATATTAAATAATATTAACTACTAACTAATAATTAATATATTATTGCTATAAATAAGTAGTAAACTTGCTAGCATTTTCATTATTATTTTAAATAAATAAGTTCTTTTAAAGCTTTTTAATATATTACTATAGTAAAAAAGTAATAAAATAATGTTTATTTTTTAAAATTATTATTAATAATTTTTGAAGCGATTAAACTTAGAAATATAGTTTAGAAAATTATTAATTTTAATTTAGATTTTTTTATCTAATTTTTTAGTTTTTTTTTAATTTAAAAAGCTTTTAAAAAATAACTTTAAAATTAAAATAATTAAAATTAAAAGATTTTAATTTTAAGATTAAAGAAGTTAAAAATATAAATATTCTATAGAATATAAATATTTAAATCTAAGATTAGGTACTTTGAAACTAAATTTATTGAAAAAATAAATAAATCTAGAGATTTAAAACTAATATTGTTTTTAAAGCTTTTTAAAATAAAATATTCTTGCAAAAACTAGAAATATTAAAAGAAATATTTATAGAAGATATAATATTATTAATAGATTATTAAAACTAGATTTTTATTTATATTATAAAAATAGTAAAAATGAATATAGCTTATAATAAAATAGTAATTTAAAGTCTATAAGTCTAAAATATTAATATTTTAAGCTTTTACTTTTAATAAAAATAAAGTAAAGTTTTTAATAAAAATATTTAATAGCTTTTTTTATAAATAAAAATAAAGTTTTTTAAGTTAATTAAATTATTTATTTAGTTTCCTGTCTCCTTAAATATATTAAAAAATTAAAAAGATTATAATTATTAAATATAGCTTAATAAAAAAAAGAAACTAGTTTCTAATCTTTTCTTTAGTAAATAGAATACTAGTATATTCAAGTTTAAATAACTACTTAAAAAAATTGTTTAAATTTATAATTAATATAATTATTAGCTTAATAAAGCACTAAAAATTAGCTAGAAAGTCTTCTTAGCTAGTTTCTTTTTTAATTTATATTTTACTTAAAAAGATGCTAAGCTTTAAGCGGAATTAGCTTAGAATTATATTATTTATAAAATAATTAATATTAAAGCGCTAAGCTTTAATATTAGAATTTTTTAATATTAAAAGCTAATATTTTTTTAAAATTTATAGACTTTTAAAAACAATTATTACTTTAAAAATGTATTAAATAAATATATAAAATTATTGATTTATATTTATATAATATAGGAGTTAGACTTTATAGTTAAAGACTATAAATAGTTCATATTAATAAAGAACTTTATAAAGTATAAAAAAACCTAATAAAGCTATTTCTAAACTATTTACACTTAAAATTAAATAGATAAGATTTGTTTAGCAGTGTTAGAACACTATAAAGCAATTTCTTAAGCTTATAATCTATTAAGTAATAAAATACTTAAAGCTTAATTACTAAGTAAAAATAAAGTTAGTAACTTAGCTATAGCTAAATTGCCTAGCGTTTATTTCTACACTAGGTAGCTAATATAGAATTTCAATATTAAAATACTTAGTAAGCTATTTAATTAATAATTTACTAGTATATCTAAACCTTTTGTATTATATTTCTAATATTTTTTTTATTAATAACGCAAACTAAAGCTTTATTAAATAAGTTTTTAGTATTATTTAGCTTAGATACTTTATAGAAATTAGATTAAACTTTTTTTATAAATATATTTATATTTAAAAAATAAAAAATAATACAATTTACTAACTTTAGCTAGCGCTAAAAATAAAAAAGATTATTAATATATATTTAAATAATAATACTTTTTCATTTAATTTAATAATTATTCTATATTAATTAATTATAAATAAAAATTAAATAAAAGCTTTAAATATATATAGAATATCTTTAATCTAAAATATTTACTTTTATTTATTTATATTATAATAAAAGTAAATTTTTCTAAGATTAATAAATAAATTTTTTTTATTAATATTAATTATAGTATTAATATTATTTCTAGAACTAAACTTATAATAGAAAATAAAAACAAATTAGTTTATAATAAAATATTGAATATAAATATTATTAAATACTTAATATTAAAAAATAATAAATTTGGCAGCAAAAGCGTATTTAATAATAATATAGTATTTAAGCTTTTTATTATCTAATAAATTAATATTCTTGCAAAATAATTTAGTTTTATTATTTGTTTTATTGCTATAGCTGTTTTTATTTTTATAATTATTATTATTTTTTTAAGAAAATAATATATTGTTTTTGTAAATATATTTAATAATAATATAATAGTTTTTACTATTGTATGAATAGTATGTAATAAGCTTTTAAATTTAATAATTATTTGGATTTTTAATAGCATTTTATTATAATTTAATAGTTTTAAAAATAGTATTAAATTTAGATTCTAGTAGTATTATAGTAAATATCTTAAATACTAAAAAAATAAAAATAAACTTTTTTTAATTCGAAAAAAAATTCTGAATTATTTAAAAAAAACTAATTAATAATATATATAAAAATATAAATTAGAATATATAATATTTAGCTCTTTTTAATTTTTTTTTAAAATATTATAAATGTAGCTATAACAAATATAATAAATGTTATAATACTTGTTTAAGCTTATATAAAAAAGAAATAAAGAAATTAGTTTTTATTTTAAATAAAAAAAACATCTAAATAATATTAGTAAAAATACTTTTAAAATATATAATATAATTTAAAATAGAATAGTTATTAATATAAGTTATTAAAAATACTAAAGCTTTTAGGTTTATAAGCAGCTATAATATCTATTTAAAAAGTATAAATACTATTATAATATTTATAATTATTTTTGTATTTTAAACTTAATATATATTAAAAAATATTAATTATTAGCTAGTAGCTAATATAGTATTATTATAAATAAATAGCAAACTTACTAGTATTTTTATTATTATTTTTATTATTATTTTAAATAAATAATTTTTTTTAGAGCTTCTTAATATATTATTATAATAAAAAAGTAATAAAATAATACTTTACTTTTCGAGATTATTATTAATAGTTTTTAACACTATTAAACTTAGAAATATAGTTTAAAAAACTATTAATTTTAACTTAAATTTATTTATTTATTTATTTAATTTTCTTCTTAATCTAAAAAACTCTTAAAAAACAATTTTAAAATTGGAATAATTATAATTAAAAAAAATTTCAATTTTAAAATTGAAAAGTTTAAAAATATATATATTTTATAAAGTATAAATATTTAATTTTAAGCTTAAATATTTTAAAATTAAACTTATACAAGAAATTGTTATAAAAAACATAATATTATTAGCAAATCGCTAAAACTAAACTTTTATTTATATTATAAAAATATAAAAATAAATACAGTTTATAATAAAATAATAATTTAGAGTCTCTAAATCTGAAATGTTAGTATTTTAAGCTTTTATTTCTAGTAAAAATAAAATAAAATCTTTAATAAAAATATTTAAAAGCTTTTTTAATAAATAAAAACAAAGTTTTATAAGCAAATAAAATTGCTTATTTAGTTCTTTATTCTTTTAAATATATTGAAAAAGCAGGAAAATTATTATTATTAAATATAGTTTAATATTAAAAAAAGTTAGTTTCTAGTTTCCTTTTTAGTAAATAAAATACTAATAGATTCAAGTATAAATAATCGCTTTAAGGGATTATTTGTATATATAATTAATATAGTTACTAACTAGAAAAATATTAAAGACTAGCTAAAAAGTCTTTTTAACTAACTATTTTTTTAAAGCTTATATTTTACTTAAAGAAATACTAAGTTTCGGGCGGAGTTAGCGCGGAATTATATCATTTATAGAGTAATTAGTGCCTAAAACACTGAGTCCTAATATTAAAAATTTTTAATATTAAAAATTAATATATATTTAAAGTCTATAAACTTATAAAAGCAGTTACTGCTCTAAAAATATATTAAATAAATATATAAATTATTTAATTATAATTATATAATATAGTATTTAGATTCTGCGGTTAGAGATTATAAATAATTTATATTAATAAAGAATTATATAAAATATAAAAAAAACTTAACAGAGTTATTTTTAAACTATTTACATTTAAAATTAAATATATAAGACTTGTTTAGCGATATTAAAACGCTATAAAACTATTTCCCGGGCTTATAATCTATTAAATAGTAAAATAGTTAAAGCTTAGTTACTAAGTAAAAATAAAATTATTGACTCAGCTATAGCCGAATTACCTAGTGCTTATTTCTGCGCCGGATAGCTAATATAGAATTCAATATAACTATATAAGATTTTAACAAAGTTTTTAGAACTTTTAAAAAAAATTTTAAACTTAAAAATAATCTTAATTTTATTATTTAAGATAAAGATATTAAAAACAAGTTTTAGATATTTAAATTCTAAAAATATATTAGTAAAGACTTACTAAATAATAATAATAATATTGCTATTTAAATATAATAAGAAAACCTAGAAATATATTATATTATATTTAAAAAAATTATAAGTATTATTCTTGTCCGAAAGATTAAATATCTTATTAATATAAAAACAGTATAATAATTTTTATACAAAATATATTTGCTAAAAGATTTCAAATTTATTTATAAAATAACTAAAAAGTTTTTATATATTTTACTTAATTAACACTTTAACTTATACAAATATTATAATAAATTCTATAAGCTTTATAATAAATTATTTAATTTTAAAAAAATAATATAATTTAATAATATCTATTTTATAATACCCTTTTATATAGACTTTAATTTAAACTATTAATATTATATAAATATTTTTAATAAAAATTACCAATTTTTTATTGCAATAGCTAAAGTTTTTATTGTATAATAACTAGAAACTAAGCTAATATAAGTAGTATTTTCTTAATTAAAATATAATTTCTTTTATACTATTATTTATTTATTAAATAATAAAGCTTTAGATAATATAACTATAAATATTTATACTTTTGTAATAGCTATAAATAATATATATTCTAATAATATTAATAATTTATTTTGCTTAAAAAGCGAAATAATTTTAAATACTTTAAGAATATTATATTAATATTGTTAAAATTATTAAATAATATAATAGAAAAGGTTATTTTAAGCGTTTTTATTATAATTATTCAGACTATAAAAATAACTACAAGAGAAAATATAAATATAATAGCTAAAATTAAGTTTTAAACTAGAAGAAATAGGAAAATACTTGTATTAAATAGAAATTTATTAATATCCTAAAAAACAAGCCTAAAACTAAGAATTTCTATAATAGCTAATAAAATAATAATATTAAACCCACTACTAATATTGCAATTGTTATTAATAATAATATTACTATTTATATATTAATAGCAACTTTAATTAAAAAAAAAACAAATATTATTTTAAATCTTTAATCTAAGCGTAATTTATTATATTATCAGCGATATTAGTATTTATATTAATATAATATAGCTGTTTTCTTTTATTAATATTAATAAATAAAATAGTAAATACTATTTTTTTTATAAAAGTTACTTTAGCAATATTTTAAATTTTATTATAAATAATATTTTTTATATATTAAATAATCTATTTAATTTTATTTCTAGTTCTAAGTTTTATAAAGCTAAATATCTATTAGAATATATATTTAATAGTATTAAGATAAATAATAATAGTATTATAGCTATTTGTAAAAAGATTAATTTTTGTTATTTTAATTTAAACTACTAAACACTTAATAATAATAGTAATATGAATGCTTTATATAGTATAATTAAAAACTATATAATTTATAATAAAAAAGCAATAATTTTATAATATAAATTTATTAGCTATATAAGTAGATAGAATATTGCTTATTTATTTTATTTTATTAACAGTATTAATCTATAAAAAGTTCTTTTAAATAATAACTATTATTATATTATTTATATTAAAATTTATATAAAAAACTTACTATATAAAAAATATATTAATCCTAGTAATAATTAAAATAAGTTAATCTATATAAATATTTTTAAACTAATTAAAAGCGTTTTTAGATATATTAAATATATTTGTTTTTTTACTAAAATTGTTTTTAAGAAAATAATAGTCTATTTTATATTAAATAAGAATAGCTTATATATATTAAAAATATTTAATAACTATTATATTGGCAAAAAAAAAACCTGTGAAGTTATAGCAAAATACTAGCAATCTGCACTAATTTAGTACATATAAATAATTTAACTTATTAGTATAGTTTATATATATAAAAGTATAATACTTAATTTTGCTCCTTCTTTATATTAATAATAGATAAAGCCTTTATATATATATTTTTATTTTAATACTATAAAACTATTATATTATTATATAGGTTCTTTTTAATATATTAATTACTTAAATATAGCATAAAGGCATTTATTTTATATTACTAAAGAGAAATATTATTATCTTTAAGATATAAATGATTATAAATAATAAATACCTTTATAGTATTTTTATTTAATTTAATTATTT
Source organism: Bacidia rubella (assembly GCA_032158265.1). Classification (NCBI taxonomy): domain Eukaryota; kingdom Fungi; phylum Ascomycota; class Lecanoromycetes; order Lecanorales; family Ramalinaceae; genus Bacidia; species Bacidia rubella. The sequence continues at coordinate 1,015,044 of JAVTIF010000009.1, read as the reverse complement.
ATAAATAAAGGAATTATAAATAATATATTAAAGAGATATTTATATATATATATAATATAGTTTAGTCCTATAAGTATATTTAATAAACTATTAGCATTATTATTTAATATATTTAATAAATAAGATTTATAATAAATATTTTAAATATTAATATCTTATATAATTATACTTTTAATTAAATATAATAATATTAAAAGCTTAGCTTACTTTATTATACTTAAATTGAATTATTTTGCTATTTAATTAAATAATTTACTAAATTATAATATATTTATACTTATTCTTTTCTTTTAATATATTTCTTTATTCTTTTCTTTTAACATATTTCTTTATTTAATATAATCTATAATATTTAAGATTTTATTTATTTTACTATCTTTATTCTCTTTAATATAATGTATATTATATAGCTTTAATCTTAGCTATTTATATAAATTAGTTTATTCTGCTTTAATTAATAGGCTTATTAAGTTATTATTATAGATATTTTTTACTTTAATAAACTTATAATATATATTAAAGAAATCGCGCTGTTGTCTTTTAATACTTATTAATATCCTTTTTATATGTTTTAATTTTATAGTTATAGCTAAACTTATATTAAACTCTTTATTATATAAATCTTCAAAAGTAATTAAATATACTATATTAATTAATTTAATTAAGCAGATAATATTGCTTTAAATATAATTTATAGTTATTCTTTTCTCAATTAAATTCAATATTATTTCTTAATATTCTTTGTTTTATACTTTTTATAACTGCTAGATATAATTATAAGCTTTTATATTATTATTAGTTTAAATTCTATATTTATTTAAGGAATTTAATTTTTAATATCTAAATTATTGAAGGGTATTATATAATATATATTACTTATAGATTCCTTGATTATATATTATATTATTATTATAAAGCAGACTAGTTTTAGTTTTAACAATTAAAATAACTTATAAGTAATATTTAAATAAGTATAACTTTAGATTAAGTGATTAAAAAATAACTTTTAATTATTATTATTATTATATTTACTAAAAATCTCTGCTTCTTTTATTATATTTATTAATAAAGTTTTATTGAACTTTTAATATAAAGTTTTAGTCTATTAATAATCTTTTTATAGTATCTAAGTATTTTCTTTTATTTTATAATTTATATTTAGTATTTATAATATATTAAATTTTTATTATTATATAACTATAAATATTGCTTATAAAATTAAGTAACTATATATTATTAATAATAATATAAAGTAGGGAATAATATATTTTATTATATGTTTTTCCCTTTATAAAGCTTTAAATATAACTTTATATCTATTGCTTTTTTATTTATCTCTTTATAAAATTCCTTTATATATTTCTATATATATAATATATATTTGCTTATTTATTATTTATTCTTTTTAAGCTAAAGGTTATACTATTTATTTATTATTCCCTTTAATATTAAAGTAATAAAATTAAAAATAGCTTTAATTATTATTTATATATAATTAATACTTAATTAACAATATTTATAATAATAAAGGTTATTTTATAACCCTATTATTCTATAATCTTATAATTTGTTTTTTTATTTCTTTTCTTTATTTTTCTTTTTAAGCTTGAGTTTATTAAACTTATATTATTTATATTAATTAGAATATCTTTACTTATTCTATAGTAAAAAGCATTAATAAATATTTTTTAAGCTTATTTATAATATAGGTTATATTTTATTAATTATAGCAAGTTATATTGGATTTTATAGTATATAAATATAATTTTTATTAAACTATAATATAAGATTATTTATTTTTATCTTTTTATATTTTAATAAAACTAATTTATTATTTATTATATTTAATTTTATATTTATATCTTTTATAATATTATTAATATTTTTTTTACTTTGATAATGCCTTTCTTCAATTAAAAATAAGTTATTTTTAAACTAAAAGAATATTCTTAAATAATAACTATATTAATTAGCAAAGTAAATTTATATTAATTGTCAAGATTTTTGACTATTGTCAAATATATTGAAAATATTGTTGTGGGAACTAGCTGAGAATACAATATAAATATATTAGGGCCGGACACTATATCCGATTAGGTAAAGCATATCCCAATGCTTCCTAAGCTATAGGAGAACCATAATAATTATCTATAAACAGAGAAATAATCTTTATATTATGCTAGCATATTCTTATACTCGATAATATATTATATATACTTATTATATACATTCTATTTTTCACATTTCTTCCAGCATCTTATTAGCTATTTTTAGAATTGAAATTTGCTTTTTAATTTAGTAGAGTAATATATAGCGACGAGGTATTGTTAGTAATATTCCTTATTAATATTAAAGGGAGATATTAACCTATTTATTATCCGAGCAAGAGTATTAATTAATATAATAGCTGGTTATTAAATAATAAAGGTTAAGCAAATTATAAAATTCTAAGTATACTAAAAATAGAAAAGAAGAATAACCAGAATAGCTAGCTAGTGCACTCAGAGCTACTTAAATTGTCTAGAAATAGCTTAAACATAAACAATAAACTTAGAGATATATGTTTTGTTGTATGTTATTAATAATTATAATAATAAGTATAACTTTTATAAGTTTACTAGCGGTTAAATTATATATTCTTTTATACTTTTTTACTTGCGTTGCTATAATAACTATTATAGGTATTGCTTTATACTTTTAAAGTATAACTAAGCATATAAAAAGTATCTATAATACTTATATAAATATTAGCAACTAAGTTATATTTAAATTAATCTAGCTTTTTTTCTTTTTTGTATATATAATAAACTCGCAGCTTTTAAAGATATACTAAAGCCTATTATTATAGTGGTGGCAAGAGAGCTTATTATCGCTTTTAAGGATAATATTATTATTGCTAATATAGCTGATTTAGCTAATAATATTAATTATAGCCTTAATATCAATCTAATAATCAATTTTATAGCTAGATATTGAAATTGGCATATACTTTAAATTATATATTCTAAATGTCCTTTATTTATTGTATATAAGATGCAATATCGCTAACACCTATTAATAAAGGAATTAAATTTAAGTATAATTATAGCTAGAATATATTATATATATATTAAAGATTATTTAACTGAAAGAACCCTAATTAATTAATAATAGTAAAAACCTTTTATATACAATGAATAGCTAACTTTTTTATTATAGTATCTTTTCTGGAGTATTTAAAGGTTTTTAATTTAGCAAGGAGTTCAGAACAACCTAGCCGGAAACAAATTAATATTATATTATATTAAGGTATAATAATTATAGCTATATTATATAACTATTTCTTATGCTTTAATAATTCTTTATAATACTAATTATATGCTTTATTATCTAATATTATAATAAGATTTGCTTATATAATTTTATAGCCTTTAGTAGAAACTATATCTTTAAGATATTATATAAAGGCAGCGACTTTAAATAAATTACTATCAAATTATTTTACTTTTTTAAGTTACTAGTATATATCTATATACTACAGAGCAAATACTAATAAAGTATTATTCTCTTTATCTTAAAAAGGCTATTTGCATAAAAAATAGTAAGAGCGAGACTAAAAACGGGATTCTAAAAAGGTAATATATATATTTATTTGTATTATTATAGTTATTAGATTATTTAGCTTCTTATTAGTATTATTACTATTGTTTTCCTTATTTGCTAGTATTATATTTATAGCTAAAGAAATAAAGCTTTTTTGCTATATTAAAGGATTTTTTTTATATTCTTTTGCTTCTTTAGTAAGCTGCATATCTTATTAATATAATATTTCATAATATTTAAATAAAATTATATATTTGTTAAAAAGCTTAGTTAAAGATTGAATATTTAAAGTATTTTATTATTTTTTTATAACTTGCTAAGGTAGTATAAGGGGGAAAAAAAGGTTTAACTTAGGCAGATAAGCTATTAAAAAGTGGTTTAAAGCTTATAATTAATATATAATAATGCTTAAAAGTGATCTTTAAGTATTGCTACTAATTATTAAGAATTTTGACTATTATTAAATGTATTGAAGATATTATTGTAGGAACTAGCTAAGAATGCAATATAAATACATTAAGGCTAGATACTATACCCGATTAGGTAAAGCACACCCTAATACTTTCCAAGCTATAGGAGAACTATAATATTAATAATATAGTAATTTATTTGCCTTAGCTCTAGCTATATATTATTATTTATATACTAATTAAAAGCTATTAGCGCTTTTTTAGTTTGATATTAACTTATATAATTTATTTAGATTTTTTATTAACTTATATATAATTATTAAGATATTTAAATAGTTTAATATTAAGAATCAAAAATAGCTTAAATTATAATTAATATTTTAAATAAATATATAATTAAGTAAAGAAGTTAATAATATCTAAAATAATTATACTATAAAATAATAATTTTAAAGAATATTAAATTTAATAGCTAATATAATATAAAGATAATAATATATAATATTTATATAAAGATTAAAGAGCAATAATTCAAACTAAGGTATTAATATACTCTTAGTATATTAATATTAATCTTTATTAAAATATAGGAAAAAAGAGCTTTAGCTATTTAATTTAATAAAATTATTAATTATTTCTACTGTTTTTAAGTTTAGTTATATTTTTTCCTGCTTAATAATATTAAAAATACTATTATAATTTTTAACCTTTATAAAATAATACTACTTTTTACTTTTATCTGTTTTTTTTAGTTAAATATTATTTTATATAATTAATTTATTATATTATATTCTTTATTTTAACTGTATTAATAATTTTTATTATTGTTTAGCTAGATATTAATAAATATATAAACTTTAAGTTTCTTAATTTATTAATATTAACTTATTATTCTTATATTATCTATTAAACATTGAAAATACTATTATAGTATTTGCTTATATTTTATATATTTAAAGTTTATTAGAGTTATTACCTTTATTAAAACCTTTTAAATATTAAGCTTTATTAGCTAAAGGTTTATATACTATAAATAAAGCGCTAAAAAAAGCTTAAGTATAAGCTATTACTTTTAAATAAATTATCTATAATTTATTATATTAGTCTTTTAAACCCTTTAAAAATAATAAATATTTTAACTATTAATAGCTTTATTAATAATATTAGTTTTTAAGTTAAATAGCTTTAATTATTAATTATTTATAAGTCAATTTTAATAATAAAATCTATTTATAAGCTTAGCTTTAGTATTTAATTAATATATATAAATATAATATTAATAAGTACCTTGCTTAAGACATCTTATCAAAATATCTTTATAATTAAAAGCTATTTTTTATAGTATTATTTTAAATGTTATTAGGAATATATATATACTTAATTATATTATTATAAAATATTAAGTAATCTTATATAAAATAAAGATAAAAATATAATATTTTAAAGCTAAGCTCTTTTAAATCTAATAAACTTAGTTATAATAGCTATAATATTTCTAATAAATAAAGGTTAATCTAGAATATATATATTTTAATATAACTATAAAGGATTTTACATTTATAAATATTCTTTAAGCTAATTATTATATAATAATTTTATATAATATTAATATATATTTAGCCTAGGTTTAATATTATATTTTACTATATTTTTATAAGTTATCTTTTTCTTAAGCTTTATTATATAATATATAGTCTTTTATTAGCTTTACTGCGTTTTAAATAAATATAATATAAATTAAATTAAAGATCTAGCTCTATAATATATTAATAACTAAGAATAAATAATCTATTAAAATTATAATAAATATTAAAATATATTTTAAGTTTATATTAAGTTTTATAGATTAAAGTTATTAATTAATATTTAGCTAACTTTGCTTTTAAATTTTATTTTTATTTCTATATTATTTTTATACCTTTTTATTATTAAAAGTAGATTTATAGTTAAGTACTTTTATTTTAAAAAAAGTATATTTTATTATATTTTAATTAAAGCTTTATTCTATTTTATTAACTACTTTCTTTTATATAAAAGGGTTATTAAATTTTTTTCTCTTTAGTTTTAATAAGTATTATTAATAATAGATAAAAGCTTATAGTAACTATTATAAAAAATCTTACTTAAAATATATTTTTAAGCCCTTTTATTAATAACCTTTATTAGCTTTTTATTCATAATATAGAAAATAAACTTTATTTCTTTTATAAAAATAATACTATTCTATAGAACCTCTTTAAATTTACTAAATAAAATATTATTTAAATTTGCCTTTAACCTTTTCTTATTTATTAATAATAATAGGTTATATAAAAGATATATAATTTATTATTCATCTATTTTTTATTTTATTCTTACTTATATTAGTAGTTCTTTAAAGGATAAATAACCTCTATATTCCTTAATAAATAGAATTTAATCCTGCTTTTTTAAAATCCTCTTTTTAATATTTATTTTATATTTTATTATAATCTTTTTAAGGCAATTAAATTTTTATCTTTATTAATCTTCTTTATATAATTTATTTAAGTTAAAGACATAAATAACTTAATTATTATTTAGCATATTAAAGAAATAAGTATTTAAAGACTTAAAAATCTAAATTAAACTCTTATTTATTATATTTTAATGAAAATTATATATTATTAATTTATATTAATTCTCTAATTCCTTTTTAAAAGCATTTCTTAATTTATTAAATATTTCTTAAATATACTTTAATCCTTTCTTTAATTTATCTTTTTTAATATAAATAAAGCTTAAATATAGCTATTCTTTTTAACTTATTATTAAATTAAATATCTTTTTTAATATTATTTAAATATATTATATTTATATCTTTATAAAAGAACCTTAAGTTTTATAAATTATATAAATTAAACTTAGTCTATGCAATATTTTTATAGCTATAATAAAGGATTATTTAATTAGTATAATAATATTAATATCTATTTTAAGGTAACATTCTTAAGATTTCTTTTATATATATATATATCTCTTATTAAAAGATAATATTAAAGATAACAATTAAATACTAATAATATTATTTAAAATATATAAATAACTTTAAAAAGTCTTTAAAGCTATACTGTCTCTTTATAGTTCTATAATTGTTTTCTTTTCATCTTAATACTTTTATAGTATATTTCATCAATATATTATAGCTTTTTTTTAATTAATTCTAATAAAATATATTATATTATAAAATTTTGATATATTATAATAAATAATTATAATATTATAAATAAATATAAATAGATAAATATAATATAATAATATTAAGGATTTATTTATTAGTTTGTAGATATAGTTACTATAATTTCTAGATTCTTAATTAATATTACTTTTATTATAAATATGCATTTTTCTTTAATATAATTTGTTTTATTTATATTATATTATATGTTTTTTAATAAAAAATAGTTATTGCCCTTTTTTTAAACTATAATTAATTATATAGCTTTTTTATTTTTAATTTCCTTCTTTGACTTTATTGTTTTTAAATAATTTTTAATATTTATTAACTTATTATAAATATTAATAAAAAACTATAATATATTAATTTTTTTTTATAAATATCAATTTATATTAAATTTAATAAATATAAAAAGGTAAAATTATTATTACTTTAATATTAGCTTTAAATAAATTATTTTAAAGCAACTTAAATATATTAAAATTCTTAGATTTAAAATAATTATTATAATACTAAAGTTCTTTTTAAACTTAACTTAATCTTAAACCTCATTAAAGAATTCTTACTTAAGTATAATAAATATTATTAATAGTTTTTTTTATTAAGCTATTAAAAAGATATCTTTTTATGATTTAAGGTTATTTAAAATTATATATTTAATAATATTAAAAGTAAGATATTTAATAAATTATAGATTAATATAAATATTGCTAAAAAAGCAGAACTTTGAAGAAAATAAAGTATTTTTAATTAATATTAATCTTAATCTTCCTTTAATTATTAATTAATACCATATAATAATACTTTAACCTGAGATATTCTTTAGAGTATTAAGCTTTATATTATATTTTTTTTAGTTTTATATACTTTATATACTTTATATACTTTATATACTTTATATACTTTATATACTTTATATACTTTATATACTTTATATACTTTATATTTATTATATTAATTAATAAATTTTTATTAACTTATGAAAAACTCCTTATATAATATAGTAAGTTTAATAATATTAGTAAAGAATAATATATATAATAAAGCAATATCTATATAATAATAAATTTTTATATTACTTAAATTACTTTTAATATTTAATTCACTTTAAACTAAATAATTATTTTAAGAAAGACTTAATATAAAGTTATTATATAAATAGTTTTTAATAAGCTCTAAAAAGATAATATTATTACATATATTTATTAAACTAAAATTTTTGATATGAATTATTTTAATAGAAACACTATATTATTAAGGAAAAATGGATTTAGTTTAATTTAATTATATATTAAGAAGCTAATTAATATAACTTTATATTTAATAAGTAGTAATTCAAATAATATAAGACTGCTTTTAATTATATACATTTATAAATCTTTATAAATAAAGTTTCTTATAGTCTGATTAAAGTTTATTATTTAGCTATTTTTATTTGCGGTTTTAATTAGCTTTATACTCTAGAAAACTATAAATTTTTTTCTATATATATTTGCTCATAATAAATAACTTAAGATTAAACAGTTTTAATTAAATATTATATAATAGTATTATATTAATTTATCTTAATATCTTTATTAAGTATAAATTTATTAGCATTTCTTTTATTAAAGCTAATATCTTATTTTTTTATTTAGTTTTAGCAGTTTTTTATTTATAAATATTTTATTAAAGTTAAAAAAACCTTTAAGTATATAAACTTAAAATTAACACCTTTCTTAATTAGCAAACTTTTATAATAAATAATATCTTCCTTATTTATTTAAAATACTTCTGTTATTTAATATTAATGTTTTTATAAAGTTGTACTTTATTTCAGTTAAAAGCTTTATAAATATAATAAAGATAATCAAGTTTCTATTAATTAAAAAACTAAAAAAGATATTATATCTAATATTTTGCTTATTTATATTTCTAGCTTATATAAATAAAATAATAATATAATAATTTAATCTTTTTAAAGTATTTTAATATATTAATATAAATTATATATAAAGTTCCTTTTTTATCTTTATTGCTTCTAAATAAATTCTAATAATTATAAGCTTAATAATGATTTTTATTAACTTATTAAAAGTATTTATTAAAAAATAATATATATTAATTTTATTATATATTAGCTTTGAGATTTATTACCTTGAATAAACCTTAAAAGCTAAAACCGTTTTTATTATATTATTAGCTATAAATTAATATTTATTAAAAGAGATAAATATATTAAAAGTCTTTAATTTATAGTAGTTAAAGTAATATTAAGCTCCTTTTTAGGCTTTAAGTTAATTATAGAATCTATTAAATTTAAAGTTAAATTTAAAATAAAATATAGAAAATTCTTATTAAAATAAAGCTACTTTTATAGCTTTTAATATTAATATAGTTATTAAGAAGTATTACTTAATCTCCTATTAAAAACGCTTGAGAACTATTTAAAAATACTATTATTAGCTATATTATAATGTATTTAGCAAAATTTTATCATTATAATAAATATTATTATTCTAGTTATTAAATATTATTAGCTAATAATATTACTATTATAAAAGAATATAAAATTAGAGCTTTTTAATATTTATCATTAGTACTATTAAAATAATAATAATTTTAAGCTTTAATTTATAAAAATGAATATATAAAATATTTAATAAGATTAAAATAATTTATTTATAAATAAAAGGCTTTTATAGATTAATTAGATAATTTATTAATAGTATATAATAGTATTTAACTTATTATTATTAACTATAAAGATTAAATAGCTGAAGACTTTATATAAAAAGTTATATATAGTTAATAATTATCTATTAATATTATTTACTTTATTAAGCTAATAAATATAATTAAATATTATTTTTTCTATAGATATTAGTTTTGATTTAATATTTATAGTAAAAGTAAATTAATATCTAAAAATATAATAAGTTTTATAATAAAGATTTTTGTTAAATGTTTATTTAAGAAAATATATTAATATATCTAAATATAAATAATAAGTTTATATAAACTATAGCAGCTTTTAATAATAATAAAATTAAATATTAAATATGAATAATATTATAAAAATAAGATATTCTTTATATAACTTAAGAATAAAAGATTTTAACTAAAAACCTTTATTTCTAGGAATTATCTATTTATATATATATAGAAAACATTAATATTTTATAAGGTTTAAGATTATAATAAGAATATTTCCTTTATTAATAAGAAAGATTTGCTTATATAAGATACTTTTTTAAATCTTTATTATTTTAGCTTACTATATTAGTTAAGTTTTTTTATATAAGTTTTTTATAAATTCATTAATCCTCAATCATATTTAAAATATTTTTATAACAAAGATCAAAATCTTTCTTATAACTTTTAATATCCTATATAAATTATTAGTACTTATAGTAAAAGATTATCTTTTTACTAGTAATAATATTTACTAAAAAAAATAAAAAAAATAGCTTATTAAGGGTTTTAAGATCAATAACAAAAAAGTACTTAATCTTATATATAAGTTATTTAATTTAAATTATCTTTAGCTTCTTTTATTGCCTTTTTTGTTTGCTTTATTTCTTAATAAATTTTATATTATTTATCTTAAAATTCTATATAAGTATATTAAATAGAATTAAATAACAAAATTCTAAATTCATTTATAAACCTTAATTTATTATTTATAATTAAATATTGACCTGATTTACTTATTTAAAAATTATATTATTAATAAAGCTTTTATAAATAGCTTTATAATATAATTTAAGAATATTATATATCTCTTTAGTTATATATTAAATACTGCTAGTAAGTATTATTAATATAGTTGTTTTAATTATTTTAATAATAATGCTATTATATTTATTTTAATTAATTAAAGTATTACTTAATTAAGCTTTAAATCTTGCTTGTTAATTATAAAATAGTTAATAATATAAGTCTTTATAATAATAATATTTTTTAAGTAATAATAAAAAAGTTATTATTATATTAATATTTAAGTAAGCTTTATAAGAAAATAAGAGTATAAATTAAAAAATTATAGTAGGCTATTTGCAAAATTAATATTTTATATCTTATTTAAAATAATATTATCTTAAATAACTTAAATATTATAATAGTAAACTATATATTATTAATTTATTATAAATTTATTAAGTTTTATTTTAAATTATAGATTTTATAGATTTTTTTTTAAGTTTCTAGAGTAATTTTAATATTAAAGTTTTTATTATAGCCTTTAGTAGCACTTTTCTAAGTATTTTAAAGTCTTAGTTAAGTTATTATTTCTATAATTAATTTAATAAAAAAATAATTATTATTTAAATATTATTAATTAAGTTATAATTTTCTTAGTTTAAATAAGCTTCTTATATTTATTAGTTTTATAAGTTAACTTATAAATTATTTTTCTTCTTTTTAATATATTATATTATAATAATAATAGTTAATTATTAATAAATTATTTAAAGAAAAAATATTAAAATATTTTAATTATTTCTTAAATATTAAAAAGTATTTTTAGCAGTTTTAAAGAAACTTAATAATTATATTTAAAAAATTATACTTTACTTTTTTTATATAAGTTTAACTTAATTCTATAGTTATACTATAGAAATTTACTATTAATTATAAATATAAAATAATAAAGAAAATCTTTTTAATTAATATTTTATTAATAATTCTTTATATATATATTATTTTATACTTAAAGTTTACTTTAATTTTATTTAAATAGCTAATAAATAATTAATTAAAATTAATATAATTAGTTAAAAAATAGTAAAAAGCTTTTAAGAAAATACTTTATTTAATCTAGAGAGTTATAATATAATATTTATTATAATAGTTATGAGTTTTAATTATTTTGCAAAACTTAATAACTATTAATTCTTCTCTATAAAGCTTTTAACTTATATAAATGCTAATAAATTAATCTTTATTAAAAACCTCAATATTACAAGCGGCTAAACCTTAATAAAGGACTTAAAAAAAGGTAATAAATAATAAATCGTTTTAGTTTCTTAATTAAAATACTTAATAATATTTATTATTATTATCTAAAAGAGTATTTTTATTCTTAAATCTATTTAAGTCTATTAAGTTAATAAAACTCAATAGTTTAATTATCTTTAAAGAATTATTATATATAAATAAAATCAATATTATATATAATATATTTAAGTTATATTAGTAATATTATTATAAGTACTTAATTAATAAATATTAATAAAAACTCTATAAACTATATTATAAATTTAGTCTTAAAAATCCCTTAGATAATATTATATTAATATTTTATTTATACATTTTATAAGTAAGTTAATCAGCTATTTTATAATACATTATATTTTATTATATTAAATAATTTTATTTAATTAGTTTTTAGATTTAAAATAATTTAAAGGATTATAAATCCTACAATAATAAAGAATATACTTGAATAGCCTCTACTTAAAAGAATAAAATAAAGAATAAGCTTTATTATTAATATTTAAATTAATTATTATAATATTTCTGCTTATTAAGGATAAAGGCACAATATTCAATATATTAATAAAGCTTTTAAATAAAGTATTTAATCTTATATCTTATATATAGGAAAATTAAAATAATAGTTATATATTTGCTATAGTTTTATAGAAGTTAATAGTAATTTTACTTATAAGTCTTAGAAAGGAAAAATCTTTGTTTTTAATATAATATAAAAAGAAAAATATAAGTTATTAATTTATATTAATAAAGAAAAGTATTATTAATAAATATAACTTAACTAAATCTATATATAAGGGGTTTATAGCTTTTATATATTTATTAATTCATTCTTATTTAAAATCCTTTATAATTAATAAAGATATTTCTATATATTTTTAATTATTTGTTATTATATAAAATTAAATATAATATGGAAATTTATAAAAATAAAAACAAAATAATAAAGATTAAAAAAGGAAAGATTAATATTAAAAAATAAATATATATATATATATATAAGCTTATAGGCAGAAAAGAAAAGAGAATAAAGGAAAATATATTAGCTTTTAATTAGCTAAAAGAAAAAAAGAAAAAGAAAAAAATAGCAAAAAAAATAACTTATATATTTATAATATAGTATTTAAATATATAAATTATTTAGTTATTTAGTTTAATACTATAATTTTCCTTTTTCTTAAGCTTTAATAATATAGTTATATTATAAAACAGCTACAAATTGCTTTTTACTTTATTATATTTATATCTTTATATCTATTAACTAAAATATTATTCTTATTAGGGTCTTAAAATAAAGTAATAAGAATATATTAGAATTCTATCTATGAAGGTCAGATAAAAGTCGTCTGATCTTAGATTACAATATGTGCTTGGCGCTAAGCTTAATAAGTTTAGCGCCGGCTATAAGCGAATATTATTCTTAATACGCATACTGCAGTTTTGCTTTCACACTGTAATACGACCCTTTTCCTCTAAAGCGAGCTCCGATAAGCTTTTTAAGGACTAAGCGTACTAACTAAAGCGTGCGATACACTTCCTTAGTCAATATGATTAAATACTACAGCTATAAATTAAAATCTTAAGTTAGTAGTTAACTAATAATATAGCGAATATAAAGCTTTAGTCTTTAAAAGTCTTAAATAATAAATATAGCCTAAGCTTGTCTAGGTATTTATAATAAAAGTCGGCAATTAGGTTTAGATAGCCGGCGGTATTAGTCTAGTTTTGCTATTGCAGCTATGTATTCTATTCCGGTAAACAAATATACTTAATTCTGTATTTCAAACAGCTTTTCTTTTTTGTAATTAAGTTTTTCAATTTCCTATTAATTTTTAAATTAACTACTTCTAGCGCTTTGTTTTTTTCTCTTTTTTCGTCGACGTATATAAATGGCAGCGGTAGTATAACCTAGCTAAATAAAGGGTCGTACTCGTCTAGATATAGGAGCTATAGATAGAAAACTAGGTAAACTTTTTTTATAGATTTAGGAAACTTAATCTTATAGGCGTAGTAATTAATTATTTTTATAACTTTGAATAGACCCAAGTTTTTATAGTCTAGGGACTTTAACGGCTATATTGTCTTAATATTTCGGGCGTCGAATATTACTATATCGTCTATTTTTAGCTCTAGTAATAGGTGCCTATAGCGATCAGCTTATTGCACTTGCTTTTCTCGTAATTATTTAAGCTTTTTTTTCAATATTAAGCGTATTTTATTAAGTTTCTATATTAGTATATCTACTGCAATAATGTTTTTTTTCTATAGCAGTATTACGCCAAATAGAATATTGTTAAGGGCTTCTAGTCCTAACTATAGCAAATAACTTTTAATAACCAAAAATAGTACTAAGCCTATAAAGGCGTTCTTATCGGAGTTAGCTTTGAACTCTATAATAGGTAAAAAGTCTATTCAATCATTTTAATTGTAATTAATATAAGCTTTTAAATATTATTTAAATACGGCGTTAGTATTCTCTGTCTAGTTATCTATTTCAAAATAGAAAACTATTAATAGCTTAAAGCTTATACTTATATGCTCGCAAAGCCTTTTTTAGAAATATAATACAAACTATATACTATAATCTAAAATAATAGCTCTAGAGTAGTCTTTTTTACGTTATATTTATTCAATAAAAGCTTAAACTATAGCTTTTACTTCTAGTCAATCTAATATAACGAACTTTTTCTTTTTTAATAAACGGTTTATTATTATTATAATATATTGAAATATTCTTCCGTATTTTTTATAATAAAGCAACGCTATAATAAAGTCAATAAAAATATTAGTTTAGTAGCGGTTAGGTACTAGAAATAGCTTAAGTAAGCCCTATTTACCTTTATAATAGCTTTTTAAATACTTATAAATATAATAGCTTTTAATGAAACAAGCAATTAAACCCGTTATTCTAAACCAATAATACTCGCAATTAACACGATTATAAGTAATTATGCAGCCTATGTAACCGCCGACTAGTAACTTATAAATAAGCTTAATAAAGTTTGTTCGTAAGGTTTTATTGTTATCTAGAATAAACAATCACTAATAAACGTATAATAAATCATTGCATACCTTATATACGTTTAATTCCAGCTTTAAAGATTCTTTTTTTATTAATTTTAAAAGTATTTTTCGGACACTAGTGTTTTTAGAGTGAATAATTGCTTATATAATATTATTATTAGAATAAGCTATTTAGATTCTCTGTATAATCTCGTTTTAAGACATAAAAGCGTCCTTAGATAATTCTTTTATTTACTTCTTATCTAAGATTATATTTTTAAAAGTATCTAATAGCGATTCTTTTTATAACTCTTCGCTGTCTTCTCTTTCTTCGTTTAAAGTATAGAGTAATACGAAAAAATCTATTATAATTTTATCTATTTTATCTTAAAGCATTAATACTAATTAAATTTTGAATTAAAAATCTAATCTATACTTCTCAAGCATAGTTTATATCTGAAATTAATTTCTTTTATTATTTCTATTCTCTAGCTTATAGTTTAAGCATCTAGTTAAGCTATTAAGCTTTGTCCCCTATTTTCCGGGACAATAAATAATATAAAAGTTAAACTCAGAAAGGAACTTTATCTATTGTACTTGCCTATAATTAAATTATTTTAAAAATATAAAATACTCTAAGTTTTTATAATTAATAACTATATAGATCAGATTTTCGACTAGTATTCCCGCTAGTTTAGAGTACTATTCTTTAAAAACCTTTATAATAGCTAGAAGCTTTTTATTATAAATCTTATAGTTATATTCTTACAATATTATCTTCTTAGATAAATAAATAACTAGTTTGAAAATATTGTTAAAATCGCATTAAAATAGTACTACGGCGATAATATAGTCGGAAACATCTATTTCTATCTATATCTCTTTATTGAAATCAAAATGAATCAATACTAGTACTATAGTAAAAACTAGTTTTAAAGCTTTAAATATTTTCTATTCTAGGCTATTTAGCGGCTAAGGGTAATTAAAATCTTTTTATGTTTTAGATTTTATAAAAGCTATAAAGGATATAATGATTTTAAAATAGGCAAGAATAAAACACCTATAGAAATTTGCAAAGTCTAAAAAAGCCTATATATCCTTTATATATCGGGGGTTTTTCTATTGAAAAATAACTTTAATCTTTTTAGGATTTATTTTAATATCTATAGTTATAATAATAAACCCTAAGTATTTAACTTCTTTTATATCGAAATTGTATTTATCGATATCGAAGAAGAGCTTAGCCGTATATAACTTCTCGAATATTACGCTAATGTATTCAATATGCTATTCTTTAGTATCGCTATAGACTAAAATGTTATCTAGATAAATAGTATAGAAAAAATCCAAATACTTATAAAGCACTTAATTAATTAGTACTTAAAACGTTTCTAAAGCATTATATAGCCTAAATAGTATTATTATATATTTATAGAAGCTATAACAAGTTAGGAAAGTGGTTTTCTCCTCGTCTCCTTCTTTAATCCTAATCTTATTAAATACGGCGATAATATCGAACTTAGTATAATACTAAGCTTAATATAGCTGTAATAGAATTTCTTTAATAAATAGCGGAGCGTTGCGGTTCTTAATCGTTAAAAAGTTGAATACTTAGTAATTAAAATAGACTTAGAATCCTCTGTCTAGTTTTTTCCTAATAAATACGGGTATAGTATATAATAAAATACTAAATCGAATATATCTTTTTTTTAGTATATTATGTTGACTGTCTACCTAGCTTAGTGGTGCAAACCCGCTCTCGTAGGGCCCTAACTAACGAAAACACTAAAGATAAAAAAGAAAAAAAAGAGAAAAGCAGACATCCTATACTAAATACTATAAACCAAAGCTTTAATACGTCGGCTCTTAATACGTCTTTGTATCGAGCTTTAGTTTGCAACAATAAAAGTCGTTAAGCCGAGGTTTTGCCGGCCATACCGAGGTTTAACCGAATAATATTAAAATAAATATACTAAGTCGGATTATAATAGTACCCCCCTTCTTTAGGTCTATTATAACCTTATAATATGTTATAATGTCTTATAAACTAGCTTTTAAGTTTTTATATAATTTTATTTATTATTATAATTATCCTTAGCTGTTATCTATGTTGTTATATTTTTATTAGAGATATTAATTTTTGCTATAGTATATTACTAAGATACTAGTTTATCGTCCGTATTAATATAAAAATATCTCTTAAAGTGTATTATATAGTATCGTAACCGCTTAGACGCTCTTCCTCTGTTTAAGCCTTTTTTAGTAAAAACAGCAGCGCCGCCTTAGGGCTAATATAGGCTATCGATAATAAAAAAAAATAAAAAAAATAAAAAAAATAATTTATATTGCGAGGAAAAGTTTAAAACTAATTTTAATAGAAACGGCAGTAATAGCGTAATAAGCTTGCCCGTAAAAATATTTGCAATTATTATTTATTATATTATATATTCAAAGAGAAACTAATTTATTATTGCAGTTTGCTATTAAGATATTAGTTTAGTCGTTATACTAACGCAGAGATATCTTTTGAAGTATACTATATAATGTTGTAGCTATACTTATTATTTATATAAGTTTTTCTATTGATATCCTCGCCGCCCTCTTAGCGGCATAAAATAAAAAAGAGAAAAAGAAGAGAAAAAAAGGAAATATTTATATCTTTAGGATAAATATAGAGCTAGTCTATATTAAATTAGAATATAAGCGTTAGTATAATAATTCTATAGTAAGCTTTGTAAATATAATATATAGATTAGCGCATAATTAAAATACTTATATTGCGGCTTTATTGATTATTAAAGCTATATTTCTAAACAATTTAAGCCGGTCCAAAGTTATTAACTATATAAAACATTTATATTATTTTCGAGGTAGCCTTTTATGCTGTTTAGGATAGTAATTGTTTTCAGGACTACCTAGCGAC
This sequence comes from Bacidia rubella, assembly GCA_032158265.1. Lineage (NCBI taxonomy): Eukaryota > Fungi > Ascomycota > Lecanoromycetes > Lecanorales > Ramalinaceae > Bacidia > Bacidia rubella. The sequence continues at coordinate 996,956 of JAVTIF010000009.1, read as the reverse complement.
TATAGATATCTCTTATAATAGTCGTTAATAGTATTTTATAAGTTATTAAAGCCTTTAGTTTTATATTATTCGTCATTATATTTTTAATTTATTTATTTTATTTTAAATAGTACTTATCTATAAAAGCGTTTAGAAGCTAGAATCCGCTCGAATTCGTATTCTTTTTGTCCATTAACGATAATTAGTTTAAATTCTAGGTCATCTTATTTTAATAGCGGATCATTTAGGTCTTTACGGAGCAGTTTAACGTAGAAGACTTTAAAATATTTTATTGTTTTAGACAGGTCTAATTCGTATAAATAACTAATTTTCCTTGTAATCTTAAATGGCTTAATCTGTTTATTATCCAATTTCTTACTAAGACGGCTAGTTCGGATATTTTTTATATTAAGCTATATCTAGTCGCCGACTTCATATATAATATCTTTGCGGCGACAATTAATATACTCAGCTATCTGGTCCTAAGTTTTTTTTATACCGATCTATATTTCTTCTAAAATAGCTTATATTTTACTAGAGATATTAGCGGCTTAAATAGCTAGCTGCTAATTATATTATATTTTATATAGAATATTATTTAGTTTGAAGTTTATTCTAGGGTAATATCTATAATTAACAAAAAATAAAGTTATTCTAATAGCTATTAATTCAAGATTGCTATAGACTAGTTTTATTATTAATAGTAAATCTATCTAATTATTTTAATAATAATTAATAAATGTCCTTAAATATATATTAATATCTTAATTAGCTCGTTTGGTTTGTTTATTAGTTTTAGGGTAATAAACTATTGATTTATTGCTATTAATACCAAGTCTAATATATAATAATTTCTATAATATTAATATGAATTAAAGTCCGCAGTCTAACACTATACTATCCGGTAATCCGTATTAAGCAATAACTTCGCAAATAAGAATATAAGCAGTCTTTTTTAATAACAATCCTAGCTCATTATAGCATATTAGTATATAGTCTTTATTTTTACTAAGATGGCATATAATAGTTAAGATACTATTTATTTTCTAATATTTTAGAAGATTAATAATAAAATCTATTCCGAGATTTTATTATTATTATTAGGATATTGGCAAAAAATATAATAAACTGTTTAATCTATTATAAAATACTTTTATTCGTCGGTAAATATAATAATTAGCAATATACTATTTAATAGTTTTTATTATTCTAAGTTAGTAATAATATCGCTTAATTACTTCGGTGGTCTTATTTACTCCTAAATAGCTAATTAGCTTTTGATTATAGATCTTTTTAATAAAATAAATAATCTAAGATTGAGGTATTTATAGTTATTTTATCGATATAATATTTGTTGCTTATTTTTTATATATTTAAGGCTCATATTATCAATATAATTGATTATTTTTCATTTAATAGCTTTTTAGTAACAAATATAGTCCTTATTAATATTATTAACTTACTAAATAGTCTTATATACTAATAAGCTTTAAAACTACTCTCCCTTTTATAATAACAAAAAATCAAACTTATCTAATAATAGCAAGACTTAATAGTTTTCTTATTCTTATTAGTTTTTATACCCTTAATAAATTAAAGTATTTGCCTTAATATTGCTTTTACTAATATAATAATAGATCTTAAAGTTATAATATAATAAGATCTTAGTTTATTATACTTGCTTTTTAAATAGCTTCTTAGTTATTATAAAAGTTTCAAGGTTCTTATACTTAATTAAGATTTATACTAGGGTCTTAATAGCTTTTAGCTTAAGTTATTAGTATTTAAGAATATAGATAATAGCTAAAAGCTTTTTATTATATATATTATAATTCCGCTCCGCTAAGTCTAGATTCTTGCTATAGAATATAACTAGGTATATTTTATTTTTATTATTTCTTTATAATAATATACTACTATTAACTTTATTTAAAAAATTAGTTTCTAGAATATATTTTAAGCTTAAATTAAAATAACATAGTATTAAAGCTTCTATTATTATCTTTTTTAACGCGTTAAATGATTTTTCTGCTTTATAACTCTATATCTATTTTATATTTTTATATATAAAATTAGTCAACGCTTTTACTATTTTTCTGAAATTCTTTATAAACCTGCGATAGAAATTGCAGAAGCCGAAAAATTTTTAGATTTATTTTATTGTTATTAATATTCATTATAATATAATAGCTTTAATCTTTTCTAAATCTATTTTGATATTATTATTATTAATAATAATTCTAAGGAATTTGGTCTTAATAATATTAAACTTATATTTTTTAATTTTAGCTTATAGACCTGCTACTCAGAGTCTTTAAAAAACTTAATAAATATATTTTTTATACTTTTTAAAAATCTTATTATAAATAAAAATATTATTTATATAAGCTTGGCAAAACTTGTTAATATATTCGAATAATATATTATTAATATAGTTTTGCTATAACGCTAATCTGTTTAAGAGTCTAAAAGGCAAAACTTTATATATATATATATACCAAAATAAGTTAGAAAAAAAGTATATTCCTTATTATTTAGATTTATTCTTATTCTATTAAATGCTAATATAATATCGATCTTAAATAAATATTTATATCTAACTACCTTAGCCATTATTTCTTTAATTAATAATAATAGGTAATAGTTTTTTTTCGTAATATTATTAAGTTTCCGGTAATTAATATAAAAGCGTAGACTATTATTTTTCTTTTATATAAATAGAATAAATAATATATATAATATTTTAAATAAAATAATAAAACCTTTAGCTAAATAATTATCTAAGTATTTTTTTACTTTTTATAAACAATAATAATTTATATTATATAGCTTCGATTTCAATAAGTCTTTTATTTTATTAATTAAATCGATCTTATAGTTGTATTAGACTATTGCTTATTAAATACGTTAAAAATATTGTATAGCTATTCAGGAAGCTTTACTTTAATTTTTTTTTAGGTAAATAATATAATAGAGATTTTATTCAGTTTTTTTAAGTTTTAAAGTAATTTATAATGAGCTAAATATCCGTTAAACTCTATTATTAATATTAAGAAAATTAAGTTTTTTCGGTTCTTTTTCTTAGTTAATAAATAGTTTACAAAGAGTACTACTATAATAACCTTAATATCTAATAGTCGATTCTAGTTTTCCTCTATTAATAGAATAGGTCTCTTCAGAATCCAAATCGGCGTTATTACCGGTCGCGCCGCCGGCATAGCTACGATCTCTTTTTCGATTATTATTAAAGCCGGGAGCATTCTTAATTTAGGCGTAAACGCCTTTATAATCCGCTATAGTAAAATGGATAATAATAAACGGTCTATAAATATAGTTTCGATATTAGTTTATTTAAAACTTTCTAGCAGATATTATACTCGCTAAGTATTATAGTCAAAAAAGGCCTTAACAACTTTTATCCAAAATTGTCTAATAATAAATAAATATATTCTTAATCGGGTAATAAAAAACAATACTAACTAAATAGTTTTCTTTCGGATAATTAGTGTTATATAAAGAATATAAATAATAAATCAACGGTCAATTCTATTGTATATCTATATTAGTTTAGGCTTATTTAAAAGCATAAATACGATATTAAACTTTTTTGGAAAAAAATACGCAAAATCGATATTAATAAAAGTATAATTAGTAGCATTAGTATTAATAAGTTTTTTTATTTTTATTTATTTATATAAACTATTTATAATATAAGTTTCTATAAAAGGTTTTAGTATAAAAAGATTATTCTAGGGATATCTATAGCTATTTAATAATAATATCCTGATTTTATTATCTTTAACCGCATTATCAGTAGAAGTTATTCGTTTTTCGAGTTTTTTTCAGATTTAGGCTTAGAGTTATTAGCGTGTTCCTATTCTTTTTGCTTGTTATTATTAATATTGACCTTATTAATGTCTATAGGGTTATAAAATAACCCTCCGGATTTATATTTAAAGGTATAATATTTTGTTTTATTATATTTAAAGTAAGCACTTAATATAATAGTTACTTCCTTATCCTTTTGCTTGAAAAAAAGTTGGTAATATAATAAGCTTAGACTTACTGCTTTTATAAATTAAGCAATAAAAATTACTACTCTAATAAAAGCTATCGCTTAAACAAAAATACAAATAATTTATAGCTTTTAAGCAGGGACTAATCGTTTGCTATTTTAATTATAATTATAAATAGCATTATTAATTGTTTCTAAATAATAATAAAATTAAACTAATAAATTCTTTATATCCTAGTTATTAATAAGGCAATTATATAGCTAGCGATTAATCTTTTTTTCTAAATCGTTAATAATCTATTTATCTATTTGTTCTAGCTCTAATACTAGTATAATAAAGTTTGATTAAAATTCTTTAAAAAAGCGATTTCCCTAATTAAGATCGCGGTATTTGCATTTATTATTGATTTTTTTATCTTAATTTATATAAAGCTTATCTAAGTATTTAAAGAATTCGTCTATATCCTTAATAAAATTATAAGTATCTAGTTTAAAACGAATATAAATATATTCGGCTATATTACTAGTAAAACGACTATTAATATAAATAACTTAGTCTTGAATATAATAATAATAATTAAAATTGAATTCGAGCTTCTAAATTATATTTATCTTTTATACGTTATAGTTAATTTTATTGTTTTTATTATTTAAAAATAATTTAGAATTAGAAAATCAAATTGTTCATAGTTTAACCTAAAATAATAACTTATTATCTCATTTTTTAGTTGTTTTTATTTTATTTATAGCTATATTAGCGACTAGCTTTTTAATACGTTTTAAGTTTTATTTTTTAAATAATATAATCTTTTTGTTTTTGTTATTATAGATTTTTTTCAGTTTCTCGGCTATTTATATTATTAATATAATATAATCTATAGATAATTATAGTATTCCGATTATTATTAATAGTTTTTCTGATTTTCTGTTAGCTTCGATGTATATTTCGAATTATTCAATTATAGTAATATTCTATATAGAGTTTATTAACTTAGTAAATATAAAAAGAGTTAATAAAATAACGAATTAAATAATTTAGTTTTCTTTTAAATAAATAGCGAGCTTTTCGAGCATAGCTAGCTTGTTTGCTATTGAGGAATATATTACTAATAGTATATTAATTTATTATATAAATATAAGAACTCTTTGTTTTAATAATATTTTTTCTAAAATCGATTACTCGTAATCTATTAAATTGCTTTTCTAACGGCTAGCTCTTATTAATACTAGATTATTTTTCCGACAGCTAACTCTTATCAGGCCTGATTTAGTTTTATATTCAAGTTATATCGGATTTATTAATATAAATTGCTATTTAAACGGGATAGGACCTAGCTGTTAGGACTATAGAACCTAGTATTAGAACGGACTAAACTATCGACATTTTAAAAGAGGTTTTGTTTTATGATATTATCTTTTAAATATCATAATAGTTAAGGATTTTTAGTATAATATTAATTATCTACCTAGCTTAGTAATATAAAACCGCTTTTGTAGGGCTTTAACTAACGAAAATATTAAAGATAAAAAAGATAAAAAAGAGAAAAACGGGCATCTAATATTAAATACTATAAGCTAAAGCTTCAATACGTCGGCTTTTAATACGTTTTTGTATTAAGCTTCAATTTACAATAATAGGAGTCGTTAAGCCGAGGTTTTGCCAGCCGTACCGAGGTTTAACCGAGCAATATCAAAATGAGCATGCTAGGTCGGATTACAACATATTATCGATATATTTCTTAATAATAGTTGCCTATTCTTTTAATATATTGTAAACTTTCTTAGCGAGAAAAGTTGCTTTTTCTTTTAAATCGATATAGTAGTTAATCATTTTTCTTAGTAATAGCTTATTAGTTTCTTTAAAATTCTAGACTAATAGCTATTTATAGTATTCTTTAAATATTTTCGCCTTTAGTATATTGTCTATAAAAAGTGCTTTTTTTATTTTATTAAAGAATTTTTCGTAGTTTTCCGCTATAATAGCGGCTATGTTAGCTATAAATATAGCGGTTTTTTCTTTATTTTCTTCTAAAGAATTAAGTATTTTAAAGTACTAAAGCTATATCGCGATTACCTTATTATAAAATAACTTAGCTATATTCTAGAAAATATAAACTGATATTTCGGCGATATTATACTCAGAAATATTCTTTTTCGGGGACGTTGCTATATTTTTATTATTAATTGTTATAAACTTGCAATACTAAAAGCAATAGCTAATATAATAGTCGGACTAGAAAATTAAAATCCTAATTAAGAACTTTAAGTCAAAGTTATAAAGTTTTAGCTATAGTATATCTAGTATAAAATTGAACTTGCCGAGATTAATAATTATATACTACTATTTATCAATATAATCTCTAAGCTAAAATGTCACTTGGGCAGTATAAGTAATATTAGATATATATTAATCGTCTGCTAGCTTCAGATAGTATGGCTTTGCGAGAGATATACTATTTAAATAATACTTATTTATTAAAGAAACGTTAATAAAGCTAAACATTAATACTCTAGTATTAATAAAGTAAATAATATACTTTGCTTTATTATATATTAATAATTCTCTTTTAAAGTTTAATTATTAGCTCTATTATAGCTAAGTCTTTATATCTAAATAGCTAAAAAAAAGATATAAAATAGCGAGCTTTTTATCTCCTAGCACTATTTAGTTTTCCAATTTTTTGATTCTTCTATATATTTTACGCTTTAGTCCCTAGAGATAACTTATTCTAGAGATTAAGCGTTTTCCGTTTTTTAAGCAGCTTCTAACTCAGCAGGAATAACTTCAGCTAACTTAAGTTAAATAGCTAAGTCATTATTTAATATCTAAGGCTTACTCTTATAAAACGCATTCTTATTCTTAAAAAAATGACTTTTCTAATTATATTTTATATATCGTCTTTTTTTATATAGCTTAGCTATAATATAAGCTAATCGTTTAATAAAACTCTTATTACTAGCTAGCCTAGATTTGCAAGCGCTATTACTCTTTAACTATAAGCTTGTATTCTAGTTTATATACTTTTCTCTCTTAATTGGATTAGCGGCGTCAGCCTATTATATATTGAGATTAGTATTCCGAATTCGGTTAATATAGTTAGCGAAGCTGCTATAGAATACGCTATTTACAATTTTCTAGCGGAGGCGATAGCTAATCGTTCGCTTAAAATTTAAGATTTTATAGAAGTTACTGAGCTTTATAAGTACGATAGCAATAGAAAAGTAAATATAAAATTTATTAAATATTTCGTCTTTTTTTTAGCTTTTATCGGAAATTTAAGGTTATAGAGCAGGGTATTAGCCTTTGCTATTATATTAAAATCCCCGAATATATTGTAAAGGTTAGTTATTATCTTTTTAAAAGTAAAATAAAAATCGAGTATATTATTGCTAGCTCTAGTTTTAACTATATTAAATACTATAGCCTCATAATAATCGCGAACGAACTAGATTATATATTTTTCGATAGAAAAAAGGATAGCGCTATAATATAACTTAGAATCGATTTGATTATATTAAATATTATATTCTTCTCGGTTATTAGTATCTTTGAATTTTCTAAGATTAAGATAGCGGATATTAATATTTTAACTAGATTAGCAAAGCTAAATAGATTGTTTTTTACGAAAACTATATAGTAAAGACCCGCTATTTCTTTTTTTAGCTTAGAGTTTTTAGAATTATAATAATAAAAAACTTGTTTCTTTTATAGTTTAAGAATTTGTTTTTTAAGCTTAGCGATTTCGAGCTAGGCTATATCCGCCTTTTTGCGGTAGGTTTTACGGCTATAGCGAATTCGGTTAAGTTTATTTTTATAAATATTTGCCTTTGTTTCTAAGCTTTATAGCTACTTATTTATCTATTATAATATACGCAATAATCTATTATATTTTTATTTTAGTATATAGACTTTAATCTTCTTTTCGGTTATATTACGCTTTAGCTAAAAAGCTTTTTTCTCTTAATTAAAGTTCCGTTTCACTAAGTTAGAAATTGCTCTATATTAGAATTCAGGTCTTCTATTAATAGCAGCTACGAACGTTTTAATATTCTTTATGTTTTTAAAGATATTATGCTTATCTATAACCTTAAGCATAATATATTTATTTTGTATAAATATAAATACCTGTTTCTTTTTCGCTTGTTTTATTCCTTTTCCTTTATTATAGTATTAAAATATTAGCAACCTTTTAATTAAATTTTTTTGCTTAAAGTCTTTATCTTCGTCTTTATAATCGTTAACGACAAATTATTGCTCTATAAACAATAACTTATTTTCTTGTACTAGGCCCTTAAACTTGATTTTCTTAACTATACTTGTTTTTTTCTCTAAGTCGTTTTCTAAGAAGGTCTTATTTTTATTATTTGTGCTTATGCTTAAATCTTCTTCGAAACGGCTGCGTAAAATTAAAATAAAGCTGCCGGGCGCACGGATAACTAACTTCTTTAGCTTCGGGGTGCGTTTTACATACTTCTTCGCTAACTAATTAGTATATTCATTATTTAAATTAGTGTCCTAGGTCTTTTCTTATTCTTTCGAAGTCTTAGTTGCAGCTAAAACTTTAGCCCCCAAATCGCAATTAAACCTTATTATAGCGCGCTTAGCCTAGCTATGCCGTTCTTCTATAGTACGCTTATATAGCTGCAATTGTTACGTAGATAAGAGGCTAACTGCTTAACTTAGGATAAATAGAATTGTATTAGAGTTTTAAAGTAAAGTAATAAAAATATATTAGAATTCTATCTATAAAAATCAGATAAAAGTCGTCTAATCTTAGATTACAATATATACTTGGCGCTAAGCCTAATAAAATAAGCGCTGGCTATAAGCGAATATTATTCTTAGTACGTATGCTATAGTCTTGCTCTCACACCATGACAATTCTAAAGAATATAAAATAAAAATAAAAATATTATTTTATTTATTTAAGTATATTAAGCAAAATAAGTGTATTATATCTCTTTTATATTATAAAGGAGCTAAGTATAAAAAGACTTAATTATATTTTTAGTTTAACTATTTCTAAATACTATTTAAAGATATTTAATATTATATTATTTGCCTTTTAGTATAATTAAGTACTATAAATAGTTTTATTTGATACAAGTCTTTTTTTATTAATAAGTTAATATATTATATATAGTTTAATATTTATTATATTATTTATTTTTAATATACTATTTATTTATCTATTTATAATAAAAAGAGTTATATACTTAATATAAACTTACTTCTTATTAGCTCTTTATATTATATTTTTATTCTTTAATATAGCTTTTATTGTTATTTATCTTATAATAATTATCTTAATATAACGTATTTAATTAAAAAGGGGTTTCTATATTTAGAACTTTATAAGATATTTTAAAAGCAAAAGTTTAAATATTAATGAGATATAAATATCATAAATAAAAGATTTTTTATAAAACTTAAAATAATATAGTATAATGAATAAAATATAATAAATATTAAATTAAATATAATTCTATAAATTAAAAGATAAAGCAATTAAATAACTTAAATTATATTACTATTAATGCTTTTTTACTATATTATTTTACTTAAAATTATTGCTTTTTATTTTATTAACAATTAATAAGCAGTAAATTAATAGTATTATTAATATAGAAATTATAATAATATTTATTAAATTTAGTTCTATTATTAAACTTATTTATTTTTATACAATATAATTCTATAATTAAACCTTTTATAAATACTATTAAAAAATACTTTAAAAGATTATTAAAGTTATAATTATAAGTATAAAGTATAAGAAAAAGTTTAAAGTAAAAGAATTATACTTATATTTTTATACTAAAATTTTATTATAATATTAGTATTAAAAAATACTTTATTAGTCTTATACTTAAAAAATAATATTATTAATGTATTTATTATAAGGCAAATAAATTTATATTTTATTATAAATTAATAAATAAAAATAATTATAAGCTATTAAATATTTATATATTTTTTGCAAATAAAGAAAAATTTATTTAAATAAAGCTAATAATTTATATAGCTAAATTTATTAATATTTTATTAAGAAAGAATATAGTATTCTATTTATAATTAAAGTAACAAGTAATACCTAGAATCTTAAGCTTAATTACTTTTATTTTTAATATATTAAGCGGGTCTATAAAAGACTTAAATAATTAATAAAAAGAACTATAATAAATATAAAATAATTTATTATTTATATTAATTAATAAAATAATAATAATATTAAAAATAAACTTATAATTTGTTAGCTTTACATCTACTTTAAAATATTATTAAAAGTATATTTAATAACTAAAAAGTTAGGTATTTCTTTTTTTAATTTAATAAGAATTTTAAGCTCTTTTTTTATATATTTAAATAATAATAAAGGTATAATAATTATATTAAATTTAAGGTTTATTAACAATTTAAGTAATTCAATTTTAAAGAGAGAAAACTTATATTTTTTAGTATTTTCCTTTTATTTAATATATTTAAACTTTATTATTATAATTAATAAAAATACAAAAGATATACTTATGCTTTTTAGCATTTTTATCTTATTTAATATATTTAGATTTTGCTATTATAATTAATATAATTTACTTAATAAAAGTAAATTTAATAAATATTCCTTAATATATAACTTAGAAATTTAACAAAAATAATTAAAGTTACTTTAATAAACAATATAAAAATTATTCTTTTTAGTAAATAATTATTTAAATTTAATTATATATATATTTTTATAATATTTAAAGATATGCAAGCTTATAGCTAATATTAATATTAAGCAGCCTTTAATATTAAATATAATTATATGCTATTTAGTTTTCTTATTTATATTATTGTTTATTTAAAAGCCTTAAATAATAAAATAATATACTTATTAAAAATAGTTTTAGTAAACTTTTTATTATTTCTAATAAAATTAAAGTTATAAAATATATTAAAGTGCTACTAATCTATATAATTATTAATATAATATATACTAAATTTAGAGCTTTTTAGTATTATATATATTTTATAAGTTATACTCTAAATATTAATATATTAAAGGCTAGAATCTACTTTTTTGCTTTTATTATTTTTAGGTTTATATTCTTTTAGTTTTATTATTTTATAATACAAATATAATTTACTATTATTATACTAATTAAAATCTATTGTAATAAATATTAACTATAAATAAATAATTTATTTATTATTTTAGAAAGTATTTTTAAATAGCTATTTTATTCTACTTATAAGCTATAAAAATAAAATAAAATTTTATTGCTATTAATTGCTATATTAATAATTTAATATATATATATAGATTTATGTTTCTTTATAGTATATAATTTAATTATTAAGTATATAATATCTTTCTATATTAAAATATTAATATAAAAGCAAATAAGAGTTTCTTTTAAACTTTTAATAATTTAATTTATATCTTTTTTTATTTGAATTTAGCTAAAAATAATTAATTTTCTTTAGCTATTCTTATTTTATAAACTTAATAAATAAATCTAATAAAAATATATTTAGCTTTATTTTTATTAGCTATATAAATCATTAATACTTAAAATTAAAACTAAACTTTTATTCAAGTTTATTTATTTACTTTTTATTTATTTATTAATATTATTTATTAATTTAAATTATTCTTTTTATAGAATTTACATAAATTTATTCTTTATAATTAAATTATATAAATTACCTTTTTTTTAATAATTTTATAATATCTGCTACTATTTATATATTAATATTAATTATATTTTATTTTAATATCTAGATTTCAAAATTATAATATTTATTTGTTTTTTAAAAATAATTTTAATTTTATAATATATTATGCTTTTTTTACTTCTATTAAAAGAAATATAATAAAACTAAAATTCTAGATATAATCTATATAATATAATATAATATGCTATTTTAGAAATTTAAAATTAAATAGCTGTTTTTTTATTTAAGTAATATTTTTTTAAAGGCTTACTTGTTTTTTTAATTTAATAAAGAATAGCTTTTATGTAATTTAAAGAATTATTAATATATAATTAATCTTATATTAAAATAATAAAGTTAAATATAATATATTTATATTTCTTAGAAATAAAAGTATAATAGTAAGCATTAATTGCTTTTTTATATTTTTATATTTATAGCTACTTTATTGCTTAATATTTAAAAAGTTTTAAAATATTTTAATATTAAGTAATAAAAATACTTATTTAAAAGCTTTATTTAATAATATATTAATTAAAGTTTTGCCTTTTATCTATTCTATAAAAGAATTTATTTATTTCTTTAATTTTAAAATTATTCTTTTAATTATATTTAATATATATATTATAATATCTTTATAAAATTAATAAAGAATATCTATAAATATTCTTTAATAAATATTTATATATATAAAATTTTCGTTTCTTTTAACCTTTTTCTTATGTAATATATCTATATTATACCTCTTCTTAAAAGTATATATTTTTTAATTTATATTTTAATTATTCTTAGAATAATCATATTATTTATAAGTATTTTCATATTATTATTAAATTAATATTTTTTATTTATTTTAAGGCTTAAGATAAATTAAATATTCTTTAAGGGATTTAGTATCAATAATTAAGATTTGCTTTTTATAATCTATTATTATATTAATAAAGATTAGAAAATATTAATATTTTAAAGAATTAATATAAATAGAATTTATTTTTTGCTTTTTAGCTATTTTTAATATTATAAATAGTACTAATTTTATATATATATATTGTTTTTTAAATTTAATTATAGGCATAGTTAAAACAACTTATAATTTATAATAATTTATATTATTTAATAATAAATAAATACCTTGTTTTCTTTTCTATACCTTAATTAAAGTAATAATTTTAGTAAAACTTAGTTTAATTATTTATATGAATAACAAAATTTATTATTAAGATTTTTAATTAAAAAGTAAATAAGCTATAATAATATATCTCTTAATAATATTATTAAAGCAATAATATCTAAATTAAAATAATACAATATAATAATTATTCTTTAAAATAGCTTTTACTAGATATTTTATTATTATTAGCTATTTTAAATATTAATATATAGTTATTAATAAGGTTTATTCTTAAGCATGTTTAAATCACTAATTTAATATTATTAAATTAGCATATAAACTATATTTTTAGTAAATAATATATAGCCTAAGAGAAAACTAATTATACTAAGAATATTTTAATAATATAATATATATATATTAATTGTTTAAACTTTAATAAATTTATTATAATACTTTAATTATTTTAATTATTTTATATAATATCTATATCTATTTACTATAAATATTATTTTAATATAATACTATTTTTAAAGCAGAATTATCTATATATTTGCTTTAGAATATTTAGTATAAAAAAGGTATTAATATTTCTTTACATTAAATTTTTATTTTCTATTTATAAGCTAAATTACTTGTTTAAATTATTTATTAGTATTTATATTATTAATTAAAAAATATATAATATTAATTTAAACTTTATTTAAAGATAATAAAGCCTTTTTTATTGAGTATTCCTTATTATTTTATTTATTTTATATACTATTTTATTATTATTTAATTGCTTATATTTAGTGTTAATTAATAATATATTTAATTCTAAAAAGGTATTTAATTAAGCTTTCTTTTTAAAAAAGAATATATACTATATGAAAAATATAGTTATTATTTTTTATTTTTTAGTCTAGTTATTAAATATATTAATAAGCAATAGTATTATTACTATATATTAAATAATTTAGCAGCTAAAAATATAATATCTTATAATATTTTACTATATATATATTTATATTCCTTTTAGTTTAATAATTCTTTTTATAAATCTTATAGCGCTATTATAGTATAATTCTTTTATAATTTTAAGAATAAAAGTTTATAATATTCTTTTATAAAGTTTAATTATATTAAATATAATTAAAAAAGCAAATAAAAGGAAAAATAATAAATAATTACATTCTCTTAAAAGTTTTATATTTATATAAAAACTTAATAACTATTTACTTATATATATAAATAATAAAAAAGTATAATAATTTGTTTTTTATAGTTAATTTATATTTAGTTATATTAAAGTTAAATATAATATTACTAAAGCTTAATAAGTAAATATTTAATAAATTCTTTTTTATTTAAAGAATAATTATAACCTTTAATATAAAATATAATAAAATAATGATTTAATAAAACTTAATAAAAGAAATATAAAATATTAAATTTATATATAAGCTTATTTACCTGCTATTATTATTATATTTATTATTAATATATTAATTGAATTAAAAAATTGAAAAATTTAATATATATAGTTTAGTTTTTATGTTATTATTTATTAATAATATAGGTTTCTTATAAGCAGTTTTATATTTATTATAATTTATTTATCTACTAATAAATTATTATCTATTAATTTATTTATAAACTAAAAATTTATAATTAAGTTTTTGTTTATAGTTTAATTTAAAACTTATATTAATATTATTAAAATCCTTTTACTATTTATAATTATAGCTTTCTAAGAAATTAAATTTATTATAATAATGTATTAAAATAATAAATTTTAGTTTATTAATTAATTATATATCCTTTGTTTTATTCTTTTAAACTAATAAATTAAACAGTTACTTAAAATTATAGCTTTCTTTTAATACTATAATTATTTTTTAACAATTTATTTTAAAATATATATTATACTTGTTTTTGTCTTTATTTAATATTTAAAATAATTTTCTTCTTTTATATAATAATAAGCAATATAAAAAATAAAATCTTTAAATATAAAATTTATATTATTCTAAATATTAGTTATTAGAAATTATTAAAACTAACTAATAATCTTTTTTTATTAAATTTTTCATATTTAAGAATAATCTTAATAGCTTATTTTAAAATAATAAAAATTAATTTCTTTTAATTATTATTATAATAATTTTAAGTAAATTAATCTTTAAATATTTAAATAATTTTCTTTTATAGTATTTTTGGATATTAAGCTAACTATTAATATACTTTTTAACTTAATAAGATTATTAAAAAAGTTACCTTATAAATATACTATTATTAATAAAATAGATAATCTAAGTTTATATTAAAGAAATATAATATTAATAAAGCTAATATTAAAGTTTATAAATCGATTACTTTATCTAATATAGCTAATATTAATAAGCTTTAAACCTTAAATATTAAATTAATAATATATATTAAAATAGAAGAAGAGATAAATAAAGAATATATTATTAATGAAAGTATTGTTTAATTTAAGCTTCTAAATTCTTAGCCTTTTTATGCTTATTTTCTTAACTTAAAATATAAATATACTTTTCTTGCTTAATTTTCCCCCCCCTTTATTTACCTTTGCTTTTTTTATTCTTAAATCTTTCTTTATTATTATTTTCTTTAAAATTAATTATTTTCTAAAATATCTCTTTATTTATATTTAGCTTAGCTAACTTTTTCTAGATAATTATCTTAATTTTATTCTTTTTTACTTCTTTTTTACCTTTATTATTTACATATTAAGTTATTAAGTTAAAAAAGAAATTATTAATATATTTATTAATAAAATCTAATATTATTTAAATATTTAGTATTAATTTTTTATAATTTAAAAAAGGCTTAAAGACTAAAATTGCTTGATTAAAAAGCTTATCTATATTAAAGCTTATAATTATATTAAAAGTTTAAAAATAAATAAATATTAAAAATAATTAATCAATTAATAAAGTTTTAAATATTAAATTAAAGATAACTTAATAATTAAGTATTAAACGGGTTTCTTTGTATATAAAAGCTAATTTAATTAAAATAACTTAAAATAGAGTATTTAAATTTATACTTAAAGTTAGCTTTAAGATTAATATAATATTAAAGATGCTTTAAAAATAAATTAAAGATGTTAATGTCAAGGATATAGTCTTGGCACCACTTCTCCTTCTATATATAATTCGTCAAGTAACTAGAATACAATATTATTCATACTACTATTTAAATAAAATGAAATTATTTTGCTTTTGCTTTATATGCTATTCTTAATATATAGTAGTAATATGCTACTAATGTACTTTTGTAAGAGTAAAGACTTTTATAAAAGCAATATATTAGTTGCTCTTTTTTAAGCTAATATTATTAAGTCCTTTACTATAAGTATTAAGCTCCTTCTGTATTAACTTAATTTATTAAAAGATATTAATTATTTTATTTATATAGATATTTAGGATTTAATAGAACCTTGCTATATTAGATTTTATAGTTCTTTATTATTTATTATTTACTTTTAATTATTAGCTATAAGCAATTTTATTACTTAGCTACTAAGAAGAAAAGGAATAAACCTTTATATAGATATAAAAAAGTTAGGTTATTTTATAACTTAATAATTATAAAACTTTATATATAAATAGCAAATAAGCAAAGCTAAATATTAATAAACTGGAATTACCTGAAAAAGTTATTAAACTTACTTATTAATTTTATGCTCTTAAAGTAGCTAATATTAAGTATTATTGGATAAAATTATCTTAGTTATTTTATCTTATTATTATTGCAATAGTTAATAGCTACCTTATTCTTATTAATATCTTAAAAGGAAATATACCTTTTATATATTATAGATATTTAGCAAATATTTCAATAAATTACTTCTCCCTTATTAATAATAAATCTGACATCTTATAACCAATTATTTTCCCAGAATTATAATTAAAAAGGGATAATACCTAATTTCTTTCTTAAGCACTATAATTAGCCCTTTAATTAACTTAGTAAATTATTATTTATATTAATCTTACTTTAATAATTATTGCTTTAAGAGGATATTATATTATTATAAATATATTTATGCTAAAAAGAGACTCCTTATAAGAGAATAATAAACTATAAATAAACCTCTTTTATTAAATAATATAAAAAGAGCTAAAGCTATAGTAGTATTAAATATATAAAATATAATACTTATATTAATATTATAGCTTATAATAAAATTATTTAAGAATTGCTTTTAAACTATATTTATAGCATTTAATTATAGGAATTACCTTATTACCTTCATTTATACCTTAATTAAGCAAAGATTAATCTTAAAATATTATAATTTAAGATCTTAGATTTATTTAGCTTATTAAGGCTTAAATAAGGAAATAATATTTAATATTATTCTTATATTTAAGAGATTTTTAATAATAAATATTAATTTATTTAACCTTTTAAGAATATATTATTTCTTCTTTATAAAAATATTTAAATATATAAGTTAAATTTTTCAGAAACTATTAAAAGACCAAAGCTTAATAAGGAAATAATTACTTTAGCTTATTAAATTAAGGCTATAAAAAGTTATTTATTAGAATTCTTTTAAAAATATATTAATAATTATTTATAATTAACAATAAATGCTATTATATTATATTATTTAATTCTAGCGTTTATTGCTAGAAAAACAAAACTATATATATAAAGGAGCTCCTTAGCTTATAGTAACTTAATAGCTAGATTATTATTAACTATTATAATTAAAATAATATCTTCTTTAAATAAAAATTTATTATATATAGATTTAGTTATTTTTCCTTTAACTTAGATTTATAATATTAATAAAATTAGATTATTTGCTAAAGCTATTGTTAACTTTAATAAGAAATTAAATAATCTTTTATTATTAAATTTTTATAAATTTTAAATAAATAATAAGGCTAAATAAAGTATAGTTTTATTTTTATTATTATTAAAAGGAAAGCTAAGCCTTAAGAAGGAGAATAAAGACTAAATTAAATAAATATCTTTATTAAGTATATTCTTAAGGTATTCTTAATAAGGGAATACATAATAAAGTATAAATATAGGTAAAGATAATGTCAAGAATTATTGCAACGAATCGCGGTTAAAAGAATAAAGGACAGAATTATAACGTTTAATTAATAGTAAATAGATTAATTAATAACTAATAAACTGAAAATAATTATATATAATCAGTTGCTAAGCATCCGATAACTAACTATCTAATAATTAGTTAAACTATAATATATCCCTTTTACCGAAGAGATTAATAAAATCCTCTGAGTACTATTATTTAACCAATTACCTAAAACAAAAATATTTAACTAAATAGAACTATTTAGTAATATAATTAGATAATAAATAATAGCAAGGCTATTTAAAGGATAAAAAGAACGTTTATTAGTTAAATTATTTATTATTAGTAAACGAAAATAAAGCGATTTATTAATTAAGTTATTATATATAAATAATATATTATAGAAAAGAAACTGCAATGCATATCTGTTAAATAAATCATATAGAACATTGCTAGATAACTATAAAGGAAACTATAAATAATAAGCTATTAATATATATAATAAAAATAATATATTTGCAATAATATAAAACTTTATAGGATATTAGCGGATATACTATAAAAATAATTTGTTCAGAATAATGCGAAATAAAAAATATATATAGAAAAGTAAATTATTTTTTGCCACTATCTTTACTGCTATTTTCGTTGCTGTTTTCGCTTTCTTTAACTAAAATATTAATGCTTTAATAGTTAAATAGCTAATTATTAAAATTAAAGCTTTTCGTATTATTAAGCTCTAAATCTAATTATTTTTAGAAAAAAAATTATTTACTATAATTAAACTTGTATTTAGCAATATATTTCGCTATTAATAAATATTGTTTTTTTAGCTTTAATATATTCTTATTTATATAATTAGTTTACTTTTCGATTTTTATTTTATATTTTATATAAGCTTTTAATTTCTGCTTTTTTATAAATACTAAAACTATATTATAATAGTTGTTTAATAAGCATTTTATATTAATATAAAAGTATTCTAGAGCTAATTAAAAAAAAAATTATTTATTTTTTAGCAAGTTTTTTTTTTTAAAAGCTCCTTTATAATCTAATAATAAAATATTTATTCTTTATTTATATAAATAGGTTTTTTGTTTTTCTTAGTTTTTAATGCTTTAATACTAAGAAGTTCAAAGATAATATCCGAAAAATCGGATTCTTTAATAGGGCTCTTTTCCTTTAGCCTCTTCCTTGAACCGTCCTTTTCCTTCTTAATCTTCAGCTCTTTCCCGGCCTTTTCCTCCTTTGCTTCTAGCTTCTCTTTGCCACTTCCTTTGGATTTCTTTATGTTCTTCGTTAAGCGGCGCATTTTTTTCTTTTTAGATAATTCAGAATTTTCTTTAGATTCGGATTGTCCCCTAAGTATAAACTCATTATTCTATTTATGTTTTTTACTATAATTAAAGTCTAGTTTCGATTAGTCAATAATATTTCAATTTAGCTTACTAAAAAAATACTTATTAATAATTAATTTAATTTTTAAAATTCTTTAAAAACCTTAGAATTTCTTAGCTATAGTTAATTTTTATTTTCTGGGTTTTTTATTATTATTATAATATTTAACTTTATTATATTTTTTATAGCAATTAATAGATTTGCTATTATTTATTATTTTTTACTCTATTTAATAGCATATTAAAACCTAATTTATATTTATACCTTAAGTTTATATAAATATAAAAAAATAATTTTTATATAACATTGCTAAAAAAATTCCGGATACAATAGCCCGGAATATATAAACTTTATTAAAATATATATTTTTAGATAGCTATATTATTAGATTATCTAGGTTAATAGTATTATTTTTAATTAAATCATTAAATAACTTAAAACCGTTTTTATTTATAGTTTTTTTATAATCAAAATATAGATTTTTTTTTTTAATATTCTTTGAATAAGAAATTCGTTTTGAATTTTCTAATAATTAAATTGCCTATTATTTCGTTCGATAACTATAGATTTTTAAATATTAAAATTACTAGCAATAATAACGGAGAGTTTTAATTGCTTTTAGTAATTAATTATTTAATTATTTCTAATAGCGTTTAAATAAAAAAATTAGTAAAAAAGTATACTTCGCGTTCTCTAATAAAAAAAATTAAAGAATAATATAAGCTATTTAGCGGAAAACGCTTTATATTTTTTCTTTCCTTTTAAAAAAAGATTTACGCAATTTATTTTTTATTGGCTAGTTTAGTAACTAATAAATAATAATACTAAACTTTTAATCTTTTTCTATAAAAAAGTTTTTTTTAATAATAAATAGCAATTTAAAGCGTTTTTGATAGCTAAGTTGGTTAGTTTTAAAGTTTTTATATTTAAACTATCCGATTTAAACTAAAGTATAGTTTCTATACATAAATGGAGTATACAAGTAATAGTATTAAAATTAGAAATAAAATTGTCTTTTTGATTTTTGATATTTATAAGTTTTATTTATAAAATAAAAAAATTTAATATCCGTTATAATATATAAAATGCGCTTAGTTTTAATGCTTTTATATATAAATTGCTCTTTTACTAAAAAATCTAATTAAAATAGTTTTTATTATTAAATATCTGTTTGATTTTTTAGTATAAAACTGGCTAAACTAGAAAAACTATTTGTATTTTTATTAAAATTATTAATTTACTAATCTTAATTAATTATTTATCATTGATAATCTTAATAAAGCGCTAATTATCGAAATAAATAAAAGTAAATAAAAAGTCTCTTTTAATAAGTTTAAAAGAAAATATCTTATTTAATATATACTATATAATTATAGCCCTTTGCAAACGCGTTAAGTTCGGTATTAGATAAATTGCTTTAAGGCTCCGTTTTATCTCAGATTTATATAAATAGAATTTTAACTATTCAAAAAAATTATTTTATAGTTATAAGATTTTCGTTTGCATAAAATTAGAAAATAGTTTATTAGTATTATATAGGCTTTTATATAAGTTATTTATATAAATATATTAAAATTGCTCGCTATTGTTTAATATTTCCTATAAAATATAAATTATATCGCGTTCCGCTTATAAAGCCTTTAATAATACGCCTTATAATTAATATTTAGCTGCTATTTTCAATAATAACCTAAAAATCTCGAATTTTAAATTATTAATTAAATTATTAATTCTTAGTATTAAACTAAAAACATTTTAATAATTTATATACTATTAAGTTTATATGCTTTAAAGCTAAAATATTGCTATAAAACAAATATTTATTATTTAATAGACTAAAATCTATATGTTTTTATTATGAATAAAGTATTATAAATACTTGAAAACAAATAAAAATATTAAGACTATTTTGCGTTAAATTATGCGTTATATTGCCTTTTAAGAATATTAATAATCTATTTAAATAATAAAAATATATACTAACTTTAATATAGCAAAATAGATAATTATTTATAAATATCGGATAAATAGCTTTGTTTAGCTTAATATCTTAAACAGGATAAAAAACCTATAGATTAGCTTGCCTCCGATATTTAGCTTATAAGTATTTTTTAAATTTTATTTTATATTTATTAATTAAATTTTTTGCGGAATTAGTTAAACTAAATAGACTTTTAAATAAATACTATTTATTTTATATATAGTTTTATCATTTTTATTTAATAAGATATTAGACTTTTTTTCTATGTTTATGTTTTAGTAGGCTAAAGACTTTCTGATTAAATATCTTTTTAATTTTATAGATTATTATACTATTACTATAGTTTTCTATAAATAGAAATTAATTATTATCATAAAGTCAATTATAAAAATCCTTTTTTTAGAGCTAGTTCTATTATAATAACTGATATTACTAGATATATTTTTTATTTCTCTAAAAGCTTTAGTTTATATATATTAAATTTATAGATTTTTACTATCTTAAAAAGTTTTATACACTAATTATGCAGTTTTCGATTATTTATTCTAGGTAATTTATATCTTTTATATAGCTTAATAAAAATATAATTTTTTTTTTAAGAATAAGAGGCTAACAGTATAAGTTATATCTGATTTTTATATTAGCTATTATAAATAAAATAGTATTTATTGCTTTATAATAAATTCTTTTATATTTTTCTATTAGATTAGTAGATTCGATAAAAACAAATATATATCTATTATATAGTTTATAACTATAAATAACTTCGTTTAATGCAAATATAGTCAAAATATTTATCAAGTTATTAAGTATAATAACGATTTTTATAACTAACCGATTTTATAGCATATCTAGAAATATCACAATAGCGAATTATAGAGCTATTTTAAAAGTCTAATTCGTCTTTTCGGATTACTTATTTATCTAAAAATAATATACCGTCGAAACTAGCAATTCCGTACTAAAAATACAAAAAATTTCTTTTTATAGTACTAAAAGGAACTTAGGGTTTTTATCCGAAATAATTATACAAAGTATATTTTAATTATTAAGGGCATTAAAGAGTGCTTTAGCCTATTTATTACTATCCTAAGTTAATTTTTTTGGTACTAATTTAATAGCTTTCGAATATTTATATGTTACATTTAAAATATAGTTAGCGCCGGTTAATAGCTTCAAAAAAGCTAATACGAAATTAATAGCAATAGTATAGAAAATAATTGGAGGAATAATAATTAATTATAATTTATTATATATTAAATAACGCTTTATTTGTTTTAATAAGTATTTCGAGCAATAATAGATATATTTTTTTAGGCGTTAAAACAAATAATAGAAATAGTAAGACTTTATTATCTATTTATAAGTCCGGTAAAAACTATAATAGAATTAATTATTATATATTAATTTAAAAATAGACTTTTTTAAAACCAATAGTATATAAAGATATATTCTTGTATCTATTAGGTTCTTATAGTATATAAGCTTATTAAGTAAAAAGAATTAATATAATTTTTTTTTATGTTTTTTATGTTTATTTAATAAGAGCAATTTATAAATAAAGCTTTATTTCGTATCTTTTCTATATATATAAATTAGTTTTTTATAGAATTTTAGTAATATTTCTATAATTATTATAAAGTAAATATATATCTTATCTAAAATGCTATTATTTTGCTTTTTAGCCTTTTTAGATCGTTTTTATAGCAATCTTAATAAAGTATTGGATATAATATTTTTTGAACTTAGTTTTTAATGGATATTAAGCTTATATTGCAATATATATTTAAAAGCTTAGATTAATTGTAAAATTAAATTTATTTATTAATAACGAGCTAAAACTTATTACATTATATATTTTATTATAGCGGTATAATCTATAAAAATAATAAACTTTTTAATTATTTAATAAACAATTATATAGTTAATTTTATAAAATATTTAGACTAAATAAGCTATTTTAAATTTTATTAATTAATTATTTTTTTTGGCTTAATTTAAGAGTTTTAAAAAGAATAAAATCAACTAGATAAATAAACATAGATATTTATTATTATTTAGGTCTTTTTTTATATAATATATTATTATTTCGAAGTTTCGTTTTAAAGTATTAATTTCGGTAAATAGCTATCTAGAGATATTATAGTATACTATCTAAGTATCTGCTATTAACTATTATTATAGGATATTAAAAGCTTTATATTTTTCGTAAATTAGTTTAAAAGCTTTAATTTTAGCTTAATATTTCTTTTTATTTTTATTTTTTAAAAGACTTTTTTTTAGTAGCTCAGTTTTACATATTGTTAATAATTCTATTATAATTAAATACTAAAGAATATTCGATCAAAGATAGTTTAATAATCCTAGATAATACTTTAATTATTCTAAGGTATCTGGTATCTTAATTGCTTTAATAGTAATAATTCTTTTTTTTATAGTTAAAAGGCCGAAAATATCGATAATCCGACTTAATAGTATAATAGATAGATATCTTAGAAACGATTTATTTACTTTAAGCAATTAATGCTTTTGCATAAATAAACTAAATACTATATTTAAATGCTTTAAATATTCTCTAAAAGTTTTAGAGAAAATAATATTATTATTTATATAATAGCGGTAAAAGTTTACAAAGCTATATAATATTTTATTTATTTTTCATTATATATATAATATATATTTTTTGTAATTTATTAGGGCAATATTAAATATTTCTGCACTATAATATAAAACCACTATAAATTTGTAGCATTCTATTAGTTTTATAAGAAATAAATAAAATATACTATTGCTATTAACTATTATAATATAATAGTAGCTATTTAAGAAGCAAATAATATTTTCTTAAAACGGAAGAAAATAACTATCTATAACTAAAATCTTATTTAATTCCCGGATATCTATAATAATTTTGCCTTTTTTATTAAAATCTTATCCGGCCCTATATAAATACTAAAAAAGCAAAAAAAATCAATAAGCGATTCCAAAACATTTTGTTTTATTAATGTATTTTATCAAATTTCTTAATAATAAGCTTTTTAATATTTATTTTTTGTGGATATATTTAATAATTAAACTTTATTTAGATAAACTACTAGTCCATAGTAAAAGGCATTTTTATTTATTCTTATTTAAGCAAGTTAGTTATATCTCTAGTATCTATTTACAACTAAAGATATTTATATACAAGAATAGCTATTGCAGCAGTTTTATCCGAAAACCTATAAATAGTAATATTATTAAGCAGTTTTGTTTTAAGATTTAAATCGACGTTTTTTTCTTAATACCGGAATTCTAAAACAAATAATTATTAATTTGTTTATTAAATTCTTATTCTATAGCAAACAAATAAAATTTAAAATTAATAAAATATGCCTTTTAATTCTTATATTCTGAGATTATATTTAATCTATTGTTCTTGTGGATGACTAAAAACTTATTAGTTATATTCTAAATTAGAATAAAATCTAATTATATATTAATGAAATATATATAAGCTCCTTTTATATCTAGCTAAAAAATAAAATTATAATCTAATAGTAACTTTTCTAGTGTAATTTTTTTTATAAAACTATTAAAACAAGTATTATTCTATATAGCGGAATAATTTAATTATAATTAGATTTAATAATTTAATATATTTTTATGTTTTTATGCGAAAAAAGCTTAACTAGGATTTTAATATTTTCGCAGTTCTTAAATATTAAAATTTTGCGCGATATATTGATTATAATACTTTTAGGTCCTAAAATATCTATTTTTAATAGCATATTAATTTTAAGATTATCGATAATATATACTTTGCAAATAAATTGGATAAAAATATTTTTTTTATTAGTTTTTTCTTTTATAAAGAATTTCAGGATAGTATATTTATTTATATTATATTTATCTGTTTTTATGCTTTTTATTAATATAAAACCGGAATAAGTTTTAACTTTTAAGTTATTATATTAATTTTTTAGGAAACAATAGTCAGCTAAACTTATCCTATAGCCAATATTTATATATATTTATTTTGCTATTTAATTTATATTAAATAATATATAAATAAATAAATAATATTAAGATTAGGACGATAATTCTGTTTTTTTAGTGAATAAAGCAATAAATTTAATAATTTAGAGCTTTTTTGCGTTTATTAGAGAATAAATAAATATATTTTCAATTAAAATTATAAATAACTGCAATAAATTATTTTTCAATTTTTATAATTTTAATTGATTTTATAGATAATTTTCTATAATAAGCTTTTAATTTATTTTAGTTTTAAATAAACCTTTTAGTTTCAATTTTAAGTTATAGCTATTTTTCTTTATTTAATAACTAGATTCTTTAATATAAGTTTATAAGAAATTATTTAATATAAGTTTATAAGAAATTATTTAATATAAACTTCTTATTATATTTAAAATATATTAATATTTTATTTAGCTTAATAGCGCTAAAATAATATATATATATTATATTGCTAAACAAAGTTGACGTTTTATTCTCGAGTATATTATCCTACTATTCCCATGCGTTCTAATATTAATATTCTAATTACAAAGAATTTTATTAATTATTATTTTCGATTAGATTTTAAAATCTATAATAAGCTTTTTAGCTCGGATATCCTATTTATATATTAATTTCCAACTAAATATTTATTATATATAGATCTATTTAATAAGCTATAGTATTAAAATTAACTAATATATTGCTATAATAAGCTATAGCAATAAATACTATCGGGCTATATAAAATAAAAACTATTTTAAATCTATTTATAAGCTTATTCGCAAATTAGTTTATAGATTTATAATTTTTCGGATACTAATTTTGCTTTTAATATCTTTATTTTAGTTAGGCGTTTTTGACTATAATTATTAATAATTAATATAATAGTAGCAGCTTTTTTCGAGCTTTTTAAGCCTAATTTGATTTTTATTGCTGCGATTGGATTTATTATTATTACTAAAAATATAGTTATTAAGCCGGCTATATTTATTTTAGCTATTACTAGAAAGTTTAAAATTCTTAGTAGCTTCTATATCTTTACTATATTATCGGATATATATAAATAAATTATTATAATAGCGCAACTAATAAAAAAAAAAGAAAAAACCCCGGTTAATATCTATATAGATATTTTTTATAAAAAGTATATAAAGCAAATATTTAGTTATTAAAAAGTAAATTATTTTATACAAATAGCTGATTAAAATCTAATAGTTCTCTTTATTATTAATAGTATTATAAATAATATAAATTTTGATTCCTTTTTTCGCATAAACGATTATTATATATTTGCTTTCTTTTATGCTTATATATTTCTTTTTTTATTTTCCGCTTTTATATCTATTGCAATTCCTGCGTTTAAGCAATCTTATAGAAAAACTCTTATTATTCTTTAAGATTATTAATAAAAAACAGATACTAACATTTTTTTTAGGCAGTAAAATAGTATTTTATAATTCTATAGCAATATTATTTTAAACTTATATATATTATATATATTTGGATTTTAATATTAGCTTGCTCTATATATTTAGATATAGCTTAAATATATTATAATATTTCTTTGTAATTATTTGCGTTTTAAAATATAAAACTTTATTTATTTAACTTTATTAATATTAATAATATAGGCAACTTAAATTTGTTTTTTATATAAGCTAATAGCTATATAAGTTTAATCGGAAGATCTATAAAAAATACTTTTTCGTTTATTAATAAAGTTTTAAGCTATTAAAAAAATACTAATCTTTTAAAACAACTAATAATATTATTTCAAACTATTTTTTCGCTTTAGATTCTCAATTTATCTTTAATACAATAAAACTAAGCTTATATATTGCAATAGATTATTTCTTTATAAACGTAAATAATGTCGTTTTTATTATAAGTTTCTTCGCAATTAGGCTATAATATAGTATTACTTGTTTTAAAAGGTTTATTATAATAATTTATAGTTTAACTAGTATTTCTATAGTTAAAGGCTATTTATAAACTATAATAGCTATTTTTATAACGATTTTTATTGGATAAATAATAACAATATATTCTTTAGTTAATAATCTTTTTAATTTCTTTTGCAGTAATTTACTCCGGTTATAACTAAATATAATTAATTACTTAATTGATAATCTATTGCAATATAGAAAATAAGATATTTACTAGAGCGTTATTTGACTCCGCTATATTTATAGAATTTATAATATTTATAGCTAGCTATTTGTTAGCGATATTTCTTGCTAACGGATTTATTATAAAAATATTTTATATATTAAATACCGAAATATTTACTACAAATATATTTTAATTATTAAATTCCGAAAATTAATTTGCAAAAAAACCTTATATATTCTTTATAATATATCTATTATTATCTATACCTAGCATAGCTAGATATTTAAAAAAACTATAATTTTATATCCGGAATTAGAAGAAATTATTGTATTATTAACTAACTATTAAAAATACAATATTATTTAAAGCGTTTTTATTTAGATTTTAGCTAAAGCGACAACTATTAAGCGATATACTTAATAGAACGGAAGAACCTCAAGCTAATTAGTTAATTCAATATAGAAACGTATTACTTATAAAAATAATATAAAAATAGATATAATATCTAGCAAATATTCTTAATATTTTGCAAAATTATTTATTCTTATAAGTAAAAAGCATTTATTATCTATTATATTTGTTGGAATTAGGCCAATATACTAGGCCTAAAAGGGCCTAGTAGACTTGGCACTAATCTAGTCTTGTTCGAACTGCAATATACTTTAGTTAATTAATTAATAAAATTATTAACTATTAATAGATTATAAGCCCGGCTTCGCTTAAAGCTCTTTAAGATATTATATTAATTAAACATATACTTAGCCTAAAAACTGCATTTATACTGAACTATTAGCATATTATATATACTGCAAAGATTGCTCTATAATAGCTATTATATTGCTGCAGCTTAAATATAAAAAAACTAAAGCATTAAAAGTAATAAAACTCCGGCGCCAGCTATTATTAAACTATCTCTAAACTAAAAAAGCGCTAGGCTATTTTAAGTATTAATATTTCTATAGAACCTTATTAAAAAAGCTTATAATATTAATATTGTTTGCTTTTAAGCATTGCTATTTACCTAAATAACTTAGCTATATATAGTTATTTAGCTTCTATATAGCTCTGCTTTTAAACAATTAAACTGGTCTATAAAGACCTTGTTAGCCTCTTTAGCTATTAAGTAAGAGCCTGCTAATTATTAAAATGAAAGTATAAAAATAAAGTCTTAAACTTTATTAGTTTTTGGCTTTAAATATCTTTATTAATTTCTTTAGCCTATTAAAATCAGATATTTAGAGCGCTTAAAATAGATTATTGCGTTTTATTAACTAATAGTATATTATATTCTTAAGTAATATTGTACTATAAAAAAACTTAGCTAATACATATTTTATATAATTGATATACTATTAAAGCTATATTTAGATATTAAATATATTTATAATCTACTTTATAAGCCTTTAAAAGAGCTTAAAATTTACTTTAAGTACTTAACCCTAAAGATTTTTCTTTTTCTTTTATTAATTCCTAGCAATATTAATTTTTTGGGTTTTCACTTTTAAATATTTAAATTACTATTATTAAACCTTAAATAATTAATTTAAAAACTAATAAAATCTTTTTAGCTTATAGAATTATTTGCAGTTTAAGAACCTAAGCTTACTTAATTATTAATAGAGCCTGAAAAGCCTATTAAACCATTTATTAAATTATTAATAAAGCAGCCTCTTAAACCTGAATTACTTAAAGTTAAAAAGCCTATAAAGACTCTAAATTAACTATATAGGACTTTAGCAAAATCTTTAGAACCCTTAAGAAAGTCTTTAAACTTAAAGATAACTCTAACTATATTACCTAAAGCAAAGACATTAAGAACAAATTCTAAATACTTAAACTCTAGAAATATATTAGCAAAGCCCCGCCAATTAATAATAATAATACTGCTATTTAATAAAACTGGAAAAAGAACTTAAAAGCATATTATATAGCCTTTAGAAAAATTATAAATACTATTCTCTTCTAAAAAATTAAGCATTTTATTCATATAAAAGAAGTATAGCAAGCTTTTTAAAAAGTGTACTCCCTAAGAAGATTTAGTTTTATTTATAAAGTAACTAAAAAGTTCTTAAATATCTTTTTTAATTAGTGTTTTAACCTGCAAGAATATTATTATTAATTTTATAAATTCTATAATAAATTATTCAGTTTTAAAGGGGATATATAATTTAATAATATTTACTTTATAATGCTTTTTTATATAAGCTTTAGCCTAAAATATTAATATTATATAAATGCCTTTAACGAAAATTATAAACCCTTTACTGCGGCGGCTAAAGCCCTTATAGTATAATAAAAAGGCAATATAATACTTCCTTAACTAAAATATAATTTCTCCTATATTATTACCTGCTTATTAAATAGCAATATTTTAAACAGGACAACTATAAGCATATATACTTTTATAGCGGCTATAGATAATATGCGCTTTAATAATATTAGTAATTTATTCTGTTTAAAAAGCTAAATAAACCTTAGATAAAAACATTGTATTAATATTATTAAGACTATTAAATAACATAATAAAGCGGGTTGTCTGGACCGCTTTTATTATAATTATTTAATATATAAAGATAATTATAATAAAAATGCTAGAAAGCGCAAATATAATAGCTAAGGTTAAGCCTTAAACCAGAAAAAATAAGAAAATGCTTGCATTAACTAATAACCTATTAATAGCCAGAAAAATAAGTTTAAAATTAATAACTTCCGCAATAGCTAATAAGGCAATAATACTAAACCTGCTGTTAATATTATAGTTATTAGCAATAATAATACTACTATTTATATACTAATAGCGGCTTTTATTTAAAAGGGATAAGTACTTACTTAGATCTTTGACTTAAATATAACTTGCTATATTATTAATGAAATTAGTATCTATACTAATATAATATAGCTATTTTTTTTTATTAATATCAATAAATAAAATAATAAGTGTTATACTACTATATTAAGTATTATTTCTTTACTTTGCAAAGACCGCCTTAATAATATTTTAAATTTTATTATAGATAATATTTTTTATATATTAAATAACTTATTTAGTTTTATTTTTAGCTTTAAGCTTTACAGAGCTGGATATCTATTGAAATATATATTTAATAGCATTAAAGTAGGTAATAATAGTATTATAGCTATTTTTAAAAAGACTAATCTTTACTATTTTAACCTAGACTACTTAGCAATTAATAGTAATAGCGGCATAATTACCTTATATACTGCGGTTAAAAGCTATGCAATTTATAATAAAGAAACAATAATATTATAGTATAAATTTACTAGGTATATAAGTAAATAGAATATTATTTGTTTACTATACTTTATTAATAGTATTAATCTCTAAAAAATCCTTTTAAATAATAACTACTATTATATTATCTGCGCTAAAACTTATATAAAGAATTTGCTATATAAAAAGCATATTAGCTTTAGCAAATACCAAAATGAATTAATCTATATAAATATCTTTAAGCTAATTAAAAGCGCCTTTAAGCATACTAAGTATATTTATCTTTTTACTGAAAATATTTCTAAGAAAATAGCAATTTACTTTATACTAAATAAAAATAGTTTATATATATTAAAAACCTTTAATAACTATTGTATAAGCATTACTATAGTAAATACTTTTATATACTATTTCTATACTAACGAAAATAGAGTTTATATAGCTGCTGATTTTAATAATTACTAAATTAAATATAATATTTAGTAAAAGTCTATTATACTTAATAATCTATAAATAAATAGAATTATTAAGTATACTAGCTAAACCATTATAACCTATACTTATACTTTCTAGAAAAATAATAACTTGCTTAAGTCTTTTTATGCTAAAATAATTAATATACTAGTCTATTTTTGAATCTGCTACCTAATTGCCAGCTTAAATATTATTCTTATTAAAGCTATAAAGGGAAGATAGCTTAATCCCTTTTTTATTAAAAAGATTAACTATAAAGGCATATATTAAAAATACAATAATATTAACTATAATTAGCCTAAATTTGAACCTTAATTTAATATTAAGAAGCTTATTAGCTTCAAAAAGACTTACTTTTACTATATACTATTACTTAGCGGATAAATTAAATGCTTTAGCTATATTAAATAGCTTCTTAAAAAGCGCAAAGACTATACTAATAAAGTCTTTGCTAATCCCTTATCCTCTATATTATATTAAAAGGAAAGAATAAAAATGCTGATTCTATTAAAATAATGCTATATAATTAACTTCGTACATAATTAAGACCTTTTAACTAGTGATTTTATAATAGTCATTCAGGGGGAAAAAAGGCTTATTTCCTTTTCTACTAGTAATAATAAACCCCTAATTAATAATAAGCGCTTAAATAATAACAAGCGCCTAAATAATAATAATAAACGCTTTAATTAATTACTTAATGAAATAGCTAATAAACTTCTATTAAATTATATATTATTATAGCGAGCTTATATGCCCGTTAAATCTATAGCTGCAAAGATACTTGTATCTTGTCTTTATCTATATAACTTTATACCCTTATTAAGATCTAATATCTTTACTAAGATAGTTTTAGCCGCTATTAAAGCAGAACCTAATAATACCCCTGAAAAAGAAGCTTTTAGCTCTATAACGTCAGTAATAAAGAATTTTTTAATAGTTAATAACTTTGAATAAGATCTTAGAACTTATAAATAAGCTATAGCGGATAACTACTATAAGATGAATTAATAATTTACTATAAAAGACAAAATACAGTCTTTGCTAAATAACTTTATTTAGGACTTTATTGAGCTTTTACAAAAAAAAGTATAATTTTTTTATTAGTAAATAAGTCTATTAAACAAAACAAAGTGTCTCTAGTAAATTCGCTTACTATAAAGCCCGCTAGTATATTAAAGGCTTCTAATAATATAAAAAAGTAGACTTCTATAAGATTTTTGTGTTAGTTATTAAGCTAATAAATTATAAAGCCCTTTTTGTTATTATAGCAGTATATAACCTGGAAATTAAATAAATAGATATTAAGACTACTTTCCTCTATAGCAATATAAAAGAAACTATTTATATATAATAGCTTTAAAGTTTTAATAATAGCTCTAGTTGTATTTACAAGCTATAAAAAGCCTTTTATAGCCTTAAATAGTCTCTAAGGGTATAATATAAATACTTATTAGAGTTTTTTCACTTTTTAGGC
Source organism: Bacidia rubella (assembly GCA_032158265.1). Taxonomy (NCBI): domain Eukaryota; kingdom Fungi; phylum Ascomycota; class Lecanoromycetes; order Lecanorales; family Ramalinaceae; genus Bacidia; species Bacidia rubella. Next base: position 964,405 of record JAVTIF010000009.1, on the reverse strand, counting down.
TATTGTTCCCTTATTAAAGACTATAGTATATTCTTGAACTTAGATAAGAATATTATTATTGCTATTTATATTAATAATATATTTATTGTTAATGTTAATATACTTAATATTAATAATCTAAAAGCTAAACTTGCTTATAAGTTCTATATAATTAATATAGGTTTTTGTAACTTCTATTTAGGCATAGCTATTATTTGCGATTGCTTTAATTAAACTTTAATTTTAAGCTAAAAGACCTATTTAAAAATAGTACTTAAGTAGGCTAATATACTTAATTCTAATTTTAATAATAAAGGTATTAGTACTCTAATAAAGATTATATATTTTAAGAAAGCTATTAATAGCTATATTGTATAATTTTAATTTTATTTAGACTATTAATTATTTATTAGCTTATTAATATATATAATACTAGGCATAAAGCTTAATATTATTTATACTATAAGAATTATTAGCTATTACTTTTCTAACTTTAATAATATTTATATATAGGCTATGAAACGCATTTTTTAATATATTTATAGAACTTTTAAGCTTATTTTAGTCTTTTATAGCCTATTTTAATTATTAATAAGCTTCTCTAATACTAACTTTGCTAGAGATTTTCATATTTATAAATTAATTTTAGTTTTTATTTTTACCTTTAGAAATACAATAATTAGCTAGTTATTAAAGCGCTAACCTACTATTGCATTATTTATTTATAAAGCTGAATATATTAGACAAATTAATACTATTAAAAAAGCTATCTAGTTAGAGCGTTTGCTTAGCTAATTAACTGAAATCATCTTTAACTTTATTATTTTTATTGATATTGATCTAGATAATATTGTTGCTAATTATACTATATTAATAAAGCAAAAAATACTTGAGTATATTTTTGTTTTTATTATAGTTATCTATTGCAATAACTAAGGCGCTATTGTTTCTATAAAGGACTCTATTTAATATAATAAAACAAAGCATATATATATTAAATATATATTCTTAAAAAATACTATTAACTACTAGTAAATAGAACTTAGATATATTTTTACTGCTAATATAATCGCCAATAGCCTTATAAAGCCCCTATTAAAGACCGCTTTTAAAGCCTTCCGCTATAAGCTTAGCCTAAAATAAATTACCTTTCTAGCGGGATTACTAAGTTACTGTTTTTACCTATAGCCTAATCCATATTATTGCTTTAGTAAGAGCTTAATTATCTTTATTGCTATTGCTATAGGAGCTATTTCTAAAGGGATCGCTTTTAATAATACTATTTATTAAGCCTATTCTTCGGTAGGAGCCTGCTTATATTACCCTTGCAATTACTTTTAAACCTACTCTGCTATCCCCAGAAACCACTTAATTAATCTTGGACTAGTTATACCTAGCCTTAGATTTGTTATATTACTTCTTATATATTCTTTGACCTTGTTTCAGTACAAAAAATGCGTATATATATAAGTATATGAAAAATAATTTCAAAATACTATATTTTAACTAAAAACGATATCTTTATTATATAACATTAAAACTAAATATGCGCTTGTATCTAGTATTGCTATTAAAGGAGAAAATAGCAGAGAGATCGTTAGCGTCCTTAGTAGCGCTAGGCACGCCGGGCAAGCTTGCTAAGTATATTACCAGCGCTAGGCAACTCCTCTTCTATACTAGGCACTACGCCGGGCAAGCTACTTTTACTTTATTATCAATAGAATTAAGCGCTAGGTACGCCGGGTAACTACTATAGAAAAACTAAATCGTTTTAAAACTGAAATTTATATATAGCGTTCAAGTAAGAGTATTGGAATTAAGCCAAGGTACTAGGCTTAAAAAGGCCTAGTAGACTTAGTATTAATCTAGTCTTGTTCAAATTGCAATATACTTTAGTTAACTGATTAATAAAATTACTAACTATTGACAATATTAAATAATAAACTTTTTTATATTTTAAAAAGTCTTGATTAAAGTTCAATAATAATTAATTTAATAATATCTATAAAAAGCTTGTATTCTAATATAGCTATATTTATTTGTTTTTCTAAGGTTTTTTCTATTAATATAACTAGAAACTCGATAGTATTTAAGTAATAAATCGCAACCTACTAATAAAAAAACTATATTAAAAAAAACTATTCAATATTTTTCCTATATTCCGATAAAGCATTAGATAAAGCAGTTTAAATTTTGTTTCTTTTTAGCTAAGCTTTAGAAAGCTAATAGATTCTAGAGGAATTTCGATTAAAAAGATATAATTAATTGAAATACTAGTTAATCAATTTTATCAAACTATTAGTTAACGACTTCGCTAGATTTTTAAAGGAAATATATAAACTAAGGTAATATAATTGCTTAAATAGCAAATTTTAACGTTTAACTCGAGAATCTAAAAAAATAATTTTAATTATATTTTTAGAAAGTTTAAAACTAATATAATAATTTAATAGTTTATTATAAAAATTCAGGTTTTTCTATATCTAATATCTATTGCGGTTTATTTATAAAGATTATTCTAATAATTAATTAATATTATTATAATAAAATATAGCTTAGTATATTTGCTAAGCAACGAAAATATAATAATTTAAATATTCCTGCTATAACGTTTAAAATATATCTAGTAACTAATTGTTTACTTATAATATATAAAAATAGATATTGCAAAGTATAAAGCTTTTTTCTTAGTAGTAAAACTATTAAGATAGTATTTAATAACTATTACTATAGTTGAATAAATAATAATTTATTAGTAAATCCAATAATTTTAGTATAAATAATAGGTTTAAACCCGGATAGTAGAAAACTATTGGATCTAGTGCTTAAAAAAGCTAGTAATATTGACTTAGCAAGTAGATATTGCTATTAAATACAACGAATCGCGGTTAAAAAAACAAAGGATAGAATTGTGACGTTTAATTAGTAGTAAATAGATTGATTAATAACTAATAAACTGAAAATAATTATATACAATTAGCTGCTAAGTATCTAATAACTAACTATCTAATAACCAGCTAAACCGTAACAATTATAACTGTTGTCAAATATAAAATTGATTATCTTGTTGTAGGAACTAGCTAAGAATGCAATATAAATACATTAGGGCCGGACACTATACCCGATTAGGTAAAGCGCATCCCAATGCTTCCTAGTTATAGGAGAACTATAATAGATAATTAAAAAGATTAATTATTAATATATTTGTATTAATTAATAATTCTTAAAATATTAATATTAAGCTAATTAAAATTAAACTTATTATATTAATCTAAAACTTTTAATATCTAGAATTCAAATAAATAAAATATATTATATTTATTTAATATACTTAAAGTACTTATTTTAAGTAAAGATTATTAAAGATTAAGAACTATAGCAGATTTTATTTCCTTAAATATATTAAAATTTATTATTAATTTATAATATATAAGAAATATAATAATTTCTTTTATTTATATACTTAAAGTTAAACTTCCTTTATTATTTATAAGAGAAATATTAAGACAAATATTAATAATAAATCTTTTATTATATTATTTGCTCCTAATAAGGATACTTATAAATTAACAAATACTTTGTAAGATTAAAGCCCCTTTAAGGTATATATTGATAATTTATTTTAATTTATTTTAATTTATTTTAATTTATTTTAATTTATTTTAATTTATTTTAATTTATTTTAATTTATTTTAATTTATTTTAATTTATTTTAATTTATTTTATTTTATTTTATTTTATTTTATTTTATTTTATTTTATTTTATTTTATTTTATTTTATTTTATTTTATTTTAAATAATATTAATTAATCTAAGTAAAATATATAAGAGATATTATATAAGATATCTTTAAAATTAATAAGACTTAGAATATAATTAATTAAAAAAGTTTTAGAAGAAGAGGTTTTTAAAGTTAAATTTCTATATTTAATCAATTAAAATTAAGATTAAGAGCTAATAATTAAGAGAATAATAATAAAAAATATAAATAATAATAAATTATTAAGCTAAAATACTGCAAATGGCAGTATTAATATAAATAATATTAATATGCTTAGTTTAGCAGTTTTAACTATTATATAAGCTAATATAGCTTAAACTTTTAAGGGATAAGCTATTTAAAATAAATAAAAACCTCTTAAATTACTTAAATTATTTAGGCTAATAAGATTAAAAAGTTTAATAAACAGATTAAATCTAAAATAATAAAATATATTTATTTTAATTTACTAAATTTATATAAAGAAAGAAATATAATATTTACCCCTAAAGAAATTTTATTTAAAGAAGTTTACATTTTTTATAAATAAATTAAAAATTATACTTTTATTATAATAAAATAATTTATATAATAAAATTTTTATTAATGCTTTTATAACTTAATAATATAACAATAACCAAATTCCTTTTAGAAAATAAATATTAAGCTCTGAAATTAAAAAAAAAATATTTATAATATTTATCTTCCTATTTAAAGGAGAAATTTAAAATATTAATATTAATTACCTTTATAAAACTAAAGTAGCAGAAATACATATTAAATAATATTATAATTAAGAAAAGGCTAACTATATATATATATTATTAATAAGTTTATTTTTTAAGCTAATATAAATAATAAATTAATTTAATATATATAAGCTTAAAATTGCTTAAATATAAATTTATAAGTATTAATTCTACTATTAAAGTAATATATTATACTTTATTTATTTTTAAATAAGCTTAATAAATAAAAGGAAATATTTTATTAATTAATAAAAGCAAAAGGTATATATAATAAGGAACCTGCTAAAAAAGATATTTATAATAAAGAATAAAATAAGTAATATTATTATAAATAATTAAATCAAAGTTTATCTTAAAATTAAAGGTATTAATAAAAATAAAAAAACCTTCCCTTCTTAAAGTAAGCTAAATAATTATTTTATTATAAAAGAAGAAATTTCTTTCCTTAAGTATATTATAAATAAGATTAATTAATAATATTATAAGCTTAATACCTTATTCCTCTTTAATATTAAGTTTTATAAGCTTATTAATATAAATTATATTAAAATTAAAGTAATTTTTAATTACCTTTAATAATTCTGCCTTAATTATAATTAATAATAAATAATAAGCTTTAATAAAGCTTAATATAATAGCTATTTCCTTTAAGAAGAAAATTATTTATTTTAAAATAACCTTTTATAATTATAGCAGGTAATATTTAATTAATATAAGGCTAAAGAGGATTTAGTAATTTTTAATATAATATTTATTAATAAAAAAACTATTAGCCTTAATAATATTATTTAAGGAATTTTAATAATCTTAATTATTAATAATATAATTATTAAAGCTATAATAATAATATATATATTCCTTAACTTATAATCTAAGAAATATAATTTAATAACTTTAATTAAGTTATAATCTAGTAAAATAAATATATTTTATAAAGCTTAAATTAAGTTTAAGAAATTATTAAAATAGGAATAAATCTAAAATTAAAGTTTATTATATTAATAATAAGAATAATAATTAAGATGCTTTAAATTCCCTTAATAATAAAAGGAATAATAATTTAAATAAAATTTAAATATACTTTAATAATATAATTCTTATATATTATATATTAAAAAGCAAGTTTAATTTAAAACTAAAATATTATAGTTATAATAAAGATTTTTTATTTAATTAATTAAAATAAAAAGGATATTCTTAAGTATATTATAATTGAGAATAAGTTAATTTAAGCTTTAAAATAATATTTCTTAATAAAATTATTATTTATAAAAAGCTAAAAATAACTAAGAAGCTTTAATAAATAATGAAAAGATATCTAATTATCTTTAAAGATACTAAAGATATTATAAACTTACTAAAAGAAGAATAAATAAATATTTTATTTATAAAAATTAAAAATTATTAATAGCTAAATTAAAATATAAAATTTATCTTCTTAATAAAGAATCTTAAAAGTAATTAATAAAAAGTTTAATAAAATACATAAGGAAGGAAAAATATTATAATTTAAAGGACTAATATTATTTAAATTTCTTATCTTTATTATATAAAAGATTATTTATAAAGGAACTAAGAAAATTCCAAAGAGAAAAGGCTATATAATTATTAATATATATAAATTAAATTATATTACCCTTATTAATAGTTATTCTTTGCCTTTTTAAGATAATATTATCTATTTCCTCTGAAGATATAAATATATTATATATATAAATAAAAGCAAAATATTATATATTTTTTAATTTTAAGTTAAAGTATAGCATAAAGTAATAATTATATTATATAAAAGGTCAGAATATTATAATATAGTTTTAATAAAATATAAAGGTTTAATACTTTACATATAAAAGAAAATAAATAACTTTTTATAATTATTTTAAGAGTTTTCTTATTATTATATTAATAATATTATTATCTTTTTAAAGATATTTAAATAATATATTAAATATTTTTTAATAATCTTTAATTTAATTATTAAGCTTAAATTATTATTAAAGCTAAAGAAATCCTTCTTTACTTATCTTTTTATTAATTTCTTAAATTTAAAAGTTAATAATTTTAGACTATAAATAATAAAAGATTAAATAATAATTATTAAGAATATAATATTTCTAAATATTTTTAAATTTCTTAAATAATATTTAAGCATAATAAATTTCTTTAAGAGAAACATTTCTTATTGTTTATAAATAATAAAATCTTTAAAGAATAAAAAAATAAAGCTATTAAAAGGCTACTTTATAAAAGGTAAATATAAATATAAAATTTATTCTTGGAAGGCTAGATATAATAACATTAAGTTTAAATATAAAGCTTTTAATATACTTTAGAAAATATTATTATTATAAGATTATTTATAATATAAAGATAATAAATATTAGTTATTTATTAACTTAAATATATTAAAAAGCTATAATATAAATATAAGAATTTATTATATTAAGGGTAATTTAATTAAAAATATTTTTCCTAAGAAAGATATTTAATTAATTATATTTTTTTTAAGTATCTAAATAAAGCTAAGAAACATTATTAGCTTATAAAGTTAAAAGTTATTAATCAATTTAGATTTTATGGAAATTGCTTATTTTATTATATATTAAATATAAAAGAAAATAATTATTTTTATTAATTATATATTTATATATAATATAATTAAATAAACTTTATTATCTTTATTATTAGCAAATAAGCTTAATTTATATTTAATATAAATTTTATAATATATTTTTTAATTTAAATTAAATATTTATTAAAGGTTAAATAGTTAGAATATTATTTTAGATGCCTTTTTATAATTTTTTAATAAAAAAGAAATCTTTTTTAAAAATAAAAAAAATAAAGAAATATTAAATAATATTTTTATTTATATATTAATTTTAATTAAGATATTATTTAATTTTAAGTTTACTTTAATCTGTATATATAAAGATAATAAAATATAATTTAAAATCTATAAAGCTTTAAAATCTAAGGGAAAAAAGGAAATTAAAGAAAAATTAATTTATTATAAAGATTTATATAATTTTTAACTTTATTTATATATACTTAAATTATAAGAAAAAGAAATCTTTAAAGCTATATATAATAAGAATTGCTATAATGGTTTTTATTATTCTTATAAAAAAGGGAAAAAAAATCTTTTTTTTTAATATTTAATTTATTAATTAAAGAAATATATAAAGTATTGCTTTAAATATTTATTAAATTAAATTAAAAAATATATTCTTTATAATTAATTTTAATTTATCTTAATATTATTTTATATTTTTTATATTTAAATAATTAATTTTATAATAATTCTGCTTATTTAGCTTAATAAAATTAATTAAATTATATTAATAATAAATAAATATTTAAAAGTTATTAATAATATCTTAAAGGAAAAATATATAAAATGTTAAAGACTAAGCAAAGGCTATGCTTTATTAAATTTTTAAATAAAGTATTCCTTAAATAATTATCTTTAATAAAGATTTAAAATTCTTATTTAACTTATAAAAGCAAATATTTAAAATATTTAATATAGATATTCTGATTTTAATAGCATATTATTTATAGATAAATAAATAATTCAAATATATAAATTAGATATTAAAAATTATATTAAAGTATTTTATTATAATAAATCTTAATTATTTATAAAATAAAATTATTAATAAAATTATTAATTCCTTTAATAATGCTTTAAATACTATAATTAAGAAGGCATTAAATAAAGTTATTTTTAAGAAAAACTATATAAAGGCAAGATTTTCTCTTATAAAGATTATAAAAGGATAGATTTTATTAAGGAAAAAAAGAAAATTTAAATAAAAGTTATAAATACTTTTGCTTTTATTGCAGCAAAAATAAAGCTATAATATAATAAAGGATATAATCCTTTTATATTAAAAATAAATAGTAAAGCTTTTATTAAATCATATATAAATTATAATGTAAAAGGTTTAAATAATAGGAAATTTATTAATTAATAAATAAAATCCTTTAAAGTCTTAAAAGCTAAAGGACTAAATATATATCAATTAGAAATTTTATTAATATAAAAGATTTATTTAATTATATTAATTATTATACTTAAATCAGCTTTATAAGAAGAGGATCTTTAATTTTACTTAATTAAAAATAAATCTTTATTATTAATATAATATAATAATAATTTAAAAGAAAATAAAATTAAAAAACTTATTAATTATAAAATTTTTTAATATTAAAAAACATTTAGTTATAGTAAATAAAAGATCTTTTACTTAATTAAATAAAAAAAATTTAGCTTAGCTTAAAATAAGTAATACAATTAAAAAAACTTAAGAAATACATAGGAATTTAAAAAGGAATATAATTCTAAATATAATAAATAATCCCAAGTTAAATATAAATCTTCCTCAAGGAAGACTTAATAAAAACTTTTAATTATATTTAATTAAAGATTTAAAACTTAATAGCCTTTAAGAAAGATAATAAATATATATTATATATCTTTCTTTATAATTATATTTAGTTAAAATCTTATATTATATTATTTCTTAAGCATAAACTTTTATAAGATATTAAATATTAATTAATTTAATTATCATTATTATTATCAAATATTATTATTATTATTTTAATATTAGATATAATTTATTAATATAAGCCTTAGCAAATATTATTACCTTAATTTTAGTATTATTATGCTATATAAGCTTTACTTTTAATACTATTATATTTATAAACAAAAATTAAAGTAATATTAAAATTAAACTTACTTAGCAAAATATATATAAAGCTATATACTAAGACCTTATAGTCTTAAGCTAAACTAACCTTACTTTAAAAAAAGAATTCAATTTAAATAATTAATTATGCAAAAATACCTATAAAAATAATAAAATAAGTATTTAGATTAGAGTATATAAATTAAATAAGTCCTTAAAAGGTATATAGCTTAATAAGAGTAGTGAATTTAATATTAATAGTCTTAATACAATATTAAAGGTATAAAATAAACCTTATATATAGAATTATTAATTTAAATAAAAACTAAAGCTAAATCTAATTATAATATTATTAAGTACACTTTTCCTCCCTTTTATTATTATATAAATTATAAATAATTATTAATAATCTAGTTATTTAGATTTTTATCTTATATAATTTATAAAAAATAGCTATTTCTTTTTATAAAAAGCAAAGGTTTAAGGTTAATAATAAAGCTATTAAATAAAGAAGCATTTTATAATAGTATAAGAAAAATTAATAAATTTTTTGCTACTATTTAATAAAAGTATAAATTGTATAAAAAGGTTGAATAAATTAATTACTCAAAATTTACAAATTTTAATTAATTAATATCTACCTAAGATTATAAAGCTAAAACCTTAAAACTAGCAGGATAGCTTATTTATAATTATTAAATAATAAAGAATTAAGAAATAATATATTATGCTAATAATTTATTACAATAATAATAAAATCTTTTAATAATATTATTTTCTGCTATTATTTAATTTAATTTATTTATTATATTTATTTCTAATAATATAAGCTTAATAATAATAGCCTTTGCTCTTAAAGTAAAAAAAGGAATTATTAAGGTTATTTTATTTATATTTCCTTTTAAAGGAAATAAGGGTATTATTAAGTTTAATAATCTTATAAAGCCTTTATTAATATTAATATAAATAAAATTATATAATAAAAGAAAATATATATATAATTAAATATTAATAGCTTATATTAATAAGCAGAAGAAGCAATAACTTAGAATAAATTTACAGATTAAATTATGAAAGCTATTAAAGGGAAGATAAGACTTTCTTAAGTAAAACTATTATTTAGAATAATAACAAATCGTAAAAGAAAAAAAGAACTTTTTTATAAAGCATAAATCTATGCTAGAAAGCATTATCCTAAAAAAGAAAGCTAAAATAATATTTTATAATAAAATCCTATTAAAGTATAAACTTATTTTAAAACCTAAAATAATAATTAATAATAAAATATTAATAAAAGAAAAAATTATATTAAGAAAGAAAGCTTTTAAGGAATTTAAAACTATTAAAGGATATAAAAAGCTTTTATTATAGCTTAATTTAAATAATAAATTTAAGAGGCATTAAGTATAAAAAGAGAAATAAATATTTAATAATTAAAAATAAACCTTTAATAAAGGGAAAAAAATCTTAAAAATTAGCTTCAAAAGAGGATAAGGAATATATAAATAAAAAAGATAATAAAGTAGAAAAAATATTATTAAATAAATAATTAAGAAAAATAAAGGCAAAACAATAATTGATAAATTTATTAAAGAATATATTTCTAATTTAAAGAAGGAAATAATTATATTAAAATCTACTAATATAATATTTAAATATTGAAAAATAATTATCTTAATAAGAAGATAATTCTTTTTAGGGAGATTATATAAATAAAAGGCCTTTATACAATTAATATAAATTATATAATAAAATTATACCTTATTAGCATTAAAGCACTTCAATTCTTATATAAATAAAGTTAATAATATACTTAAATTCCTAAGAAAGATTAACTTGCTTTTATATTTTAAGCTTTAGCTAAAGGTAAGCCTATTATTAATAAAGAATTAAAGTATAATAACTATTATATTATATTATAAGCTATATTTAATATAGTTATTAAAAACTTAAAGAAGACTATAATTATATAAGGAATTTAATTATTAATTATAGTAAGGAACTTAAAATATCTAACAAATTCTTATAATAAAAGGAATATATTATTTGCTTAATAATTAGATATAAGTTCAGATAGAACATTCTATTAATAAATAAGTACAAAATAAAAGATAAATAATATTATAATACTAATAAATATCTTAACCTAATTATATAAAATAATATTATATAAGATAAATTAAGGTATAAACTAATAAAAGAAGAATATAACTTATTTTAATAAATTAATAAATAAATGAGGCAAAAATAATAAAATAAAATAATTAATAAATAAAATAATTAAAAAGAAAGGGATAAGGATAATAAAGGAGCTAAAGAAGCCTAAGGCTATTTAATAAATGTTTTTTTCTTCTTTTTTATAATCTTTATAATATATAGTTATTTATTATAATTTCCTTTTAATTGCTATTTTAATAGATATTTCCTTTTAGTATAATATTCTTCTTCTTTCTAGCAAACATTATAATATAATAATAATATTTTATATAATATATAGTATATTTCTTTCTTTTAATTTAGCATTATAATATATTATATATTATAGAAGTCTTTTCCCTTAAATATTTTTTTAATAATATAATAATTTATTATATTCTAAAATATATAATGCCGGAAAAACAAATAAGACTTATATAAAAGCATTATAAATCTTTTTATAGGGGCAATTATTATATAATAATGCTGCTTTATAAATATCTTATTTCTGTAGTTAGTTTCTTCCTTAATTAATATAATATTAACTAATTAGATTATTTAATATAGTGTTGTTTTCTTCTCTTGTTTATATTAAATATACCTAGGAGAATACAGCTACTATTACAATAAGATAAATAAAAACTGCTATTAGTAAGTATATATTATATTAAGTGAAATCCGCGGGCTAATTATAAGCTTGCTATTATTAATTGCCTCCTTTTTATTAAAAAGGATTTACTAATCTCTACCAATTATAGCTTAATATCTAAGAGCCTATTAAAAGTATATAAATAATTTAGTTAGTTAGGAATAAGCTCTTAATAATGTTTTTAATAATAGTTTAACCCTTTTAATTAATAGGGATTAGAAAATAGCAAAAAACACTAAATATAAATTATAGAGATAATAATAGTAGCTCTAGAAACATTAACAATATAGAATTATTACAATAAAATTATTTAATACTAAGAGCAATTGCTAAAATCTTAATAGAGTTAAGTAATATAAGATTTATTTCTTAGATAATATAGTTCTCTATATTAAATTAAAGAATATTTATAATTTATTTATAAACCTATTTCTATTTTTTATTTTCTATTTATCTCTCTTCTTACTTTATAAAACTTGCTATATTTTATTATATTTCCTGGGGAAATTTTATAAAAATAATTAGTTCCTTATAAAGCGGAAAACTCTTAAGGCTGATATTCTACAAAGGTTAGGTTAAAGCTATTATTAAAGTAATCCTTTCTTTAGAAAAAGACTCTATAGTATCTTTAGCTCTGTAATAGAATATAATATAATAAGTTACTCCTTATATAGTAATATTATTAGATTTCTTTAAAAGGCTATTACTACTAATATAATCTTATTTAATAGAAAATCTATCTTTGTAACTAAAAAAAGCTTAATCTTTGCTATCCTTTCAATGTTTAATACTAGTAAGTATATTAATATATATAAATATATTTTCGCTATAAATAATATTTTGCAGTTTAGTTTACTAGGGAAATTGAAATGTATAGTATAATTGCTTAGATAAACAAGCTTAAAAAAGTAAATAGGTATTTTACTTTATTGCAATATATTTAATATATATAGGCTGAAAAGTATACTTAAAGAAGATTATAGATAAGCTTATAGCAAATAGTCAGAATACTAACTAGAAAAATAAAGGAGTATTCCTAAGAAAGTTTAAGTCTATAATATATTAAATAAAGAGAGATTTAAAGTAAAGATATTAAATAAGCTTTAACCTCTTCAATTCTATTATTAAATAGTTTAAGCAATAAATAATTAAATAAGCAGAGAGAAAGCAAATTAAATCCTTTATATCTATATCTTTAATAATAAGGAAGTTTATAAGCTTTAAGTTTTTTTTTATTCCTTTGCCACTATTATATTAATTTGCAGACTAAAATTAATAAGTTATCTAGATACTTTGCACTTAGACTTGCTATTAATAAGCTAGTATAATATGTAAATAAACCTATAAAAAATCTCTTAAATAAGATATAGTTATAATAAAGATAACTAATATCTTATATACTTATATTGCTATACTACTCTAATAATCTCTATTATATATAGATTTTACTAAGTATATAATAAAGTATAGTAAGTTCTATTATTGCAAGGAATATTAGTTTCTTTAAATACTAATATTTTAATCTATTTAATATAGTAAAGAAAAGCTATTTAAGGGGAAAGGAATAGCATTTTCGAGTTTCACTATATGCCTTAGGCTATAATCCCACCTTAATATATATTTAAACTTTAACTTTTACTTGTTAAACTCCCTTTCAAACTATTCCTATTCTAATGCTTAGACTATAATAATACTATATATTACTTTTCTAGCTTTCTCTCCTAAAATTTCTCCTTTTTGCTATCTATGCTCTTACCTTATATATCTATAAGTTTCTCTAGATTTCAGAACCCTAGTATTTTTTGCGGATTACCTATCCTTTTTTCTTTTTATCCTTTTTCAATTTAATAGTATTTTTAACCTTAGATTTACTCTATAATTAATTAGCTTTAGAGGAGTTTAAAGCTTAGAGCTATAGTACCTATATATAAAGGGCACTTATAGTTAAATATAGACTTTACTATATTATTTAAGATATTAAAAACTATAAAAGTACTTAACTTTATTAATTTAATTTATAGCTTAGTTACTATTAATTAAGATTAGAATAGAGACTAAAGGAAAAGGCTTAGTAAAGAGTTTCTTATTCTTATATAATTCAGGGGACCTTCTAGTCTATAGTAAGATAAAATTAAGCTTTATTTAAATAGGCTATAAACCTATAAATAGCGAGAAGAAGTACTCTTACTTCACTTTAAAAGGTGTTAGCAAAGATTAAAGTTAACTTAAAAGATAGAAAGTAATTTACTAGTATAAAAGCGCTTTAATATACTTAAAAGCTATGAAAGTATTTATTACTATCTATAGTATAATAGAAAGATTGCAGAGAAGTATCTTTAATTTATATTAGTTACTAAAAAGGACAATATAAATAACTAATTTAAAAGTACTTTAATAATAAATAAATATTTCAAACCCCTCTATTAGAGTTAATTAAGAAATCCCTATATTAGATTAAAGAGTAATTTATCTTAGTATATTTTTATTTGTCTCCTAAATATCTAAAATACTTTATATATAAAGCTAAATAGGGTCTAGTAAATCCTTAGTTAATAGTTACTTTAAGCTTAATGTAATTAATGGTTTTCCCTATCTAGAAGTAGTATTATAATCAATAATAATTTAATAACACTTAAAACTTCATTTACCCTTTAGTTTTTATAAGTTAAATTAAGCTGAATTTCTATAATAATACTATATACTATAGAGAGTATTATAATAACTAAAAAGAAAACATATTATATTATTTAGTAATATATATATATAGCGGCGGCTTTAGGTTATTAACCTTAAGAAAAAGAGATTAAGTATATAGGAAGCTGCAGGCTACTTTAAATATTCTAACTATTATAAATATAATTATATAATAAGAATTTAAACTTAGAACTAGTAATTTCTTCTTAGTACTCTAAATACTAGAAAGTACTAAATAATAAATTAAACTAAGAAACTGGAAATTAGTAATATTAGCTGCAAAAGTATAACGGAGTTACTACGGGTAGGAGTCTTGGCGGCTGACTAATCAAGATTAGTTAGCGTGGAATGTGTTCCGCCTATGTATATTTAGTTATTATTATTATATAAGAGCTTTTCTCTTTTTAACAAATATCTTGTATTTACTATTTAATAAAAACCTAGTTATTACCCTTATATTTTATTTATTTACCTACTTTTAAGCTATTACATTAGCTTACCTTGTCCCTAGAACCTTATATAACTATATTAAATACTAGCAAATCCTCAATTTAAAATACCTTAATAAATAACTTAGAATTTAGGTTATAATAGCTTAACCCACTTAATAAAAGCATAGTAGCAGCTTATAAGAATAAATAACCCTTAGCAGCTTTCTTAAAGCTTTAATTTAATCTTCTTAATAGCTCTGCTATTTGCTTTAAACTTCCTTACATAATTAATAATGATATTTTCTTTAATTATAAGAACTATTATAAAAAGTACTTTAATAAATAGTTTTATGATAGCTTTAATATATTAATAACTATTAATTACCTTTATAATACTGCTAAGAATTAATAAGCTTAAATTAATAAACTTAAAAAAGAATTAAATAAGATAAGAGATTATATTATATAAGCTAAAGAAATTATAATTATAACTTAATATATTACTAAAACACTATATTCTCTTAAAGTTATTAATTTAAAGCTTTATAGTAATAACTATAAAGGGCTTAACTAATTCCTATTTAACTTTAATTATAAGTTTACTATAAATATTAATTATTTTCCTTCTAAATATATTAAAATTATATATTTATAATAATGCTTTAAAGATAAAACTATAGCTATTTTATTATACTTTATAGATAGAAATAGGTATATTTATATTAATATAATATCTTATTTTATTAAAATACTCTGCATAAACTATAAAGATTTTAATTAAAAAAGTATTACTTAATAAAAGCTTTAATATCTAAGATAAAAGCAGAATAAGTTCCTAACTTATTATAATTATTTTTAAAAGCATAATATAAAGATAAATTATAATAAAGAAGCTTTTAAAACCTATTTTATAAAAAGTCTTAATTATAAACTTAAGCAGCTTATAGTATCTCTTAAAACTAAAGATATAGATTTTTAATAGCTTACTACTTTATTACTTAAACTTAATAATTACTATTATATTATTAATTAAAATATTTAAACTTAATAGTCTTCTTACTAATAAGCTAGCCTAGGCTATATTATTTGCTATATAGTATCTATATTAGTAACTATACTAGTAAATATTATTTATTAAATTAATACTATAACTATTATAATTAAGCTAGCCTTTATAATTAATTATATTATTAACTTAATAAAAGACTTTAATATAATAAATATTAATACTATTTATATATAAAAAGGACTCTAAATACTATTATCTTAAGCTAAGAAAAACTATTATTAATAAAATAACCTTTTTAGCTATTATAATAAGCTTATAATTATAGATTACTATGCTATTACCTACTTATATAAGCTTAAGTTTTGTATTTCCTTAGCTATTATTTAATTTAGTTTTAAGGGCAATTTTATTAATTAAGAAAACTAAAACCCTTTATATAAAATTATATATAAAAGGCTAATAAAGAATTAAGCTTATTAACTTATATATTCTAGAACTCATTATAATTATTTAAAATATAGAGTTTTAATTTACTTTATATCTTAAATATATTTAATAAAAATTAAGAAATTTTTATATTAATAAATATTAATACTTTTAATTATACTTTTATTAATTAATCCTTTATACTTAAATATCTTATTTCCTTATATTTATTAAAAGATTTATAAATATTAATTACTTTTAAAAGTAAACTTATTTCTTTAAAGCTTATTATTTATTATACTTATATTTTTTTATAATTTCCTTATAATAATTAAAAGTTAATTTTATTCTTTATTATTAAGCTCTTAAATTACTTTATTATCTTAAATAACCTTTAGCTTAAGGCTTATTAAATATATATTAACTATAAAAACTAATCCTTTTTATATTACTCTTTAATAGCTTAAAGCTCCCTTAAACCCTATATTATAATTCTATTAAATAACTTTATAATAGTATTAAATATTATATTTTCCCTTAATATTTATACTATTTAAGCTGCTTTTTTTAAGTATATTATAAAATAATATAGCTATAAGCTATTTACTACTTTGTTTAAAAATATTAAAAAGGCTTTAAACTTTAAATTAAAATCTAATTTAAAGATTAAGCTTCTTAGTAAATATTATAATTTTATTAAAAAAATTTTTTAATAAGCTTTTAATACTTTGCCCTTTAAGTGCTTTAGAAAAGATATTAAAATCCTTATTTGAGAAAACAAAATACCTTTTTAAAGCTTATTATATAGTATATTCTATAATAAACTTTTAATTATATAAGAATACCTAAAAGATAACCTAAAGAAAGGCTTTATATAGCTTAGCTCCTCTTTTATAATATTATTTGTCCTCTTTATAAAAAAGCTTAAAAATAGTTTATATTTTTATATAAATTATTAAGCTTTTAATATTATTATAATTAAGAATAAATATCCTTTACCTTTAATTTAAAAGACCTTTAATTATATCTATTATATTAAATATTTTATTAAACTTAATATTATTATAGCCTTTAATAAACTTTAAATAATTAAAGGCAAAGAATATAAAATTATATTCTATACCTACTTTAACTTATATAAGTATTAAATTATATTATTTAGCCTTTATAATACCTTTATAGAATTTTGAAATTTAATAATAATATTTTAAGAAAGTACTTAAATAACTTCTATATTATTTATATTAATAACATCCTTATTTATAGTAAAAATGAAAAGGAAAATAATTATTATATTTGCCTTATCTTTAAAATACTTTATAAAATAAGCTTTTAAATTAATATTAAAAAATATAAATTTAATATATAAGAAATTAAGTACTTTAAATTTATTATTTCTAATAAAAGTATTAAGATAAATTTAGCTAAGATTATTATTATTTTAAATTAAGTATTCCCTTAAAATATTAAAGAAATATAAAGCTTTTTAAGGTTTATTAACTTTTATTATTATTTTATTTTTAATTTTAATGCTTTTATTTATCCTTTAATAGCCTTTATTAAGAAAGATATTAAATATAAATAAATTATAATTTATAAAGAAGCTTTTTTATACTTTAAGACTACCTTTACTTAAATACCTATCCTCTATTATTTTAATCTTAAAGATAAAATTATTATTAAAACTAATATTTTTAATAAAGTTATTATAAAAGTTCTTTTATAATATAATAATAAAGAACTTATTTAGCTTATTGCCTTCTTTTTTATTAAGATAATACCTGCTAAGTATAATTATAAAATCTATAATAAAGAGTTCTTTATTATTATTTATACTTTTAAAGAATAGTAACTTAAGCTATAAAGCTCTAAATACCTTATTAATATAATAGTAAATTATAAAAATCTTAAATACTTTATAATTATTAAGCTCTTTATATTTTAATAAGCTTATTAAGCTTAATTTATTTTATAATTTAACTTTAAAATCTATTATAGACTTAAATATTAGAATATTATTATTAATACCTTAACTTGCTATATAAGTAGCTTATAAATAAAAAAACATTATAATTAATAAACTTTATCTAAGTTTAAAAATATTTAACTTTATATTATTAACTTTATAGCTAATAATATAGATTCTTAAATTATTATTAATAAGCTAAATCCCTTTTTTAAAAACATAAATATAAATATTATTATAATTAACTAATTAAATGTCTTTAGAGCCTTTAAAGTAAGCTAAAAACCCTATAAACTTATTTATAATTAATAATTTTATAGCTAAGATAACTAAAGATAAAGAATATTAAGAAATTTATAATATTATTGCTTATAAAGACTATAAATATAAGCATTTCCTTATTGTTAAATATAAGCTTTAAGGCTTTTATATTATATATTAAAAGAATTAATTCTTAATATTAATAATGAATAACTATTATATTAATATAATTTACCTTTATTATAATTTACTTATAATAGGTTATTTAGGCTAAAAGTATACTTATAAATTCCTTTCTAGGAACTATTAATAACTTAATATAATTATTAATATTAAGAATTATTATTAAAATTATTATATTTACTTTAAAGCTAAGGCCTTTTAAATTAAGAAATAAAAAGTCTTAATGCCCTTAAAAGTCCCTTAATGATATTAGTAATATATCTTAATTAATTTTATTATTATGCTCTTTAAAAGTATAAACTTTTAAAGTTAAAAAGCTATTAATATTATAGTAATTTATAATTACCTTTTTAAGCAATTCTATATTAAAGCCATAAGTAATATTTCCATTAAAGATATTATTAAAGCCTTTATTTAAGTAATTTAAAAGTATTATAATATATTAAAAAGTATTATTTTTAATTAAGGAATTCAATTTATTAATAGCTTTTAAGATTAGCTTTGCTAAAAATTAAATATTAAAGCTAATTTTAATATTACCTTTTACCTTTAAATTAATAGCTAAATAGAATATTATAATTAAGTACTAAAAACTTACCTTTAAATCTTTATAATTTAGCTCTAAAATAACTAAGCTTTATATCTTTCTTGAAGTAAATTTATTATTAATAATATTTATTTTAAATCTATTAAAATTACTTTATTCTTAGCTAGTTTAGGCTAATACCTTTATATAGGTATTAAGCTGCTTATTAATTACCTTAAAGATATTATAGCTATTAAATAATATTAGCAAATCTATATTAATAACTTTATTAAAAAGATAAATATTATTAATAAATTCTTATATATTTAAATAACTTTTGCTTAAGCTTAATAAGCTTAATATATTAATACTTATTATATCTATATTTTATAATATAAAATTAATAATAAAGTTTAATTAAATACCTATAATATATTTATTTCTTAATTTAATAAAAAACTTATTAATAAATATAATAGCTTATTTAAAATAATTAAAGTAATTAGCTTTTAAGTATATTACTTAAAGTTACTTAAGTCTTAATTAATTTATAATATCTTTTATATCTCTTTATTATATTTTATTATTAATAATTTATTATTAAGCTAGATTATTGCTCTTTTATTATTTGAAATCAATGCAAAAAGTAATTAAATTTATAAGGTAAAGAGTATAATAAATCGCGGTTAAAAGAATAAAGGACAGAATTGTAATATTTAATTAGTAATAAATAGATTAATTAATAACTAATAAACTGAAAATAATTATATATAATTAATTGCTAAGTATCCAATAACTAACTATCTAATAACCAGCTGAACTATAATATATCCTTTTTACTAAAGAGATCGATAAAATCCTCTAAGTAATATTATTTAATTAATTATCTAAAACAGAAATATCTAACTAAATAGAATTATTTAGCAGTATAATTAGATAATAAGCGATAGCAAAGCTATTTAAAAAGTAAAAAAAATGTTTATTAGTTAGATTATTTATTATTAGTAGGCAAAAGCGAAGCGATTTATTAATTAAATTATTATATATAAATAGTATATTATAGAAAAAAAACTATAATATATATCTATTGAATAAACTATATAAAATATTACTAGATAATTGCAAAAAAAACTGCAAATAATAAGCTATTAATATATATAATAAAAATAATATATTTGCAATAATACGAAATTTTATAAAATATTAGCAGATATACTATAAAAATAATTCATTTAAAATAATATAAAATAAGAAATATATATAGAAAAATAAATTATTCCTTGTTATTTTCTTTATTACTGTTTTCGTTGCCGTTTTTATCTTTTTTAATTAGAATATTAATATTTTAATAGTTAAATAGCTAATTATTAAAATTAAAGCCTTTTATATTATTAAGCTCTAAATCTAATTATTTTTAGAAAGAAAATCGCTTATTATAATTAGATTTATATTTAGCAATATACTTTGCTATTAATAAATATTGTTTTTTTAGCCTTAATATATTTTTATTTATATAATTAGTATATTTTTCGATTTTTGCTTTGTATTTTATATAAACTTTTAATTTTTATTTTTCTATAAATACTAGGACTATATTATAATAATTGTTTAATAAGTATTTTATATTAGTATAAAAGCGTTTTAAAATTAAAAAAAAAAATTTAATTTGTTTTTTAGTAAGTTTTTTTTTTAAAAACTCTTTTATAATCTAATAATAAAATATTATATTTTTTATTTATATAAATAAATTCTTTACTTTTTTTAGTTTTTAATGCTTTAGTACTAAAAAGTTTAAAAATAATATCTAAAAAATCAAATTCTTTAATAAAGCTCTTTTTTTTTAGTTTTTTTTTTAAATTATCTTTTTTTATTTTTATTTTCAGCTTTTTTCCGGCCTTTTTTTCTTTTATTTTTAGCTTTTTTTCATTTTTTATTTTTAGCTTTTTTTCATTGCTTTTTTTAGATTTTTTTGTATTTTTTATTAAATAGTACGCTTTTTTTTTTATAGATAATTTAGAATCTTTTTTGGATTTAGATTATTCCTTAAATTCGAATTTATTATTCTGCTTATATTTTTTACTATAATTAAAACCTAATTTCGATTAATTAATAATATTTTGATTTAGTCTATTGAAAAAATATTTATTAATAATAAATATATAATTAATAGTTAAATTAATTTTTAAAGTTCTTTAAAAACCTTAAAATTTCTTAGTTATAGCTATTTTCCGTTTTTTAAGCTCTTTTTTATTATTATAATATTCAATTTTACTATATTTTTTATAATAATAAATAAATTTATTATTAATTATTATTTTCTGTTTTGTTTAATAATCTATTAAAATCTAATTTATATTTATATTTTAAATTTACATAAATACAAAAAAATAGTTTTTATATAATATTGCTAAAAAAATTCCGGATATAATAGCTTAGAATATATAAATTTTATTAAAATATATATTTTTAAATAATTATATTATTAGATTATTTAAATTAATAATAAATTTTTTAATTAGATTATTAAATAGCTTAAAATCGTTTTTATTTATAGTTTTTTTATAGTTAAAATATAAATTTTTTTTTTTAATATTTTTTAAATAAAAAATTCGCTTTGAATTTTTTAATAGTTAAATTGTTTATTATTTTATGCGAAAACTATAGATTTTTAAATATTAAAATTACTAGCGAAGATAGCAGGGAATTTTAATTGCTTTTAACAATCGATTATTCGATTATTTTTAATAGCGTTTAAATAAAAAATAAAAAAATAAAAAATTTTTATATTTAATAATAAAAGAATTAAAAAATAATATAAGCTATTTAGTAGAGAGTATTTTATAACTTTTTTTTTTAAAGAAAAAAATTTATATAGTTTATTTTTTATTAGTTAGTCTAGCAATTAATAGATAATAGCGCTGAACTTTTAATTTTTTTTTATAAAAAAAAAGTTTTTTAATAATAAATAGTAGTTTAAAGCGTTTTTAATAGCTAAGTCAATTAATTTTAAAGCTTTTATATTTAAATTATCTAGTTTAAATTAAAGTATAGCTTTTATATATAAGCAAAAAATATAAATAATAATGTTAAAATCGAGAATAAAATTGTTTTTTTAATTTTTAATATCTATATATTTTATTCTTTTTAAAGTTAATTAAACTATTGCTTTTAAAGTTAAAAAACTTAATATCTGTTATGATATATAAAATATGCTTAATTTTAATACTTTTATATATAGATTGCTTTTTTACTAAAAAATCTAATTAAAGTATTCTTTGTTATTAAATACCTGTTTGATTTTTCAGTATAAAGCTAGCTAAATAAAAAAAATTGTTTATATTTCTATTGAAATTATTGGTTTATTAATTTTAATTAACTATTTATTGTTAATAACCTTAATAAAGCGCTAATTATCAAAATAAATAAAAATAAAAAAAAAGTCTTTTTTAATAGATTTAAGAGAAAATATTTTATTTAATATATATTATATAATTATAGTTTTTTATAGATATATTAAATTTAATATTAAATAAATTATTTTAAAGCCTCTTTTTATTTCAGATTTATATAAATAGTATTTTAATTATTTAAAAAAATTGCTTTATAGTTATAGGATTTTTGTTTATATAAAATCAAAAAACAGTTTATTAATATTATATAAATTTTTATATAAATTGACTATATAGATATATTTAAATTATTTACTCTTGTTTAGTATTTTTTATAAAATATAAATTATATTGCGTTTTATTTATAAAGTTTTTAATAATATATTTTATAATTAGTATTCGGCTATTGTTTTTAATAATAGTTCAAAAGTCTTGAATTTTAGATTATTAACTAGATTTTAATTTTTAGTATTAAACTAAAAAAATTTTAATAGTTTATATATTATTAGATTTATATATTTTAAAACTAAGCTATTGCTATAAGATAAATATTTAATATCCAATAGACTAAAATCTATATATTTTTATTGTAAATAAAATATTATAAATATTTAAAAATAAATAAGAATATTAAAGCTATTTTATATCGAATTACATATTATATTATTTTTTAAGAATATTAATAATCTATTTAAATAATAAAAATATATATTAACTTTAATATAATAAAATTGAAAATTATTTATAAATATTAAATAAATAGTTTTACCTAGTTTAATATCTTAAATAGGATAAAAAACCTATAAATTAGCTTATTTCCAATATTCGGCTTATAAATATTCTTTAAATTTCGTTTTATATTTATTAATTAAATTTTTTATTAAATTAATTAAACTAAAAAGACTTTTAAATAGTTGCTATTCATTCTATATATAAT
This sequence comes from Bacidia rubella, assembly GCA_032158265.1. Lineage (NCBI taxonomy): Eukaryota > Fungi > Ascomycota > Lecanoromycetes > Lecanorales > Ramalinaceae > Bacidia > Bacidia rubella. Next base: position 940,550 of record JAVTIF010000009.1, on the reverse strand, counting down.
TTTATTATTTCTATTTAACTAAATATTGCATTTTTTTTCTTTTTTTGTAGTCTAGAAAACTAAAGACTTTTTAACCTAATAGTTTTTTAATTTTATAGCTTATTATATTGTCGTTATAATTCTTAATAAAAAAAAGTTAATTATTATTACAAAGCTAATCGTAAAAATCCTTATTTTTTAAAGCTAGTTCTAGTATAGCAATTAATATTACTAGATATATTTTCTATTTATTTAGAAGCTCTAAACTATAAGCGTTAAAGTTATAAACTTTTATTACTTTAAATAATTTCATATATTAATTATATAATTTTTAATTATCTATTCTAAATAGTTCATATTTTTTATATAGTTTAATAAATATATAATTTTTTTCTTCGAGAATAAAAAGCTTATAGCGTATATTATATTTAATTTTTATATTAACTACTACAAATAAAATAGTATTTAATATTTTATAACGAATTTTCTTATATTTTTCCGTTGAATTAGTAGCTTCGATTAGAACTAATATATATATATTATATAGCTTATAATTATAAATAACTTTATTAAAAATAAATATAGTCGAAATATTTATTAAATTATTGAAAAAAGCTATAATTTTTATAGCTAACTGATTTTATAATATATTCGGAAATATAGCAATAATAAATTTGAAAACTATTTTGAAAGTCTAATTGGTTTTTTCGGATTGCTTATTTATTTATAGAAAATATATTATAAAAACTAATAATTTTATATTAAAGATTTAAAAGATCTTTTTCTATAGCGCTGAAAAAAATTTAGGATTTTTATCTGAAATTATAATATTAAAAATACTCTAATTATTTAGGGCAAAAAAAAAAGCTTCGGTTTATTCGCTATTGTTTTAAATAGATTTTCCTAGTATTAACTTTATAGCTTTTAAGTATTTATATATTATATTTCAAATATAACTAGTATTATTTAATAGCTTAAAAAGAGTTAATATAAAATTAATAATAATTATATAAAAAATAATCGGAGGAGTAATAATTGGCTATAATTTATTATATATTAAATAATATTTTATTTATTTTAATTAGCATTTTAAATAATAATAAATATATTATTTTAAATACTAAAATAAATAATAAAAATAATAAAACTTAATAATCTATTTATAAGTCTAATAAAATCTACAATAGAAATAATTATTGTATATTAATTTAAAAATAAACTTTTCTAAAGCCAATAATATATAAAAACGCATTTTTATATCTACTGGATTTTTATAATATATAAGCTTATTAAATAGAATAAATTAATATAATTTTTACTTTTATTTTTTTTGCTTTTTTAATAGAAACGACTTATAGGTAAAGCTTTATTTAATATTCTTTTTATATACTTAAATCAGTTTTTCGCGAAATTTTAGAGATATTTCTATAATTATTATAGTATAAATTAATATTTTATTTAATATATTATTATTTTATTTTTCGGCTTTTTTAGTTTGTTTTTATAATAGTCTTAACAATATATTAGATATAATATTTTTTGAATCTAGTTTCTAATAAATATTGAGTTTATATTGCAATATATATTAAAAAACTCGAATTAGTTATAAATTAAGCTTATTTATTAAAAATAAGTTAAAACTTATTATATTATATATTTTTGCAATTGTAATATAATTAATAAAAATTATAAGCTTTTTTGCTATTTAATATATAATTATATAATTAATTTTTCAAAGTATTTATATTAAATATATTATTTTAAGCTCTATTAACCAATAGTACTTTTTAGTTTAATTAAAAAGCTTCGAAAAAAAGAAAATAAATTAAATAAACAATTATAAATAATTATTATCATTTGGATCTCTTTTTATATAATAAATTATTATTTTGAAGTTTTATTTTAAAGTATTAATTTCGGCGAATAGCTACTTAGAGATATTATAATAAATTATTTAAATATTTGCTATTAATTGTTACTATAGAATATTAAAAACTTTATATTTTTTATTAATTAATTTAAAAAATTTGTTTTTAGCTTAATATTTCCTTTTATTTTTTTTCTTTTAAAGACTTTTTTTAGAAGCGCAGTGTTATATATCATTAAAAAGTCTATTATAATCGAATATTAAAGAATATTTAATTGAAAATAATTTAATAATCTAAAATAATATTCTAACTATTTTAAAGTATCTAGTATTATAATTATTTTAATAATAATAATTTTTTCTTTTATAGTTGAAAAACCGAAAATATTAATAATTCTATTAAATAATATAATAGATAGATATCCTAGAAACGATTTGCTTACTTTAAGTAATAAATATTTTTATATAAATAAATCGAATATAGTATCTAAATATTTTAAGTATTCTTTAAAGGTTTTAGAGAAAATAATAATATTATCTATATAATAACAATAAAAACTCGTAAAACTATGTAATATTTTGTTTATTTCCCGTTATATATATAGAATAAATCTTTTATAGTCTATTAAAACGATATTGAATATTTCTATATCATAATATAAAATTATTATAAATTTATAGTATTCTATTAGTTTTATAAAAAATAAATAGAACATACTATTATTATTGATTATTATAATATAATAGCAATTATTTAAAAGGCGAATAATATTTTTTTAAAACAGAAAAGAATAACTATCTATAACTGAAATTTTATTTAATTTCCAGATATCTATAACGATTTTATCTTTTTTTGTTAAAATTTTATTTAGTTCTATATAAATAGTTTTTTATATTATAAATATTAAAAAAATAAAAAGAATTAATAAATAATTTTAAGATATTTTATTTTATTAATATATATTATTGAATTTTTTATTAATAAGCTTTTTAATATTTATTTTTTGCGAATATATTTAATAATCAAGCTTTATTTAAATAGACTACTAGTTTATAATAAAAAGCATTTCTATTTATTTTTATTTAAATAAATTAATTATATCTCTAGTATCTATTTATAGCCGGGAATATTTATATATAAAAATAGCTATTATAATAGTTTTATCCGAAAACTTATAGATAATAATGCTATTAAGCAGTTTCGTTTTGAGATTTAAATCGACGTTTTTTTTTTAATACTGGAATTCCAAAATAAATAATTATCAATTTGCCTATTAAATTCCTATTCTATAGCGAGCGAATAGAGTTTAAAATTGATAGAATATGCTTTTTAATTTTTATACTCCGAAATTATATCTAATCTATTGTTTTTATAAATAATTAAAAGCTTATTAGTTATGTTCTAAATTAGAATAAAGTCTAATTATATATTAATGAAATATATATAAGCTTTTTTTATATCTAGCTAAAAAATAAAATCGTGATTTAATAATAAATTTTCTAATAATTTCTTTTATAAAATTATTAAAATAAGTATTATTCTATATAGCAAAATAGTTTAATTATAATTAGATTTAATAATTTAATATATTTTTATATTTTTACGCGAGGAAGACTTAACTAGGATTTCAATATTTTTGTAGTTTTTAAATATTAAAGTTTTGCATAATATATTAATTATAATATTTTCAGGTCCTAAAATATCTATTTCTAATAGTATATTAACTTTGAGATTATCGAAAATATATATTTTGCGAATAAATCAGATAAAAATATCTTTTTTATTAATTTTTTTTCTTATAAAGAATTTTAGGACAATATATTAATTTATATTATATTTATCTATTTTTATATTTCTTATTAATATAAAGCTAGAATAAGTTTTAATTTTTAAATTATTATATTAGTTTTTTAAAAAATAATAATTAGCTCAGTTTATTCTATAGCTAGTATTTATATATATCTGTTTTGCTGTTTAATCTATATTAAATAATATATAAGCAGATAAATAATATTAGAATCAAAACAATAATTTTATTTCTTTAGTAAATAAAATAATAAATTCAATAATTTAAAGCTTTTTTATATTTATTAAAGGATAAATAGATATATTCTCTGTTAAAAATGCAAATAATTATAGTAAATTATCTTTTAATTCTTATAATTTTAATTAATTTTATAGATAATTCTTTATAATAAATTTTTAATTTATTTTAGTCTTAAATAAGCCTTTTAGCTTTAATTTTAAGTTATAGCTATTTTTTTTTATTTAATAGCTAAATTCTTTAATATAAATCTATAAAAGATTATTTAATATAAATTTCTTATTATATTTAAAATATATTAATGTTTTATTTAGCTTAGTAGCGCTAAAATAATATATATATATTATATTATTAAATAAAGTTGATGTTTTATTTTCGGGTACATTATTTTATTATTTCTATGCATTTTAATATTGATATTCCGATTATAAAATATCTTGCTAATTATTATTTTCAATTAGATTTTAAAATCTATAATAAACTTTTTAGCTCAGATATTCTATTTATATATTAGCTTCTGATTAAATATTTATTATATATAAATCTATTTAATAAGCTATAATATTAAAATTAAATAATATATTATTATAATAGACTATAGTAATAAATACTATTGAATTATATAAGATAAAAGCTATTTTAAATTTATTTATAAATTAGTTTATAAATCTATAATTTTTTAAATATTAATTCTATTTTTAATATTTTTACTTTAATTAAGCGTTTTCTGCTATAATTATTAATAGTTAATATAATAATAGCAGTTTTTTTTAAGTTTTTTAAGTTTAATTTAATTCTTATTATTATAGTTAAATTTGCTATTATTATTTAAGATGTAATTATTGAGCCGGCTATATCTGCTTTAATTATTACTAAAAAGTTTAAAATTTTTAATAGTTTTTATATCTCTATTATATTATTAAATATATATAAGTAGATTATTGCAATAATATAACTAATAGAAAAAAAAGAAAAAGCTTTAGTTAATATCTATATAGATATCTCTTATAAAAATTATATAAAATAAATATTTAATTGTTAAAAAATAAATTATTTTATAAAAATAGCTAATTAAAATTTAATAGTTTTTATTATTATTGACAATATTATAAATAATATAAATTTTAATTCCCCTTTTCGCATAGACAATTATTATATATTTGCTTTTTTTTATATTTATATATTTTTTTCTTTATTTTCCGCTTTTGTGTCTATTATAATTTTTGCGTTTAAATAATTTTATAGAAAAGCTTTTATTATTTTTCAAGATTGCTAATAAAAAAATAGATATTAGTATTTTCTTTAAATAGTAAAATAATATTTTATAGTTCTATAGCAATATTATTCTAGGCTTATATATATTATATATATTTGGATTTAATATTAATTTATTTTATATATTTAAATATAGCTTAAATATATTATAATATTTCCTTTTAATTATTTATATTTTAGAATATAAAACTTTATTTATTTAATTTTATTAATATTAATAATATAAGTAATTTAAATCTGTTTTTTATATAGACTAATAGCTATATAAATCTAATTAGAAGAGTTATAAAAAATATTTTCTGATTTATTAATAAAATTTTAAGCTACTAAGAAAATACTAATTTTTTAAAGTAACTAACAATATTATTTCAAACTATTTCTTTATTTCGGATTTTCGATTTATCCTTAATATAATATAATTAAGTTTATATATTGCAATAAATTATTTTTTTATAAATATAAATAATATTGTTTTTATTATAAGCTTCTTCGCAATTAAATTATAACATAGTATTATTTATTCTAAAAAGTCTATTATAATAATTTATAATTCAACTAATATCTTTATAATTAAAAATTGCTTATAAATTATAATAGCTATTTTTATAATAATTTTCATTAAATAAACAACAATAATATATTCTTTAATCAATAATCTTTTCAATTTCTTTTATAGTAATTTATTCTAATTACAGCCGAATATAATTAATTATTTAATCGATAATTTATTGCAATATAAAAAATAAAATATTCACTAAAATGTCGTTTAACTTTGCTATATTTATAGAATTTATAATATTTATAACTAGCTATTTACCAGCAGTATTTTTTGCTAATAAATTTGCTATAAAAATATTTTATATATTAGATACTAAAGTATTTACTATGAATATATTTTAATTATTAAATTCTAAAAATTAGTTTACGAAAAATTTTTATATATTTTTTATAGTAAATCTATTATTGTTTATATCTAGTATAGCTAAATATTTAAAAGAATTATAGTTTTGTATTTAAAATCGGAAGAAATTATTATATTATTAACTAATTATTAGAAATATAATATTATTTAAAATATTTTTATTTAGATTCTAGCTAGGATAACGACTATTAAGTGATATATTTAGCAGAACGGAAAAATCTTAAACTAATCGGTTAATTCGATATAAAAACATATTATCTATAGGAAATAATATAAAAATAAATATAATATTTAGTAAACGTTTTCTTTATTTCGTAAAATTATCTATTTCTATAGATAAAAAACGTTTATTATTTATTGTATTAAATAATAGAATTTCTTATATTTTAGGAAAACTTAATTAAAATTTAGTAATAATTAATTTAATAGTATTTATAAGAAGCTTATATTTTAATATAGCTATATTCGTTTACTTTTTTAAAATTTTTTTTATTAATATAGCAGGAAGCTTAATAGCGTCTAAATAATAAGTTGCGATTTATTAATAAAAAAACTATATTAAAAGAAACTATTCAATATTCTTTTTAGATTTTAATAAAATACTAAATAAAATAACTTAAACTCTGTTTTTTTTTAGCTAAGCTTTTAGAAAGTTAGTAGATTCTAAAAGAATTTCGATTAAAAAAATATAATTAGTTAAAATACTAGCTAATTAATTTCGTCGAATTATTGGTTAACGATTTTACTAGATCTCTAAAAAAAATATATAAGCTAATACAATTACCTATATAATAAATCTTAATTTTTAGTTTAAAAATCTAAAGAAATAATTTTAATTATATTCTTAAAAAGCTTAAAACTAATATAATAATTTGATAGCTTATTATAAGAATTTAAGTCTTTTTATATCTAATATTTATTGCAATTTATTTATAAAGATTATTTTAATAATTAATTAATATTATTATAATAAAATATAATTTAATATATTTGCTAAGCAATAAAAACATAATAATTTAAATATTTTTACTATAATATTTAAAATATATCTAGTAACTGATTATTTGCTTATAGTATATAAAAGCAGATATTGCAGAATAAAAAGCTTTTTTCTTAGTAGTAAAACAATTAAAATAATATCTAATAATTATTATTATAGTTGAATAAATAGTAGTTTATTGGTAGATTCGATAATTTTAGTATAGATAATAGGTTTGGACCCGGATAATAAAGGATTATTAGATCTAATATCTAAAAAAACTAGTAATACTAACTTAGCAAGTAGATATTGCTATTAAATATAATAAATCGCAATTAAAAAAATAAAAAATAGAATTATAACATTTAATTAATAATATATAGATTAATTAATAACTAATAAACTGAAAATAATTATATATAATTAGTTGCTAAGTATCCGATAACTAACTATCTAATAACCAGCTAAACCGTAACAAAGAGTATCTTAACTTATAGTTATATTATTATTAAATTAAATATATAATTAAATACTATAGCTTTAATTAATTTAAATATATTAATATTATTAATATTATTAATACCTTTAAGGCTATTAATAAGTACTATAATACTTATTTAAACTAAATTAAATAAGAAACTTAATTAACTAAGTATACTATTAACCTTAAAAATAACTATATATTCTTTAGTAAAAGTAATAATAATTTAAATATAAATATAAAAGCTTTAACTTTAAATATACTTTAAGTAGCTTTAGTAGTACTATTTGCTTAAGTATTTGCTCTTGATTTTGACTTGGACCTTGCTGCTTTTATTAAGGTTTTCCCTTTTCCTTTAAAGCCTCCTTTTAAGCTTAAAAATATTTATATTAATCCCGGATTAATTATACTTAATTTAAATCTTATTATATTATCTCTTATATATCCTTTAACCTTATTTCGCTCCTAAAAGTATATATATATATAAGTAAATAGAAAAAATATTCAAAATATTATATCTTAACTAACAATAATACCTTTATATATAGATTTTATAGCTTAATCTATGCTATCCCCTTAATTTCCCTTTGACTTTAATGCTATTTATACTTGCTACTTAAAATAATACCTAGCGTAGAAACCTAATTACTTAGTATAGAAAGCTAATTACTTAGAGCTTATTGTTAATTTAATAAATTAATTCTTAAAGGGGGGTATTATAATAGAGTTATTGCAGGTAAAAGTCTTAATAGCTAATTAATTAAAATTAATTAATATAGAATTAGTTTTGCCTATATATATTTAATTATTATTATTATATAAGTGCTTTTCTCTTCTTAATAAATGTCTTGTATTTACTATTTAATAAAAACCTAGTTACTACCCTTACAAAAAGCAGTATAGAAATGTGAACCCTTATTAGCTAAGCTATAGCGCAAGCTATAGTCAAAATAATATAGATTAAATTTCAATAAAGAATATATTAATACCTTATAGATAGAAGTATTATAAAGAAGCACTTAATAAGAATAAAGAGAGAAATAAAATAATAACAACCTTGTTTAAAACTAAAATAAAAACTTATCTCTTTAAAAACATAGTTTAAGTATAATAGCTATAATTATTAGCCTGTCTCCTTAAGCACTTAATTCTAAAGCTACTATATATCTATAGCTATTATATATATAAGAGAAACTTTAATAAGAAACTTAATAACAAGTTTACTTCCTATATTAATTAAATATAGATTAAATAAATAAGTTCTTTATTAACTTTTATATATAGAGGAAGAAACTTTTAAACTAAAAAGAAGTATTAAAGTAATATTAATTATATATTTTAATACTTTAATCCCTATCTACAATTAAAAGAATAATTAAAGCATAGATTTAATATAGCTAGACTATAAATATAAGGTATATAAAGCTACTATAGAGAAAATAAGAGTTTTAGTAAGTATACTAAGATAAATAACTAGTATAAGCCTTTCTATAGAGTTAAAATATTTATTATATAAGTAAAATTCAAGCAAAAAAGGCTAAGCAAAGTAAAGAAGGCAGACACTATAGATATAGAGCACTAAATAAGATTAAAGAGATAAATAAAACAAGGAAGTTTCCAATTTCTTATAAGAACTCTCTATAAACATAGAAGGGCGTAGTAATATATTAATTATCCTTAGAGAGCTATAGTTATTAGTTCTAAGAAAATAAATAGTATTAATTATCTTTAAGTAGCATGTTCTCCTTTTAAGAGTTACTTTATTATAATTCTGATCTAGTAGTCTTAATTAAGAATTATAAACTATTAACAAATCTATAAGAAGTTTTAATTATATAGAAATTATTTTAATTCATTATAAAAACATATATAAGTAGCAATTTATCTAAGAATTTTATAGTTAATATTATTAAGAATACTTATTCTTATAGATAATAATAGCTAGCTACCTTTTAAAAGCTAATAAGCACTTTTATAGCTAAGCTTAATAATTATACTAGAAAATAAAATCTAGGTTATTACTTACCTTCTTATTTTATAAAGGGGAATAGGATTTTATAAGAGTATAAAAGTGGAATCTTAAAAGCAAGGTAATATAGATTAAAACTTAAGGGAATAATAAAGTATTTAATATAAATAAATATTTATTTATTTACGGAAAATTTCTTAAGAAGCAACTAATTAAGTAAGAGTTAAAGCGGGAAAGTATTTATCTACACTATAGTTTGATTTAGTATATAGTAAAGGGATTATATCTAATAAAGACTTTAACCTTTGTTTTCTTTATACTTGCTATCCTTATATAATATCTTCTAGCAGATCCTATTATTTGCTAGAGGCGCTTAATATACTTTACAAAGCTTCTAGTAAATTACTATAATCTTATAGAACTAAGTTACTAATAGCTATTTAAAAAATTAATTAAAGTATAACTCTTTCTATAGTAAGTTGCTATAATCTCTTTTCTACTAGACTAAGTAATAATAGTTAAATCTCTCTCTCTTCTGCTTCTTATCTTTTCCTTTTAAGCTATTAAGGAACCTATAAAATTATTTCAATTTTAGCTAGGGAGAAAGTATTATTAAACTGGAATTAAAACTAATATACTAATTCTTAGCCTCTTTTGCAATCCTAGAGGCTATTACTAGTTTTACTAAATTCTATTAAGATTTTTATAAAAGATTTAAAAAAAGACTTAAAGAAAATTAAAAAGCTTTTATAAGAAATGTACTATAATACTAGTTAGAAGGAGCTATTATGGATTATTAATAATTTTTATATTATAGATATTTAACTTACTAGGGAATGTACTTTAGTATAAAATATATTATATAGGAAGCTAAGCTAGCAGTTCTTAGCTATTAAGTTTAGTAATTAAGAAGAAAAGGTATATAGTATATTTAAAATTAAAGAGCAGGCAAATTAATTATTAATAGAATCTAGTGCTAAGAGTAAATATTTAAAGAAGTATTTCCAGATTAACTAATATTGCTTTTATAATATAGAGGTAGCTAAAGGAGAGATTAAGTATAGTATTAAGCTATTTGTTTATAAATAACTATTAGGTAAAATAGAGTACTCTGCAATCTTTGTTTTTTAATATAGTTACCTTTTAAAAGTTAAGAATAAAGAGCTTAGTAAACTAAAAGATATAATTACTTCTTCTAAACTACTTATAAGTTTTGCTAGGTAGTAAGCAAACTAGTTCAATAGCTACTAGAGCAACTATAATAGTAAATAACTATAACTCTTAGTAATATACTACTAACTTTCCTAGAGCAGAGTATAATAGATTTACACTGCGTTATATAATAAACACTAAATATTACTATCTAGATTACTTCTTAAATTAATATTAATTGCTCCGACTATATAAATTGCAGAGTAAATAATATTATTTCTTACTTTATATCTAGTTTAAGGCTTAAGTACTTATTATAGAAAGCAGACTTAAATTATTATATAAATAATATTTCTTCTAGCTTTGTTATTGAATTCAACTATATAAGAGATATAAATATATTTAATTTCGTAGCTATATTATAATTATAACTCTTTTAATATAAATAGATCTAGTAATTTCCAGCGTTATACTATCTATATCTATAATATATTATTAATCCAAATCCTTCTCTGACTTTATACTATAAATTCTTAGTTACAAGCTACTAACTTAGTACTAATTACTATATAAATAAGATAACTTTTGTAAATAGATATAGAGAACACTTGGAAAGCTCTAGAAATAGTAAGTTAGCTTATTAAGCTCCTAACCTCCTATAGGAAAGTAAGGAAATTTTATAACTTAGTATTATATTTATTATATCTAGAATATATCTTAGCTTATTATTTTTAACAGAAATAGAGCAAATATTTAGAATAGATATATTAGTTTTTAAATAAGAAAATTGTTTTTCTAAGCTAATATAATATAGAAATGAGCATATATAATTTATTATATTTGGAATATTCTATAAATAAACTCTTTACCTTCTCTAACCTTATCTATATTTATTTTTTTAAACCTTATTAATTTCTCTTACTCTACAATAAATAGCTAGAATCTTTCCGCCTTTTCTAATCCTATTAATGCAACTTTCTTAGTGTTATTTGCTAACAATTCCTTAACTTTCTCTTATCTAACTAATTTATAATTTCTTCTTTACTTTAAAAGGAATAGAAATTCTAAGTCTAGTAAAATATTAACTTTATCTTTTATAAAAGTTGTCTATTTAACTATTAATAAATATCCTGAAACTATTAAGCTTCCTTTTATTATTTTTATTAAGTAAATATAAATATAACTTTTTAAATAATAAAATGGCAAAGGTTTAAGTCTAGGAATCTATATTATTAACTATTAATGGAATTAATGCTAAGAAGTTAAATATTAGCTAATATTCTCACAATAATTACATTATATTGAACCTTCTTAGTCAGATTTATGCCTGCTGGTAAATCCTATTTCTTAGAATACTTATAATTTATATATATTTCAAAATTACCTATAGGCTTATAGCTTAATCTTTAAGGGATTTGTTAAATATTGCCTTTTTTAGCTAGTTTTCTAATTCTTTTAAAATAGCTTTATTATTATTATTTAAATTCTGTTATATAAAATATATTCTAGCTAACTCTATAGTAGATATTATAATAAGTAAGCAAAGTTTTAGTTCTAAGGAGTAGCTTAGTAATTTTATTAGCTTAGAGTATAGGCGTTTAGTAAAATAGTTAGAGATCTTATATATTAAATATACTATATTTAAGTTCTAAGTCTAAATATAGAAATAAGGTTTTTTAACTATAAAGTAATTGCTAGAGTATATTAAAGCTAAAAGTCAACTTAAAGTATATTATAATAGATAATAAGCAAAGTATAATTAATATACTTAATAGAATTATATATAACTTATTAGCAATATTATATAATTAATTCTATTTACTTAGCTTTTCCCTAAGGTTTACTAATAGTACTATAATAGAATTAACTTATATAATTATAGCTAAAGAACTTAGTATTTATATAAATATATATATTAATATTATTAACTCTAAAGCAAAATATAGTCTAACCTAGTCTTTCTAATCCGCTTATTAAAAAGATTTTATTAATTTATAATAATTAAGTAGCTATGCAAAGCTTTTTAATATAGAATAACTGGAATGGAATAAAAGCGCATAGCCTATATAGAGTGGAAACTAAGGTAATTAAAAGTATTAATAGCCTAGATATTAATACTTAATAAATAATTAGAGTTTGTTTTTTAGTAAAGAGTAGAATAAATTTATTAGTATAACTAGCAGAGATAGATATATAATACGCTAGATAATAGTTAGAACGCAAGAGAACTCTATATCCTTTTATTAATTAAAATATAAAGGTTAGAAAGTAATAGCGCCTGAAATAGTAAGTCAAATACCTTAGTATATTTTTTATTACATAGCTTTATAAGTATTAGCTTAGCATTGCTAGCCTGGGCCTAGTATACTAATTTATATTAAAAAATGCTAGCACTAATTACCTACTCTTTATCTCTTATTATATTTAACCCTTAACTATATATTAGTTATAATACTTAGTAATTTATTATTTTTTATAGCTAACCTTACTTATAAGGTATTAAACTATACTAATAGGAATAATAAAGTTAATCGCAAAGGTAAGAAACTACTCTATATAGAAAGAGTAAATTAGATAATTTAAATATTAATGCTTAATAGTTAAATAACTATAATTAGCAGAGCTAGCTAAGATAAACAAGTAATATTATAATAATATATAGTAAATAGCAAATAGAAATTAAATAGAAACTAGATTATATTATTTTATTAATAAATACGGAAAAATTATTAAAAGAAATAGATAAACCTTTAGTAAAGCTTATATTATATAGAATTTTTAATTTACCTTAGCTTTATTAATCTAAAACTAGCGGAAAGTTAACATAAAAGCGCTTATAAAAGTTTATTACTAGCTATATATAAGCAGTATAGATATAATGAAACTCTTGCCTCTATTAATCTTATTTAAAAATAAGAGTAAGGTATTTAAGAGTTATAGCTCTAGAGAGCAGTAAAAGAATATTTTTGTAAATCTTTATTTAATATAATATATAATATTAGAAGAAGTAAGCAAAGCTTCAATACAATAGTACTAATAAAAAATAAAGGCTATAAGAGCAAAATCTACATTATAAAATATATTCTTCGTTAATAGATAAAATGTGCAAAGCTCTATATTATAACTTAGAATTAGCTTCTAATAACTAATTAGCTTACTAAGAACTCTTGAAATCCTTATATATTAACTTTATTACCTTTACTGCCGAATCAATTTTATAAGTATATAGCTAAGCTCTTATAGAATAAATTAAAGGCTATTAAATCTTATTCTCTAAAAAAGGAGCTTAAAACTTTTTATATAACTTTCAAATTAAAGTACTTTAGAACAGAAAACACAAATATAATAGAGGCTATTAACTAGCTTATATCTAAGGTATTTAATAGAGGTAAAATAGATTATTTATAGTTTCTATAAAGTTACTAATAATAGATAAAAGCAGGAGATATAATACTTAACCTTATCCTAGCCCTTTAAAGTTAGCTAGCAGCTTAAACCATTTTCTTATAAGCTAGAAATAAATCTCTTATTGCTAATATTTCAAGTATTATTGTCTAGATTACCTTAAATATACTAAATATAAAATATATTGCTTTACTTATATAATTTATTCTTATTAAGGCGAAAGATATAGATATATAAATAGCTATATTAGACTTTATTACGTATATAAACTTAATATTATAACTTATTACCTTTCCTTTATTTTACTTATTGTTTATTTCTTTGTTTTAGTAAACCTTATAATCCTTTAATATTAATAGATTTAACGATATATTAAAATATTAAAAGCAAGTTAATAATCTACTAAGGGAAAACCTTTTTCTTAGTCTTAAGCTTAATATCTTTAATTTTATTAATACTATCTTTAATTAAGTATAATAACTTAAGGAGCTAATAGAGACTATTCTTAGTCTATATTAAAAGGAAAATATATTACTATATATAGAGAGTAAAAGTTAAGCTAAGTAGTCTTTAAATACTAAAAAGGAATATATTCTTAAATAGCTTTAGGAACTTATAAACTATTTTATAGTATAGGTCTATAAATATAGTATATATACTATAGATGCCTAGTATATTTATTGAGGATTAAGCAAGTACTTAAATAAAACCTTTATTATATAGAAAATAGACATTAGCTTTATAGCAGGAAATAAGTAGAATAGAACTAATAATATTAATATTAATAAGAATATAAAAATTTTGAAAAATAATTAATTAGAAATCTTTATAATAGAAGGATTAAAGAGTAATCTTAACTAAGATGAATAAGAAAAAGTATAGATTAATCTTATTACTTATACTTAAAAGGTCTTTTATATATAAGACTAAAGGTTTATATTAAGTTTTACTCTTTATAGATTTAAAATACATTTATAGTACTTTAATTATTTAGATATTTATAGGTTATCTTCCTTTAATATTAACTAAGATAGGCTTGCCTTTATTTGCGTAATACTTAGCTATTACTTAATAACTAATAAGCAACTTAGCTTTAATTTTACTATCTAAGGACTAGAAAGGCAGCAATATATAGAGGTTACCTAAGATAGTCAAGTCAAGTAACTTATTCTTATAGTAAAGATTAAAAAGCAAGTAATAATTGTTAGCTAAATTACAATCTATTAAAGGGCTTATTATAATATAGATAAGATAAAGAAACTACTTATTATTAAAGATTTATAGCAATATAAAGAATAACTAGAAGAGGGGCTGCTTATCAAAGAAGCTACAAATAGAGATATAGAAAATATTACTAGATATTACTATTATAAGATAATATATATTAATAGAAAAATAAATAATATTCTTAGGAATATATAAAGAGGGATAATAGAAGCCTGTAGTTAGATATTGTTTAGGCAGAAAGCTTTTAAGAAACTTAATATATTAATTTCAAATTCTTAAGGGATAGTTATAATAGGTTAAATATAACTACTTACTCTTTTATATAAGTGAACTTTAAGTTCTACGCAGCTAGAGCAGCAATCTTCCGCTAAATAGTCTTGTACTAGCTTTTAATTATAGGAACTAGAGAAGTCTTTTTATAACTAGGTTTATTAATATATTATTATATAAAATCTTAGCAAGTATTTATATAAAACTTTATTACTAAGAAGCATTATTAATAGATTCCTTAAAGCTATCTATAGTAAGTATATTTTTATTAGTTTCTATAATATTTAACTAACTTACTTAAAGTATAAGTGTTATAGTTTAGCCGATTATTAGATAGTTAGTTATCGGATGCTTAGCAACTAATTATATATAATTATTTTCAGTTTATTAGTTAGCAATTAATCTATTTACTATTAATTAAATGTCATAATTCTGTTTTTTGTTCTTTGTATTATAATTTATTATATTTAATAGCAATATTTACTTATTAAGTTAATACTATTAGTTTTCTTAGGCACTAGATCTAATAATCTTTTATTATTTAAGTCTAAATTTATTATCTATATTAAGATTATCAGATCTATTAATAAACTACTATTTATTTAATTATAGTAATAGTTATTAAATATAGTCTTAATAGTTTTATTGCTAAAAAAAGAGCTTTTTACTTTATAATATCTATTTCTATATATTATAAGCAAATAATCGGTTGCTAGGCATACTTTCAATGTTATAGCAGGAATATTTAAACTATTATATTTCTATTATTTAGCAAATATATTAAGTTATATTTTGTTATAATAATATTAATTAATTATTAGAATAATCTTTATAAATAAACTGTAGTAGACATTAAACATAGAAAGACCTAAACTTTTATAATAAATTATCGAACTATTATATTAATTCTAAACTTTTTAAAAACATAATTAGGATTGTTTTTTTAAATTCTTAAATTAAATATTAAGATTTGCTATTTAAGCAATTATATTAGCTTATATTTTTTTTTTAGAGATCTAGTGAAATCGTTAATTAATAGTTCAATAAAATTGATTAGCTAATATTTCAATTGATTATATCTTTTTAATTAAAGTTCTTTTAAAACCTATTAGCTTTCTAAAAGCTTAGCTAAAAAAAAATAGAGCCTAAGCCGCTTTATTTAATATTTTATTAGAATATAAAAAAATTATTATATAGTTCCTTTTAATATAGTTTTTTTATTAATAAGTTATAACTTATTACTTAAACGCTATTAAGCTTCCAGCTATATTAATAGAAAGAACCTTAAAAAAGCAAATAGATATAATTATATTAAAATATAAGTTTCCTACAAATACTATTAAATTAATTGTTACTGAATTTTAGTTAAAACTTCTTAAAATACAAAAAGTTTTATTATCTAATATAATAAATAATAAATACTTTTTACCTGCAGAAATAAATAACTTTGCGAAATATTAAGAACATTTATTAGATATTATATTTATTTCTATATTACTCTTTATAAATAATATATTTCTATATCAAATTAATTAATTAGCCTAAGGTTCTTCTATTTTATTAAATATATTGCTTAATAGTTGTCGCTTTAGCTAAGATTTAAATAAAAACGCCTTACATAATATTGTATTTCTAATAGTTAGTTAATAATATAATAATTTCTTTTAATTCTAGATATAAAACTATAGTCTTTTTAAGTATCTAGCTATACTAGATATAGACAATAATAGACTTATTATAGAAAATATATAGAGTTTTTTTATAAATTAATTTTTAAAATTTAATAGTTAAAATATATTTGCAGCAAATATTTTAGTATTTAATATATAAAATATTTTTATAGCAAATCTATTAATAAGAAATACCGCTAGCAAATAGCTAGCTATAAATATTATAAATTCCGTAAATATAATAGAGTTAAATAACGCTTTAGTAAATATTTTATTTTCTATATTATAATAAATTATTAATTAAGCAATCGATTATATTTAACTGCAACTAGAGCAAATTATTATAAAAAAAATTAAAAATATTATTAATTAAAGAATATATTATTGTTATTTATTTAATAAAATTTATTATAAAAATAGCTATTATAATTTATAAATAGTTTTTAACTATAAAGATACTAATTAGATTATAAATTACTATAATAAATCTTTTAGAATAAATAATACTATATTATAGCTTAATTGTGAGGAAACTTATAGTAAAAATGATATTATTTATATCTATAAAGAAATAATCTATTGTAATATATAAGCTTAGTTATATTATATTAAAGATAAGTTAAGAATTTAAAGCGAAGAAATAATTCAAAACAATATTATTAGTTATTTTAGAGAATTAGTACTTTCTTAGTAGTTTAGAATTTTATTAATAAATAAGAAAGTATTTTTTATAGATCTTTTGACTAGATTTATATAGCTATTAGCCTATATAAAAAATAGATTTAAATTGCTTATATTATTAGTACTAACGAAATTAAATAAATAAAGTTTTATACTTTAAAATACAAATAATCGAAAAAAAGTATTATAATATATTTAAGCTATATTTAAATATATAAAACAAGCTAATATTAAATCTGAGTATATATAGTATATATAGGCCTAGAATAATATTGCTATAGAACTATAAATTACTATTTTATTATTTAAGAAAAATATTAATATCTATTTTTTTATTAGCGATTTTAAAGAATAGTAAGAGCTTTTCTATAAAATTATTTAAATACAAAAATCGCAATAAATATAAAAGCGGAAAATAAAAAAGAAAATATATAAGTATAAAAGAGAGTAAATATATAATAATTGCCTATACGAAAGAGGGAATTAAGGTTTATATTATTTATAATACTATTAATAATAGAGAAGACTATTACATTTTAATTAGTTATCTTTATAAAATAATCTATTTTTTAATAACTAAATATTTGCTCTATATACTTCTTATAAAAAATATTTATATAGATATTAACTAAGGCTTTCTTTTTTTTTATTATTAATTGCGCTATTGCAATAACTCGTTTATATATATCTAATAATATAGTAGAAATATAGAAACTATTAAAAGCTTTAAATTTTCTAATAATAATTAAAGTAAATATAGCTAGCTTAATAGTTATATTTTTAATAATAATAATAAATTTAACTATAATAATAAAAATCAAATTAGGCTTAAAAAGCTTGAAAAAAGCTGCTATTACTATATTAATTATTAATAATTATAGTAAAAAACATTTAATTAAAGTAAAAATATTAAAAACAGAATTAATATCTAAAAAATTATAAATTTATAAATTAATTTGCGAATAAGCTTATAAACTAATTTATAAATAAGTTTAAAATAGCTTCTATCTTATATAGTCCAATAGTATCTATTATTATAGTTTATTATAATAATATATTAGTTAATTTTAATACTATAGTTTATTAAATAGATTTATGTATAATAAATCTTTAGCTAGAAGCTAATATATAAGTGGGATATCTAAGCTAAAAAGCTTATTATAGATTTTAAAATCTAATTAAAAATAATAATTAATAAGATATTCTATAATTAGAGTATTAATATTAAAACGCATAGGAACAGTAAAATAATATATCTAAGAATAAAATATTAGCTTTATTTAGTAATATAATATATATATATTATTCTAGCGCTATTAAGCTAAATAAAGTACTAATATACTTTAAATATAATAAGAAATTTATAATAAATAATTTTCTATAGATTTATATTAAAGAATCTAGCTATTAAATAAAAAAGAATAACTATAATTTGAAATTAAAGCTAAAAAGCTTATTTAAAACTAAAGTAAATTAAAAATTTATTATAGAAAATTATCTATAAAATTAATTAAAATTATAAAAATTAAAAAGTAATTTATTGTAATTATTTGCATTTTTAACCAAAAATATATCTATTTATCTTTTAATAGATATAAAAAAACTTTAAATTATTGAATCTATTGCTTTATTTATTAAAAAAATAAAGTTATTGTTCCGATTTTAGTATTATTTATCCATTTATATATTATTTAATATAGATTAAATAGCGGAACAAATATATATAAATATTAGCTACGGAATAAACTTAGCTGACTATTATTTTTTAAAAGACTAATATAATAGCCTAGAGATTAAAACTTATCTTAGCTTTATATTAATAAGAAATATAAAAATAGACAAATATAATATAAATAAATATGCTATTCTAAAATTCTTTATAAAAAAGAAAACTAATAAAAAAGATATTTTTATCTGATTTATTCATAAGATATATATTATTAATAATCTCAAGGCTAATATACTATTAAAAATAGATATTTTAGGACCTAAAAATGTTATAATTAATATATCGCGTAAAATCTTAATATTTAAGAGCTACGAAAACATTAAAATCCTAGTTAAGCTTTCTTTATATAAAAACGTGAGAATATACTGAATTATTAAATTTAATTATAATTAAACTATTCCGCTATATAAAATAATATTTATTTCAATAATTTTATAAAAGAAATTACTAGAAAAGTTATTATTAGATTGCAATTTTATTTTTTAGCTAGATATAGAAAAAACTTATATATATTTCGTTAATATATAATTGGATTTTATTCTAATTTAGAATATAACTAATAAGCCTTTAATTATCTGCAAAAACAACAAATTAAGTATAATCTCGGAATATAAGAATTAAAAAGTATATTTTATTAACTCTAAACTTTATTTGCTCGCTATAAAATAAAAACTTAATAGGCAAATTAATAATTGTCTATCTTAGAATTCCGGTATTAAAAAAAGAAATATTAATTTAAATCTTAAAACGAAACTATTTAATAGTATTACTATTTATAAGTTTTCGGATAAAGCTATTATAATAGCTATTCTTATATATAAATACCCCCGGTTATAGATAGATACCGGAAGTATAATTAATTTGTATAAATAAGAATAAATAAAAATACTTTTTACTATGGACTAGCAATCTATTTAAATAAAATTTGGTTATTAAATATATCTATAAAGAATAAATATTAAAAAACTTATTAATAAAAAATTCAATAAAATATATTAATAAAGCAAAATATCTTAGAATTGCCTACTAATTCCCTTTATTTTTCTAATATTTATAATATAGAAAACTATTTATATAAAACTAAATAAAATTTTAACAAAGAAAAGCAGAATTGTTATAAATATCCGGGAATTAAATAAAATTTCAGTTATAAATAGTTATTCTTTTTCGTTCTAAAAAAATATTATTCGCCTTTTAAATAGCTATTATTATATTATAGTAGTTAATAGTAATAGTATATTCTATTTGTTTTTTATAAAACTAATAGAATGCTATAAATTTACGATAGTTTTATATTATAATATAGAAATATTCAACATCGCTTTAATAAGCTATAAAGAATCTATTCTATATATATAACGGAAAATAAATAAAATAATACATAGTTTTGCGAGTTTTTATCGCTATTATATAGATAATATTGTTATTTTCTCTAAAACCTTTAGAAAACACTTGAAATACTTAAATACTATATTCAATTTATTTATATAGAAGTATTTATTGTTTAAAATAAATAAATTATTTTTAGAATATTTATTTATTATATTGCTTAATAGAATTATCGATATTTTTAGTTTTTTAATTATAGAAGAAAAAATCGCTATTATTAAAATAATTAGAGTATTATTTCGGACTATTAAATTACTTTCGATTAAATATTTTTTAGTATTTAATTATAGTAAATCCTTTAATAATATATAAAACTAAGCTATTTAAAAAAAGTTTTTAAAAAAATAAAAATAAAAAGAAATATTAACCTAAAAACAAATCTTTTAAACTAATTAATAAAAAATATAAAACTTTTAATATTTTATAGCAATAGTTAATAGCAAATATTTAAATAGTTTACTATAATATTTCTAAGCAGCTATTCGCTAAAATTAATATTTTAAAATAAAACTTTAAAATAATAATAATTTACTATATAAAAAGAGATCTAAATAATAATAATTATCTACGATTATTTATCTAGTTTATTCTTTTTTTAAAGCTTTTTAATTAGGTTAAAAAGTATTATTAACTAACGGAGCTTGAAATAGTATATTTAATATAGATATTTCGAAAAATCAACTATATAATTATATATTAGATAGCAAAGAAGTCTATAGTTTTTATTAATTATATTACAACTATAAAAGTATATAACGCAATAAGTCTTAGCTCGTTTTTAATAGATAAACTTAATTTGCAACTAATTTGAACTTTTTAATATATATTATAATATAAGCTTAATATCTATTAGAGACTAGATTCGAGAAATATTGTATTTAATATATTATTAAAATTATTGTAAAAATGAACTAAAAAGGCCGAAAAACAAGATAATAGCATATTAAATAAGATATTAATTTATACTATAATAATTATAGAAATATCTTTAAAATTTCGCGAAGAATTAATCTAAATATATAAAGAAAATATTAAATAAAGCTTTATTTATAAGTTGCTTCTATTGGAAAAGTAAAAGGAATAAAAGCAGAAATTATATTAATTTATTTTATTTAATAAGCTTATATATTATAAAAATCCGGTAGATATAAGAATATATCTTTATATACTATCAGCTTTAGAGAAGCCTATTTTCAAATTAATATATAATAATTATTTCTACTATAGATTTTATTAGATTTATAAATAAATTATTAAGTTTTATTATTTTTATTATTTATTTCGGTATTTAAAATAGTATATTTATTATTGCTTTAAATACTAATTAAAATAAATAAAATATTATTTAATATATAATAAATTATAGTCGATTATTATTTTTCCGATTATTTTCTATATAATTGTTATTAATTTTATATTAGCTTTTTTTAAGCTATTAAATAGCGCTAACTGTATTTTAAATATAATATATAAATACTTAAAAACTATAAAATTAATATTAAGAAAGTCTATTTAAAACAATAGTAAATAAGCTAAAGCTTTTTTTTTTGTTTTAAATAATTAGGATATTTTTAGTGCTATAATTTCGGATAAAGATTCTAAATTCTTTTTAATATTATAAAAAGAGATTTTCTGAATTTTTAGTATAAAACTATTGGTTTCTATAGTATATTACTTATAGATAAATAAGTAATTTAAAAGAACAAATTAGACTTTCGAAATAGCTCTTAAATTTGCTATTATTATATTTCCGAATATATTATAAAATCGGTTAGCTGTGAAAATTATAGTTTTTTTTAATAATTCGATAAATATTTTAATTATATTTGTTTTTAATAAAGTTATCTATAGTTATAAGCTATATAATATATATATATTAGTTTTAATCGAAACTATTAATTTAATAGAAAAATATAAAAGAATTTATTATAAAGTATTAAATATTATTTTATTTATAGCAGTTAATACGAAAATTAGATATAATATATACTATAAGTTTTTCATTTTTAAAGAAAAAAATTATATATTTATTAAGCTATATAAAAAATATAAACTATCTAGAGTAAATAATCGAAAACTATATAACTAATATATAAAACTATTTAAAATAATAAAAATCTATAATTTTAATATTTATAAGCTAGAGCTTCTAAACAAATAAAAAAGCTATTTAATAATATTGGTTACTATACTAGAACTAGTTTTAAAGAATAAAAATCTTTATAATTAGCTTTATAATAATAATTAGCTTTTTTTTATTAAAGATTATAGCAATAGTATAATAAACTATAAGATTGAAAGAGTATTAGATTAGAAAGTTTTTAGTCTTCCGGACTATAGAAAAAAAAAATTAATATTTAGTTAAATAAAAACAATAAAACTATATATAAAACGAATAACAACTATTTAAAGATCTTTTTAATTTAGTTAATTTAGTAAAAAATTAATTAATAAATATAAAACGAAATTTAGAGAATATTTATAAGCTAAATATTAAAAACAAGTTAATCTATAGGTTTTTTATTTTATTTAAAATATTAAACTAAATAAAGCTATTTATTTAATATTTATAAATAATTGTTAATTTTGCTATATTAAAATTAGTATATATTTTTATTATTCGAACGGATTATTAATATTTTTAAAAAGCAGTATAACGCGTAATTCGACGCAGGGCAATTTTAATATTCTTATTTGCTTTTAAGTATTTATAATATTTTATTTATAATAGAAATATATAGATTTTAGTCTATTAGATATTAAATATTTGTTTTATAGCAATAGTTTAGCTTTAAAACATATAAACTTAATAATATATAAATTATTAAAATCTTTTTAGTTTAATATTAAAAATTAGAGTTTAATTAACAATTTAAAATTCGAGATTCTTAAGCTATTGTTAAAAGCAATAGCTGAATACTAATTATAAAGCGTATTATTAGAAACTTTATAAATAAAATGCAATATAGTTTATATTTTATAAAAAATATTAAATAATAATAAATAATTTAAATATATTTATATAATTAATTTATATAAAAACCTATATAATACTAATAAATTGTTTTTTAATTTTATACAAATAAAAATCCTATAACTATAAAACAGTTTTTTTAAATAGTTAAAATACTATTTATACAAATCTAAAATAAAAAAAAGCTTTAAAGTAGTTTATTCTACTAAACTTAATATATTTACGAAAAGCTATAATTATATAATATATATTAAATAAAATATTTTCTTTTAAACTTATTAAAAGAGACTTTTTTTTCGTTTTTATTTATTTTAATAATTAGTATCTTATTAAAATTATTAATAATAAATAGTTAATTAAGATTAGTAAACTAATAATTTCAACGGAAATATAAATAGCTTTTTATATTTAGCTAGCTTTATATCGAGAAATTAAATAGGTATTTAATAATAAAAAATCTTTTAATTAAATCTTTTAATAAAGGAATAACTTATATATAAAAGAATTGAAGCTAAGCGTATTTTATATATTATAATAGATATTAAGTTTTTTTACTTTAAAAATAATAGTTTAATTAGTTTTAAAAAGAACAAAATATATAGATATTAAAGATTAAAAAGATAATTCTATTTTTGATTTTAATATTGTTACTCGTATTTTCCATTTATATATAAAAACTACGCTTTAGTTTAAACCGGATAATCTAGATATAAAAACTTTAAAATTAATTAATTTAGCTATTAAAAATGTTTTAAACTGCTATTTATTATTAAGAGATTTTTTTTATATAGAAAAAGATTAGGAGTTTAGCGCTATTATCTATTAGTTATTAAACTAACTAATAGAAAATAAATTGTATAAATTTTTCCCTTTAAAAGGAAAAAAGAATTATAAAGTGCTTTCTATTAAATAGCTTATATTATTTTTTTATTTTTTTATTGCTGAACGCGAAGTATACTTTTTTATTAATTTTTTTATTTAAATATTATTAGAAATAATCGAACAATTGATCGTTAAAAGCAATTAAAATTCCTTATTATCTTTACTAGTGATTTTAATATTTAAGAATCTATAGTTTTTGAATAAAGTAATAGGCAATTTAATTATTAGAAAATTTAAAACAAATCTTTTATTTAAAGAATATTAAAAAAAGGGTAATTTATACTTTAATCATGAAAAAACTATAAATGAAAATAATTTTAAGCTTTTTAATAATCTAATTAAAAATAATGCTATTAATCTAGATAATTTAATAATATAATTGTTCAAAAGTATATATCTTAATAGAGTTTATATATCCCGGGCTATTATATCCGGAATTTTTTTAATAATACTATATAAAAATTATTTTTTTATATTTATATAAATTTAAAATATAAATATAAATTAGATTCTAATAGATTATTAGGCGGAATAAAAAGTAATAATTAATAACGAATCTGTTTATTATTATAAAAAATATAATAAAATTGAATATTATAATAATAAAAAAGAGCTTAAAAAATAGAAAATAATTATAGCTAAAAAATTTTAAAGTTTTTAAAGAACTTTAAAAGCTAGTTTAATTATTAATTATATATTTATTATTAGCAAGTATTTTTTTAATAGACTAGGTTAAAATATTATTAATTAGTTAAAACTAGATTTTAATTATAATAAGAAATATAAATAGAATAATAAGTCCGAACTTAAAGAATAATCTGAATCTAAAAAAGGTTCTAAATTGTCTAAAAAGAAAGAAATGCGCCGCTTAATAAGGAATATAAAGAAATCTAAAAAAAGCGATAAAAAGAAGCTAAAAATAAAAAATAAAAAAAAGCTAAAAATAAAAAAGGAAAAAGCCGGGAAAAAGCCGAAAATTAAAAAAGAAAAAAATAATTAAAAAAAAAAGCTAAAAAAAAAGAGCTTTGTTAAAGAATCCGATTCTTTGGATATTATTTTTGAACTTTTTAATATTAAAATATTAAAGGCTAAATAAGGCGAAAAACCTATTTATATAAATAAAGAATATAATATTTTATTATTAAATTACGAAAAAGCTTTTAAAAAAAAAAACTTATTAGAAAATAAGTTAAATTTTTTTTAATTAACTTTAAAATATTTTTATACTAATATAAAACGCTTATTAAACGACTATTATAATACGGTTCCGGTATTTATAAAAAAGCAGAAATTAAAAGCTTATATAAAGTATAAAGCAAAGATTAAAAAGCATATTAATTATATAAATAAGAATATATTAAAACTAAAAAAATAATACTTATTAGCAACAAAGCGTATCGCTAAATATAAATCCGATTATAATAAGTGACCTTTTTTCCAAAAATAATTAAATTCGGAGTTTAATAGTATAAAAGGCTTTAATTCTAATAATTAACTATTTAATTATTAAAGTACTAATATTTTAATCGAAGAAAACAAAAATAATAGCGAAAACAATAGTGAAAATAGCGGTAAGGAATAATTTGCTCTTCTATATATATTTCTTATTTTATATTATTTTGAACGAATTATTTTTATAGTATATTCGCTAATATCTTATAAGGTTTCGTATTATTGTAAATATATTATTTTTATTATATATATTAATAGCTTATTATTTACAGTTTTTTTTGCGATTATTCGGCAACGTTTTATATAGTTCGCTTAATAAATATATATTATAGTTTTTTTTCTATAATATATTATTTATATATAATAACTTAATTAATAAATCGCTTTGCTTTTGTTTATTAATAATAAATAATCTAACTAATAAATATTCTTTTTATTTTTTAAATAGCTTTGCTATCGCTTATTACCTAATTATACTGCTAAATAATTCTATTTAATTAAGTGTTTCTGCTTTAAGTAATTAATTAGATAATAGTACTTAGAGAACTTTATTGATCTCTTTAGTAAAAAAGATATATTATAGTTTAGCTAGTTATTAGATAGTTAGTTATCGGATACTTAGCAACTAATTATATATAATTATTTTTAGTTTATTAGTTAGCAATCAATCTATTTACTACCAATTAAATATTATAATTCTATCCTTTGTTCTTTTAACCGCGATTTATTACAATAAGTTACTTTTAAAGTTTAATACTTTTTATTATAATATATTAATTAGCAATATTATACTTACTAAGAATAAAGATAATAGTTTTTTATTAATTCCAATTTTATTATTAGAATTAGCAATAACTATATATTAGACATATTAAACAAAACTAGTATAAAGGTCTTGATAGCTATTAATACCCTACTTAGCAAGCCTTATAGCTTTATATATCATCTGGAATTATTTTTCTAGTTACTCTTCTAGATTTATATTTATTATTATAGCTATAATAAAGAAAGAAAGATTAAATATAGGATTATTTCTGAATTTAAAGACTAGAACTATTTCTTAATAGAAAGGCTTATAAGTAAAAAGACTAGCTAGATGTTAGAAAGCATATTTAATAATATAAAAAAGAAATTTATTAATTATTGCAAACTACTTATTCCTTATCTGTAATAGATATATAAAGTATTATTTCTAAGGGGTAATAAGAGGTTTAACAAGAATTAAAAGCTTTACTTTAATATAATTAAAATACTTAGAAAACCAAGAGATAATATTAATATTAAGGTTATTAAATATTATTAAATTCTGATAATTTAACTATGAATTAAGTTCAATAAATTTGGATTCTTGTAATCTTATAGCACTTATTACATTAAATAATCAAAATGGTTTTAGTTATAACACAAAGTTGGAGTTAAAAATAATATATTTTAGTAAACTAATTAAACTTATAGATTTAGCAGGAACTAAGGTTTTCATAGCAATTAATACTCTCCTAGGTAAAGATTATAATTTTATATATAATCTTAAATTCTTTTTCTAAGTTCTTTTCTAGATCTATATATATTATAAAGGTTAAGATAAAAAGAGTAAGATTTAATATAAAATTGTTTTTGAATATAAGAAATCAAATTACATAGATATTAAAAAGCTAGCGTAATTAAAAACAAGTTAAATATTAAAAAGCATGTTTAATAATATAGATAAAAAATCTATTAATTATTGTAAACTACTTATTCTATACTTAAAAAGAACTATATAAAGTAATATTTCTTAATAATAGTAAATAATTTATTAAGTATTAAGTATTTTATTTAGAAATAGGAAAGATATTTAAGAAAAAAAGGAATAATATAAAGATTATAATTATAAAGTAGCGTTAAATATTCTATAGTTTCAATATAAATTAATTATATTGAGTTTACAACTTTAGAGTCTTATATTGCTACTAGAGTTAAATAATTAAAGTCACCTTAAATATTTAATAGAATTATAGCTTAGAGTAACTTAGGCTATTAAAATACTTTTATATTTAAAGCTAATAAGAACTGAAACCTTTATAGTAATTAAAACATTCTTTAGTAAGCTTTATAGCTTTATATATAACTTAAAGTTGTTTTTTCAGTACTATTTTAAGTACTCTTCTAAGTTTATATATATTATAAAGATTGGAATAAGAAAGGCAAATCCAAGTATAAGATTGTCCTTAAATATAAGAAATAGAACTATGTAAACACTCAAGAGTTAGTATAAATAATATTAAGCTAGATTTATAAAGAAGCTTTTAATAAAGATATAAATGAATATTTTACCTTATATTATCAAAAGCTAATTCTTTATATAAAGGAACTATATTAAGCTTCATTTCCTAGTAAGAAGTGTTGCAACCTTACTAGCAATTAAGTTTCTTATTATCTCTATACCTACCCCCTACTATATTCTTAGAGAGCAGCAGATTTATTTAATTTTATTTTTAAAGGAAATTATAATTGCTTAATTAATATTACTACTTATAAATAAATTATTGTATATTACTAAGTATTTTATAGTATATGCTTGAACTTAATTCTATTAATTTCTCTTTTAACAGTCTTTAATAGCTACTTTACTCTAATAATAAAGCTTTTTCTAAGTTTTGAATAAGCTTTAATTTTATAGTAAAAACTACTAAAATATTAATTTTAGTCCTAAGAATCAAAGGAACTAAAATCTAGTTATTCTTTTTACTTCTTTATATATATTAATATAATTATCCTTTCTATATAGGCGATGCCTATATGTTTTATCTATAGAAAACCTGCTTTCTAGTTGTCCTTTATGCCCTTTCTAACCTTTCCCTCCTATTTTGCTTATTGTATTCCCTATATATATACTCTTAGATTAAATTAGTATCTTCTATAAAATAAATTTAATTATATCTAATTATTAAGAAGGTTTGTTGCATTCCCTTAATATAAATATTATTATTATTACCTTCTCCTATATTTAGCTCGCTTCCTATCTTACTTCTTAGTTATTATCTTTCTATCTAGTTAAAGAAGATTTAGTTAGGAGAGTTAATTATTATACAATTTAAATTAACTTTTGTAATTCCCTAATAGATATAGTCCTCTATATCCCTGCCTGCGTTTTACTTACCTTAAAGATTAATTCCTTTTATTCATTTAGTATAAGCATTTTTTAGATCTTGCTACTAATAATTAATATACTTATAAAACAATATAAGCTTACTAGTTAAATATTACTAATATAAGTGCTAATGTTATTATATTTATATTTAAAGACTTAAGATATTTATTAATATTTTGTTTCTACTTCTACTACTTATACTCTGGTTACGCTTATTATTATTAATGCTTTAAAAGCAGTAAGGGTTTTAACTTCCTTTTCAATTCTCTAATTAAGGATTAAACAATCTTTATCTTAGTATAATATACTTTAATAGAGATAATATTAAGGTAATTAAGCCTCCTTTAATTACTACTTTAACAATAAGCTATATAACTAAAAATTATTATATATAAAGGCAGTAGAGCTTGCTATCTTAAGCTTAAAGTTAGTAAAACTAAAATTATATATATTATCTCTAAAGTAGTATAGAAAGACTTTATAGAATTTACTCAATATTTAAATACAAGTAATTAAACCCTTTGTAAGCAAAAAATCCTTTAATTTAGAGAGTAAAATAATTTAATCTTTAAAGGACTTTATCTTATATTCTATAAGCTGATAAGGAAAATTAGTTAGAAAGTATTTTACTTATAATATTACTTTATTTTACTAATAAACAAGTTGCAATTCTAGGTTCTAGAGAAATTATAAAGGCTATTGCCTTTCTCTCTAGAACCTCTAAAAGCACTATAATACAGCTTATAATAAGAATATCTTATGCTTATTTTCAAGCAATTAATTATCTTATTAATAGTCTTAGAATCTACTTTAGCTATTACCTTTACTCTAAGTTAATTATAAGCTTTTTTTTAAATAATTCAGGGCTATAGTTTAAATATAGTAATAAAATAGAATAAAAGCCTGGATTTAAAGGCGTAGAGCATAAAAAGACCTATATACTAGAGTTATTTAAGTAAGAAAGAAGTATATATAATACTAGATATAATCGCTGCGCTTTATTATAGCTCTGCTAGCTATAACCTGCTATTAACTATTTAGTATTTATATAAAGTATAGTGCTTATTCCCAAGCTACTATTTAGTATTATAATATTCTTGTATAATAGTACAAGTAATAGTTAACTTTGTCTATTTCTGCTTATTTACTTGACTAATATATATACTCTAGGCTCTCCTTATTTAGCTAGCTTTAGATATCTTGTAAAGAGTTAGTTTAAGTATTTAGGAAACAGAATAGATTATATTTATAACTAATATTATTAAATATAACTTCTTTAGCAATTGCGAGTATTAAAGAGTTTCCTCTATAATTATTAGCTAGTATTTAGTCCTAATAATAGGAATTAAGCCTTCTATATAATTTATTTAGCTAGACTCCTTATCTTAGTCTTGCTTAAAGAATTACTTTTCTATATTATACTAACTACTAGCTCTAGAGTTATTGTAATTCTTTTAAGTACTATTCTTAGTATTAATATAAATTATACCTGCACTAGAGTATATAAATTGCAGCTAATCCTTCTCCTTATTTAATATATTATTTAACTACTTAATAGTTACTTTAATTTCCTTTAATATCTCTATGTTTTAAAACACTTAGTATTGTGCAAAAAGGTCTATATTCTTAAAAATCTTTTCTATATACTCTTTTACTTTATTACTCTTAATCTTAAGTCTTATTACTTTCTTTAAATATTCTAGTCTCAAGGTATTCTTAGCAGATATAGAATTATTAAAGATATTTTTAATATCAATAGCACTATTTTTATATTGCTTTAAAATTAGCTTTGTATTATATATTGCCTCTTAGATAATATTGTTTACTTTGAGATTTTATTTTATAAGCTTAAGAGTATTATATATTAAAGAGATTTGCTTTGTTATTATATATAGCTCCTTATATATATTAAAGAAACTTATACTAAATCTTTCTTATTATAATTAAAGAGAATAATATCTAATTTAATAGTATTTAATAACTAAATTACTTTGCAAATGCTAAAGACCTATAGAATTAAAATTCTTAGAATTTTTCTTTTTTTACTTTAAACTAATCTTCTACTCTATAAGCACTTATTAGACAAAGCAGAGAAGTAATACGAAAAATAATAAGAAAAGATTAAATTCTAATAAATTAACTCTTTATACTAGTTTATAGGATTATTTATTTCTATAATATATAGTTCTAAAGATAATTATATACCTTTATTATACCTTTAGTAAGTATTATATTAGTCTTTTATTAAAATTGTTAGCTATTTTATTATTATTATTTAATAAATAGTCTTAGCTATTAAGCTACTTAAATATTAATTAACTAAATATAGTTACTATTATTACTTCTCTATTAGCTTAGCTATAATATTTAAGCTTTATTTTTATTAATAATATTAATTTAAAAGAAATAAAATTTAAAGTTAAATATAAACTTGTTAGAGCTTAAACGGCTTAATATATATATACTATAGCTATTAACATTAATAATAGCGGCGATAAAACTTTAAATAAGCTTACAATAATAAAGTATTAATTTTTAAAGTGTATTAAAAAGGAATACGCTTATCTTATATTCTTATTAAGCCTTATTAACCTTAAGAAATTAGATAACCTGCTTTCTAAACTTGATAATTAACTTACTATATAAAATAAGAGTATAAGCTTTTTAATTAAAGATAAAAGTATTAAGTAAGCTATCCTAGAGCTTCCTTAAGAGACTATAAATATTATTAGTATCTTATTAAGCTTATATATTTTTTAGTAAAAGCTAGAAAGTTAACTAATAAATTTAATTTATTTAATATTATCTTAATACCTTAAAATTCTAGAACAGAATAAACTATATTATTTATAATCTAACTAGACATAGAGAATATATATATCTTAATATTAATTAATTATTATAAATTATATCTTTGCTATTTTTATTAAACTTTACTTATATACTTAATATTATATATTTACTATAATACTATCTTAGTTATTAATATCTATTTTTTTATTAATTCCTTTGCTCTATTTCTTCTTTTATATTCTATGATTTTTACTATTTCCTATTTTATTGTCTCCGCCTGCTAATCTTCCTATAAGTCTTATAAAATATAGCTATTGAAATTCCTAAGCTTAATGCTAGAATCCCTTTTATCCTCTATAAGAAATTCTTCCCTATAATATTAATTTTACCTATAACTTTTTATATTATCCTCTTAATCACTATCTTATACTATATAGCCTCTAATATTCTCCTCCTAAATCTATAAATATATTAAATTCTCTTTTATATAAAATAATAATTTCTTATCTCCTTAAATATAGCTATTTATAGCATACCTCTAGGTAAAACAATACTTAATACTATTATTATTACTATTATAAAAATAGTTAACTATAAGTTCTTTTTCAGTAGCAAGATATTATATTATATATATATATAAAACTTACAGAATATAATAAAAGATAAGAGTAGGTTATAAATATTAGAGCTAGATAGACTATTAATACAAATAGTTCTATAACTAGATATTAATAGTATATTTATATTAAATAGTTTAATATACTTTCTAATTAATATATTTTTAACTAGATATATAAGTATATTGTAACTTAACCTTAGTAGCTTCTTATATAATATATGTAAAATAAAATAAAATAAAACAATAGTAAGCTATAGATATTACTATAGATTAAAAGACAAATAACAATTGATTTTATAGTTATATTTTAGAAATAGTTTACTAATAGTATTATATTAGAAGTATATACTAAGAGAACCTTAGACTTTATATTATTATACTAGCTTGTATATAACTATTACTACCTTTCTTGTAGATTATAATACTAGTCTTAAAATATATAATTAACTCTAATAAGTATCTTTTAATATATAGTAGTTTTTAACATTTATTTTAAAATTTTATATAGCTTTAGACCTTTTATATTCTATTATATATATTTAAAAGTAAAGCGTATCTTAAGTTTGAAATTATTTTATTGTTTTCAAAGTATTTTCTAGATTTATAAATTGTATTAACTTAATCTTTTATTATTTATATAGTTTAACTTATTTTATCTCCTAGTTATTATCTTGCTAGGTCTTTAACTAAGATCTTTTATACCTTTAACTTATAGAAATTACTTAAAATAGTATTTCTAGCGAATGTTTTTACTAAGTTTAGAGCTACTTTCTATTAAGATAGAAAATAGAACTAAATTTAGATTTATAAATATAGATTTACTTAACTAAAGAGATTACTTGACCAGAAAAACTAGTTAATTATAAGGGCTAGCGGCAAAATATAAATAATAAACTTTTTTTAATAACTAAAAAAAGAGTTAACCCTTATAAATAGCTAAGCTATTTTGAGATTATTTTAAAAATATTTTAAAGGCCTATATCTCTTTAAGAACTATATATAAAATAATACTTATTGTATAAATATTTGTATAAATAAAATTTAAGTTAAGTCTATTTAGTAATACTAAATACTTTATAGTTTAAAAATAAGTTAAAAGTGTTAAACTTATAAATATAGAATATAAGCTAGTATTATTAAGCAAATCTTATTTAATTATTATTAGATTCTAGCTTATAAACTAAAATATCCTCTATAATTATATTATAATCTAATTACTTAGTGCCTAGGCCTCGTTTCAATATAGACTATTAGTTTAAATTAGCTATCTACTTCTTTAATATAAAGAACCTGTTTTTATAGACTACTCTAATTGCTTTACAAGCATAATATTTGAAAATTACGCAATAGAATACTACGAAAATAAATACTTAGTATATTTATTAAAATAGTTTTATATTGTCTTTAAACTCCGCTTTTAAAATTAAATATAAGAGGCGGAAACAACTATTTCTTATTATTATCTTATTATTTTTAATAAAGAATAGTCTTTTATAGTCTATTTTATAGTATTCCTTGCCTAACTAAGGTCTTTAATAACAATATTAATAGATTTTTTACTAAATATATTAATATAAAGAAAGTCTAAAGTATTATATAGAGTGTAGTAAGTAGTAATTTCTAAATTTAAGTTCTAAAAGCAATAATAGAGGCCTCTCTTAGCGTTTTAGTAAGCTGCTTTGAAAAATAGAATGTTATTATATATATTAAATATATATTCTAAATAGTATTAAAAGTCAAGGTAAAAGACAAAGTAAAGTATTTTAATTATTAAAATATTATAGAGTTTACTATTTACTTTAATCTTAACTCTTTTAAATATATTTATATTAAACTAAAAATTCGCAGATACTAGTTAAAGCTTATTTAATTACTATTTCTTTATAGCAATAACTTAGAAAAGTCTATAGATTTTTAAAGTCTATAAATACTTAGCTATAATTAAAGTTTTATATAAGAGTTTACTATTACTCTTAGTTTTAAAGCTATTTTCTTATTAGATTACTAGTCTTTTTTAACTTACTATAGTCTATTTCAATTTTTATATATTCTATTTAAAAATATAATAGCTTGGAAATTAATAAAAACTAGCTACTTATTTTTAACTCATTTCTATACTAGGGAGTTAAAATAGATATTAATTTAGAATTATATATCTTGCCAAGACTTTTACGTCTGGAATAATATCCCAAGTCTAGCTAATAACCTATACTCGCTAATTAATTACGTAGTTACTATTCGCTATAAAACATAGAGATAGAGACTAAGAATAACTTACTACGTACTCAACGCTATTTCTCTTTTTCCTTACCTTTAATATACTTCTTAGTTATCCATTTCCACGTTCAAATGCTATAAGCACTGAGGTACTCTGTCTAAAACCTCAGAGGCCTTATAAATAAGCCTTTATAGATATAGATTCCAACGCTTTGCCTGTGAGCAAGCACGCTTAGCAGTCACCGCCTCTATTACTAACTCTATCGACCCATGGTCAGCGCTCTAAGAGCATATACCCACCTTGTCGCCTAAGTTTATAAAGCCTCAAAGACCTTGATCCTTGTAGCGCGCCTCCGAAAAAGCGTTGCCGACTGCAGTTGCCATGCTTTGAGCCTACCGACGACTAGCACTTTCAAATTACTCGCTCAAGCAGTGCTCTGCCGTGGCCTACTTGCGCGCCTGGGAGCAAACATTGTCGCCTACAGCTTCCGACTGACTCGCCAGTTGACGCTTAGATCTCCGCAGTCTTTAGTCTAGATCTTAGCCCAATCAGTCTCCCGAGCGATCGCCTATCGACTTGTCCAGCTATCATTGACATCGACAAAGCCAAGCATACACCTCTGTCCCTTGCAACGATTAAGCAAATATTATAACAACTATTATAATATAGAGAGAATAGAGGCTCTAGCTTAGGTATTCCTTAAAGTAGCAGGCCTAGTATATTATTCCTTTTGTATTGAGATATACTTTATAATAATTATATTATTTTAGACTACTTAGAGAGGTAAATACTAGAAAAGCTAAGGATATTTACAAGTATATAAATACTAAAGTAATAGAAGTCTCCTTAGTTAGAGAATAAAACTATATTAAAAGTAATAAATATAGTAAAGAAGCTTGTTAATAGTATTAAAAACTTAATAGTAAAGTTAATTAAAATAAATATATTTCTTTTTAAGTATTCTAGTATTGCAGAAGAAGGAAATAGCCTATAGAATACTATTGTATTATTAAATAATCTAGAATATTAGTATAATATCTTAGTATCTAAATCTAATACCTATTTTAAATATTTTACTAACTAAAGATTAAGCTAGTTATATACTTAATTTAATATTATTACTTATCTAGTAATATATCTCTATATTTAATTAGTAAGAGATAATATATTTCCCTTTTTTATAGTTAAAATGAAATCTAAAGCAGCTAGAGGAACAATCTATATAGCTAAGAATTAAGCTAAAGATAGTAGTTCTTATTCTATAAATACTTTATTATAGCTTCTCTAAGAAACTAGTATCTATAATAGTTCTTTATTAATAAATACAATTGTCTTTATAATTACTATATTTTATAGAGAGGCTATATTTTATCTCTACTAGTACTCTAAAACTAACTGCTACTACTATATATTATTTCTAGAATTTTACTTATCTATAACTACTAAAGATATCTAAGCATATAATAACACTATTAAGAATATTATTAATTATAGGCTTAAGACTTGAAAAATAGAAATTAGTATTGCTTTTAAAGTACTATTTCCCTTCCTATAATATTAGAAGTAAGTATATCTCTTTAATATAGTCTTATTAATACCTACTACTTTGTTTGCTAAAGAGATAAAGCTAAATAAATAAAAAAAAGAGGTAAAGGTAATTAAAGGTAATAGTTAAATTCTAGTTTATACTTAGCTTAGTTTTGCTAGCTATTATTATAAAATAAGAGAATAAATATATAATAGCTTTATCTAGAGTATTATAGAAGATTACTAGTTTAAAAGCGGCTTTTTTATAGTAATATAAAACCTAGTATCTAGACTAATATTAATAAGATATACTTAATTTATAGTTAAAATTTTGTTTATATCTATTTACTTAAAAGGTCTTTAAAAGTAACCTAGAATTATAGGTTTATAAGTAAGCTTTACTCTAATCTAGTATTTATAAAACTAATAAAAGTTAATAAAATAGATTTGTTTTTAAGTATAATACCTTTCCTATAATCTACTATAAGATTTTTATATTTTATTACGAATTTATAGTAATTTAACTCTTTATAATACCTTTATTATATATTTAATATATCTTACTATAGCTACTAAATAGTATATAACAAGTGTTAAGTATTATAAGTCTTAGCAAGTTATATATATATTAGTTACTTAGACTTTAAAGCTACAATACTATCTAAAATATACTAATAAGAATTGGAAAAGAATATAAGATTTTATACTATAATTACTTATAATAGATAGGAATTAGAAAGATATAAGGACTTGTATTCTCTAATTACTTTAGTTAATTAATCTTTGGAAATGTTTAAAAATTAGTTAACTAAAGCTATTTAACAATTAACCTAGTAGCTAAATATAAATAACAAACTTTTTTCTATGTTCATTTTGGAACTAGCCTTTCTTAAGCGCTAGATATTAAATCTTACTCTAGATATAATCTCTTAAAAACTATATTATTCTATTAGTAATCTATTTTGAGATATATATATATTTAACTGCTTTAGTTAACTAGTTTTTTTAAGTAACTAATTTTTAAATATGTTTAAATATTTTCAAAGACTAATTATTATAATAGTATAGAAATACAAGTTAACTAAATATTCTTTTACTCTACTTACTTCAAATCTGCATAATATTAAATCTCCTATAGTATTAAAGTACTTACTTACTAAAAATCCCTAGACTTTCAAAATCTATATTCTATTAGAGCTTCTATACGCTAATAAACCCTATAGATAATATATTTTTATATTCTAACCGCTCTTTAGTATTTCTTTTATATATAATACTATTAAGATATATCTTTAGTAGCAATTCTCTTAACTATAACTTAAATCTAAGTTATAGTAACTAGTTATTCTCTTGTCTTAAATATTCTTGTATTCTGCTTCTTCTATATATAATATAATTAAGATATATTATTGTTTATAACTTATTTAAGTATATACTCTTAGTAAAATAAGGTATTAATTCTAATATCTAATACTAAAGACCTAAGCTTATTAATAATACTAATTTTACTCTTAGAAACTAATAATATTGTTATAACACAGCTTTCAAGACCTAACCGCAAATAGATAAGTGTGATAAGACATATGTCTCAGGACAGATTCCACGACTATAAAAGGCATCTATAAATAGAAGAAGTTTAGCCGTGCCCTCGTTTATAGTGTAAATTAAAAGATATAGGAATAAGCGGCAAAATCAGGATAATCAAGTACTAAGGCTATTAAGTACATTAAGCAAATAATCAAGCTATTTAAGAGGATTAGTGGTTAAATACCTTAAGCACCTTAAACAGAGAGCTAAGGATTATATATATAAACCCCTTAATAAATAAGTTATTAGGACTTTTTTCTTATATTTAATAATAAGTTCATTTTTTTATTATAAACTTAAATAGTTATGACTTAGCTATATTATTTATAGTATTTCCTTGCATATAATTCCGGTTATTATTTAATCTCCAAGAACTAACTCGCTTATTTAGCTTCTTTACCTAGCTAATATAAATTATTAATAAATAGGATCCTAAGATCATAATATATTGAATATTCTTAAGATAAGTATTATTAGAACTTCACATCAATAAAAAGACATATTATATTAATCTACTGTTTCGGATGGTAATAGAATTAAACTATTTAAGCCTAACCTCTATTATAAAAAAAGGAATAAGCTTAATAACTGGTTACTTTAGTTGGATTTATATTTTTGATTTTCGGGAAATATATTAAACAAAGATCAAATCATTTTTG
Source organism: Bacidia rubella (assembly GCA_032158265.1). NCBI lineage: Eukaryota > Fungi > Ascomycota > Lecanoromycetes > Lecanorales > Ramalinaceae > Bacidia > Bacidia rubella. The sequence continues at coordinate 901,669 of JAVTIF010000009.1, read as the reverse complement.
CTATTATATTTATGTGAGGCAAGGTTTTATTATAGATTAACTCAGATTTACAAGAATATATAAATAGCGAAACTAGCTCTGAGATTAAAGCATAAATAAAGAACTATAACATTTTTAAGGCCTATATTAAAAGGATATTTGGACCTCTTAATGAGGAACAAACCACTAAGAATATTATATAGCGAATACAACAAACTAAGAGTGCTGCCAATTATGCAATAATATTTCAGTATTATACAGCTTAAATTAAATAGAATAGCAATGCCTAAATAGCAGTATTCCGCAGAAGACTATGAGATAATATTTAAGACGAATTTATAAGGTTTAAAAAAGAAATCAATATAATCGATAAGCTTATAAAAGTATCTATTAAATTAGATAACAAGCTACATTAAAGATGATTTAAGAAGCAAGAATCTTGAGGTAGGCATATAAAACAAGTTACTTAAAGTTATTTAGGATATTAAAAACGCTATAACTATAAGGGCTATTAGCTATAGAGATAGGCCGATATATAAGGTGATTCTATGGAATTAAACATAATAAGACTACAAAATAAAGGTAAAAGAAGAGTATTTAACCCTCGGAAGTACTATGCTTATAGAAAATCCGGATATTTTGCATATAACTATCGGTTAAAGAATAAAATGCAATGACTATAGTTAAATATATTGAGAAGGCTTCTAACATTAAACCTTTTATCATATAATAAAGGGGATGAAAGAAAAGAAGAAGATAATAACTTAGATGTCTTATCCTTTATGTTAATGGGAAATAACGCTTAAGAATAAATATTAATCGAATATAAAGAATATAAGGAACTAAATAATAATGAATTAACTTAAAATGAAAATAATGATTTATTTATAAATTAAGAAGACGAAATTATCAGAGCAAATATAAAAATATAAGAACTAGAAAGAAGTTTATATAAGAGCAATCGAGGTTAATATATCAACAAAAGCGATGAATAACGATATTATATAATAGATATATGAAACTATAATTACGATTTATAATATTAATCTTTCTATTACAACAACTATTACTTTATATATTATAATAGCAAACAAAAATACTATCTTATTATATCTAAAATACTAAAATGCAAAAAATATAAATAATAGCAATATAAAGATAATAAGTATGCGATATACTTATAGGATAAATGAAAGAATAAGTATTTCCTAGGATATTATAGATTATAGTATATATTACACAAATAATCCTAACGAATAATAGTACTAAAGGAATGCTATTTATAATTATTCAGAACTATATAAATACCTGAAATATAGAATATTAACTAGCAACTATATATACAAAAAGATTATATACAATATTAATAAAAGAAGATTAAGTTCGGATTTTTTAGAAAGTCAAAAAGACTTAACAACATTAGCGAGGTATATTACAAAGAATAAAAATATAGCATATATATTATAATACTATTGCAGCTTAAAAGAAAAGAATTAGTAGCTTTATTAGATATAGGAGCTACTAGGAATTTTATTTTAACAGAGATAGTTCGACAACTAAGAGTAAAAACATAAAAAATAAAATTATATTTATTTATAATAGTAGCAGGAAATATACTAAATATAAATATAATTTCAAAAGAAACTATATAAATAAAAATCGCTATTCAATAACACTACAAAAGTATAATATTTAATGTCTTAGAGATAGCTATTTATAATATTATACTAAAGATGTCTTAATTAAAGAAACAGAACTTAGTTATTAATTAGAGATCTAAAGAACTAAAATTTAAAAATAGCTTAACTATTAAAGCCTAAAAGCCTATTAAATCCGCGCATAAGACTATAGATAAGAATATTATAAATTAATATAATAGGATATATATAGTTATAAATTCGGACAAAAGATAACTATATAATTCGCCCGCTCCAGCAAGTACAATTAAGGGTTTAATTAATAAAAAAGCTAAAAGTTATAAGAGCAAAAACAGAATTTTTGATTTTATAAAAAGAAAAAATACCCTAGAATAAAAGGTCTAAGCAAATGAATAAAGAGAAATTACTAGATTAATACTAGAAAAACAAAAGAAGGTAACTTAAAAATAAAAGAAATATCCAATTCTAAAAGACTATAAGCTATAAAAATACTTTTTTAAAGAAAGATAAAAAAAGGAAGCATTGCTAAAATATCAATTTTAAGACTATAAGATCAAATTAATCAATAAAAAGCAACCTACTTTCAGACCTATATACTAATTATCGGAAATAGAATTTAAAGCTCTTAATAAGTATTTAAGAGAGAATCTCGCAAAAGGATTTATCCGTTTTTCATCCTTATTAGCTAGATATCTAATTCTTTTTGTTCTAAAAAAGAATAATAAACTACGATTATATATTGACTATTAGAAATTAAATAATATTATGATTAAGAACCAATACCTATTACCAAATATAAATAAATTATGAGATCGACTATAGAAAGCATAATAATTTATAAAACTTAATATGTAAAAAGCATATAACCTCGTACAAATAGCAAAAGGACACGAATAAAAAATAGCATTTCGAATACAATATAGATTATATAAGTATATAGTTATGCTATTTAGTTTAACTAATACTCTAGCTATATATTAGGAAGTTATTAATAATATACTCAGGAATTTATTGGACTAATACATAATAACATACCTTAATAATATTCTTATCTATTCTTAGATAATAAAGAGATATATTCAAGATATTAAAAAGACATTATAATATTTAAATGAAATTCATTTTAAATTAGAGCCAGAAAAATACGAATTTTATTAGAAAAAAGTAACATTTTTGGGATATATTATTACTACTGAAAAACTAGAAATAAATCCAGAAAAAATATAAACAATGCTCGAATAACTATAGCTAATAATAATTAAAGAATTATAATTATTTTTGGGAGCAATTAATTTTAATCAGAGATTTATTTAGGGATTTTCACAAATTGTTTTATTTCTTATGAAGATAACTAAAAAAGAAATATTATATAAATAAGCTAAAGAATAATAAGAAGTATTTATTAAGCTTAAGGAAGCTTGTATAAGGATATTAGTCTTAAGAACCTTTTAAATAAAATAACTTATAAAGATTAAAATAGATGTCTTAGACATAGCTATCAGAGTATATCTATTATAAAAAATAGAAAAAAAATAGCACTTTATTGTATACTATTTATGAAAGATATCTGATATAGAATAGAACTATAATATTTACAATAAAGAATTATTCGCAATAGTAGATGCATTTCAGCAATAGAGAGTTTATATAGAAAGCTTAAATGATATCGAAGTATTTATAGATTATAAAAATTTGGTATATTTTATTATAATAAAATAGCTGAACTGAAGATAAATAAAATAGTTAAAGCTATTAAAATAATACAAGTTTCGGATAACCTATATACTAAAAAAAAACAATACTATAGCAGATAGATTAAATAAAAGACCCGATTTATATTAATAAAAAACAATTGATATCTCCGCTATCCTTAAAGAAGATAATAATAAGAATCTTATACTAATATAGCAGTTAAATATACTATAGATAATATTAAGTAAAGATATTCTGGAAAAAGTTAAAGAGAAATACGAGATAGACAACCTTATATAAAAATGGATTATATCTAGAAAGAAGATTTTTTTTAAATATTGCAAAAGGTATTATATGCTAAAAACATATTTAGAGAAGATTATTATGCAATATTATAATAACTTTAAATATAGTTATCTAGGTATTATGAAAATATATAAACTAATTAATAGAAAGTAATTATTGCTAAAAATAAGAATAGTAATTAAAGAATATATTAATAGATGCCTAGAGTATAAATAAAATAAGTCAAAAAACCATAAGAAATATGGATATTTATAAAGGATTAAGCTGCTAGAATTTCTATAGCAATATTTAACAATATACTTTATTATGAAATTATTACCCTTATAAGAAATTTTAATATAGGAGATATATGACTCAATTATAGTAATAGTAAATAGATATATAAAATATATTACAGTAATATTATTTAATAAAACTTATAACATAGTATAGATAGCATATATATTCCTAGATAAAGTTATCAAAATCAGAGGATTCTTTAAGGAGATAATCTTAGACAAAGATAAACTATTTACTTTAATATTTTAAAAAACAATTATTGCAGAAATAAGGATTAAGCTAAAGCTATTAAATACTTACTATCTAGAGACAGATAAATAGACAGAAAAAATGAATAAGATGCTAAAGATATATTTAAAATATTATATAATGCAGAATCAGAACAATTAGATAAAGCTTTTACCTATTACAGAGCTTGCGCTAAATAATTTTATTTCAAATATAATAAAGATTATGTTTTTTTATGCAAATTATAGATAAAATCTATAGATAATAGATTAACTAAAAGAATTATTAAAAGCGCAAAAAGCTATTAAATATGTGTTAGATATAAAATATATATATTAATAAATATAAGTATTATTTAAGAAAGTATAAATAAGAATAGAAATATAATAGAACAAATACAAATAAAATAGACTTTAACTTAAAAAAAGAGATAAAATATAACTTTATATAAAAAACCTTAAAATAAAGTAATTAAGCAAGAAACTTGATTATATAAGAGTTGGATTATTCAAAATCAAAAAAGAAAAAAGACTAGTTAATTATAAACTTGAACTACTAGAAAGATCTAAGATATACCTAGTATTTTACGTTTTATTATTAGAAAAAGCTAAAGACTCTGAATTAATTATAATATTATTTAGATATAAACCTAAAAAAAAAAATATCTTTAAAGTTAAGATAATCCTAGAATAATAAGGCAATTAATACCTTATTAAATAAAAGAATTATCCGGAATTAAAAAATACCTAAAAACTAGAATATTATCTTTTTCTTAATTGTGCGAAGAAGTTAAAGGATTTTTATTCGGAAAAGATAAATTGGAAACCAGCTTAATTTATTATAATTCTAAGAAAGCGGGCATAAAAATTTTAAAAGGATTAATGCTAATAATAAAATAAGAGTCTAATATCGCAAGACTAGTATATATTATCTCTTCAGATACTCTCTATTATTCCTCTAATTTTTCATTTTTTTTAATTTTTAAGATATTTGCTGATTCTTTATTATTTAAGTTTTTTAGTTGTTTTAGCTAAAAATGATATTGCTTTTTAATATAAGCAAGTTTTAATTGAATTTTTATTGATTTATTATTTAGCAAATAAATATTTTTTATGGTTTTATTTATTTTTTTGAAATCAGGCGCTAAGTTATATTTCCTATTATAATGAAAATACTCTTTATATTTGAGATGATCCCAAGAAACATAACAGAAAACACTAAAGGATATATAACTCTAACAAAGATATATAGTAATAATTGTTAGGGCATAGCGATGATCAGCGGTACAATAATGATAGAAAATACTATTATAAAAAAGTAACATATTATCATAAAAACATATAAGAAATAGAGAATATCTGAAGACAGGTTATATTTAAAAACAAATATTTAAAAAGGGAAATAATATTATAATATAGCTTTTAAGACTTAACTGTAAATAAATAAGTATAATAAAACATATATCTTAAAATAGATTCTATAATTATAGAAGGTATCTATAAATAGAAAAGGTTTAGCTATACTTTTGTTTATAATATAAATCAAAAGATATAAGAATAAGCGGCAAGATTAGGATAATTAAGTGCTAAAACTATTGAATATATTAAACAAATAATTAAGCTGTTTAAAAAGATTAGTGGTTAAGCACTTTAAGTACCTTAAGTAGAGAGCTAAAAATTATATATATAAACCCCTTAATAAACAAATTATTAGGATTTTTTTTTTGTATTTAATAATAAATTCATTTCTTTACTATAGACTTAAATAGTTATAATTTAGCTATATTATTTATAGCACTTTTTTGCATATAGTTCTGATCACTATTTAATTCCTGAGAACTAACTTGCTTATTTAGCTTCTTTACCTAGCTGATATAGATCACTAGTAAATAGGATCCTAGGGTCGCAATAAATATCTTGTTTATTCCATTAGTAACAGCCGCTAGGAAGTAATTGCTAGGAGCGAATAAGTATATCTTAGTACTTAATAGTCTTATTACTAGTTTTATATATTTCTTTACTATACGCTTAATCTCGGATAAGTTAAATAGATTAATATTATAGAAAGAAATATCTTTCTAGATACTTTCTTCAAGAAATTTAAGTTTAATATAGACTTTAGTAGTATCTAGTCTTGCGAGCCTTGCAAGCCTTGTTACTAAAGCTGCTAAGCTAATTAAAGTTTCTCTTAGATTCTAATCTAGTATAGGAATCGGTATTAAAATTAAATACTCTGCTATCTTCTATATCTAGTTTTATAGTAGAGTTTCTTGCTTTTAATCTATAGATATAAGTAAACTATCGTAGTTCCTTAGGTTATATATAGCTTTCTTTAAGTTAACTAGAGTTCTCTATTTTAGAGTTTTTAATATCGAAACTTTATATACTAGTACTTGAACTAAGCTTTTCTTTAGTACTTTCTCTACTTAGTCTATAATATCTTTATTAAGTAGTTTTTCTTATTTAGCTCTTTATTAGCTTTCTCTCTCTTATTTATTCTGTTTTTACTTTTCTTTATACCTTTTCTGCTCTAGCTTCTTATGCTTAAGTTATATATGCTCTTGTTTCTGCCTTTTCTATTCAGTTCTAGTAAGCCTCTTCTGCTTCTATTTTACAAGTCTTTCTTGCTCTGTTTGTTCTTCCGTAACTCTTCTCTACTCCTCTTAAATAATATCTATATTGTTTAGTTGCTAGCTCTCATCTTATATAAGTCTAGTATCTATAGCTATACTATTAAATCTAAGATAATCTTTATAGACTACTAGTTGTATTTAAGCTTGCGGGTCTAGATTAGTAGTCGGTAACAATGTTATTCTTATATTCGTAATAGAATAGTATAGAGTAGGGACAATAATAGTAGTTACTAGTCTGCTAAAGAAATCTAAGTATATAGATTTTCGAACGAAAAAGGAGGTAATTCTATTATCTTATTCCTTATTAGTATTATATAAATAATTAATGAAAAGGAATTCTTTATCCATTTTATAATCTCCTATCTTTGAATACTTTTATTACTATTTAATACTTTCACCTAGACTAGCTATAATAAGTAATAGATATAATTAATTAAAGCTAATAATATTAGCTATTAAATATAGATATTATTTAAAAGCTATAATCTCTAGGCTATTAAAGCCTAGCTAGCTAGCTAGATTAGTAAATCCGCGTAATATAGCTAAGTTTACTTTAGCTATTGATATTACTTAATAGTTACGTATTTAAAACTCTCTAAGTATATTAAGAAAGTAGTATATAGAATATATATATAGTTAGCAATACCCTAGTTCTATCCGATCTCCGAAGCTTGTAGATTTAAATTTAAATATAGATTCTATAACCTATATTACTATATAATTCGGGCTTAAGCTTATACTAAAAAACGTTTATTCCAATGTAGTAAATACTATCTCTCTAGGATATAAACTTGTTAAGTATTTTATATAATTTATATAAGCTTCTATATAATTATAATTCCTAAAGAAAGGGTATATAAATAGTATTAACCCTTTGAAACCTAATAACCTCCTCTAGATTCCTTTATACTAGTCTTGAGTAAAATTGTTAAAGATCGCCCCGCTAAGTACTTAGCTATATAGTACTTTTATATTAAAAGTAAATGCCTATAGCGCTATAAGTTCTAAAGCTTTGATAATATCTTAATCTACCTTTTATATTACTTCTAGATTTTATTTTAAGATTATACTCTAGAACTCTAAAGTATATTAGAAATATTACAAGTATTGCTATTTATAAATTAGTAAATAGAAATAATATATAGCTCTACTTACCTCGTTATATTTAATAGCCGCTACTTTATACTATATACTAAGTATTAGTCCCTCCTCTAAGAGAGATAGAATCTATAAAAAAGAATTAAAAGCTATTCTATAATTACTATACTAAAGAACCTATTTTAAATTTTTACTCTTTTACGAAGTTAACTATATTTACTATTACTATTCAAAGCTAAAATTCTATTGAAAGTAATATTAGTATATTTTGCAATAGACCTCGTTATTAATAAGCCTTTCCTTGTTATAATCTTTAATTAAGTATCTTCTAAGCTTGTAGTTAATATCTATAGGAATAATAGATTAGATTATTTAATATATTAGATATGTATTTTACCTGCGAGATAGAGATTAACTATTTACTATTTATTTCTTAAGGGAAGTACTTCCTTTGTAACTTAAATTCTATACTAACTATAAAAGTATTCTAGCTAATACTCTATTAAGAAAACTAACTCTAGATAGCTAACATCTGGATTACTAAGCAGGGTCGCTAGTAAGATACCCGACGCCTAGAGAGCGGTATCTAGATACTGCTATTCTATTAAAACGGGGATATAATTCTTTATAAACAGTTAATTACAAGTTTTCTGAAAGTTTAATTTCAACCTCTTGACATTTTTCCTCTCAAGCTCTCTAGGCTTATTCCCTTAGAAACATAGCTACTTAAGTTTAATACAAGCTATTCCTCTAAACTTTACGCTTCTCTCCGCTTAGATTCTTAACTCTTCCTCCTAAGTACAAGTTAGTAGCATTCTAAGTAAACTTCTTAGAGAAATATCAGTGGAAAGATAATGAAATAGAGAAGAGCTAGGTACTAAACCTAACTATAATAACTCTGCTATGCAGCGCTCGACCTCTATATAGAAAATAAAACAATAGTAGCAAGAAATAGATATAGAATATTAGAATTTAATACTAATAACGAAATTAGATATTACTACGGAAATATTAAAGCATAGTAAGAATCTTCGGAATTTGGTAAGGAATAGACTTATAAAGTGAGGAACAGGCTTATAAAGTAAAGGATACGCCTATCTATAAAGTAAGACTTACTCTCTCTTATGAACCTCTACAAATTAAGGTGGAAGTACTATATAGTATACTCCTCTAGGGTATATACTCTACTTTAATTTGTAGAGAGTATCTAGACAGTATATACGCTAGGGGTTTATAAGCTAGGGGAGTATATACTAGAGGAGTATACTATATAAGTTCCTCTATAAATTAATAAGGGGTATAAACCCTAGGGGAATATATCCTAGGGGGGTATATATACCTACTTTTATAGTATACTCCCGTGGTATATATACTCCTAGAGGATATACACTACAAGGTTTTAAATAATAATTTAGCTATAAGTATTCTAACAATCTCCTAACTTAATATATTTATAGATTTATAATATCTAATTATAGATATTCTTATATATATAATATTTTCTAATAAATATCTCTAGCTATTATAGTGTCTTTTAACGTTTGTCTCTAAATATTATTTGTTATAAAACCTCCTTTATTCTATTATATATATCTGAAAATATACTTATATCTAGAGAAAAAATGCCTTAATATTTTATATTCTAGATGAAACTAAAATCAGACTTAATAAGTCCGCAAGTTTAAAGTTCTAGAAGGATTGATTAGATAGCTTTATACAAGTCCTTACTAAAAAACAATAATAAAGCGATTTAATTTACCTAGTTATCTTTTCCCCCTTTATATATAAGTAATTACTCTTAGGTTTTCGTTTGTAATACTATTATATATATAATTAGATATAACTCTTAGTATTTAATACAAATAAAATATTAGCTATATAGAGATATAGAAGTACTTTATCTATTAAAAACTGCTTATAGAGATGAATTACTATAACTATCTATATTATTATTCTATTAAATTATTATTTTTAAAATAAATATAAAATAAGTTATTATCTTATATATACTATATATCTAAACCAAGCTACTAACTAAGGTAGATTCTATTCTATAGAAGAATAGAACTTACTTTACAAATCCCTTATAGACTTACTAGTCTATATAGATATAAGAATATTACTATTAACTTTATATAATTCAAACTAGCTTAATTAGCTATAGTAGAAGCAGCGTTAATATACTTTTTATAGAAACTAGTTGTAAATACTTTTATAATAGTTCTATAGAAAAATAAAGATTTTAGAACTATTTTAATAGATTTGTTAGTAAAAAGGGTAAAAATATAATCGACTTAGACTTGAAACTTATTTCGAGAATCTATTTATTATTAATAGAATTACAAGTAATATACTAAGGTTTGAAGTTTTAATTTAAGCTAAGAGATTTTCTTTATATAATAACTTTAGCTGCATAATTTTGTTTATTGTTCCTCTACTATAATAGAGGTTGAAATGTAAATACTTATATATTTTCTACTTTAGTAGCAAGATTTTCAAAAGAATCTTTACAATGCTAATTCATCTATTCTAATACCTTTACTAGATTATCTGCGAATTCTTTAACCTCTTGTATAGCTTTATAGAGAGCTTAGGCGAGTTATAGAATCTATAAATATAATTTAGCTGCTTTAATAAGGACTAACTATCTTGCTTTCTTATTTAGAATAGTATATATCCCTTGAATACTATTGAAAAGATTACTTATTAACTAAGAATATAGTTAAGACTTAAGCCGCTCAAGAGTATACTCTATTAACTCTAGTATATAAAGAGTATATATAATAAGAATTACGTTTAAATATTTTAGTAAATCCAGCTTATTTTCTAAGAAATCCTATTAATATCCTACGAAATTTTGGAAATTTATAACCTATCTATACTTCCTAGAACTTCTATAGATAATTTAGAATAAATTCTTTTATATATATATTGAAAAACCTATTACAACAAATATACACTCTAATTATATATTAAAAATTCAAGTATTTAAGTCTCTAGTCCTTTCAAAAGAGCTTTATTTATAATTAAACTTTAATATACAAGAATTATCTAGTAAGCAGGAAGTTTTACTCCGGTTATTCTAAGGGAAATTAAAATACTAAAGTAGCTAGAATTATTGAAAAGGCTTTAAAGTAATTAGCTAGAATTTAATAAAGATATTACAAAGGAACTAGTATACTCTATTAAGAAAAGAAGGAACTTTAGTGGAGTTGTACTGCTTAAGTTAGAAAACTAGCTAAGAATAAGATATTATACACGGAGAACGGACACTATGCCTAATCGGGACTAGCGCTTCCCAATGCTTCCTACAGATTTATAATATACTCCGAGAGATATAAATTCTGTCCGGAGCTCTTATCTGGATATATAAGTTCAGAAATTTCGAATTTTGTAATTAAACTCGCCTTAAGCTATATAGTGTAATTCTATTCCACGGCTACTATTTCTATATAGCTAGAAGAATACTAATGCTTTTCTATACCTTGTATTATTCTCTAGATACTCTTTAAGTAATATGTTGCTAGATACCCTGCTCTCCACTTCTGGCTCACTAGAGGACTATTTCTAGTCCCTTATTATTTCTAGTCCCGAAATCTAAGCCGCATGTGGAGGAATAGAATGCTAGAATTAAAGGGGATGTTACAATTAGTAGAGAACTATCGGTGGAGGATGTTATAATAGGATATTAAATAGGGACTTCTCTCTTGACTTGTAGGCTACTTGACGCTTTACTATTAAAAGCCACCTTTCAGATAGAGGGGGCTATGACTGGCTAAGCCTTACCAAAGCCCGCCATATCCTTGCATACTAATTGTTTAGAAAAACATCGAGGCATAGCACCGAAATCCTTGCGATATAGAATAGTTTACTACCTTACAGTTAAAGCGTGAGTATAGAGATGTTACCGTCCGCGAGAGAGTCTGGCGTATAGAGGAAAGCAAACGTTATATACGAAGGAGCCTGGAATAATGGTCCGCATGTTCGCCCAGAGATGGAGGCCAGGAGGTGCAGCGGAAGTTGAGCTATCCCTCCAAGTCATAAAGGTGACGGGCGTTAATAGTTTTCTGTTGAAACGGATGTAAAATGAGTTGTTGTCAAGCTGTTAACGTTCAGCTTACTTGGTTTTAGGGGGAGCCTTCGTAAGGCTGTCCAATAGATTCTTCTAGAACCTTCAATTCTTATGGGCATCCGGCATGACTCTTGAAATACCACAGTATATACGATAGCGACTCGCTGCGGTCATTAATGATTTAAAGAATGCTGTTAGGCAGGAAGCAGCTAAAGCTTACTTGACGCGTATTACCGCCGTTGAAAATCGCTGGAGCTCAAGCCCGGAGCCGAACTCCGCAATAACTCGTAGATTAAATACAATGACAACGAGATTAATTCCGGCGATCCTTCGTGTCCTATGCCATTCTCGCCCTCCGGGGCCCTCCGGGAAAATTGAAGAACCCTTCCTGCAGACCACGAACTCCCAGATAGGAGCTGACCCATGTTCTCTAGCATTGTCGCCCCAGATCGCTAACGCTATATCTCTGAAGGAAGACACACCAAGGGCGCTTAGCGATTCATGTCGGGGACTAAGAAAAATTTCTAAGGAACGGACGTCAGGATATAATACGCTGGATATGGTCGCGCAAGGCTTACCACGTAGCAATCTCCTTGATTGTCTCAGAATTCACTGGGATACTTTGAAGGTGGAAGGGATATTTATAATGCCCTCACGCCAAGTATTCACGTGGACTATAGAAGGTAGCTCGGATCAAGTCCGTCGACTGCACTATCATCTCATCCTCCGCCACTTGGATGTAGAAGACGACCTACACCAGTGGCGGCGGTCAATCACGGAGATACGAAACCTGGACGGCTACACAGGTTTCTTTACCGAAGCTTAGACCAAACAAAGGATCCATAAGCAGACGTGCCATAGGGGGAAAAGCAACAGCAACAAGGCACAAAAGGAATACCTCGCACATATCTACACCGATCGGACCCCGCAGGATTACGAGCGTATAAAGCAAGCGCTTAGGAAGGACCTGCGACACGGGCGATGATGGTCAATACTAGTCAATAGGTTCGTTTCCGAGAATGGAGACAGCATTTCAGGGCTCAGCCTGGGGCTTCTCTTGCTCTGTGGACTAGGCGTTGCTAAGAAAAATATCACATACCCAACTGACCCACGAAAATCTGCTGACCTGCATTACAGTTACAACACTCCAGGATACACTGATCCTTATCTAAAATCTCTGCTCCAGCACATCCGCTGGTCACACGCATATATTGAGGATGTGTGAGATGATGCGGCCAGCAGCGGAGAGCCTGGTAAATCATGGTAAGCTACAGGAGGACGATGATTTCAGCGCCATTGCGGGAGGTTTGAAGCAGTATATCTAGCTTGTTGCAAGTTAATGTGGCCTGTGTTGACCTGTGTTGGCCTGAAGTTCTCGCAAGAGACGTAATCAGGTCAGGCGCTGGATTGCGCCTGGTACGTTCGGGCTGGCTTTGTGATCTTTCATTGTGGGTGCTTCGCCGTTCCCCAGTCCAGATTTTGACTCTGGAGATATATCTGTCTGCGGCAATGGTCCCAGTAGGTTTATGATGTCATCTTTGAGAATCTGAAGCTGATTTTCCAACTCGGAAACGGTCTTCTTCAAGTCTGGTCGAAGTTTCTGCAGGGCTTTGATGAAGGGTTTACGTTCGGTGGACTTGATCCGCACATATCTGAACCGACGTTAAAGATGAAATTCTATGGATGGGACTGATGCGTTCTTACTGTTTGTTGGAGACTGAAGATCCTGTCCTGGTGCGATGGTTTCCCGGGATGAGCAGTAGAACCGCAGCGCCAAATGCATTGTACAAAAGGATCCACATCTGACTCTCCCACCACCAGTCTCGGTACCTGAGATACTTTATCTCCCACTCCTTCGCCAGAGTAGGGTCTTGGAGCTCAGGGTGAGCTTCTTTGAGGAATTTGGTAAGTGCCCTTGTTACTGCGTTTCCTTTGCCATCGGCTTCAGGTTTGAGGCCACTTTGCTTCGACGGTGCACCCTCTTTCCTGAAGCCTTCGACATCTTGCAAGATCTTCATTGAAAAAACCCACTTTCCAATGCGCAAAACTACCTTATCTTGTAACGATCTGACCTGGGCCCGCTCGACAAGTTGACAGATCGTTTTAGCCGTCGAATCTGTTTTCGGTACCTCTCGGTTGACGAAGCTTTTCGCTTGGGCAACTGCTTCGTTCCAAACAGTCATGACTTCCTCACATCCAATCGCTTCGATCATCTGGAGCAGTTCCTCCGCTCGCTCCCAGTGTTTTGGCACGGTTTTTCCATACCCGTGCCCAGAGATGATAGCGGCGAGGTTGTTCCGCTCCTCAATCCATGCAGCTTGGGGACCTAAATGCGATGGGGGCACCCAGTTCACTCTACGACTTCTCTTAGCTCCTCTTTGGTTCTGGTCTGGCTCAACGTCTGGCATGTCTTCAGGCACACGGCGCCGTTTGATCCGGAGTGTCTTGTCTGGAGGCAGAACCATCTCCACCATCTGCCGCTCACTCCTCCCTTGACGCTCTAATTCGAGGAGACGTTCAAGGTAGCGATGCCGAAGTTGAGCACCGTCGATCTGCTCCCCCAGGGGGTCTCGATTGGAGGCGAGACAATCTGCATTGTATCCCATGAACCGTCACCGCCGGTCCTCGTGCATATGACTATTATTCTATGACTTCTAGGTGCTTGTCGAAGCAACTACTGTTGTTGTAGATATTGATATTGTATACAGAGCAGCTATAAATAGACTTTAGATATTGACCTCGCTGTCGCCCTGATTTGAAAACTATATTAATATTTAGCTCGCTTATTATCTTCCTTTTTATATATTGCTTAGTCTCTCTATTATTTAACGCAATATAGACTTAACAATATTATAGCCTTTTTAAGAGCTTAATATAATTATATTTATAAACTAATAAATACTAAACAAGCTAGCTAAAAAATCCCTATTATTTTTAATAGTTAAAAAATAGTTGTTACTTAGACTTTTTAAATAAGTAATTAGCGAAATTTATTCTAAACTGCTTATAGTTTACTATATAAGAATTTTTATTATAAAGATTTTCAGGTAAATAGCAAGCGATTTTATATATATTATAAATATTAATATCTAATAAAAAGTAAAACAAAAATAGCTAGACCTATTAATAAGCTTTTTGAATAGTATAGTAAAACCGAAATTAGTTAGTATTGTTAACAGTATTTATATTGTTGTTGTAGTTATTAATAAAATCTGAAATTAGAAGTCTTTTAACTATATTATCGCTAAAAACAACTTAAAAGGTTTTCGAACTTATTATTATTTTTACTAGTTATTATTATAGTTATAGTCGAGTTCTTTTACTATTATAAATAGTACTTATAAATAAAATTATTCTTTGGTTTTTTTATATAAATTAAATCGATTTACTATTTTTACTATAGTATATATATAATTTTTTCTATAGTATTTAGTTATTATATATTATTTTAAAGTCTAAAATATTAGTTAATAAGCTATAGTTCTTTTATTTATACTTATACTATTGTTAATATTCTATTTTTTTTTTCAAAATAAAAAGGTTATTTATCTAGATAATATAATAAATCTAATCTTAATCGCCGTTTTAGATACTTTATTAATAAACTAAGTTTAATATAGTAGCTTAAATCTTTAAAAAGCTAGCTTCTTTTATTTAAAGAGTATTAATATTAATAGAGCTATTGACTTTAAAATAGAATATATATTCTATAATATAGCTATTATTTATAAAGCCTAGATTTTGTATTTTTTTAGTTTAAGCTTATCTAGAATAATAATAATATACTAAGTATAGTTTATAAATTGAATAATAGTTTTATTAATAGCGAAATTAATACCAAAGTTATAGTATAACTTAAATAGCTTATAGAGCCATTTATTTAAATAATTAATTTTATTAAATAAAGTCTATTTTAGTATATCCGGGTTTATAATATAAAAAAACGCTAAATCTACTAGAACTTAGTTAATTTAATATAAGCTATTAAATAAGAATATATATACTTTTATCTATATATAAGCTTTAAGAAAAGCTTTAAGCTCACCGACAAT
This sequence comes from Bacidia rubella, assembly GCA_032158265.1. Taxonomy (NCBI): domain Eukaryota; kingdom Fungi; phylum Ascomycota; class Lecanoromycetes; order Lecanorales; family Ramalinaceae; genus Bacidia; species Bacidia rubella. The sequence goes on along the minus strand of JAVTIF010000009.1, from coordinate 885,673 downwards.
AAAAAAATTCCAATATTGTTAATATTAAGACTTTGCTTCTTTTTAAATAATATAAATATTAGTAAAATAACAAAAAAAATAAAATATTTCTGTTACGCCCCAGGCTGCACAGAGCTGCTCGGCGATAAAGGACAGGTCTTAGATTAATTCGGTAAATGAACTAACTATAGCCCGCTCGCGGATTTCGCAGTGTTCGCTAGATTACTATCTGCGAATAGCGCGAGCAGCGCGAATATCGCGAGCATTTATTAGATATATAGATATTATTCTTTTTTATTTTAGATAAATCCGTTTTTTAGTAATTAATATATTTATTATTAAATATTTTTAACAAAGCTCTTTAAAATAAATTGTATATTTTTTTATAGCTAAGCCAATATACCGCGTTCCGCTATAGTTATATACGAAATTCATTACTATTTATTAAGGGAATCCTATTATTCTATAGCTATCATAAAACAAATAACTATTATATTTTAATTATTCACTAAATATAAATATAACCTCGTTAATATCTAAATCTACGGGAAATATAAATTCAGTTAAAATAGCTATTCCGGATAATTTTAAAAAAGAATACAATATTTTAAACAAATAGATTATATAAATCAAACTATATATTAGGATATATGCCGTTTAATTCCTAAACGAATTAGCTAAAATAATATTTACTATATTTTATTTAGCTAAAATAGTTCTTAATTAAATAATACTCTATCTAGAAGACTTTATAGGAAATAAAGAATCCTAATAAGATAATAAAACAAGTCAAATATTCTATTCGCTCAATAATTTTATTATATATATTAAAATAGTATTTAGAGAAATTAATAAAGAAAAAACAAATAAGAAAAAATTATAGAACCTAAAGCAGAAGTCTTTAGTATTAATATATATCGCGATATTTAAGATATTTATTTATAAAATTAAATAGAATAACTCTGCACTTATAATACTATTCTATTAAAAATTATACAATAAAGTAAAAAACGCAATAATAGCTATTAAGAAGCCTATAATTTTAGAAAATATAATTGAATTAGCAATCAGAATTAATAATCGATAATAAAAAAGATATTTAAATAAATAGATTAAAAATAAAAAGCCTATATAAAAGAATCGACTTATAGAAAATCTAATAGAAATCGATATTTCCAAGAAAAAACTATAAACTAGAATATATTATTCCTATAGTAAACCAGGATATATTAAGAGAAATTGTCCTAAAAAAATAATAAAAATATTAGAATAATAGATCGAAATATCTAAAAAACGAGAAACAAGCAATATAAACGATTATGCTAAATTAATATAGACTGCTTGCTATAATAATAATTGCCTAGTATATATTTTAGAGAAATAGGAATCGGGATAATACCTAAAAAAGCTATAAAAAGAAATAAAATTGATTAAGAAACCAAGAATTTAATACTTTTTTTTTAAAACCGAAAAACTATTAACTATAGCAATAAAATTGAAAATTAAAGAAAGATAAATAATGGTATTAGTAATAAAAGAAGAAAAAAACAAGATAACGACGGAATTAATCGAGAAAATATTAGGTTTTCTGCAATTAATAAATAATAATATATCGGTTATAAATAATAATAATAATTTTTTATTGAGAAATATCAATATTAAAACTAAATACGGACTGATTAGTATAATATTATTTAAGATTATATAAAATACTAGAAAATATATAATACTTAATAAATAATAAAGAAACAATATAAATACTCCGGAAACAAAAAACAAAGATGCTTAATATATATGTTTTGAATTTTAAACTATTAATATTCTAGCTTATAAAAACTTTATAAATAACTTAGAAGATAATAACTAAGTAAAATAAATAAATATTATTGAATTCAATAAAAAGTTCAAAGTATTAAAAAATCTAATAGATATAAAACTATAGAGGCTTTTCAAAAAAAGCTAGATTAGATTAGCCAAAAAATATGCGAAAAACCCCAAAGAAATTAAAAAAGTCTAGAAAATCTATGTTTTATGCTTAGCAAAAAGAGACTTCTTAGTCTCCTCCGATAAAAACTTAGTTAATAATTCGGATAATTAGAAATTACTTTTTAACCTAGCCTAAAGCGCTTAACGGCTATTAACGCCGTATTTTAACGATAGTTTTTAAAATAATAATAAGCTTTTAACATCTAGTTCTTTATTATAGAATAAAGAAATTAATAATAAAGTATAAAAAAACGAATCTAGAGTAAAAGCTAAAAACAGTCGAAAAGACAACAATATAAATAAAAATAGATTTTTACTTTAAGAATAATTAATTTTAGATTAAGAACTAAACCTGAATTGCTACTTTTTTTAAAACTTTTAAATAAATACTCTAGGAAATAAAAAAAGCATTTTTAAAAATTAATACTAAAAGAAATACTAAAGTCGAAATCAATCTCGATAGCAAGCCGGTTAATTTCTTTAAACGATATTATCGGGAAATTACTATTAAACGGTATTATAGAACCTATAATTTTATTAATATTATTAGTACTAAAAGACTTAAGCTTTTCTAGTTTTTTTATTATTTTAATTTCTTATTTAATATAGTTATTTTCACGCTTATCTAGGCTATAATATATTTCGGATAATTGCTTTTATTTTGCAAAGAGAGAAAATATAGGATAATAATGGATTACGACTTTATTATACTTGAAATTATATTAAACGCTGGTAGCCTCAATCTCAAAACGAATTTCTTTTTTTTTATTTTAAAGCTTTTTTTTTTAAAAAGAAAGATTAGCAGAGGAAAAAAAAAAACCAAGGAATTTAAATAAACGAATATATAAATTCGGATAAAAAAATATTATATCGCTTAGGATAGCCAGATTGAATGCATTCTCTATAAATATTTTGGCCTTTAACAATACAATATTTTTTAGAAAAATCGTAAAAACAACAAAAGCAAGGGAAAAACATATTTTAGCTTTTCTGTTAAATAATTTAGAAAGCTCGAAAACAATATTAATAACTTAAAAAAAACATAGTTAATAATAGAAATAGAAAGAATATAGGGTTTTTATAATTGAATTCAGCATTATAATATTTTTAGTTAAAAAAATAATATAAAAAAAGTACTATTATGTCCTAAACTGCATAAGGCTACTCGGCAATAAAAAACGGGTTTTAAATTAATTCGATAAATAAACTAATTATAGTTTGTTCGCGGATTTCGTAATACTCGCTAGGTTGCTATTTGCGAATAACGCGAATAACGCAAATATCGCAAATATTTATTAAATATATAAATATTGCTCTTTTTTATTTTAAATAGATCCGCTTTTTAATAATTAATATATTTATTATTGAATATTTCTAACAAAGCTTTTTAAAATAAGTTATATACTTTTTTTATAGCTAAGCCGATATACCGCGCTCCGCTATAGTTATATACGAAACTCGTTACTATCTACTAAGCGAACCCCACTGTTCCACGGCCATTGCAAGGCAAACAACCGTTACAATTTCCTCTATAAAGAATAGTTTAAATATATTATAAAATAATTAACTATTAATATTAACTAGCAAATTAGCTTATTTATGTTTTAGCAGATTAAGAATCTTTATTAACTTAAAATAAAGTATTAGCTAGAGCTTAAAAATAGGCTTTTTTAGGTTGTTTAGCGGCTATAGATTTTTAGGAATATAGTCTATATTATTAGTTGTTTTTTTATTAGGCATAGTAGTATTAAGGATATTATAAATAATGAAAAATGACGGGTTTAAGGTTGGAGTAAATATTCGGATTTAGCGGTAATAACGAGGACCGTGACGGTTCATGGGATACCATGTAAATTCCACAGTCAGAATCGTTCCCTGGCTGTTGAGATGCCTGCGACCATCAGCGGTGACAAAAAGGAACACGAAGCTGTGAGCATCCTCACTTACCCCATTGCCTGTAGCGAAGTCCTGTTTTTGGCTCTGCCATCCCTCCATGGCGTGCGTCAATCGCTCCTTGATGGCGGACACCACTTCCGCTGACTTTGCGACGTCTCCGGCGAGAGAATCGTATTGTTGGATGAAACTACGCTTGAGGTCCACATCAAACAACGTCCAATGGTTTTGAAAGCAGCAGGGAAGGATGACACGATCATGATTGCTTTCTAAGGGCCACCGCACCCTGGGTGTGGATTGCTGATTGATGTTCTTCGAGGCAGCAAACGATGTATAGGAGCTGTGCAGCACCAAAGTTGTCGCCGGCCAACTAAAAGAGAATATCAAGGGCATCACATTGAAACTAGTAAGCCATTCTCCTTCTTGAAAATGGGAGAAGAAACGATTGATTTCATTGGGGTAGACGGTCTCTGAGCGTTCATCACTATGGACAACAAAGTCTTTGCCGCGATAGTAATTCTTGCAGTGTTCGATCTCTTGCGTCAGCTTGTCTCTGGTTGCTGCCCCAATATCCTCCTTGGCCGGCCCGGCGTCAGTTCGCGGGGTGGAGCTCTCACAATCGATTGTGGTCGCTTCAGACCGTTGATCAGGTCCTGATGGCTGGCCAATTACATCGAGTCTCAGGTTCGAATCGGACGGGTGCTCGGAATCCGCTGATTGAACCAGTCCAGGCTTCAAATGTGAGCGCAACGTCGAAGATGGTAGGTCGGCTAAGAAGACCGGCTTGCTTGACCTAGTCGCTACATTTGGAAAATCCTGCCCGGGGGCATTGGTGGCCCTGCGATTGGAGTGACTCTTCTTGTTATTCTTCTTCCGGTGCTGCTGTTTCCGCCATAATTCCTCTTTGAGTTCTAATACCACGTATCCCACGCCGTTAAGGAGCGCGACATAGTCTCCCGTGGAATTCGACCTCGAGTACACGGAAAGAAGCTCCACTATTGCATTTAATGCCTACACGCGGGTTAGCTAAGGATAATTCAGACTGCGTTATGTACCAGAGTTGGATTCTTCGCTATCTGACCCATTTACGTCGTCGTCAAGACGATATTGCCCTGAACCCCCGAGCGAAAGTCGTGCAAGATCACGTGATTGGAAGTTCTTTCGTCCCGGACGAAAGAACTTCAGCTTGATCACGTAATACTGATCCTTCGCACCGCGTGGGCCTCCGTTGGCCCATGGACTGGGGTATACAGAGACCCTCAGCTTGTATCTGGGCGAGCCTACCCCCAGCAACCTTTGTCTGGTGACGTTTCAATGATTGCGTAAATATTATCTGGTGAGAGCAGAGCGAAGTTTGTGCGATATATGTTTGCCAAAAGGCCACAATTCACTCGACTCCGCCTCAATGCGCAGCCACCGCGACTTTGAAATCCTTCTGGCCCACGAACCAATAGGATTGGAGGTCGTTAGTAATCATGATAGAGCCCTTCTCATGGGCTCCTCTTCGGCATTGCGAACTGTGTCATACTGGACTTGACACGGTATAGGCGGACATGGTCGTCTCCGAAGACCTAGGACAGATGAGGGAGACCGCTTTTTGTAAGTGGGCTGCAAGGGTCCCTGGTGTTTCAGGTTCTCCTCATTCACTGACTTCCTAGAATCCTACACTGGAGCGGTGACAAGTTTAATCCTAACAACAACACGTGCTATACGTCAAAGCGTTATCGATGATGATCAAAGAGATGGTGGCGACCGCATTTCCAGGTTACGGGAGTCTGTACTTTTCAGATGCTCCGATCGACCCAAATTTGAAGTTGGATTTCGCTGATGGTTTCTGTCTGGGAACCCATTGTGGAGCGACGTATTGGAACTGCAATACGGATAGAACTCGAATCTACAGCGACAGAAATCGTGATCGGGAGCCATGTGAGTCAATTCTTCTCTCGCTTCGTTTAACACCCTTCCCTGGTCATTGAGCCTAATGGATTTCAAACCCAGCTGCATAAATTGAGTCAACCTCGATTGAGGCTTTCTATACTACATAAGAGATTATAGATCTTCCAAGGCTCAAAGGGACTGTAGTCAGATGTTAAAGAGGATAGGAACGTATGCCAAACCTAACAATATTTTACAGTCAAGTTTACTAAGGGACGAACGTCGAAGAATGCGTCTCAAGAAAGCGAATGTCAGAAGCCGAATGTACCAATTGCGATGTAGCCGTGCATAGAGTCATTACCACTTTCTTCCATCCTTTTCAACGGTAAGCAGAACTTCGTCAATACAATATTGAATTGCGCTTGGCAAACTAGGGACGGGTCACTTGCGCCGCGATTGACAACCTCCGATCCGATCTAGTCAGTAAGCCCGACTCCCCGCCCTTTTGTGATGCGAATTGTTTGTGAGCGTCGATCATCATCTTCTGCAGGTCCATGCTCTCCTTTCTTCCCAACGCCAACAAACGAGAATCTTCGAACAGTGCTCGTCCTCGAAAAATCGTCATTTGCGAGGTTTTACCACGTGATGGAAGCCGAACTATTTTAGGGAAAATGCAGATGGGGGACATGGACCGTGCTGCGCTTACATCCCCATCGTAATGGTCTTCAAAGAGATCTCCGTCCTCACGCATCCAACCGCTCTCATCGTCTGGATCAGGAGCGTTTTGAATCAAGAGCTGGCAAGCATCCCTTTGAGAAATGTCCCAGATGTCAACAGCCTTACGAACGATATCGGTCAGTGCTTCGGCGAGATGGCTATTGTCAGGTTCATCCGTGAATGGAGCAAGAAGCCCAAGCATGCAATCTGTCACACGCTTGAGCACTTGGCCCTGTGCGGAAGAAGCTCGGAGCCCGTAGACGGTCAGTGCTCTCCAGGTGGATTCCGCACGGCTGCCGAGGCTGCCGAGCTCCTGCGATACCGTTTGAAAGAGGGCCGCCGAGGCGGTCTCCCCTGGGGAGATCTCAGGTGCGAATGGCTGCCAGACCAGCTTGCGAACACTGTCAACGATAAGAAATTCGACCGCCGAGAGTCTTAAGCTTGTGGACACTTGGGATTCAGAGAGGAATGCAAATTCGGCGATCTCGCACGATATACCTCGACCTTCGAATGCCTTTCTTTTCTAGGGTACGCCATTTTGGTCAGTATGTCGAGGGAGACGCCGGCTACGACATCGACTTACAGATTCTGGGCTCTGCGGGAGTGTCGAGAAATACCTAGATGACGTTTCCTTGACGTTCTCTTGGATCTCCAGAAACTTTTGCTTACTGTACGCAAAGTCAGCGGCCCAGCATCTCGTCAAGATAAGCGGATTGTGGTCCTACTAAAAGTCATCTGGACGGGATTCGATGGCGAAGTCGTTTTTTACAGACTCCAGCTCCAAGCGGAACGTTCGATTCTCTTGGTTAAGGGCAGAGCGTACAATGGACCAGTCTCTTTTCTCATTTGTTATCGTTTCATGCGCACCTGCTAAATCGGCTTGAAGGACAGCAATCTCATTGGTCATCTTCTCGTTTGCTGCTTGAAGTTGTGTTACCGTCTCACGAGTCTCCTCCTTCAATGCGTCTTTGGTTTTCTTTAATTTTTTCTCATACCCATCTTTAAGTCGATTCTCTTTCTCCACGAGTTGATTTTGACTCCGCTGGAGCTCCTGCGTCTTCTCGTCCCGTATATTCTCAAATTCTTGCTTTTCTTCTCGAAGACTTTCGCGTTCCTCTGCCATCGAGTCGAGTTCGCTTTTTAGCTTCTCGACTTCTTCGTCTCTGGTTGATTTCCACAGCCGCATCGCGGCATTGAGGTCTCTGATCTCTTCATCCTTAGCCTGCATGGCTCCGAAATTGCTTTCGAAAACCTCAACCTCAGATCGGTATTCCTGAAAGATATTGCTGATATTCAATAGCGCATCGTAAGCCGGGCGAAACGCTTCTATCTCCGATTCAAGGCCTTCAGTAAGCTTCCCAAAGTAGAGAGGGCCTTGAGAGCTTTCATCTGATCTTTTTTTCTTGCTGCGCTTTGAAATGCCGTTCACGGCGTTCGACGAGTTGGGCATGACAGAGTTTCCCTAATTATATCATTAGTTAGAAGGACTCAATGGCTTTCGACAGCGGTACCAATCTCATCATACCTGCGACATTGCAGTGCTTCTGAAATGTATTCGACGACTAACTCGACAAATTATCGAACTCAAAAGACTCTCACGATAGGGAACTAGACGATGGTTTTTACCAAGAACATACGTCTCCATACAGCATTTTGAAGTTTGCAGTGTTGGCAGAAAGATGGCCTAAGAACACGGTAGAGAAGGGTGATGTAAGGTTATTTGACTAAATGAACTCGGGACTAGTTGACGGTGTGTGGATGATAAACCTTGGAATACGTGTCGCAGCATTTGTCGACAAGCTATCTCAAGCTTGCCCGAATCACACCTTCACCCTCATGGTCCTGTCGTTTAAATCAACCTGCGCAGAGTGATATGTGAGCTGTTCGATCGTGAATGGTCAGAGGCACCTAACGGCCCCGAAGGAGATACCCCGCATCTCCCGCTAGGCCTTACAATGTCACATTGTACCATTGTATAGCTTTCACCATTCATCTCGACTCCCTCTGCGTCCCTACTCCCTCTGAGACACTCTTTCACTAACGCGGCGCATTGTTTGGGTTGTGGTTGACCACCCTTGGTGGCAGGGCCCCACACGTTGAGTCGGTTAGCTAAGCCTTCTCCTTCCAGCCAAGGTTACAAACACCGAATAATGTGCAGGAATGCTGGTTGATCACTGGAGGGAGAACAAAAAATTGTGCCGGGTAGACCTTACATGTTCGACGGGAAGGGCCTTCAAGCAAAGTGCCGAGGCCCACCCCAAGTGCCCAAGCAGGCAAACACCCCATCTTTGTTTCGGGCCAAACCCTCCTCAGTCTGAGCTCACGGCTTGCGGTAGAGCAAGGAATGTAGCCAATCCGTTTGGCATGCTGTAGACTCAATTTCTTGCATATTGAAGGTACAATTGTGATAGCCAGGTTGCCATGCTCCAAGACCCGTGCCGTTTAGGAGGGGACGGTGGCATGTTAAACAGTACGTGGCTTACTTTCATTGGCGAGTCCAAGATGGGCTCCACACTATCACCGCAAGGAAATTCACCGAAGCGCCCTTGCTTTTGTCAAAACTTTATAAGCTAGGAAGGTCGGCCCGGGAATGAAACTCGCGCGCAGGCGCTGTAGGCTAATCTTTCGGAATCTAACGAAGTAGCCTGAATAAGGGAACTAGCTATAGGTATTGGCCCTACGAGCAATAGGAGCATGCTCGTTGTGTTAGCGCTGGACGCTAGGAGCGCATTGTAGTCTACAAGTTGCAGAACCCGACGGGATTCGTCTCATAGTGGTTGAAGGGTTGTGAGCGCCCTGAGAATAATCAATGCCCTTGACCGCTCCTCCGCCCACGTACATTGAGTTCAAGATGAATGACCTCAGCCGACACGGAAAGCCTCCGAGGGACGAAATGGCGTTAGTGGCGGGGTAAGAGTCAAATCCGAAAAAGCCGAGTCTGAGAGAGGCAAACCATTGCATCTATTGTACTTGAGAGCCTACAAGTCCTCGTTATACCATTCGAATGATAACATCCATTTCCAGTCATGTTGCCTTGTTATGTCTGGGATGGCATAGAGAGGCAGTCCTTCTTCGAAAATGCCATTCTCCTTTCTGATATGAAGCATCGCTCTCAAGGCCATCCCATCAAGATGCGTAACAGGCAACCCAATGCAAGCTCATACCCTACGGATCAAATGCATACGCTCCTGCAAATGACCCCGGACTTTCTCGACGATTTTACTCTTGTCGCGTCTGGACGAGGTGGGCCAGACAACGTGACTGCAGCTTGCTTGGAGCTTAGCGACGAGGGGCAAACACATGTACTGCGAGTGGCAAGGAATGATGACTGTGGCGGTGATGCTCTTGAAGGAGTTAGGGATATTATTACAACCATCTTCATTGGTTCCCTTACCGGTTTGGTCTCCAAGGGAGGAAAGACACGGCTCTTCCATTCCTGGAACGAGGCTAATTCGTCACTATTTCTTAGAGCACGACTTAGATCCGTTGAAACAGCAGGTTGTGGGAAAGGTTCTTTCCAGATGCAAACGCCGCGTCAAGGAGCAAGTCGTCCGGTTAAACAACCGAATACAATTTGTTTATGGTCTTGATACCGATCATTACATCCATCCGGGGATCATAGCGGGGTCCTCTAGGGACGAATCGACGCAGGATGTCGGATTGCTCGGTCGCTATTGCGATGAAACTCATGGGTCCTACATGCGTCTGTGTGAGGATCGTATAAGGCAGCTAAAGAAGCTTACAGCCAAGGTCATTTATCCATCTACAACCGATGAGCTAGAAACACTGAGTAGCCTGAGTCAGCTGGCCTATAGTGTCCGACGTTCTAGCAGCTTCAAGCACTTCGTGCAAGCGAATTTGAACAGAAAATGGGAGCCAGGCATCAGTCTACCAACCATGTCGAAGATCATCGAACGACTAGGAAAGATCTCCAAATTCTATCGAGCAGCGCTGGCTATGATGGACTTTGTAACGAAGGCAAAAGAGCTTGGTAGAAAAATCGTTATCGAGGCGGTCCCAACATCGAGAATCCAAGTTCCCGAGCTGGCAAATCGAAAAGCTGCCCAACTGCGTGCGCGGGCGGGGCACAAGTTCAGATGGGACGATGACATTAAGTTCGGGCGCATGCTCGAGCGTTGGCCACGCTATCGGCAACATGCGGAGCTACAACTGATTGTGTTCTACGAAGAGAATCCTCACATCCATCTCCATAGCAAATATATCGGATGTAACAAGCAAGCTTGCTATCTTTGCTTCAGCTTCATTAAGCATCACGCCCGATTTGAAGTCGACGGCGGTCACCAGTCTCTGTATTCCTTGTGGACAGTCAAAGATACCATCAATTTCAGCACCTTGGAAAGGGCACAGGCGTTCCAATCCGCGTTGAGGAAAGTCTGTCTTGATGTAGAAGAGAAGTTCCAGCAACTCAAGGCGGCGAAATGGCACCGTTATGGATTTGCGACTGCGAATGAGTCTGTGCCCAATCTCTCACGGATGTCTTTGGTACCTGCTGTGTCTAACAGCCAAGGAATACCAGATGAGGCAGCCGCTATCTCACAGACACACCTTGCTCCCATACAAGAAGCTCCACCTGAAGAGCATGAAGAAATCATGAGTCACGATGAACCAACCGCGGGTGACCAGCTGAACTCAGCTGCCACTGAAACTGCAGTTTCCCCGAATATCCTATCTCTGCCAGCCACTATTCAGACCACATCTCCAACCACGACAAGCGCCGCGGATGCCCACATTCCACCTCCTAAAATCCCAGCCTCACCTCCGAATACAATTCCTATACCTGATTCATCGCCCGGTGTCCAAGGCCTGCCCGCCGATGTTTCGATCCTTGCTTCAGACGAACCCTTTGAGGCATCTGATGTCGAAAACCAGCGTCTCAAAATCCCTGCAATGACCCTCGATCATACAGTTAGTATATCGAATGACCCTAAACTTTCCGTTCGCCTGCATCGCAACCAGCATGGAAAACAGCGACGGCGTCGCCACATTGATAAATCCCCGTCTGATGGAATGACCCAACCTCAGTGTTCAATAATTTCCGGTCAGCGGACCTCAGGGCATGAGTACAACGATTCACTGCGCAAATACGGACGATCGCAACATCGTAGGCGAAGGATGAATCACAGAGTGAGGTATCAACCGCTTGAAGTATTGAAGACAAAAGGTGGAGGCTATCCTCCTACGGTCGTTTCATTTACGGAAGGTAAAGAAACTCGGAGAAGGCGTGTTCAAGAAAGACGACGTCGTGAACGACAGCCGGCCCTGAAGGAACATGGGTGTTTACTAGGGCTAAGCATGATCTTTAGAAAAATCAAGCATTTCCTTTCCGAGCGCAAGACCAATCTACAGCGATAAGCAGTAGACGACGATTCCCTGATTCTTGCTCATATTATTTAAGCTACGACTTAATCTGATCTGTGTTGACCTGTGTTGGCCTGGACTTCTCGCAAAAAAGGCAATCAGGTTAAGCGCAGGATTCCGCCTGGGATGTTCCGGCTGGCTTTGTGATCTTTCATTGTGATGCTTCGCCGTTCCCCAGTCCAGGACCGCCATTGAAAATCTGCCCTGTATTATGTTAACTTGAGTGCGATACGGCCTGTCAGGGAGCTGGGTGGAACGAGAAAGGCCACCGAGACTAATTGCAGCTCAAGGATCCGGATTTGCGAGGATTGTTTGTTCTTAAATGGGACGAATTTAATAACCATGTTCGATTTCCTCTCCACACTGTAGAGGACTCCGAAGTTTAAATATTGTTTGCTGTGTCTTGGTTGGGTCTATTGTGCTCGAAAAAAACATGTATATTGAGACAAGTATAGAATTGAAATATGCTCTCTTTCACGAGTCTTCTTGGTTCTGGAGTTAATAGCTTAGCTCATTTACCGCAGCCAGCGGCAGCGTCGCTATTACCGGTCAGGTGGACCAACGCTGTAAAATGCGGAAACTTGGCCCAAGAGCACCATACCTGAATTCGTCGCTCTCTGATCACATATCACTCATCAGTCCTTTCTTACCATCCCCTAAACAAAGATCCCCAGAAACTCCCTACATCATCCCTCACTTTCCCAGCCCACCCTACAAACCCGTCCCTAACCCTTTCCCCCCCCCCTACCGCCGCCATAATGGTCGTCCCGGCAGCAATCAACCCCCCAGCAACTCCTCCCCCAACAAAAAATCCGGCCGCCGCCCCGCCCATGCCCGCGCTCTGCAGAAACGCAAAAAGGCTGCCCGCGCTCACTGCGCCGATGCTGGACTGCCATCCAGCTGCGACGGAGCCCACCACGGGACCGGCCGCGCTGAACCCTAGGATTGGTAGCGCGGTGGTAAAGATAAGGAGCGAGGAGATGCCGACAGCTTGTGCGGCCAGGAGATAGGGATGGGCCCTAGCGTAGATACCGAAGCGGTAGGTGAAGACGCGGAGGCTGCTGAGGGCGTGCGAGAAGGTACGAAGGAAGGTTTCTAGAGAGAGGGAGAGCGCTGTGCTGGAAGCCTGGACTGGGGATGTTAGTAGGATGAGCTAGGAGGGGCTTCAGCTCTGACTTACGCCTTTCCAACATGAGGTTGGAGCGTGCGGTCGAAAGTGACGTTTGAGGATTAATGAGGAGACCGGGCCAGGCGGCGAGCAGAGGCTCTTGCTCCTCATTGTATATTTCGGCGATCGGTTGGTCGGAGTGAGAGTCAGCAGCGAGCGAACAAGAGTGCTCCAAGTCGTTCTCTGAATCGGACATTATGACGTTGGATATTTCGGACTCAGTAGGTTCTTTGAATATTGGGGATTGTTAATGTCAGATTAGGTTTCCAAGCGAAGGCATTTCCCGGATCGAGGGTGATCGGATTGCCAAGACTATAAATAGACCGGTAACATATGATCTCAGGATTCGGGCGCATTACAGCCATGTCACCTGTTCCTATAAGGATGACAATAGAAAAGTGGATGGATATTCTTGAGATCAAGTACACACGAAAACCATTGCCTATATCTACTCGGATCGAACTCCAAAAGACTACGAGCGTACGAAGCAAGGCCTCCAGAAAGACCTGCGGCATAGGCGACGATGGTCAATACTGATCGATGGTTTCGTTACTGACAATGTGTCGTATTCCTCGGTAGTTCCAAGGGCTACGTGTGTCGCCTGCGGAAGCAAGTTGTGAGGACGGAAGCGGCGAGGACGGTGGCAGGGCGCAGTGGTACAACACATGTTAGATTAGGTATCAGTCTGTCAATGTTCTATTTCCAGAGCACCTGAACACTCTTTCTCGATAAACATAGGAAACGCTATTCTTGCGCATCCATAGGAGAACGGTTGAGGAAGACAACAACATTTCTATGTCATATAATCTACTAAAGTAGCAAATAACGAGTTCTAGCATTTGTCAGATATGTAGATTCCATGAACCCTCGTGGCATGATTCTTAAACTCTATCAGATTTTGGAGCGCGAGCTTTATATATTCATTGTCAGGGAAGAGATAGTTCTGGCCAGGCCGAAATAAGTAATATTAGTCAAAATAGCGCTATAGTGAATACTTACTACTAAAGACATGTTATTATTCTAATAGGGGTAGTATAGTATTACCGAGGCAATAAAAACATTAGAGTAGAATCTAATCTATAATAGAGAGGTCGGTATCCAAGTATTCCAATTTAATATTAATATTAGATATATTATTATCTAATAAACTTGTTACTATCTAATTATCCTTCGATTAATAGAGCTATTAAGGATACTATTCTTAACAAGTATATAGTAAAGTTATATTATCTATAATAGCGATTTATTACTTTAAATTCCTACTAGATTTAACGGACTATAGAGGATTCAATAAAGCCTAGGCGATTTAAGCGCGTTCTTTAAAAATATACTTAATTAGAGCTAAATAAAGTAGAATAGAAAATAGAGTAATCTTGTTAATAGCTATTTACGCTAGTATATTTTATATAGAAGCCGCTATATTATATTCTACTTGTAATTATAATTAAAGTATATATTTTCTCTCTTTTAAAATATAATTAATATTTTATTTAATCTATTTATACTTATTATAAATTAGCTAGTCTTTTATTTAGTAAATAAAGTAGAATTAGTTATAAATCTATTTAAGGAGTTTATATTAACGCTATTATAGTTCTTAAATCCTTATATCTTACTAAAGCTTTTATAACTATTATATAGAGAGTTTATAAAGTTAATAAGAGTTAATTATATAGTTTATTTAGTAAGAAGTAACAATTAAATTCTTTTATAATACTATATTTTAGTAAGAAACTTAAATATTATAATAGATTATTTAAAAGAGATAATTCGATTAGAAAATTATTGAATTAATATAGTTAAACACTGGGTTTCGTACTACTTTATTAAAATAGAGATTATTTTATCTATTATTATTAAATAAACTTTTAGCTCTAAATTAAATTTTCTAAGATATACTATTAATTACATTCTCTACTATGTAATAGAGATAATATATAGTTAAAACTTATATAAAACTAGTTTCTTCTCTTAGCTACTTTACTTACTTTTAATATTAGTTATAATAAAGAACTTTATATTTGTTACGCTCTAGACTATATAGAGCTGCTCGGCGATAAGAAGCGGGTTTTAAATTGGTTCGATAAATAAACTAATTATAGCCCGCTCGCGGGTTTCGTAGTACTCACTAGATTGTTATTTACGAGTAGCGCAAACGGCGCGAGTATCGCGAGTATTTATTAAATATACAAATATCGCTTTTTTCTATTTTAAATAAATCCGTTTTTTAGTAATTAATATATTTATTATTGAAAATTTTTAATAAAGTTTTTTAAAATAAATTGTATATTTTTTTATAGCTAAGTCGATATACTGCATTCTATTATAATTATATATAAAGTTTGTTACTATCTACTAAGCGAGCTTTACCATTTTATAGCTATTGTAAAATAAACGATTATTATACTTTAATTACTTGTAATATCGGAAAAATGGATTTTCATATTATTTAATATTAATAGAAATTCTATTAAAGCTTTGCTCGATTTAGAAACTATTTTATATATAATATTTTAGGAATATACCGAAAGAATAAATATATTTTTAGTTAGGAAAACGAATTTTTACGATATAAAATCGATTATATAAAATCGATTATATAAAAAGAAATATTAAAAGTCGAATAAAAACCAAGAAAAATATAGATAAAAAGCAATAAATATAAAAAAAAAAATTTATTTAATATTTATTTAAAATTAAAAAATATCTATTTTAATACGCTATAGTTTATAAAATATAATCTATAGATTAATTAAAAATCGATATAAATATATATAAAAGGTCGATTGCTTAAAAGGTTTAAAAATTCGGTTGGAGTAAAAAAAGCTAATAGTAGTTTTATTCGAAAATTTTAGATTCGTATTAAAAAAAAAGCAATAGTTATAGAAATTATATTTAAAAAATATAAAAGTTTTAAAAATATACTAGAAAAACCCGAAAAAAGATTGTTACTACTAGATTATATTAAAGACGATTATAAGATTTTAATCGATAATTTTAGAGAATTAAAAATAAATCCGATTTACGGTCTAACCGAAAAAGAATTAAAAATATTAAAAGAATATTTAAATAAAAATTAAAAAAAATATATATTTCCGAGTCTAAATTATTAATTGGATAGCTAATTATTTTCGTTAAAAAAAAAGATAAAATGCTTACATTTTATATAGATTATAAGCGTATTAATAAATTAACAAAAAAAAACAAATATTTTTTACCGCTATTATATAAGCTTAAAAACAAATTTAGAAAAACTAAGTTTTTTATATATCTAGATTTGAAAAACGTTTTTAATTTAATTAGAATAAAAAAAATAACGAATAGAAAACGGTATTCCGAATAAAGTTCAATTTATTTGAATATAATATAATATCTTTTAGTTTTATTAATGTATTTTCTATGCTATAGCGAGTTGTAAACAAAATATTATATTAATTCTTAAATAAGTTTATAGTTATATATATAGATAATATACTAATATATTTAGAAATATAAAAAGAATATTAAAAATATTCAAAGAAAAAAAATTTAGAGTTAAATATAAAAAATCAATATTTTATATAATAAAAGTCGATTTTTTAGGATTTATAATAAGCTTAAAAAGAATATTAATATAAATAAATAAATTAGATATAATATAATAATATCTAGTTCTAAAAAATCTTAAAGACTTATAAGTTTTTTTAGGATTTACCGGATTTTACTAGAATATAATTAGAAACTATGCAAAAATAATAATGCTATTATCCGATATATTAAAACAAAAACAATAGTTTTTTTAAATAAAAGAAAAAAATTAGCTTTTAATAAACTAAAAAATATATTTGTTTTAAAAAAAGCTCTTAGAATATTCGATCCGAAAAAAGAATTTATAATTTATATCAATATATTAAATAAAATAATAAGCATTTATATCTCGTAAGCTAAAAAGTCTATTGCTTATTATTTAAAAAAATTGTTATTAGCAGAAATAAACTATATTATAATAAATAAGAAAATAGTAATTATTATAGTATTATTAGAATATTAAAGAATATATATAGAAGGGATATTTATTTTAATTCGAGTATTTATAGACTATAAAAATTTGGTTTTATTGCTTAATAACAAAGAATTAAATTAAAAATAAAACCGATAAATAAATATAATATTAAGATTCAATTTCTTTATTTAATATATTGCCGGAATAAATAATATAATAATAGATATCTTAAATAGATAGCTTAATTATAAGCAAAGAAAACGAGAAATACGATTAATATTGCGGAAAATAGAAAAAGGACTCGAGAATATTAATATAACGGAAAAATATAAAGATATTATAAAAAATAATTATACGATAAAAATAATAGAATATTAAGGAGTTTTAAAGATTTATAAGAAAATATAAAAAACAAATAATTAAAAAAACTTAAAATAAAATATAGAAGAAATATTTGTAAAATACGAAAATTATTAGAAAACTAAAAAAGATAGATAAAAGCTAAAAAAACTATTAAAATTAATCGAATTACTAAAAAAGCTAAGGACTATTATAGTAATAAATTTTATTGTAGAACTGCTAGAATTATATAATTCGGATATAAATATCTTATATAATATAATAGTTATAGTAATAAATAAATTTTCTAAATAAATAAAATTTATTTTTTATAGAATTACTATAAACGCTCCGTAGTTTATAAGATTTTTATTAAAAAAAGTATTCGCAAATAAAAGTATTCCAGAAAAAATAATAAACAATAAAAACAAGTTTTTTATATTTTATTTTATAAAAAAACTAAAAAAAGATTCTAAAAATATAGAGCAGAATATTAATAGTTTTTCATTTTTAATTAAATAAATAAACCGAAAAAATAAACTACACTTTAAAAAATTATTTAAAATTATTTTATTTAAACGAATAAGAAAATTAAATCGAACTTCTATTAACGACATAGATAGCAATTGATTTTTCATTTAATAAAGATATAAAAACTATTTTATAAAAAATAGAAATAGGGTTTTCTGCTTAGTTCGAAATAAAAAATATAAATATACTAATAGCTAAAGATTTTGCAATAAATATATAATAAATTTAAATAAAAATAAAATATAAATTAATCTAGATATAAAATAGAATAAAAAAATGAGAAAATAAAGATAAATAGAGCTATAATATCTATAAAAAAAACTATATATTATTAAGTATTAAGAATTTAATATATAAAAAACTCGAAAAGCTATATATTGGAGTTTTTTTAATTAAAAATATTAAAAATATAATTGCAATACTAAATTTATTAAAAACAAAGACTTTTCCGAAATTTTATATTTTAATACTAAAAAAAATCGTATTTATAATAAAGCTAGCAATTAAATAGACTTATATAACTAAAAACGAGTAAACAATCGAAAAGATATTAGAAGAAAACTAAAAAAAAATTTTAGTTAAATAAAGGAATTTTTTATATAAAAATAATATTTAAAAACCTCGGAAAATTTTGAAAAATACTTAAAAAGTATTTAGAATTTTTAAAAAAGTAATATAAAAAAGATACTATTATATTTTAAACTATATAGAACTATTCGGCGATAAAAAACGAATCTTAGATTAGTTCAATAAATAAACTAATTATAGTCCGCTCGCGGGTTTCGTAATACTCATTAAATTGCTATTTGCGAATAACGCGAATAACACGAATATCATAAGTATTTATTAAATATATAAATATTGTTTTTTTTTTTTTTAAATAGATTCGCTCTTTAATAATTAATATATTTATTATTAAATATTTCTAATAAAGCTTTTTAAAATAAGTCGTATACTTTTTTTATAGCTAAGCCAATATACCGCATTCCGTTATAGTTATATACGAAGCTCGTCACTACCTGCTAAGCGAACCCTACCGTTCCACGGCTATTGCAAGGCAAACAACCGTTATAATATCTTTCTTAATCTATTCTTAGCTATAGACTATTAAATATATAGAAAATAAGCTTATTTTTCATATTATTATACTATTAAATTAGCTAGCTATTAAGCCTAGCTTATAATCTAAGAATAAATATTATCTAAGAGATAATACTAGGGAGCTAGAAAGTTTTATTATTATAAGTAAAAGCAATAAAGTAGAAGATTATATAGAGAATAGAACTCTTATTTATAAAGAAAGTATAGATTTTCCTATATTAAAGTTAGATTAATATTTTAAGTAATAGATATAATTTCTAAATTATAAAGTAGTTACTTTTGTTTCTATTATAACTTAGTTTTCTTTAAGCAAAGTTAAAGTATTAAAGTGATTTCGCTAATCCTTTTATTTTATATTATAAATAAATTGATATTACTATAAATAATTCTTAATAGCGTTTCCAAACGAGAATTAATAATAGTAACTAATAGAAGAAAAGTAATAATCTATATCTATTAGTATTTATATAGAAAGAAATTAGTATTAGTTATTTAGTAGCAATAGAATACCTCTATAAAATTATTTATATCTAGTAAGAGCTTATCTATCTTACTATTATCTAAGCTATACTTTTGTACTAAAAAGCTTATAATAAACTAATTAATTCTTATTAACTTGTATCTATTCCTTAGTTTATATAGTAATATATTTTATAAACCTTTTTCAATACTAATAAATTAATCTATTGCCTTTTATATTTAATATATACCTAGCTAAATTAATACTAGTATATAATAATAGAGTTAACTTTCAAGATAATATATTTATTATATATTAAATAAAAGAAATTTATAATCTTATTTATAGAAAACTTCTTAAGTATATAGTATAAATTAATATATATTTTATTATAGTATTTAGAAAGTATTACTAATAAATAGAAAGACTTATAGAAAGTAAAAGTTACTATATATAATATACTTTCTTTATAGTCTTTTTATCCTATTCCTATAAAATTCTATAAAGTTTTTATATAAATCTATAGACTAATACTTTTTATCTATATCTTTATACCGCTAGTTATAGTACTTATATATAAATCTATAGTCCTTCGTAGAGGGAGATTTAGATATTAAAGTAGTGTTTTAAGAAATATAATATAGAGCTTTACAGCGAGCTATAATTAACTAGGTAGAAACTGAGAATAATATTGCTATTAGCTAAATAAAGAAAAGAGGAACAAGAAGGTAAAAAGAAGAAAGCCTAGAAAAATACAGAGGTAGACAGAGAGACAGGTACTAACCTTTTAAAAGGCAGTGAGCGAGGGAACCAGAATTGGCTTATAGCCTCCCCCCCCCCCCCCCTTTCCCCTGGAAAACCAGACCCCCTAGAAAGGGAACCCCCCCTAGGCCTATCGTAAATCCTCGCAATCCTGTTTATGCTTTCAACCTACTATCCGACAATTACCTAGTTATCCCAAACAACGCGAGAATGAAATAATGCCTTGTGAAATACAAGGTAATTATACAAGCACAAGGGAAGCGCGTATAAATGCAGTAGCGGCCGCTAGCGCGGTGGAGACAGTAGGCAGGGCTCCGGTGCAAAGGCGGTTTAAAATAGCGTTGAGGTAGGCCGAAAACAGCTGCATTTTCACCTAGATCTAGTTTTAGTAAATAATCTTTTAATTTAATTTAATCTTGAATAAGCTTTTTAGTTTTAATATTAAATTATATTTATTCTTTTTTATTTAATAGCTAAACTCTTTAATATAAACTTATAAAAGATTATTTAATATAAATTCCTTATTATATTTAAAATATATTAATACTTTATTTAGCTTAATTATACTAAAATAATATATATATATATTATATTGTTAAATAAAGTTAATATTTTATTCTTAAGTATATTATTTTATTCCTTTTAAGTATTTTAATATTAATATTTTAATTATAAAATATCTTGTCAATTATTATATTTAATTAAAATTTAAGATTTATAATAAACTTCTTAGCTTAAATACTCTATTTATATATTAGTATTTAATTAAGTATTTATTATATATAGATTTACTTAATAAGCTATAGTATCAAAATCTATAAATATATTATTATAATAAAATATAATAATAAATACTATTAAACTATATAATATAAAAGCTATCTTAAGCTTATTAAATTAGTTTATAAACCTATTTAGAAATTAATTTATAGCTCTATAATTTCTTAAATACTAGTTCTACTTTTAATATCCTTGCTTTAGCTAGGTATTTCTAGCGATAATTATTAATAATTATTATATTAATAATAACTCTTTTTAAGTCTTTTAAGTCTAATTTAATTTTTATTACTATAGTTAAGCTTGCTATTATTACCAAGAGTATAGCTATTAAGTTAACTATATTTATTTTAATTATTACTAAAAAGTTTAAAGCTTTTAGTAGCCTCTATATTCTTACTATATTATTAAATATATATAAGCAAATTATTATAATAGTATAACTAATAAAAAAAGAAAAGAAAGCTTTAGTTAATATTTATATAGATATTTTCTATAAGAAATATATAAGATAAATATTTAATTATTAAATAGTAAATTATTTTATAAAAGTAGCTAATTTAAATCTAATAGTCCTCTCTGCTATTAATAATATTATAAATAATATAAACCTTAATTACTCTTTTTATAAAAGTAATTATTATATATTTATTTTTTAATTTCCTGCTTTTATATTTATTATAATTCCTATATTTAAATAATCTTATGAAAAAGCTTTTATTATTTTTTAAGATTATTAATAAAGAAACAAATAGTAGTATTTTTTTAGGCAATAAAATAATACTTTATAATTTTATAATAATATTGTTTTAAGCTTATATATATTATATATATTTGAATTTAATATTAATCTATTTTATATATTTAGATATAGTTTAAATATATTATATAAAAAATTTTTTATTTATTTAACTTTATTAATACTAATAATATAAGTAATTTAAATTTATTTTTTATATAAACTAAGAGCTATTTAAGTCTAATTAAAAAATCTATAAAAGATTTTTTCTTATTTATTAATAAAATTCTAAGCTATTAAGAAAAAGCTAATCTTTTAAAATAACTAATAATATTATTTTAAATTATTTCTTTAATTTTAATTTTTAATTTATCTTTAATATAATAAAATTAAGCCTATATATTACAATAGGTTATTTCTTTATAAGTATAAATAATATTACTTTTATTATAAGCTTTCTTATAATTAAACTATAATATAATATTACTTATTTTAAAAGATTTATTATAGTAATTTGTAATCTAATTAATATCTTTATAATTAGAAATTATTTATAAACTATAATAGCTATTTCTATAATAGTATTTATTAGATTAATAATAATAATATATTCTTTAGTTACTAATTCTTTTAATTTCTTTTATAGTAATTTATTCTAGTTATAGCCAAGTATAATTAATTGCTTAATTAATAATCTATTAAAATATAAGAAATAAAATATTTATTAGAGTATTATTTATTTCTACTATATTTATAGCTAGTTATTTACTAGCGGTATTTCTTATTAATAGAAGTACTATAAAAGCATTTTATATATTAAATATTAAAATATTTGTTATAAATGTTCTTTAACTATTAAATCCTAAAGATAACCTTATAAAAAGACTTTATATATTCTTTATAATAAATCTATTATTGCTTATACTTAATATAGCTAAATAATTAAAAAAACTATAGTTTTATATTTATAATTAAAAGAAATTATTATATTATTAATTAACTACTAGAAATATAATAGTATTTAAAGATATTTTTAGTTGGATCTTAGCTAAAGTATTAACTATTGAAATAGTATATTTAGCAGAATAGAAGAATTTCAAACTAATTAATTAACCCAATATAAAGGTATATTATTTATAAAAGGTAATATAAAAGTAAATATAATATTTAATAAATATTTTCAATACTTTATAAAGTTATTTATTCCTATAGATAAGAAATATTTGTTATTTATTATATTAGATAATAAGACTTTTTATATTTTAAGAAGTTTTAATTAAAATTTAATATTAATTATTTTAATTATATCTATAAAAGGTTTATATTTTAATATAGCTATATTTGTTTATTCTTCTAAAGTTTTTTCTATTAATATAGTAGAAAAATTAATAATATTTAAATAATAAGTTATAACTTATTAATAAAAAAATATACTAAAAAAACTATTTAACATTCTTTCTATATTCTAATAAAATACTAAGTAAAATGGTTTAAGCTCTATTTCCTTTTAATTGAGTTTATAAAAAGCTAATAAATTCCAATAAACTTTTAATTAAAAAGATATAATTAATTAAAATATTGGCTAATTAATTTTATTAAACTACTAGTTAATAATTTTATTAAATCTTTAAAAAAAGTATATAAGCTAATACAATTACCTATATAATAAATCTTAATTTTTAGTTTAAAAATCTAAAGAAATAATTTTAATTATATTCTTAAAAAGCTTAAAACTAATATAATAATTTGATAGCTTATTATAAGAATTTAAGTTTTTTTATATTTAATATTTATTATAGTTTATTTATAAAGATTATTTTAAAGATTAAGAATTAAATAATATTATTATAATAAAATATATTTAATAACTAATTATTTTATTTATAGTATATAAAAGAAAATATTATAGAATAAAGAGCTTTTTTTTAGGTAATAAAACTATTAAAAAAGAACTTAATAGCTATAGTATAAGCAAATAAATAGTAATTTATTAGTAGATTTAATAATTTCAATATAAATAGTAAATTTAGTAGTTTTAAACCTAGATAGTAAAGGCCTATTAGATTTAGTGTTTAAAAAGGCTAATAATATTAACCTAATAAGCAGGTATTGCTATTAAATATAATAGATTATAGTTCAAAAAACAAAAAACAAAAAAATTATATTTAATTAATAATAAATATATAAATAGTTCTAATTAAAACTGAAAACATTTATATATAAAAACTTGTCAAGTATTAGGTAACTATATAACTATAATATTCTTAGAGCTAGTTTCCGATTTGTAAATATATTATCTATATTATATAATTAAGTTTTAATTATAATTAAATATATATTAGTTAAAATATTTGAAGATTTATAATAAAATAATAAAATTAATAATTTATTTTTAATATAAATATAATAAGTCTGAATATATTAATATAAATAGCTATATTTTAATATTGTTATAATATTAAAAAATGTTTAAATTCTAATATTTTAATAAGAAAAATATTTTAAACTTACTTATAAAATATATAACAATTTGAAAACAATTAATACAGTCTTTTATAATTGAATCCGCCGGATTATTTAATTAGATTAAACTATTAAATAATATAGTAATATTAGTAAAAAAGCTTAGGCTTCTAAGAATATTTATTTTTATATTTATAAAATATATATTTCAATTAAACAATATAATTAAATAATTATAGACTAGACTACTAAGTCTAAATATATATATATTTATAACTATTAAATATAAATTAAACTAGATATATTTTATTATATTATTTAGTATAAGTAAGAAAAAAACAATAATATTTTTTTTAGTTAAATTCTCTATATGTTTTTAGAGATATTATAGTTTATATAGGCTTTTAGCGATTTAATAATTTAAATAAAACTATTATATAATCTAAACTCATTAGCTTTAAATCTTTCAATAATCATATAAATAACAGTAATAACTTAAATACTTTATAACTTGTAAGTAGGAAAATAAGCTTTTATTAAGTTTAAATCAAGTATAAATTATATAGAATACAAATTACATATTGAGAAACAGTTAATTAAGTAATATATTGAATTGAAAGTCCTTTGTAAACAGTATAATTTATAAAAACCTCTATTAAATATTAATTAATTGTTAATTAACTATTTATTAACTGTTTATTAACTATCTATTAACTATTTATTAAGTATAATTATATAAAAATTTGTATAATTATTATTAATATTAATAATATTAATAATACTATTATTGGGAATAGGAATCTTATTTATATATATTAAACCTTAAAAATGTAAATATAAGGTATTATATTTATAGTATATTAGCGTAGATAATACGCTCTATAACTCTGTTTTTATTATTATTATTATTATAATATATCGAATCGCGACTTTTTAAACTTTCAAAATTTTATTTATAAATTTTAATAATATTATTCAATATCTATTATAGAATCTATAATATTATTTTAATAGTTAATATAGAACTGAAAATAACTTAGTACCCGACGGGAGCTTTGCTTAAATAAGCTTAGATCTGCAGATTATCCGAGGTTTTACCGAACTTTTTTCTAACTATATCTAGTTTTCTATTTAAATAGAAACTAATTAATACTATTATTATTATTTATATTATAGTCTTTAATATATAATAGTAATACCTACTATATACAAGATAATCAAGTTTTTATATTTAATATTTCCGATAAGCCGCTAAGCGCTATTTAAACGGCTATAGAGCATTTTTATTCTATTAATAGCAATTCTATACTTTATAAAAATAGCAATAAAAACAACAATAAAAACAGCAAAATAGCAAAAAACCCGTAAAGCGTATAACTTTAATATTAAACGAGATTAAAGCTATATCGTCCGTAACAATAGTAATAGAGTCTTTTGAAATTATTTTACTATTATAGTAGCTATTAAAACGAGATATATTAGCTTTAGATAACGCTATAAGCAATAATAAAGAAAAAAAATTTAATATAAACTTTAATTATAATAAATTATATCGAAAATAAAATCGTATTTCTATTTTCCGTTTTTTTTTACTAATAAAAGCTACTATTAAACCGATTAGTATTATAAAATAAAATAAAAAAATAGCTAAAAATACAATATTTAACTTCGCTAAATTTATTTAACAAATAAATAACTATATCGAATATATGTTTAAAGAAGTTAACTAGTATATTATAGATCTTAATAAGAGTCTATAGTCTTTAAAAGCCGTTATTAGCGATAATTACAATAATATAAAAGAAATAATAGTATAAATAATAGCAAAAATTGACGAACAGAATAACAATAATAACTGTTAATATAATTAATTCTTCGAGTCGCTATTATTATTACTAGAGATAATATACTAATCTCGCGGATAGATAAAAGAACATTAATTATATTTATAAAAAAAATATTATATTAGTTTAAATATAATCTAGCGCTAGATCTAAGTTTTTTTATTTAAATATTAGAAAAAATCAATTATAATAACAAGAATAATAACAAGCTAGTAGTAATAATAATATTATTATTATATTATTTAGTAAAATTCAAGCTACCGGCTAACAATTAAAGACTTTTTTATTAATTTTTTACTTATTAACGACAAGTAACAAGCAAGCTTTTAATATTTTTAATACGTTAATAAAATAATTATTTCAAAACTCGTAATATTAGCTATTTCAATTCCTTGTTATTAGTATTAAAAAAACAATCTAACGGTTTTTTCGTTAACATAGAATAAAATATAGTTTATTATAACGTTTATATATTTATCCGCTAAGTAAAGCTAATTAATAAGACAAAAAACGTTGTTTTTTATTTATATTAATGTTTATAAAAACCGGCGATAATATAATTCTAATCTACTAATAACAACATATAAAAGTAAATAAATATCGATTTCAATTTCTTTATATTATATTTAATTCAAAAATTTGAATTATTTAATAGTAAAGCTATCGATAAAATATATAATATAAAATATAATATTATTAATATTAAAACTAGCTATTATATTAATAAATATATATAAACTATATTGCTTTATAATAAATTTTATAGCTAAACTACTAGAAATATACTAACGCTCGCGTAGAAAAGCCTAGATTTACAGTTATAATGTTAAATTTATCGTTTTAATAACAATATCGATAAATTTATTTAGAATATCGATAACGCGGCTAAGCTATTTAGCTTTAAAGTATTTTATAGCTTTAATACCTATTAAGACTCCGGCTATTAGCGTAATAGCGGTTACGGATTATTTAAGAATATTATCGAGATTAAAGAAGCCGTTTATTAATATAATATTTTAATTAAACAATAACGAGCTTAATAAAAGCTATAATAACAATAAAATAGTTAATATTAATAGCCTTTTCCGTTCCGCTATAACTACTAATAAGCCTTTTTATCTCGCTATAACTATTTACTAATATAGCCCGAATATTCTTAGAACCGCTAGCAAAATCCTTAGAATACGATTTATTCTCGTAATTTTCAATTTGCTCGCAGCTTTATAGTATATTATATAGACTGCGATAATAAAGAAAAGTATAAAAACCAGGCCGAAAATAACAATTATAACTGAAATTATAGCAATAAATATAATTTTTATTTAGTATATTATACCGATAGTTATTATACTACGACGAATAAAGATTCTAGTCGATTTTATAATATTAACTTCGATAGTATCGATATCTTTTTTAATAACTCAATATAGAACTATTATAATATACTAGCTTTTAGTTGCTATAAATATATATAGCGTTTCGACGACGAAAACCGGCTATATAATTACGTTCTAGACTTTTATAGCGTCGATACGCGAGTCTTTTACGCTTATTACGTTAGCGCTATTTAATAAAATAATAATATTAACGTTTTTATTTTTATTTTTAAAAAGTTATATAAAAATAGCAACTACTTTTATTAGTTAGAAGCCGTAATATAATTAAAAAATAACAATTAAATATATAATATATATGTCGATACCGGCAATACAGTCTCTATAATCGACGTCTAATTAACCCGTCGAACTGGACTAACAATAAAATATATTTAATTAATAAGAATTAATAGTATTAGTATATAAACAACTAGTAAATATACTAGATTTAAACTGAAAATCGACGACAAAGTTATAATAGTAATAGTATATATTATTAAACTTAAAATAAAAATTATTCTAAATATAAATACGCTCCGAGCAGCTGATATCGATATTATTATTAACAAGAATATACTAAAAATAAACGCCGAGTAATTAGCTCTATTTAAATAGAAAATACTAAAAACGACCGAGCTAGTTTATATGTTTAAGGACTAGATAAACGATTAAATAGCTTTAATTCCTCGAAATATAATAAAAAACTAATCGATAAATATTTTGCTTATATATTTTATTGATTCTTCTATTTAGCAAATTTATATTTATAACTATTTACTTTAGTTATTTATTATTTAATAACAATATAATAAAATTTGTATTGCGATATACTCGGATAATTATTAGATTTAAAAGACTATCCGACGACTCTTTTTTATTTTTATTTCGATACTTTATTATCGCCTTCGTCTCCGACGAAATCCTAAATTTTTAATACTTTTTTAAACCCAAATTTTCTAGTATTATATACGGAGTAAAAGCAAAAGATATATAATATATATATATATAATAGTTAATAATATTATAAAAAATTCTATATCTATCGGAAATAACGAAAACGTTATTTTTTCTGTTTTTAAAAAGGGCAAATGTTATGAAATCTATAATATTATTTTAATAGTTAATATAGAACTGAAGATAACTTAGTATCCGACGGAAGCTTTGCCTAAACAGGCTTAGATCTACAGATTATCCGAGGTTTTACCGAACTCTTTTCTAATTATACCTAGTTTTCTACTTAGATAGAAACTAATTAATACTGTTATTATTATTTATATTACGGTCCCTAACAATATTTTAGAGAAAATACTATAGTTTCTAAGTAAAACTTAAGTTTAATTCAAGATTAATTTTTTAAAGCTTATTTCAAGCTTATCTAGAGTTATATAATATCTAAACTCAATATAAAGCTTAACTTAAACTAAAATCTAAAAGAAATTCATAAATTTTAAAAGGTTAACTCTTTATAACTTGAAAAATAAATAAACTTAAAACTAATTATTTATTAAGTTAATTACTTTAGAACTTAAGACTAACTCTGTTTAGCTCTAGATTAACTCTAGATTAATTCAATTATAAGTTCTATTTAAGTTTAACTTAAGTAGAACTTATAATAAAGTTTTAAAAATTAGATTAAAGTTAAAGTAAAACTTTGTTTTCGGAAGTTAATTTTCTTTCTAAATATTTATGCTATTTTAAATTTAACTTCAAAATCATGTAATTTAGGCCAGTATATATATATAGGGCCGCTGACTAAGCTTATATACTAATATAGACTAATATATTACAATTAAAATTAAAATTCTTTGGAAATTCCTTGAGTTACTCTGAGCTTAGCTCTAGTATTACTTAAAATTAGCTAGAGATAAGCATAAAATAACCTTAAAATTAACTCTAGATTATATTTTTAATAATATCGACTTTATATTGAGTTAAACTTTAAAATATTATTGATTTACGCTCTAAACAAGGAATAAGTTAACTCTAAAGAAAATTTATCTCTAGTAAATCTCTAGTTTAACTTAATTAACTATAATCTACTAGTAAAGTACTGATAGTATTATTCAGTTTTAATAATTTTAATATATTTTTATAATATTATTTTTATATAATTAATACAATTCTTATACAATTAATAATATTTTCATAATATTAATATTAAATAGATAGTCAATAGACAGTTAATAGATAAGGTAGTTAATAGAAATTTCTCGTTCAAAATTAGTTAGTTTATTATTCTTTATTATTGTTATTTAACGGTAATTTAATAGACTTTTACTTTCTTATTAACGTTCTCTAAAATATCCCTTTTTTTAACTTAAATAATAATTTTACTTTTAATAGCAATAATCTTAGTAATAACTTTACTTCTAAATTAAAATATAAATAATTTAACTCTAAGAGTCTAATATATATATTAAGTTATTAGTTTATTCTATTTATTCTATCTATTTTATTTACTCCGCTTATTTTATTTATAAATATAATAATAATATTAAGCAAATTATTAAATAGTTTTATATTTTATAAAGCTTATTAAAAGATACTCAATTTTGCTAGGAAAATAACTTATTCTTAAATATTACTATATTAAAATTATATTTCATTTAAATATATACTAATTTAGTTAATCTATTTAACTTTACTTAAGTATTTAATTAATTATTTTTATTTTTACATATTAAAATAATTATATTTTATATCTTTTATAATTATTTTATTATTATAATTCTAAAATTATTTAAGTTTTTTATTATACTAGCAAGTATTTATAGCTCTCTAGCTTTAATAACTTATAGTTATAATATTTAAATATTATAAAAATATATAAATAAAATAGCAGTAAAAGATACTTATTAATTTGAAATATATAATTATTATATTTAAAACATAAATTGATTTAATAATTTAATAATATACTATATTAATTTCTTAAAAAAAAAAGAATTTGAAAAAGCGACTAAAAAGAATAATAATAATAAAAAAGAAATATAAAGATATTTAAGTTTAAACTTTAAATATAATTCTTAGAATTAAAGTAATATATAAGTAATTATAATTATAAAAAATTTGCTATTATAATAAAAATAAAAATAAAAAGCATTTTTTATCTTAATTCTTAGCTTTTTATATTTATAATATTTATTTTCTTTGCTATTATATTAATATTATATTTTAAATATATATTTTAAATATAATTATTTAAGTAAAAAATTGAAAAATTATTTTTAAAAAATATTTACAATTTTCTTATTATCTTATAAATAGAAGCAATAATAACTTTAATATAAATATAAAAACTTTAATCCTAAATATACTCTAAATAGCTTTAGTAGTATTATTTTAAATTCTATTATCTTTACTAAGGTTTTCTTTTTTCTTTTAAAGTCTCTTTCTAAGTTTAAAAGTATTTATATTAGCTCTAGATTATTTATATTTAATTTAAGACTTATTATATTACTTCTTATATATTCTTTAACTT
Organism: Bacidia rubella; assembly: GCA_032158265.1. NCBI lineage: Eukaryota > Fungi > Ascomycota > Lecanoromycetes > Lecanorales > Ramalinaceae > Bacidia > Bacidia rubella. The sequence continues at coordinate 854,821 of JAVTIF010000009.1, read as the reverse complement.
TATTTCGTTTCTAAATAAAATATTTAAAATATTGTATTGCAACTAAAAATAATACTTTTTATATATAAACTTCGTAGCTAAATCTATATTGTTCTTTTAATTTCTCTCTAACCTTTCTATTATTTATATTTATTATCTAGAGTTATTTAGTATAGAAAGCTAATTATCTAGAGCTTATTATTAACTTAATGGATTAATTCTTAAAAAGAAGTACTATAATAAAGTTACTATAGATAGAAGTCTTAGTATTTAATTAATTAAAATTAGTTAATATAGAATTAATTCTATTTAGATATATTTAGTTATTATTATTATATAATAATTTTTCTTTTTTTAATAAATATTCTATATTTACTATTCAATAAAAACTTACTTACTACTTTTATAATATAATTATAACTTAGTTTATATTATACTTAAAAAATTAATTTACTTAGAGTATTTTTTTAGTATTATTTATTAATACTAGAAGAGTTACTAAAGTAGTTTAGTTTTATTAAGAAAATATTAGATTAAATATATTTTAACAATTCCTTTTAGTGATTGTATTATGTATAGTGTTTTCTAGAGATTGCCCAATAAGGCTTAGTGCTTACCACATCCGGTTTAGTTTGCCGCGTAGTAATCAATCGCTGCAAAACCGTGGCGTAGTCACTGGTCACTCGAGGTAGGCAATCCGAAAATACCGCGCAATAAAGCGTCATTTCCCTGTATCCTTTTAATATTGCTAGCATGGCGTTTAGACGACTGCTATCAACGGTAAGCTAAGAATCGTATGTAGAAAAGAGCTTTTGACTGACGTAGCGCACAGAGCGCAGGACCAAGCCGGTCGGAGCCCGCATATTTGCGGGCAAACCTCTCAGTCTTTGCTCAAGGTCGTGGTCTCCGGGCCAGCTCATTGCGATGTCTTTCCAGTGCAACTCGAGCAGCTATCGATGAAGCTGTTGGTTCGAAGCCTGTAGTATTGTTTATGAAAGGCACACCGGAAACTCCGCAGTGTGGGTTTTCGAGGGCTAGTATCCAAATATTAGGACGCGAAGGGGTGGACCCGAATAAGTTTTCCGCATTCAACGTGCTGGAAGATGATGACTTGAGGCAAGGTAAGATCGAGACTGCTAAGACATATCTTACTTGAAAGCTTGAACTGAACAAAACGGAAAAGGCATCAAGGAGTACTCGGAATGGCCGACAATACCGCAGCTATATGTCGGCAAAGAGTTCGTAGGAGGGTGCGATATTCTACTCTCGATGCATCAGAATGGAGACTTGTCAAAGCTGTTCGAGAGAAATGGAGTTCTAGTGGAAGATCAGACCCGAGAAGCGTCTGAGTAACATTCATTTTAACAATATCTACCTCGATAAAGGTGACTGCACATAGCCATTTGAGATACCTCTTGTCAATAGATTGCAAGAGTATGCGAGCATTTTGCTAAAATAGCATTTGTGTTTGCCACCTCGTCTCAAGACGGGATCGCGTGTGGAATTTGACATTAATATTACATTTACGACACCTCTCAAACCTTTGACACTCATCACCCCAGCCACAATTCTAGTCAGCCAGTGGGTTTAAACTTTCCGTACGATCATCCTTCAATTTTTAATCAAGATATTGGTAACACTTGTTCACTATGGTTCACCCAGAAAAAGCCCCTCCGCGGAAAACGAATCAAGTTGCTGGTGTCTTCCAAAGACCGGTCGTCGAGAAGTTGATATTAGAAGCGCGAAGAGCTGAAGAAGCAGGCCGTCGGAAATTTGCTATCCAGAAAAAGGCGCGAGAAGCGAATAGACAGGTGACAGCTATGCAGAGGACTAATCGAGAACATGCCTTGTCTCGTGCTCTTTCTGGCGAGTCTGGTCCCTTGACATGTGTCGCAGACTTGCTCATCGGTCCATAGTCACCGTCGAAAGATCACGCCAGTGCATTGATTCTAAGACATCTACGGACATCACTAAAGCTAAAGATGATCTTTCTGACCATCTATCCCATGCCGTCGAAGACCTCAACCTTGTGTCAAAGCAGGCGCTCACCAATATTCGTGGACTAACTCGCCCCATTCAGGCGGAAGGGGTACAATGGCAATCTATAAGTGGCCAAGACTCAGGTACGACGGACCTTGGCACAATCATCAAGTCTCTCAGCAGAGAAGTCGGGGCGAAGGAAACACAGATAGCCCAACAACATGTCGAATGGCAAAGGACCCAAGCTGCCTTGGACAGTGCCTCCAAGGCCTTACTTGAAAGTGCAACGTTCGAGTGCTTAATAGAGGGTGTTTTCGATCCACCGGAGGTGTTTGCTTCAAACTACGAAACCTTGCAGCAGGAAATCGAAGCTGCAAGACAAAAAACCATGGACGAGCTTAAGCAAGAAGATGCTATTGCACTGAAAGCGATGATTGATACTGACGAGGTAGGACAGCCTCAGTTGACGATGCTAACTGTCACTAACACGAGTTGACCTAGGCATGCACCGCCAAGGTAGACGAGATTGATAAGATGCAGCAGACGTTCTATGATATACTGACTGGGGACGAATACTGAGAGAGAACGGTATCTCAATGGTTTCATGTGCCAATCAATTAAGCAACAATGGATCAAAGATCGATAAGTCTGTTCAGGTGGTCGAAGAAGGTAGATTGATAAGGTGAAAGCATTCTGGCGAGTCAACCTGTGCAATTCTTCGGCTCATCTAATCACCAATCAATGCTTCAGATAGGTTTGATACAATTGTTCAAGACTGTGTATTCTGAACTTTGCGCCCGAATATCTCACAAAACTATTGCTCTAGAGATTGACTTGCAGCGATAGCATGCATCGCGGCAGCTTCTTCGATAGTAGCCTTTTCACCCTTCGCTGCTTGTCTGGCTTCATACAAAGCTCTGCTATTCAGTATCCTTTGGACGATCTCTCCTGCATTCACATTCTCGAACTCATGACTCATGATTTGCTCAAAGATTCCAAGCGCCTTTGCATCTGTATATGGATCATAGCTTAGAGGGATGTATGAAGTTGGCCCATGGTAAACAACCTTGGGTCTTCCGAAGGGTAGATCTGAAAGAAAACTAGTCGAAGGCTGGAAAGGTGCGGAGAATATAACTGCATTGATGTACTATACCGCAGTCAACGGGTGAGACGAGGGAAGTTGAATTGGGACACCTACACGGCATTGAAGCACACAGAGACCTCGTTCGTAGATGTTCATAATGGGGTAATTAACGCCCTTCCATTTGTTGATAACGTCGTCATCATGCACACCTGCCACAATGTAGGCTGGCGGAGGCTTGATCGTCTTCTGGAAACTTCCTCTATGGTCATGTTGTTCTTCTTTAAGCACGACTTGACGGAGAAACTCGATATGACCAGAGGAGAAAAGGTCAAAACCTCCATCTACGTAGACGACCCTTTGACCATGCTCTGGGCTTTGCCCTTCAACCATGAGTGAACACCTTTCAGTACTACCTGGGGTGCTGTTGCTACCCTGTGCGAACGTGTCCGACCAAGAATAAACTGGACAGCCTGGATAGAGCCCAGTGTGGTCAGTGGCATACTCTTTAATTCTACGACGCATTTCAGAGCCAACATGTATGCGCTCTTCGGCACTGCCAGAACCCTCCGCTCCATTAAGAACCTGGGGTAGGGAATTGATGAAATGACTCTTGGTGCAGAGCAACATTCTGCCGACAAGGTCAGTCGTAGATATGCCAGGTGTTCGCTGCACCGTCAGAAAGCGCCCGGCCGATTTCACAAAACGGTAACAATCTTCACCATTGCTGTCCGAAGTGATATCGTCGCCATGAACAACGTAATAACATCCGTAGTGAGAAATCCAGGGCAAGGAGGTTACATAAGGAGCGTCAGGTACACATTTGCTAGTCCAGCGGCAAGCTTCCACGGCAGCAACCCTGAGTGTGGCATTTCAGCTGGAGCGCCCAAACCTTGCGTTAAGAACACACACCGTTCTTTCAGTGTCATAACGGTAGGCCCTTTGTTGCGAAGGATTTCTTCGTCTGAATGCACACCAACTAAGAGTTCATTGCCAAGCTTCCGAGCTTGCAGAATAGCACCTGCATGGCCTTGACCGATGCTTAGCCCTGCTCTGGATGGTCGAGTCTTCATATTTTACCATGGTGGGCAAAATCGAAACAACCATCAATCCAGACACGATCTTTCGAGATCTGGATGTTATCCTGCGGATCGACAGGCCAATGTCCATTAGCAGGAGTGGCGACCTCCATGAGGACCGATGGAGGGTTACGTTGATGTAGAAAGTACGTCCCGAAAATTTGCCTCTCTGATAGGCGACCAAAAGGTGACGGACAGGTCACGTGCTTTGTTAATAAGATACTAGTGCATCTTACGATACGGTCCGAGCAAACCCTGCGTACCGCTTCAATAATCTCGAGTAGTTGTGGCCTTGCCTCGGGGACTGGAAATCACCGCCATTCCAGTTGAAATACATAGTAGTCGCATTGGGATGTCTTGTACTTTATTAACTTTTGCTCACCAGGTCATTCCGGCCCATCATCTAGCATGTCATTGTCAGCTACCACTACTTCCGGTCAGATCCACAATGGCACTTTGCCTGTCCCCAATCTACCACCGGCAACACTAGGAGTTTCCCAGAATCCAAACACTGTCTTTCAACAAATCCACGAGACGTCATCAAAACGAGTTTCGACCTTGGACTACCTGCGGAAAGTGTAAGTGTTGATGTGAAGGTCCTACCGCAAGATACTGATTTCCGTGGAGTAACGACGGACACGTTTATTGGTACAACACACTTCTCTTTGGTAAACCGGATTTAGCCAAAATGCCATTCTTCGAGCCGAAGAAAATGGCTCGGCGGGCTAGTAATTATCTCATGCTTGGACTCTCACTTCCTGCGATTCTTGACGTAAACTCTTCCAACCCTCAAGAATATCTCCGTGCTCTGAATGCTCTGCTCGTGGAATTCGAATCTTATCAACAGGTCCATTCGCCAGATGGCTCTACTGCCTCATCATTATCTCGAGCCAGAATCCCCCAGATGTTTAAGCGCGCTACTCATACCAGTGGGAAGGGACGTAGGACCAGTTCAGCCACCGACATTGGATTGCCGATGAATGCTGGTGACCCCAGCGATCTCAAGGTAGGGCTGAATGGTGCTGGATTAACAACAGCGACTGCATCGTCCTTTCCAGCAGGAGACCAGGATCTATTGCCAGGCGAGGAATACAATTACCTCTTCACGCCGTCTCTTCCTTTTGACCCAGATTTCTTTGAAACATTTACAACGCTGTGTGATGTTCTCATCGACTGTTACACGCGTATCATGAACCTCATTTCTACGCCCGCCACCATCTCTCCAGGTCTGGGAGAGATGTTTGCTAAAGCAGATGCACGTTTGCGAAAACTCATGATTGCGAGTCTTACCAAGGAATTCGAAGACAACAGTCGTAATGGAGCGAAGGCTGAATTCGCTAGCCTTGGCAAAGTCGTGTTGGGGGGCTTGATGTAGGGATGAAGCTTCATCTGGAGTAACGTCCTCTCAGGGACGTCAAACAACTGTTATACCCACTCGTGCGCTATACATATGCCTTTCCAACAGCCGGCCTGGTGCCAGCGCCCAGACTTTCGAGATCGCAATGCATAACGTGCGTGACAATTCGAAGCTATGGTCAGTACAGCAGGGCCGCCTCGCTAAGCTACACTGCTATGAACGCGAGAGACTGGCTTCGGCGAAGAATAGGGTGTGACAACGTAACTAGCGCATCAAGCATGGGACCTTCGTTGTAGGTTTGGACCCGCTGACCAAACTAGACGCCTTTGCCTGTCGAGCGTATGCGAAGCAAATGGCCGCTTGTTTCGAAGAAGGGTGGGATCAAAGGCACCGTGGCAGCAGAGGAGCTCAGTGTTAGCTGTAAAGATTTTGTTCGATTTCCATATGCAACTTTCATTCGCGGTATCGTACGCCACCATGCTCGCTAATCTCAAACCCACCTCTCGCTATGCTGTGGTAAATCAGAACAATGATTCTTTCATGCTTGTACTCGTTGCCTCCCCTGCGATTCTTTCTCCTTCTCTTCTCCAAAGGCCCGCCTGCTCATCTCTAGCACTGCCTCCAAGCCTTCCCGTCCTTTTTTGGCGTTCTCTCTAAAGCGTTCCAGCGTAACCTCCTCAATCTTGCCTTTCATCCTCTGCCACCCTCCACACACGGCGGTGATTCTTGCTTCTTGTGAGAACTTGGTTCGCTCTTGCCCCACGTGTGGTTCTTGGCGGTCTGGCTCATAGACCACTGTCTCTCTGACGGCAATGAGGTTGTTCCAAGTCATGTTACTGGAGTACATTGTCACTGTCTTAGTCCTTGGATCGACATAGCTCTTTTCGTAACTGTGAGTTGTACACTGGCCACCGAGCAGAGCGCGCACGACAGCTGGTGCAGGTTGCATACATGTAATAAGCCTCTCTGTAACAAGTATACCAGTCGAAGAATCGACGTGACGAGAGAGTGTGTCAACGCCAACAACATGTGAGGTCGCCTTGTTCCATGGACAGTATTTTCGCCAATTGGCTGTGGAAACCTCATTCCAGTCGTAGTCGAAGGTGTAGGAGGTTGAGAAAACGCGCATTTCAATTCAATGAGGCCTGGGTGTATCCAGAGTTCTGCATTTGAATGAGGTTGGATACGGGAGAGGACTGCGAGGTGGACAATTTTGCTGAAGCTGTAGTAGAGGAAAGTCGATGAATGAAATTTTGTGGAAAGAAACCAAAGACGTCAATTGCCGCCCGAAACAACCCGGCCTATGCTTGGCATTGTGCTTAGGTAAGATTAGGCGGGCCCCTGCATCGAAATTGGGGACCTAAGCCTTACGAGTAACTACAGAGTTATCCACAACAGGTCTCACAAATGCCTGAATTACGCAAGCGCAAGGCTTTGGAGCCGTTGACAGAGAAAGTGGCCAAGAAAGGTAGCTCGATCAACGTTGTATCGACCAAATTGACCACTGGATCAAGTCCAAAGAAGAACACGATTGCCGTTGGCGATTCGATCAAGCTGAATGGCTTTGGGGGAACCATCCAGACGAATGAAGGGCACCAAGTTACACTTCAAGTGTTGATAGAACAAAGCAAAAACGGGGTGGTTCTCTTCACTTACCCAAAGGCATCAACCCCTGGCTGTGAGCAGTTACCTTGGATTGGGTCATCCTAGCAACTTGTAACATCTGATAGGCACAACCCAGGCTTGTCTGTTTCGAGACGACTTTGAATCTCTAACAAAGACTGGACTTGATTTGTATGGTATATCCAAAGACTCTGTCAAGACCAATGCGAATTTCAAAACAAAGCAAAAGTTGCCGTATCTCCTCCTATGCGATCCACAGCAGACACTCATTGCCGCCATTGGTATGAGGAAGTCTCCTAGTGGCACTAGTCGTGGTGTCGTAGTCATTGACAAGGAAGGCATTGTAAAGGTCTGGAAACAGGCTGTAGGACTTGCTTCTTCATGTACGGCACGTCTGTCGGTACTGACTATCTCTAGGGCCCGGCACCTACCGTCGAATTTGTTCGCGACTACGTTCATAATGCGAGTGATGAGGGGTCAGTAGACGAGTCCCACAAAGCAGCCGAAGGCATGGGTCAGTACGGTCCGAATGAGACTGCCAAAACAGAAGGTCCAGTATCTGCTAAAGTTGCCGCACAAGTTGCTGCCGAAGTCGCCGACACTGCGAGAAAATTGGACAATTGAAGTGAAATCTTGCTTTCTGTTTTTTATCAGATCTTTCTATTCTCATCCGAACCATAGGTCCTCCGCGTAGATTGTACGACTTCTCAAGGTCTGTAACCAGAGTGCTCGTCTCTCGACACTGTCTGCTGCGGAATGGCGAATGCAAAGTTCTGTAACTTAGGTCGCGTGCAACATCTTACTCTTCTACAGGATGAGGAGGGTTTGTTTGTGCTTTCTTCATCCTGTGAATGACAGCGTTGAAGTCAGTACTGCGCCTCTCGATAATATTGGAAACTTTAGTTAGATTACAGCGCTAGAACTAGCGGTTTCACCCTCAATATGTGAACTTACTTTCCTTACCTCTTCCCACCTAACAGCCACGCATGGTAGCTTAAGGTGCTGCACTTCGAAGACCCGGCTTAAGCGCCTAATGGCAACAAATGCAGGTGCTGGAGCCGCGAGACAACTTCAGTCGGTGAAGGGTGCGATTGCCGTCTCCAAAGTACGTACGCCTCATACAGATACACAAAATCCGACTAAAACGGTAGTAGAAGTATACCGTCCAGTCTCATGGCATTTGGGATCGGATACGGCGCGTCTTTGCAGTCGATCCAACTCGCTCCACAGGAGTCCCATTGAACGCTCAATTTCGCAACCCACCGCCCGGTGCAAACCCTCCCGAAGCATACGATGATCCAGTGACCGTTCCCTCTGGTGACATTGCCGAGAATCCATACTATAAGCGTGACATTCGTCGCAGCTACCCCAAACTCTCTGTTGTCAATCAAGCAGACGTCGTTGGACTTCTGTCTCTTGGGAACAAATCCAACCCAAATGAAGCTGTATTGCAGATAGGTGATGCTGGTGCCAAGCAGTTGGTGCAAGTGAAGCAAGAGGGAGAAAGGCAAGGTTTGTCAGCTTATTTTGAAAAAACCAGACAAGCTGGCGTCCTAGACTCAAACGGTTTACCCCCGTTCCCGAACGGCTTGGGCGGTGAATCTGCGGCAGGTGCGAGACGGTATGCCATGGATCCTGAGAGCGGCTATCCTGCAGAGTACGTTTAATCGCAATTTCCCAGATTATACTTAAGCTGATATCCTTCGTAGATATCCATGTCGGACATTCAGATGATTCATGAATGAGATCAGCTCAGACAATGGTGGTGTCTTATTCATCTTCGTACTTGCTATGGTGACTCTGTGCAGCCCATAGTCAATCATGCCAAGCATTCGGCGACGTTGCAGCACTCTTGCTTCTCTGACTTAAATTCGTTTCGAATGACAGCATCGCCAGATGGCTCATAATTTATTGCGGGAAACCCAATACGATCTGGACAGTCCCAAATCGCCTTTGTGCCGCTTTCATTGCTGATTCTGACCAAGCCGAAGGTAGACTTCAAGTTGATGTGTCTTTGGTAATTAGTCTTACTCAATCGTTGGACTCCTGCTGCACTTTGCACCCTAAGCCGAATGCTACAGATAAATCTATGCTAGTCTTTTGAGTCTCCACTTTGCGTTTCACATATCCAGCGTTCTAAGTTCCGGGTGCCCAAGCGTTCGCTTTTCTTATGGGGCTGTGGCGGCTCTCAAACATGTTGTGCCCATCAACTTCGGCTGAAGACATCATTTTCAGCTGCACGGCATGCCAACGGACTTTATCAAGCATCAATGCCAGCGCCTACGACCACGAGAGCGCTGAGAGTGTTTTAGTGACCGAGGAGGGCCCCAGTCTATGGCTGACCGAATGCGCTCACTTAGCCTGTCGTGCTTGCATAGAGCGCCATCCGGGCAGTGGTCAGTCCTCGTTGACCTGCAACAGTACTCCAATTGTGGGGCTAATGGTGTCTAAGACTGCCATCTAGACACTTTTCCTTCTGCCACCCAAAATTATGCAACGGCACCCTGTCCTCATTGTATTCAGCATGGCAACAAAACACCGAAAAAGCTTTTCTACATTGAGAACATTACTAAAGGCACTTACCACACTGATATTCCGGAAGCATACTTCAAATTCCCTCCTGTGGAACTGAGCAGGCAAGAACCTGGCTTCGACGCGCTTCGGGTTTGTTTACATTCCGATGGAACAAGTCAAGTAACTGACGGACTACGTGATAGTTTCAATATCTCTCGTTGATTCGATTCGGTCTCAACACACACACGAGACTGGAGGGGGCGTTTCGCAAATTACGACTTTGGGAAGATCGTCGTAAAGCAATTGTTCAGTCACTAGGTCAAGTTGGCCCATTGAAGGAGTAAACACGTACCCTTTCCACCCCATGAACCGGTTCTGATACTCACGCAGTGCAATTGATATTGCCATGCAACAGCTCTCTGCGCTTCAACAGGATACGTCTTCGATCCAAGATATCCTTAGGCGAGTAGGAATTGAGATATCGCCTTCATCACGCCGTGGAGAAAGCCGCGAACAGCAGTTGCTCAGACAGTCACATCAAGCGAATGAGTCTCCAAGTGTCAATGGCATTAGAATCAATGCTGCAAGCCGCATAGATGAAGTAGGAGAGGTGTTGGCCTCGGCCAGCGCTACGGAGATAACAAGAATCGCTGACGAATCGAGGTCGATGTTGACGCGGCCTGGTACAGCCCAGTTAGCAACTGACACCGAGCATGCCCAGTCCGCCAAAAGAAAAAGGGTTACCCCGGAGCCTTGTGAAAGACACGTACCCAACAGCGCTCGGACAAGCTGCGTACAACGTGATAGCCCAAGCGCAGACGCTATGCCGCCACCTCCAACCCCATTCGCCCCTTTGTCGTTGCTAACTCCTCAAATGGCCCAAGGTCGTCCAGAATTGACCAGTCATGCCAGTGTTCAGGAACGTCCGCGCCGCCTATCCTCAGGCGCTGTGCAGCCTAAGAAAGGGTCAAAATCTCCACCTTGTCGTCTTCCAAACCGCAAGAATAACCTGTTGCAGCACAATGGTCGATTCGGTGCGGCTCCTAGGGTTAATACCGTTGTTGGTGGTATGGAAAAGACTGCCCCCGCTTTGAACGGTCGTCAGGACTACCTCCATCATTTTCGCAATGCTTCGAGGAGGCTGGACGGTCGCCGTACATATCAGCCGCAGTACAGCAATGAGAGCATTGATGGTATGATACAAGCTGGACCTACAAATTGGACTAGGTCACTTCCTAGATCTCTGCCACCGCGCGGCCACGAAGAGCACGTAAATCGTGTGGTTATTCAAGATTTGGCCACTAGACACTGTGGACAGATGGAAGTATCCGATCATCAACACAGAGTACCACAGAGGGCTGCCTTTCGTAACTATAGACCCGGGCATGATATTCGACTTCGAAGCGCTGGGCTTTCTGGCAACATGCGAAGCAGTTCCAGCAGCAGTAATCAGGTCCGGCAGTATACCGCTACGGACGCCCCAGATTTGTACAGAACGCCTCCCATGTCTAGTCCGCATTTTCGTCCGGATAGGAACCATCCGGTTCCTGGAAGCCACGGAGCCCAGACCCCTCGCACTAGTCGCCTTTTTCTGGACCAGCTACAGGTCTGAACCGCGTCTGCTGTCGTGTTGAGAGTTCACTTAGAATCGGCCGAACCGGCACTTCGCTTGCTATAGTTTAATTGTTGACCATCGCAGCACTCCACAAGTTCTCCACGGTCCATGTGTGTACGCTTGATGGGTTATCCAAGGCTTTAGTAGTGTTGCTTTTGTTAGCTAGTAATGGGCAAAGATTCTCTATCGAAGATTTATAGCTTCTGATCAAGGGCACTTGCGCACTGGCTATATCAGAATTGCATTCTGCTATTGCTAAAGGTACAAACAGAGATGAGATGCTGTATGTAGTCTGTGGATAGCTAGAGTACCAAAAGCAAATGCTGTGGCAAGACCCTAAGACACACAACGAATTGAAAGTAAGTTTCTCAGCCCCGAGCTCTGCTTCTCACAAGCCCACCGTCCTTTGCCCTGTAAAGCCCATAATCTATGACCGGGGCCATGCATTGGAAACCTTAGTCGAAAGGATTCGTACGCGTTCCCCAGTAAGTGAGGAACAGGCTGAGCCCAACAGTCTCGAATACGCGAGCAAGTGCGCCCACCGCAACAGTATCAAGAGGACGCTTTTCCGTGAAGACCTGAGAGATGAACTATAATGCAGTGTATTAGAGTCCCCATACTTTTGGTGTACATCTCAATTGCTGGGGTAGGGGAAACTCACGCTTGGTGCTGAGCTGGCAAAGAATATCAAGCTTCCTAGGTACGCAGCACCTTTGTAACTAAGAGTACCGGTGGCATTAATCAAAGCGCCGACACCATAAGACTGAATTGCACTGCCGACGAAGGACGATCCCCAAGCGGCAGCAGCGCTCGCCGTTTCCTTGGACTTGAAGAACTCTTCCTTAGAATTTGCCTGTTGGGCGCGATGGTAGGTATCGCCAAAGACGGGAGCAAGGACAGCCAGTGAGGCTGTATGAGTGAAGATGGTGCCAAGCGCAATGGCTGACGGCTTTACTGGTGGGAAGTCTGCAGTAGGAGAAAAAGAGTCAGCGCCGAACTTTCTGGCTATATTCTGGGTGAACATCCCGTGAAAGGGCTGCTAGACATAGTCGCAAACATAAGAGAGTCGGGGGGTCCTTACATTGAAGCGAAGCCATTTTGAAAATGACTTGATCAGATACGGAGGCTTTGACGCTGATTGAGCTTGGAGATAACAACGTTGTCTTGATGAAGATGGAAATGTGGATGATATGGAAATTCTCTGAAGGAAGGAAGACCAGAAGATGATGGACGAAGCTGGCAGGGCCGACCGCTGGCTGGGAAAGACTTTCGCGCTAAGATGCCAGATGGCCTTGGCATCAGCGGACACGCCATTACGTCATTAAAAAACGTCACATGGGCCATGTAGATACGGTAGGTACGAGTAGGACAGTCGACGAAATTATATCATACCCGGATATGTTGTCGCCATGGCGTTCAACTACAAAGGTGTCCTCCGACGCTATGCTTAAATGTTCAAGCTCTGCATCATCCATCCCAACTCTTTGCACGCTTCCGCCAAAACCTATGCAATATGAACATAAAAGGAGAGATTGACCTGATCATCGGACATCGCCACTGATTCTGCGTCGTCTCCTCGAATTTGGCGTTGGCACTTGCGTATCCTCTTGCATCGGCTGTTGTGATACATTGTCCTTCATTTTCTTGGGCGATACAACCACTTGTCGTTGTGGAGCGCGAGTGGAGGCTGTCCTTGGCAGTCTGCTCTTCACCACAGAATTACTGATAATCGACGGCGTCCCGGTGGATCCACTCCCGTCTCTACTACCAGGCCGATATGCAATTGCCCCATTCACCATGCCACGTGGCCGTAGATCGCGGTCCAACACCACGTTCGTACTATGACACGCTCGACTGTGTGTTGGTGTCGTAGGCATTGAATAGCTGTTGAGCAAGCTCGGCGGCGTCGTTGATGAGCTGGATCGCCTGGTAGTCCTGCGTCTGCCTACACCAGTTGCGCGCAGGTCATTCAAGTCGCTAGACTTGATCAATTCGCCAGCCATATTGCGAACTAGCACAGCACTGTCGCTCTCCGCTAATCTCTGTATAGCGTCTTCGAGTCCATAGTGTTTGATCAGTGCGCCCTGCTCCTCACTTGCATCGCAGACGCTGCGGATGATGCGCAACAAATTCAATCGCACGACGGCTTTGCTCGATTGCAGTTTTTGAAGTATGCGATGGAAAAATTCTGGAGTCGCAAGCGTGAGTGCGATGGGGGGGCTTAGTCTCAGTAATTTCTGTAAGGGCTCCAACAGGTTCTCGAAAGCGTTCGCCTTGGCCGTGGTGAAGCATCTGACGATTGCAGATGCAAACGAGCCTTGGAGCAGATGCTCCTCCACTCTAGCTGTCTCTTCTTGAAGCCTGTGGCGAGTCAGCAAGCAATGCAGATTTGCTGGCGGAGCAAAGTTACCATATGAAGATGGCATCTAAAGCAGTCACCTGCCAGAACTCATCGGACAACAGCGAGATATAGAATGCAAGGCCTTTGTTTCTCCATAGTTCCCTTCTACCAACCTTACCAGAAGCTGCCATGTCACATAGTACCGGCAGTGCAAATTCTTTCAATGGACTCTTCGTCCTGACGATTCGCTGGAGCAAAGGGATAATGCCATTGAGTGCCGCATCTTCTTGCCGTGACTTGTTCAGACGGCACAAGTTATATATCGTATTCAGTATTTGATTGGATATTTCACGAGAGTGAGCCTCATTCGAACTGTTACGGAGCAGGTCTGTCAAAACGTCAATAGCGTTTGAATTCTGGAGCGAGTCGAGTGTGGTAGACAGCATCGATAGGTTTTTGATGAATTTCAACATTGTGACCTGGTGGCTGGGAGACATTCGCCTGAGCTCTTTGAGAACGCCTTTTTAAGATTAGCAGTTGCAGAACGATGGCAGATTCTCCACATACGATGCAGCACTGTCCTTTCTGCGACCAATTCCTTGACATGGTTTTCTGCCTGGGAGAAAAGGAAGAATATATTCGCGATACGGCCTTCGCAAAGCTCTGCTAGCTCTCCCTTCTCGTCTAATACCTTACTTAGCACCAGGGAGAGAGGATCGAGCACAGAGTTCCTCGAAAGTATTCTGCAGAAATCATTCTTCGGCGTTGGCCCTTGTAATTCAAAGACACTCCATATTCCATTCACTCCAATCAGAACAAGGTCTCGGTCATCCTCATAATCTTCTTCCAAGAATTCTACAAGGACCTTGAGACCACCTGCGCTTACAAACATCTGTAGGGTCAAAGTCGAAGTCTGAAACATTTGGCGTATGAAAGCCGCAGCCTCAAGTCTGATCTCGCTGGGAAACCGCTTAGAAGCAAATTGGGTAATTATCGGAATACCCCCAACAAAGCAAAGATTCTCCTGCGTTTCTATATCACCAAAGATGATGGTATTGACAATTTTGAGGAGATTGTGAACAATGTCGCGATGGCGACAAGTTTCCAGGATCTCCAGAATTGGGAGCATTCCGTGTGCACTGACAATTACTCCTTTGGTCTCTGGCAGATCAGCAAGGATTTCCAGCAATTGTTCGGAAATATCCGCAAGCAAGTCATCGGCTTGAGTGGTCTTCAACGACCCAACCAGGCTTTCCACCTGCGTGCAGACTCTAGCATATTTGTCACGGGCTACATTGGCTTCAAGGTCCATTTCGTCAAAACCTTCTTCTAGCAGCGCAAAAGGATCGTCATCGTCATCGTCATCCCCAAGCCAGGAATTGTTCGACAATTTGGAACTTAGCATTAAGGTTGTGCCATCGGAATTTGAGTCTCTGTCGCTGAGAATTTTATGATTTGCAGCGTTTGTCCTTCCGAATACATCCGAGAAATCTTCGTCATGTTCATCTTCGGCGTATCTTTGAATTTCGACCGAAGACCGTGTTCGACGCATTACGGGTTGTCGAGTTGAGGAAGGAATTTTCCGAAGGCTGCCGCCTGTTTTTGCCGGTTGTATAGAGTGGGCGAGGACCTCCAAGTTAGAAGGATGATAGAGCTTGGGCACCATGTGCTCATGCCGCTATGCTCATCAAATCAGTGACATAAAGTCCACTAGAGCCTACCAGGGGTCTTACCTGGGCAGGGGCAAGCCGGCTACCGAATGCTGCGTCTTCTATGATCAAATCAGAATAGTCCTCCTCAACTGGCTCCACAAAGGATTTTGTGAGAATCCTAGTGGTATGCTCATTCAAATCCTGCTTTCTGTCGTTCTGCTTACCTGGCGAGACCGCCAGAGGCCGTCCCCCGCCGAAAGAGGTCCTTTTGCCTCTTTCGGACTTACGTCTTGCCGATCCTCTGCTCTGAATGTTTTCATATCGATTATGTGAGGGTGGTCTGATCGTCTCCAACGGATCAGCGTCCTTGTCTTGGAGGGGCTTCCTTATGGTTACATCGAAGTTGCTATTCTCGTCATCTTGGAAGGTCTCTTCGGCAACGGTCTCAAAGGAAGCGAACGCCCTGAGCTTTTCAGCAGAAAGTAGACCACCAAAATTGTCCTGTGACTTCAAATGAGAGAGGCGCAAAACGCTGGGAGAGATTGAAGACTCAAAATCATCATCCCAATTGTCATCTGTAGAGGTGTTGGGTGACCTATAAGGCTGCGTGTTGACACGACTTTTGATTGCATCAAACGAAGGTCTAGCCGACGCGGAGATCCCAGCAGGCAGCTCGCGACGATTTGGGATAGGACTCGAGGACGCCATTCGAGAGGTTTTTCGGAACGATCCTTGTTTTGGGGACTTCAAGGCCTCGTTCCACTCCTGGACGCTTTTTACAGCTTGAGTATACTCGGTAGGCTTTTGAGGAACTTCGTTGTCCGATCTTTTTGCGTTCATAATCCAAGGATGCTTCAGGAGCTTCCTTGCAGATACTCTGAGATTTGGGTCTTTCTGAAAGCACTGCATGAGAAAGTCACGAACAATGGGCGAAGCACCTTCTGGGAGAGGGGGGTGATCATCATTAACAATACGAAAAAGAGCATGCATAGGCTGCAATTTATGATACGGGGGTTTGCCATCTAGGAGCTCGATGACCGTGCACCCAAGGCTCCAAATATCTGAAGCCGTAGTAGCCCCGGAAAGTTCAATCACCTCAGGAGCCATCCAGTAAGGAGTACCAACAACACTGGACTCGTGGAACGTTGTTGTACGTGTGGCCACGCCGAAATCGGCAAGCTTGACAAGTCCTTGCTTCGTGGTGAGGATGTTTGCGCCTTTAATATCTCGATGTATGACACCCTGCTCATGGAGGTATAGGAGTCCGTGTAAAACTTGCGACATGTAGATTCCCACAAGATTCTCCGGAAACTTGCCAAAATTTTTTGAGATTGAGTGGAGAGACCCATTCTCACAGTATTCCAGAATGATGTTCAAGGATTGTGATGACTTGACAAACCCACGATATTTGACAATATTGGGATGGTCTAGGTTTTTGAGTAGGTCGATCTCAAGGGTGATGACTCTGAGTTCACTCTTCGGTAGGTCTGCAAGCTTGATCTGTTTTACGGCCACGGTCTCTCCGGTTCCCATGTTGAGCGCACGATACACCGAACCAAAGGCTCCCTTTCCCAAGCAGTCACCCAGCTGGTAATCCTTGAGCTCTCCATCTTGCACTGGTGGGGAAGTCTGAGACCCTTTCTGAGATTGCCGAGGAGTGCTCACATCATTTGGCTTTTTCGTTTCTCCTTTCTTCCCCGTGATTGAGGCATCCGTAGAGTAACCCTCGGAATCTTCCAAGGCACTTTGCTCCTTGCCTGAGGTTCGTGCAACCATAGTCATAACCTTGGTGAACCGTGTTGCTAAAGCCCGGCCGTGTCACAGTGTCAAGGCTATGTTCGTAGAAGACTAGGCCACAAGCATTCTCGCTGAAGATCAGCCTACCTCATGAAATTCCTTCAGGTGTAGAGGCTATATTGGGCCCAGGCATTTTACACTTAACCGTGCGGAGCATCCTGAGTGCAGCTACTTTGATATGATCAAGGTGCGGGATGTAAAGCTGGCTCTCGCAAGACATGGGCTTCTGAGTTTTTGGCACCTGTATTAGCATTTCACAAGAATTCAAGCCTCTGGAAAGATAGATTCTTGTTAAATAAGATAGACAACTCTAGACATCCGGCGCAGCTAAAGCGTCAATCTGCCCGCGCGGGTATACATCCTTTAGCGCGTGCGCGAGAGATGTTTACAGCCTGGGCCACTGAACCTGGGAATGATCATTCTTAACCTCTGAGAGAGATATTGACTATCTGATTGACCTATGGATAAGTCATGCTGCTTGTGCAATTATCTGCCTTTGGAGGCGGATTACGTCAGATACCAAGTATAAGCTGCCAGCAATAACAAGGGGGCCGTTGCTGGCTATCTTTGCAGCCGAATCAAGCGCTTCACGAAGGTCTAAAGGAGTACCGACAGTTTGACCCATAATGGTGACTGCACGAGCAGAGTCAACGATGTCTGCTGAGGGCATTGGCTGTACCCAAGACATGCCATCCACCTGCCCAAAACGAACGGCAACAAGATTATCCCCAGGCCTAAGCAGCTTAGAGAGCAGACTTTGCGCGTCCTTCCCCTGCGATATCCCTAGTAGCCAAGTCACAGGATTAGTATCATCACGAAAGTGTTTATCCACATAGCTGCTGAGTGCTTCGGCAGACTGCGGGTTATGGGCACCATCAAGGAGAACCTCGGGATCATGGTGCGTAATGCCTTTGAGACTGATAGTTTGCAGCCGCCCAGGCCAAGAGACAGCCTCGATAGCCTCAGTAAAAAGTGCAGAATCAACTAACTTGCCGACTCCACGGAGTATCTCTTGCGCAGCGCAAAACGCTAATTGTATATTCATTATCTGGTGAGGCTCGAGTTTCCGATGCGCGAGCAAGTCTTTGAGAGTACCAATTCTGTCAAAAACCTCCTGTGGCACGAGCAAGGATGCTGAGGCCCTGACATCCATAGCCGATTGCTGGAGCACACCAACCACCTCCGGGGGGTTACTCCCGTCAATCAAGCAGGGTGTATCCGCCTTCATTATGCCCGCTTTGTGTCTCGCAATTGCTTCAAGTGTATTACCAAGCAGCGCCTGATGGTCCTCGCCGATTTTTGTGATCACTGTGACAGCCGGCCGCTTGAGGACATTGGTCGCATCATGCCTGCCGCCCAGTCCGACTTCGATAACGCCTACATCAACGTGTTGCTGGTGAAAGATCTCGAAAGCGGTGGCAGTGAGAATTTCAAACTCAGAAGCTTTGATGTCTTCTTCTTGATTTCTCGACTTGACAACTGCCTCGATGCTGTGAAAGAGGGTGGAGGAGATGGTCTGCTCACCAATTGTGATGCAGTCCCACCTGTCGACAAGGTGAGGTGAGGTGAATCGGCCACATTTAATACCACTGGCATGCAGCATGGCTGACGTATAGGCACAAACGGAGCCTTTGCCGTTGGTACCGGCGATGTGAACAGCCTTCCATGGCTGAGGAGTCTGTCTTAATAGTCGCGTGATTCGATGGAGGCCCAGCTCAACCATGTCAAGGACCAATCATGTCACTAGACATGTGAAGGTCATTCGTGATAATGCGGGCAAGCATGGAGCCTATCGGTAAGATAAAGGTGAAGAAGAGCGATGTAGGTAGGGTAGAATCATTTGATGAACACTTACAAATATGATACCGTAGCGTAGATGGATATCTGTTACAACTTACAAGCGTCCGATACGAAACAAGCGCCAGCCCTACGGTATGATAAGAATGGAACTTACCTTACTTCTAGACTGGTAGTAAGAGGCTAAGACTCTAAGGCTCTAAGGCTCTAAGGGCCCCCTGTCACCCGCATTATTATTGTAATGGTCTCCGTGCCTACTCTACTTCTGTTTCCATTCCAACCCTTTAACCTCGTCGCATAAACAATCTATCCCATCTCACTTCTCCCATCTCCCCTTTCTCCAAAATCCTCAGCTCACAGTCTCTCCGGTCTAAAGGTGTCAAGAAAACCTCGCGCGGAGCAGGTCTATACTCGCGCGACAATCCTTCATTCAGCTTCGCGATGGGTTTACCGTAAGTAGCGATCGCATCTCTATTTGCGCCACAGCAAGTCCTCTTCCGCGCCTTGTGGCAGCTGGCTTTTCCTCGCGATACTAAACATTTCTGCACGGCCAGTCATCACGATAGAGGCTGACAATCTTCATGCAGTATGTTTGTTGAGCCCGATGGCGGAGAATCCAGAATAGCAGCCAAAGGGGACCCCACCGCGTCGCGCCGCTCAACCATCCGGCGACAACGAACAGTGAGATACAGCCCCGGCACGCGACTTCACCGGCAACCTTCTCCGCAAAACCCTGCGCGTCGCCAAAGAGGGGATGTAAACACTGGTGCGCGCTCTACAGATCCGCGAAGGTCATTGTTACAGGATATTCGCCAACGAGAAGAAGGCGCCTCTAATCACACCGCCATCGGCCAGATTGCTCGCTTCGAAGCTTCACTTGCAAGGGGCGACCCTCTGCACGACCGAAACGAAGAACTCGTGCATGACCAAGCCACGTTTCGTAATCGCATGGAGAGTGAAAACGCGAACCTGCCTCTGACCAATAACCGCGCACGCACTGCTGAACTTTCAGGACCACGTGACGACTCGTTGGACCAACATAACTTCGAAGCTTTCATAGAACGATCGGCCGGCTTTCGCTCTCCTGCACCAAGATACATGCCTACCCCACCCTATACTTCGAGAGGATCACCAATCCAGAGTCCGGTTCATAGGTACAACGACCGGCCAGCTAGAGCCGCATATACACCAGGCTTCCCACCTGCTCATCGCCTTGAGCACTTTGATGTAGAGTTGCGACGTTCAGAGCGTTTGGTAGATCTTACGGCATTGGCCGCCCGGATACGCGACCTGCAAGCTGTCGAGAGATACCGCCATGATAGCGAGCTGGACTCGATGCTGTCCAGTGTCAACTCAATGATCACACGCGGCGGTAGTCAGTTATCACAAGAATATCTTCAGACTGAATCCGATGTTGTTGGCGCTATCAAGGAAAGAGTGGAAGTATTAATATCAAGGGCCATCCTGAATCGTGACCTCAACACTATCATCCCTGCACGGCGCCAAAGTCGTCGGGAAAGGCGAATCCCGCATTCGCACTTTGATGCCTTACAGCGGGATGATCTAGACGGGTTAGGCGATCGAGAGCGGAGTTTCAGCCCTGAAGGTGTCAGCTGGGAACCAATGCTAACAAATATCACTCCAGACGACCGAATGCCAAGCGCGCATTCCTCCTTTGACTCTGCTACCACATCCGCTTCTTCCTTCGGCTCGCTGTCTTCTTCTTCCTCTTCTTCTTCGTCTTACGGAACCCAATTCACAGCGCCTTCATCATCTGTTAGCGTCGAGCCTTGTCCAGCCATGGAGCCTAGCACTTCACAAGGAGGCTTCTCCGAGGAGCCAATGGTCGAGCCATCATCTCTACGTCAAGTTTACGGTCTGGCAGACTCTCCTCTCCCTTCGCGCCGGCATCTGGACAGGATCGAGTCACTGTCAGCAAGGTTAAGCCGCCAGCAAGCGCGAGATGAACACACCGCACGACATCGCCGCACCCGGGAACGGGAGGCAGAGCTGCAGAGGCTCGAAGCAACTCTACATCGACTGGAGAGACAGATTGAAGAAGAAAACCTTTCGGTCCCGGGCGCGCCGCGACTGGGTGGTGGCGTACGCGCTGGACGCGAACGTTTATGATTGATCTGCCTTTGCCTTCTCACATTTGTCATAAAATCCCTTTATGGAAAATAGATCTTACCTAATAGGGCACCAGAGCCTTCTACTCTGAGATGAATGTAGTCGAAATGCATGGAACATATATGGCAGATTGTATACAAGAGATTTGGGGGACGGAAAGATCGCTTTGCCGCCCCTTTTGGGAGTGAGAATTGAATTCTCTATGAGGGCGCTCTAGCTCCGTCCATCACATGTATCCTTGCTACCTTGAATGAGAAGCGCTTCAAGACTGCGCTTCCGGCTTCCAATTGTCGTCCTCTTCACTCAAGACCACTTCTTGGACTTCCAATCTGTTGTCCACGATCTCTCTCCCATTGACCAGATCATTCTCGTCAGCTCTTCTCTCCGCCTCTACTTCGTCTTTTGCAATGCCCGCTTTCACGTGTCTTGCCACCAACCTTCTCCTCGCAATCTCGAAATCCACTTCTACAAACCAGAGCTCGTCCATCAACAGAGCAGCTTCTTTCCATTCGCCTTTGTTCAGGCTGAGATAGTTACCTTCGAATACAACGATTTTCGCAGTTGGGTAGATGGGAATGTCACCATGGACAGGATCCTTTACGGCATGGTCGAAAGACGGGGCATATTGCGTTTTCGTCTCCGCAGCGAGCGGTTCCTTCAAAATTTTGACTAGCTGGTGGAAGGAAGAAGCATCAAAAGTGAAAGCAGCTCCGCGGCGGGAATGGGCCGTTGAAGGGTCAGGCATTGCGGACAGCTGTTTACGAGAGAGATGGTAACCGTCCATTGGGATGAACGTTGCGATTGGTGTGTATGTACATCCAGGAGCCTTTTCATCGTGGATGTGATTCAGTCGAGAAACGACAAGGCTAGCAAGGGTCGTCTTGCCTATGGGCCTTCAGTCACGCTCAAGGTGGAACGAGATAATTTCGAGATTGCAAGGCTTACCAGATCCTGGGATGCCTGATAGAGCAATCAAAAGTCGCTTTGACGTGGGTAATTGCTCGTACTTTGCTTTGAACCGTTAAAGGTGTGCGCTGGGATTTCTTCGCCTCGGCTTACCCCACGTCTTCTCGACCAAACGAACAACTTGATCCTCCATGGTTGTGACGATGTCGAAGCCTCTCAAAGTTAGCTAGCAGTAAGTAGCAACAGCCCGTATCTGCGATGGATGATTGATGTGGCGAGACATCCCTACTATTAATGGTCGCACCGGGCATCAAACCCCCACTAAACTTAGTTGGGGGGGTATGAATGGCTCCACAACTCGTTAAGTCTGAAAGACGGACTAGCGTGGTACGAGTAGCTCTAGCAAAGTGGTAGTTGTATAACATCCTAGATTCTGCAGGGTCGTTCGCGTGTAGACGGCGCGCTGGGAAACTAATATATTTTCTGTCACGGCTTGAACACTGTGGAGAGACCTGCCAACCGCCTCAAGGAAATGTACCATTCAAACGCAGTCAGCTTACATTCGACTCGCATAAAAGCTGTCCAAGCCTTGAGGAGCCCATAGAGGATTTTTGGGTGACACAGGCTACCCTTTCCGCGAACGAGTGCTCGTTGTTCTTCGAAGACAGTGAGGCTGCAATAGCGTGCAAGGATCAGAAAGCTTCTAGCAGGCCCCTCTCGCGTCTGCAGGTTCTCATCTAAGCTTCTAGTAAGATCGTTTGTCTTTAGTATGAGAAGAATGATCCGTGGCACGTCTCCTAATAGCTGTACTAGCTCTTGCAGCATACCTTCAGCCATGGCTCCGGATATGGTTTCCTTTTCCTTGTCTGTCCTCTTCGACGCAATGGATTGCGTGGCAGTTTCATAATCACGCCCAGTGATGACGCTTGCAAAAAGAGGGAACTGGTCGTCTTTGATACCTGCAACCCGGTTCGAGTATTCCCTCATCTTTGGCTCGTCGGCATCGATGACAGCAAGCCATAGCTTCGCATAGTCTCGTCGCAACTGTAAGGGAATATCTCGATACAAGCCGTGATCATAGAGAATAATGTCGAAGTTGTGCCTTCGGCTTTGTGCATTCCTTCGAATAGCAATGTTGCCACCGTGGGGATCACAATGGAGAGGCGTGTCACCAAATATCATTTCATTGAATATGTGTGCAAGGGCTGCTGACACCTCGTCGCGGTCAATACCACTGCTGTCAAGGTACTCGAGGTCGTCGATTCTGTGTCCGGAAATGTATTCCATAACAAGAATACGCTTCGAACACCATTTCACATCTGGGACAACCAAAGGGGTGTTGATCTTTGTTTCGAAGTGTCTTTTTGTTTGCATTGCGAAATTTCCTTCCAAGGCAAAATTCAGCTCCTGTGGTAAGGAAGAGTCCATCTCTTGCGACAGCCACTGAAGGTCATATGCAGGGAAGAACCATTTCAAGATACGGAATGTGGTCCGAGTGAGGATTAAGTCCAACGGCACCCATTCCTCGAGCACTGGATGTTGGACTTTGACCGCTACTTTCTCTTCACTACCCTTCAATGTGGCCAGATGAACTTGAGCTAGGGATGCTGCAGCCACTGGATCCCTGTCAAATGATTCGAACATGTCACCAACAGACTGCTTGGTATCTTGCAAGAGCAATCCTTCAATCGATTCATACGATGACACAGGACAGCGGTCCTGGAGGGGAATGAACGTTGTGGTCCATTCGCTCGGTAGCAGGTAGTCCATACTACTGAGATGCTGGCCGAGCTTAATGAATATAGAGCCGTTCTGCTCCATAGCCTTAAGAGTACGTTCGGCACATCGTTTATGGCAAGCACCAAGCTTGACCTTTCGCTCTTCATCACTCCCAAAAGGTGCATTCAGGGTCTTTCGGTAGCTATAAAAAGCGTCAGTGGATCATTCGTTTGGATGTTCTAAGAGTGAGAGCCGACTCTAATATACACCGAAGTAGCGTACTGGCCACTCGCCCAGTCCTTTGAGTCGCAGAAAGACCATGCAGGATCCGCTGTCGAGGAGTTTCTGCAACGAAATAGACTAGTCCAAAGAGAAGGAATGTTCCCGTAACTGTTATAACAAGCCTATTCTTGTAGCCTCTGGAGAGAGACGAACCCAAAGGGTTCGTGGCTCGCTCAGTAACATTGTGGATGTAGTGCCTCTTGAAGCGACCTGCACCTCTGATTCGCAAACGATCTCCACTTTTGAGGGCAAACGAGCCCAACCTGCTCATTCTCTGCGTGACGACATTGGCTTGCGTTGAAGATCTTGAAATACAACAATTGACTAACCGGACACAATTGCTTCCGTGAAAGGAGTGACAGGCAAGCCTAGGAAACGAGGTGCACAGGTGGTGGAAAAAGTACCCGAAACGGGAAGCTAAGGATTGTCAAAGTTCAGTCTGAGCTCGACCAACTTCACTCCTATTAGCACCCTTGCTCTCACCCCCCGCGTCACCGTTACAGATCTATGGAACTATTAAACTGTGCTCGGCTCCCTGCTAGGACTGGCTTGGCCAAAACTGCATTTGCCACAAGGCTTTAGGGTTCTGCTTGATACGTCTGCTCGTGCAGTTGAGAACACGGCCGGCAAACCGTGAGCAACAAGTGAGATTCTGTGTTCGGTACTAGTATTATTGAAATGAGTCCCAAACCTATGCGCGGTGGACGACTGCATGACTTGAACCCTCTCAAGCGCCACAATCTGACCAGTCGTGCTGTTGCTGTCCCCGCTATTGGTATTATCATGGGAACCTTGCTGTTCATCTACGCGCGATCCTCAATTTACGCTGCTAAATGGAATGCCAAAAACCATCGAGAGGCGGATGGAGGTCAGATCTCCTGGCGAAAAGAAAGCCAGAGGCGACACGGAGTTTTGAAGAAGCCGGACGAGGCTCTCAAGCTGAGAGACTTGATTAAAGGGCCGCAGGAAGAAAAGATTGGTGAGACGAAGCGGGACTTCCAACCATCTAAAGAGGAGGAAGCAGTCCGAGCTAGGCGATTTGATCATGGTGGGATCCGGCAATGAAAGGCTGTTTGCAGACGAACATCGATTTATCGTAAATGATCGTCAGTGAAACTGGATGACTCTAATTAGGCGATCCTGACTATGAGTGCTTCTTCAATGCGTAAATTCAGAAACAGAGTGCTACTTGAATCGCTTCAATTTTGTGGGCCAGATTGGAACCAATTTAGAGTAAATCGCGCCAGGGAAATAGCTTTATGTACATAGAGTATAATCCCAAACAATTTCGCAATTATTGTGGCTTGGAGACACCTTGCGGGCAACGCATCGCCTCAGAAGACTCCTCTCTGCAAATGCCAAAGATAGACCATGTTGCAAACACCGGCCGTTTCCGTCAACGAAAGATTAGCTACCTTTTTGCTTGCAATCTCTAGATCACTTCGCTGTTCCCTGACTGTCGATAAGCATTAGGAAGGAGCATCTCCTCTAGTGCCGTCCAGGTCGTCGTTATCACGCTGAAGGTAGAAGAAGGTCTTTTTCAAGTATTCAAAGGTCAGAAGAGTTGTCATGGCAGATGGCACCGCTCGAATTAGATTTGTACCAAGGCCAGCATAAAAACCCCTCCATCCTTCTTCTACATAGATGACTTTGCATGTCTGCCAGGTTCCCTTGTTTTGAAACGCTGCGACCATCGGTGAGGCGAGGCCTGTTGGCCTGCCATAGTGCCCTGCCGTAGTAACCTTGGCACCGTGGAGTGAGGTATCGGATGAAGGCGGCATGCTCGACCGTTGTTGAGTTTGGAGTCTAGTACGCACAACTTCGTGAGGATAGGTTGCAGTACTGGCGCAGACTTTACTTAAAAAAACAGCTAACGCCAACCCATAAAAATGATGACTTCGATCTTCGTCTGACTCGCTTACCCCTTTGCCTAGCCCTGTGAACCTTTCTTTGAAGACTTCATACAAGGGGAATTGGACCGCCACGTGTGCTAAGCCGAGAAGAGCAGGGGTCAAGCCAGAGTAGAAGGACATGATACCTTCATGGAGGTACATTTTCCGAGCAGCATCCATGGTGTTACGATAGTGCCACGGAGCCTTCGAATGAGCTCTTTCAGATCTTGAGCTGGATTGCGACATGAGCCTGGTTTTGATGACCCATATTGGATTGGTAGCTAGTGTCGAGCAAGCACCACCACTTAACGAAGCATAAACATTCGCGAGAAACCAATTATCTATGATGTTGTTAGTAAACGGATTCTAGAATACCTGCGCAAATACGCCCACCGGTCTTTGTCCTAAAGAATGCCTGAGTTTTGTTGTATACGGTCAGGTAGACTGCCCATGTGGGTATATAGCCAAGGAGCATCGGCCCCAGACCTCTGTACATCCCCCTGATGCCATCTTCCTTCCAAATGGTCGAGGCTGAGCCCGCAATTCCTCGATATGCAGCTGTAGTGACCTGAACCCCGTCTCTGGGTTGCCGAAAACCACCTTGCGCTTGTAACTTGGTCTTTATCACGTCCAACGGACAACTGACTATACCTGCAACAGCTCCTGAAACTCCACCACATATGGGAACAACAGATTCGGACGGAAACCGCCGAGCGAGGTGTTCCAACCGTTCGTACGCGGGGCTGACGATAGGATTCTCTGTACCTCGAGCTGAAATTGGCGTCGGAGAGTGGCGGTCGAAGGACATTGCAAGTTAGACGTGCCAATGCATCTGGGCGAAAGGGATCGAGGATGAGGAGTTCGTAGGTATTGTGATACTGCTCTGGAGCATCCTGGAGCGAACCCCGCAGCGCTTGTGAAGGGAGGCTTGCTAGCGCTAGCAGAGATCCATGATTGTGCCCTTGGAGGTGGTGTTTACTTGACCTTCTGCTTCGAAGAAGCCCACTGAATGGCGCCTGAGAGCGGAGAGGTTCTTCGGCAACAGTACAGTCCGATGTGTTACATGTAAGCTCTCTCCTCGCCGGACGAACAGTCGAAGTTGCGGTGCGGGAGCGGGTAGAGTAACCTTTTATGTATGAACATCTAAATGCCCCCGATTTCCTACCTCTATGCTGTGAGTCTTCACTTCGGTCCCCCACACCGTAACCTGCTCGACACATGCATAACTCTTAGTGAGGCCCTACGGAAGATGTCGGCACCTTCATTGACAAACTTTATCATCCGACGACCATGGTTGAAGCGGTGGATGATGCCCCTCGCAAACTGGTATGCCGACGCTGCTGGATATCGAAAACTCGGGTTGAGGTAAATAGGCAATACTGCCCAGCGCGAACATCAATTGCTTAAGCTTAGCTTCATTCAGAGCGGACGACCTCATTCCTGAAGAAAATGATACTGTCATGCTTGCACTAAAGCGCCTGCCACCAAAGGAGGCTTATGACCGTGTTTTCAGATTAAGAAGAGCTTTCCAGGTACTGCGAGCTATTTGCAAACATTTAATTTGAATCTAACATATTGTTGCAGTGCTCATTAGCTCATCAGCTGCTACCTAAAGACCAGCAGACCAAGGCCGACGAGGTATGCTATTGCTCCCTTCATCTTGCAGGCCTACGTTTTGACTTTCTAAAAAGGACTACCCATACCTAACGCCAATCATCGAAGAGATTGAAGCCGAGTCCAAAGAAAGGGACGATCTTGAGGCTATGGTAATTAACAAGAAAAAGCCAGCATAGTAGGGTTACTACTCGTTGCATGTTTTGCGCGAGTTAGTGTATGTTCCGAGTCTACTTAATAGCATGATGGCACCAGGAAGCAAGATCCGCAACCTGCCAAGGCGTGCAATACGTTGCTACAATTCTTCCACAACATTAACGTCCACGCCTTCCACACCTGTTGATCGTGTTAGTCCTATGCAATACACTTTGTTCGGAAGCCATCTACAAGGGACCTTACGCCACATGTACCACATAAACACGCTCCTGACACACATCAGCTCCGTCAATTTGACACACAGAACCCACGACTTACCGATACGGCGCGAATTTTTCGGCAATTTTCAGCATATCCTGTTCGGACATGTACTTCCACTTCCCGCCACCTTTTGCCTTGAGTTTGCTAACATCTTTACCTATGAAGGCAGCCATGCCCCGTCTATCTCTGCGTCAGTGCTTGACTACCCGTTCGAGCAATGCATTTCTCACTGCACACCAAGATCTCCCACTGAGAAAATATCCATTCGTTTCAACCCAAAGCAAGCAAACATCTCAACACTCCAACGGCCCAGACCTCGCACTGCTGTCAATTTTTCCATTATCTCGTCGTCACTGGCGTTGATCAACATTGCAGCGCTTAGCTCACCCGAAGCGAATTTGGTGGCTAGGCCTTGGATGTACTCTGTAGCAGGGAATGATCAGTGTCCCGCATCCAGCTAGTACATAGAAGGGGCCTTGTCCTACCTGCCTTTCTCTCGGAAAGACCGGCCTGACGCAAAAATTGAATGCTGCATGAAGCAACTTGCTCCGGCGTAGGAAATTTCTGCTCGTCTTCATCTTGAGCATCTGACCGTGCTGGATAGAAAAGTCCGATAAACTTGCGCTTGATTGATGAAGCAGCAGCACCGGACACTTGCTGGGCCATGATCCCACTTGCAAGACTTTTGAAAGGGTCGCATTCTTCGGTCAATCCTTCTGGAGAGAACATCCGACAATGGTGCTTCTCAACAATGGGCTTCAGTCTGGCATCTGCCTTAATGATGTGATGGCAAGCTTCCTCAAGGATATGGCCAGTCGTTGTCGTAGGTCTCGGGAGACCACTCTTAGATGGGGAAACACCAGCCGTCTCTCTCGTGTACGCTAACAAACGACTGCCTTTCGGGGTCACTAAGGGAACGTTCGTGCGATGAGGCTCTGCAGGTCTATCGAGTGATCTGACGCCAGTTCCAGCTCCCTTGCGCGTTGCAGGCAGCTCTTCGGGAGTTTCAGTTCGAAGCCTCTTAGCAAACGGTCTTTGGACTTGTATAGCTGCTTTGCGTTTTGGCCCGGAAGACGAAGGTACGTTCATAACCCGAGCTTTTGATGAACGAGAATGAACTTGACTCGCTACAGCTTCGGTCCTCGGAGCTTCTAGGGTTCCCACATCTGAACCCTGTATAGAGCTTCTTGTTGTACGTTTCGTTGTCATGCTGCAAGGGCTCAGTGACGATTTCAAAGATCTTTGCACAAGCCTCCCGAATCATTGAGTACTTTATGCGATCAACTCGGATGCCAATCCAACGAATCAGAAGGTTGCTCTGAACAGGATTCGAAGCCAGAATACCGGACAAGTAGAGATGGCACGCATAAAATCAATGCCACAGTAAAGTACCACGGTGTAGGTCACAGCAAGATGCATCAGACTAGCTTCATACGCGTGTGAAACAGTTGTTTAGGCAGATGAAGCGCACACAGGAATTCATGTGACGGGCGTCATCTTGCTAGCCCAGCCGAGATTGAGGCTGTTAGTAAGCAGTCAGGGGTCCTTCCTTTAGCGGAGATCACACCTGCTAAACGATTAGTTCCCTTCGGGACCAAATTACATGCCAAAGACGGTCGTTTCATCGGCATCTTGCTGGTCCTGCTGCTTTTGTCGATCTCTCTTTACTAGACGTTAAAGGGGCTATGGGAAACCTTGACCTTGACCCTCATATACAAATGCTTACGTGGTTTGGGAAATGTCGGCAGTAACAGACATCTGGCGCAGACAGTGGGACGGAGTGGCAAGGAATACGAGCTTTGGCGGCAAGTCTGGATCGATTTTGGGAGTCCTGCACCCTCGTGACTTATGCGACCAACTGGCAACAACTCCACACCAAAAGATTTGTCTCAGTGCTTTTCTACCAACGCTCGTCAAACGGATAGTCGGCCGCGGGGCATGTCGCTCGGCTCTCGATCTCAAGCCGGTGCGCTACGGCATGTAAGTTATGTTATCATTTAGTAGCGCAGTGGCTCGAACGTGGCAAATTCGGGAATATAGAGACGAGTGAATATAGGACAAGATCCGTGTGGTCCATGGGCTCAACAGACATCGTTGATGCCTCAACGGCGAATGTGACATTCCTCGATTTCATGCAAAAGCAGAGCTTTGTGACTATGCTCCCAGTATTTGGAACAAAAGCGCCGCTTCCTTGTGGAGGCGCGTTTTATGAGTATGGATTTAATGATAGCAATCTCACACACGCACACTCCATCTACCTTACTCTTTGAGCACACAAGAAAACCTGCTGGGGGGTCAAGTGCGATAGCGGGACGCCTGTCCAATCAACAGGGGTGATAAGAGGCCGGAATGGGGCAGTCGATGGCCGCTAGGAAGATACAGCGTCAATGTAGTCAGACTAGTGCTAGTCGTTGACCTCAAACTCTCGGAGTGGCCCAGATGTGCTGATGTGGGTTGGTACTCGCAACTTGGAGCGGACGCTTAGGACTCTTGCCGAGTAGTACATACAATCACTAGTAGTAGTCATGGTAGGGAAAGCTGGTAGCATATCAATCTTACAATTTACGGGCAAAAAGCAAACCCAGCAGCGTCAACCCTAAACACGCCCTAACCCCCTTTCTGGCCGCCGAGCCAACGCCAATTCTTTTTTTTTCTGGAAATACTCCTGCCCCCCAGAACCGCCCGTGTCCATTTTTCATTCCACTTCCAACGAACGACTTCCACATCGTTCCTGCCTCTCGTTCTTCACGGCATTTTTTGTTGCCATCTTCATTGAGTCGCGCCTTCCTTGAGGTTGGGTTCCTCAGGTAGCAGCTCTCAACTACTTTAATTCGCGCTTGTTTGGGTTTTTTCCTCCTTCTCTACACTCGCTCCAACAAATCTCTTAGAGACTTCATCAACTTTTTACCCTCTCCCCATCCATCATCTACGACATCGATCAGCGAGCCATCATCTCACTACATCAGTCGTAGTCCTATCCCAATTCTTTCCCAACGTGAGTCAATGCCTCTCGGAAGCTTGCTCAACGGCCCCGTGTTTACTTTGACAACCCTCCACCATCCCTCAATCAGCAATCACATTCATACATGAATGCAATGCTAACATACTTATCATAGTTATTATCATAGACGCATAATACACGCTATGGCCATCATAACATACCTCCTTCCGACTATTGCGTTGGCAGGAATTGCAATTGGTACGCCACCTATCTATGGCTCCTGCTAAAAGCTCTACGGCATTGGTTTCACAAAGACATAAACTGACGGTGTCGTTCCTCAGCACAATGCAGTAATAGTGCTACATTGACCATTACAAAGTCCGCTGATGCCGGAGCGCTTGCGTCTTGCACTACCTACAGCGGCTCCGTGGCCATTCCTACGGACGTCTCGGACGCTCAAGATTCCAGTGGCCACAATGGTCTTTCAATAGAAGGTGTTGAGGAGATATCGGGCAATGTAACTGTCAACAATGCCATCAACCTCGCCAGCCTTGCATTTCCAGACCTCAAGTCGGTCAGCGGTCTACAGCTCGGCGGCTTGACCGTTCTCTCCGAACTGAGTTTGCCTCAAATAGAAAGCATTGATCGGATGAACCTCACTGCTCTCCCCGCCTTGCAACAGTTCTCCTTTGGTAACACAGGGGTTACCGAATCGCAGAGCATTCTGATCACCAATACCGGCTTGACGACGTTAAGGGGACTCGATAAGCTAGATTCCATAAACAACTTCAACGTCAACAATAATCCGGGTCTGCAAAATGTCAGCCTTAGTGTCTCAAGCATCAAAAACGCCATTAGGATTGAGGCTAACAATGGAGACCAAAACGGAACGGAGGCGTCCTTTCCCCAACTGGAGACGGCCATGAACATGACATTCCGCAACTGCAGCTCTGTTTCGCTTCCTTCGCTCACCAACGTCAGCCAATACCTTGGGTTTTATGGAAACTCTTTCGAGTCTTTCGCCGCCCCTAACCTGACGACAACTGGAGGTTTGGTCTTTGTCGACAACATGGCCTTGACCAACATCTCTATTCCCGGCCTGACCACGATCAACGCAAGCTTCCAAATTGCGAACAACACTAATCTCGAGAAGATTGATGGTATCCAAAAACTCTCGGTCGTCACTGCTTCCTTTGATCTTAGTGGCAACTTTTCAGAGTAAGTTCAATTTCAGTCATCTGCAGCATAGATAGCTAACTACCCTCCTTCAGACTTGATCTACCCAACTTGAGCCAAGTCAGAGGTGCTTTCAATCTGCAGACATCAGCCGAATTTGACTGCAAACCATTTGAGCAAGCCAGGAAGACTAAGATTAAGGGCAAGTACCAATGTGCCGGCGAACAGTCCAAGCCAGGTGGTCAAGGCACCAAGCCCTCCGGGACCAGCAATAGTGCAAAGGAGAGCTCCGCAGCAAACGCTCTCAACATTCCTGCCGTCGTTGGTGGTTCTTCCCTCATCGCCGGTCTACTTCAAATTGTGTTGTAAATGAGGAATAGTGGCCACAAACTCTTGAGCTTCGGCGCTAGCAGTTATCTTAGCGAACAAAATTTTATTGCATGATGGGTTACTGGGTTTACAGGTGCGACTTTCATTAGACGACCGTGTGGACAGAGCATCAGTTTGACAAGACCCATGGATCTCAGCAGAATGATCTGGTGCTTAGAGCACCGTGGATAGATTGCTTAGTCAAATGTGGTTCTTCAAGTCTACAACAGCTCTCTGGCGTTGCAGTGGCGAGGTAGGCTTGCGACTACATGCATTCCCGGTGTCTTGGTCTGGCTTTTCATATTTGGCTGAGGCCATGCTCTGATCCGAACGGTCATTGACCCGGCCCAAGCAAAAGAAAAGAATAGCATCTAATAATATTACCGAGTGTCTTACATTTTGGCCAGCTAGAGTGCAGTCCGTTTCCTCGAGTCTCATTCTCGTAGACCCGTCGTTTGCTCTGCCTACGTTACCTCAAGCATTTTCTAGGTCTATATAGACATGCTCCTTCTCAAAGCAGAAATTTGCTATGTCGTGTGATAACCTCACAATCAGCTCGATAAAAGATCAAAGCTCTTTGATATTGCAGTTCCCTGCATATTGTGAAGAGTGATCGGATTCTCGCCTAATAGAGAAGGATATCAGATGTCAATTGTTGCTTCACGATCCCGAGTGGTCTGCAAAACGGCAATTGTATACTCTACTGTTTAAAGGGCTACTCAGCCTTATTAATATATCTGTAGACTGCGATTGCTAGGCTTCACTACTATAGCTGCCTGAGTCATATACCTCTTTACGAACTCTTTACACTCCAAGGCCGACACTTTCCTGATAAGAGACGTGTATGTTGCAAATACAATCGAGCAAATCAACATAGAGGGCGTTATGATAAGCATCGAAAGTCGCTTACCTCCTTTCAATGGTTTTCTTACCTGTGTTGGGGTACATATTGCTCAGGAAATCACCTACAAGAAAGAATGGTGATCCATTATGATGGTTTTCATGCGTGATGCGTGATGCGTGATGCGTGATGCGTGATGCGTGATGCGTGATGCGTGATGCGTGATGCGGGCGTGTACTGTATTGTGCAAGTCGCGGTACGGGTCCAAGCTCAACCCTAAATTTGATTTTCGAATTTCACCCGCCCAGCAAGAGCAGTTGCGAACAGTCGACATTTTCTGGCCAGGTACTATTGTCTCTCGCAACTCTTGCGAAATATGCGTCTATATCTTAGGTCAACTTAATCCTACATCGTCCCACAAATCGCCAAGACGGACGTTAACAGCTCCGCCTACTCGCTCTCGTGTCCCATAAAGTCCTGGCAGGGCGGTCCCCAACGCCATGCTACTTCCTAAGGGGGGCGTCACATGGAAGTCTGCCAGAGCCCGTTTGCCTCCTTACAGGGCCGTGTTACATTTCCTGAACAGATCAAGAGCGCTCACAGGCATTGCCATCTTCATTATTATACTGATATTATGGGGGGGCTTACGTACTTCTTCCCGTGAGATGCAGAGGTACATGCTCGAATGAAAACAATTGAGGAGAGCGAGGATTAGAACAGTGCACTGACTATTCTGCAAAATTAGATTCTACTGCTGGGGCCCTTCGAAGCCGCCGATGGCAATGTCCATTAATGAACAAGCTCAATGGCATCAACATCTGCAGACGCCAGTCTTATTCAACCATCATGCTCCAATGGAGGTCGATTCGGCCTCTGTACACAGCGTCGATCTGAACGGTATAGACTCAACGCCGAGAGCACGACTCAACGAAGAGCGTGTCCTTATCCTCACCCCCTTACGCGACGCTGCACCCTATCTGCCAAAATATTTCGACCTCCTCTCTGAACTCACATACCCTCACGATTTGATAGATTTGGCATTCCTGGTTGGAGACTCCACCGACGACACGCTGGCAGTCTTATCGTCGGAGCTGGACAGGGTTCAGAAGCGAACAGATAAGATTCCATTTCATGATGCTCTCATCGTGCAGAAAGACTTTGGGGCTATTGTGGGAATGGACGTTTCGGAGAGACATGGTTTTGAAGCTCAAGGCCCTCGACGAAAAGCAATTGCGAGGGCCAGGAATTATCTGCTCTATACCGCCTTAAAGCCGACGCATTCGTGGGTCTATTGGAGAGACGTGGATATTCAGGACAGTCCATCAAAAATCTTGGAAGATTTCATGGATCATAATAAAGATATATTAGTGCCCAGTGAGTCAGGAGAATTACAATGTTGAGTTCATTCAGCCACTGACTTTGCAGACATTTGGTTTCACAGGTATGAGAACGCTCGCGACATTGAAGGAAAATGTGAGTTCTATTCTAGCTACACCGACTCTTCAATTACGAACTTTACTAAGCAGCTTTAGTCGATTACAACTCGTGGATCGAGTCCGATCAAGGCCGCAAACTTGCAGATTCGCTTCCGAAGGATACTGTACTGGCCGAAGGTAAAGCTCCGATCAGCACAAAAACGCTCCTTTTTTACCCCTGCTTAATCTTTGCAGGTTATAAAGAGTATAACACCAAACGAAAATATCTTGTCCAATTTGGCGATTGGCGGAATAACAAAGACGAGGAGATAGAATTGGACGGCATAGGGGGCGTAAACATCTTGGTGAAAGCAGATGTGCATAGATCGGGTAAACTTCATCCCACAAGATTTCACACACTCCTCGAATCCGCTGACAGCTACTCTAGGTATCAATTTCCCCTGTTATGCATTCGAGAACCAAGCGGAGACCGAGGGATTCGCGAAAATGGCAAAGAGAGCCGGGTATCAGGTGGTCGGCCTACCCAATTACGTGGTTTGGCACATTGATACAGAAGAAAAGAAAGGCAACCTAGGTAGTCGACCAGCATGGAAAGGAGCTGAAGGGTGAACACTGGGAATAGCAAGGTTAGAAAGTGACACCCTCCTAGCGCCGTGCTTTGCGTTCCTGGGTCGCGCTGTTGTGCAAAGCGAGCACTTTGCCAGTCAGCAAGTCAACAACCTCTCAAGATTGGGAGGCATGATACGACGAGGAAACTAATAATGAGGCTCTTACACATTCGATTTCCATATGGCGTTCATCCGATGAATGGACAACTGGGAAAAGGGTTTCCATGCGCATTGGCTTCTCTTCCTGCCCGGTGGCTTTGACTCTTTCTCATTGCTGTCTCGTTCGGCTAGAGATTGCTTTTACATTGGACAAAGAAGCACATGTACTGATGCGACTTTTCTTTCAGACTCAAAGGCCTCTGTGTACATAGACCCGATTGCCTACGAGGCTGCGACATCTCATAATTATATTGGAGTGGCGACAATGGAATACCAAATTACAGCCTCGGTTGAAACGTTCATCACGCCTGTCGAAAGGCCAAGGTCTGCAGAGCAGATATCATAGCATAAAACACCATTGTCGGTGTGGTTCCAAGTAACAAGCGGCAGAGAAGAGATTTGCCATTTGAACCCTGCTCCTAAGCATTTCTGAGCATACTTGCTCCCTACTCGTAGATTCCGGCTTCAAACCTCCCTGTATCAAAGAATCTTGCGGTAATGGTGTTCCCGTTGAAGATCCTCGATTCCAGCGCATTCACTGCCTACGGTATATTAACCCGAGTACTCAGAATTATGGTGCTCGTGAATACTAACCCTCAAGGCGGACAATTGGCTTGTGAATTTGACAAAGACGGAAGCTTGTACAGAGTTGTTTCTGTTGATGAACACTCGTTCCACACGTCCATACTGTAAAAGTCAGGTCTAGTCATAATCTGCACACGAATGGGGATTACCTTTTCGCCACACTCATCTCCAATTTCCTGCATCAAGCCGCCATCACCTCGGGCAATCTCCTCGTCCACGTCCATACTGTCAAGCATTCCCCTCAAAACGATTACATCGCTCATAGTTCCAAACTTGCCCTCCTGAGCGGCGTCTGCACCGTCTTTCTTCTTGCCTCCGATAATTTTCCCCATGCCTCCTGGACCCACAAATCCGCCACCTTCAGAATCCGGCTTCTTTTTTTGCTTTTCAAGCTGTACCCGCAAAGGTGCCGTTATACCTGCGCCACTGACTCCAAGCCCAGACCCTTTAGACCATCCATACTTAGACATCAGGCGCTCTGCAAACCCCTTTTGGCCGGGTCGCAGAGAGCGGGGCGTGTCTTCCTCCGCTTGAGATATCTCAGGCGCCTGATCTTCTTCGTCGATGGCGTTCTGCAACTCGGCTTCTGAGGCAGGAATATCTGGGGGAGGTGGGGGAAGATTGTAGCGCACAGGCGCCTTGGAGATGCTCGGCTCACTGGGAGCAGTGCTGGTAGCAGGAGTGTTTCGAGATGATGTTGATATGGAAGCAGCAAGAGGCGGAACAAAGGAGGGTCTAGGCTGCTGAGCTCTAGATGGAGGCTCGTCTGCTCGTTGAGAAAATTGCATTCGTCTCAAGTAAACATCTTCTCCTGTCGCATCACCCGATGGTTGTACGATTTCTGGTGGAGGTGGCAGGGGAAACTGCTCGAAAGTAGGCGGTGGTGCGAACGAAAGCTGAGTGGGTGGTGCAAAGCGTTCTGGTTCATCATTAGTAATAGGTGTTTACAGTTAAAGAGAAACATACTTGGCATCCTTGCATCTGCCGCTTCGCTATCACTACTGTAATCACTTGAGTGCCGCTGGACCCTTCGATGGGCGTATAGCCTGTCTTTCCACTCTCGAGTCTCTACGAATTTTTCGTCGCTATTCTTGTAGTCCTCGTATACATTTGGTCTGGACGGGTCGTAGATGTCATCCCAATTCTGCGCAACATGCGCTTCCTCTTTGTTCTTCTTGCGCTTCTTCCTGCCTCCTCTCTGCCGCTTCTCGACCGCGTAGAAGCCATTCACATCATCCTCATCACCTTCTGCCGTCCAATCCGCCAAAGTTGTCTTTGCGGGCGCTCTCGCTGCTGCTCTGCTTGTTTCAGCATTGGCCTCACTGTTTCCACTCGCTGATTGTGTGACAGAGACTCTTTGGGCTGGCAATTTTGCTTTGGGCTTCTGAGCAGAGACCTGCGGTCGTTTGGTTGGTTGAAATCGTAAAGCGGCTGTTTATAACAAAGATCGCAGAAACCGTGAGCCAATCCATCTCACAAAAGTGATCATGCTTCAGATAGAAGCAGACTGATATCTACCAGAACTTATCTGTGATTTTTCTGTGGCCAGTGAGTCTTGCTGCAGCTCATCTGACTGGGATTGCTTGTAAACTACGGGGGCGCTCGAAATCGTGCCCGGGGCCGATTCAGCGGTTTTTGAGCCGAGCAAGTTGGCGTAGAGAGACAAGCCTGAGCGGGATGTCTTTACCGCATCATCAGAAGCCATTCCGTACTGGCGTTGCGAAAGAAGAGTAGAAGAAAGTGGTCGCTGTAAATGAAACCGAAATCAGGACTGCTGAGAGAGATGTGGCATTTGAGAGATTTAAGCCTCGTGCTTTCACTACCCCCACAGTCTCAGACTTGTTTACGATGCCACCCCCTACCTTTACGTCACCGTTACACTAGCAGAGCGACCAAACAAATAGGCGTTGGCGCCGACACCTTTCCATCTTCCTTCTTGCATGACTGGAAGCTTAGCATTTGCTTGTACACACCCTGATCCCGTCCGCGCAAATCCGACGCTATGGCTACCTTGTCCACAGCTATCCCCTTCTCAGGTTCCTCCACTGCTATTATTGTTCCCAGAAAGTCAGATTCTCTGCACGTATCCCATGCCCAAGTCCGTTTCCACGTTTCCCAATTTCAGAAAAAGCTTGCAGAGGCGGGCATCGCTCCTCAGGCTGCCGTATCTATCTCATTGCCAAATTCTTATGAATTTATTGTTGCCTTTCTAGCTGTCGCTTCGCAGCGCGCCATCGCAGCGCCGCTAAATCCAGCCTACAAACAAGAAGAGTTTGAATTTTACCTTGATGACCTGAAGTCTACGCTCATTCTCGTGCCGGAAGGATCATTCAATGAAGATGGAGCTGCTGTTCGGGCTGCTCGAAAGTCGAAATCAGCAATTGCTGAGTGCTATTGGAATGGGCAGGAAGTCGTCCTTGACATGAAGCATGACGGCAAGCTGTCGAACATGCCGACTCAATCTGCTCAGGACGCGAGCTTAGATGATATTGCCTTGGTCCTTCATACCAGCGGGACCACTGGAAGGCCGAAGGCCGTAGGCAAACAGCTCATGCGACAGAGGGCGTACTCGCTAATTATGAACAGGTCCCTTTAACGCACCGAAATCTTACTCGTACGATGCGTCAGTCTGTGTTATGGTTGATATTTATGGTCGAGCGCTGACAGTAGTCCTAGAGAACATCACCGAGACTTACAGGCTCTCATCGACTGACCGCACGCTGTTGGTTATGCCTCTCTTCCATGTCCACGGACTCCTAGCTGGGTTCCTCGCCCCGCTATACTCTAAAGGATCTGTCATTGTACCTCCTAGATTCTCTGCTTCCGACTTCTGGAACGATTTCATAAAGTGCGATGCCAACTGGTACACGGCTGTACCGACCATCCATCAAATCTTGCTCCGTCATCCACGACCTGAGATTCTACCCAAAATACGATTCATTAGGTCCTGTTCATCTCCATTGTCCCCCAAGATATTTCACGAGCTGGAGGAGGCTTTCAATGCGCCTGTGCTCGAGGCGTATGCGATGACGGAAGGTGCGCACCAGATAGCTTCAAACCCACTACCGCCGGCTCGGAGGCTACCTGGCAGCGTCGGTAAAGGACAAGGTGTGGATGTTAGAGTACTGGATGCAAAAGGAAGCGAATTGGCTCGCGGCTCCGAAGGTGAAATATGTATCAGAGGCCAGAACGTGACAAAAGGCTATTTGAATAATCATGAAGCCAATCTGAGCTCTTTCACTCAAGAGCGTTTCTTTCGGACAGGTGATCAAGGTAAACAAGATGAAGATGGCTATATTTTCATCACTGGTCGAATCAAAGAACTCATCAACAAAGGCGGCGAGAAAATTAGCCCAGTAGAGCTCGACAACGTCGTCGCTCAACACCCAGCAATCTCAGAAGCGGTGACCTTTGCAATCTCAGACGAAATGTATGGTCAAGACATAGGCTTGGCAGTTGTCCTGAGAGAACGCGAACGAATAGACCATGAAGAGTTAAGAAAATGGGTCTCTATGCGGGTCGCAAAGTTTAAAGTGCCCAAGGAGGTAAGACTCCAACTCATTCAATCTTTTCCGTAAGCTGACGTTGTCTCAGGTCTTTTTCACCGATGTCATGCCCAAGACACCCACTGGCAAAGTGCAGCGAAGAATGGTCGCGGAAGTCATGCAAAGACAGCGACAGCGCAGGGCCAAGCTGTAAACAAACACGTCTTGAACAAGTGTGATTGGAGAATATAGTGATGCCATGTTTGCACCAGGCTTGTTCTTACGCGTTTGATGCTGTGCAGAGGCCGCAGAGGCGCAGCAATCCTTCCACCTCTTCCCAGTAGCGCTGATGATTAGGCAACAATATTCGGTATTCAATTGTTCGCTTCTGATTTTCTTCTTTCTGTTTATACACTACTTGAAGTAGTACTCTTTACAGCCAAGCAGAGTAGGGTCATAGTTTTTTCGGTGTTGATTCTGGCAATCAACTTGCAATCATCATCTCTTGTGATGTCTATCGCAGAAGGTCGTCACAACGGTGGTGTTCGCCGAACTCTCCGTCAGTCGTCGACGATTTCGGCAGCAATTGGATTCTTCTTGAATGTTGTGACAATCATCGCCAATGCCAGAATACGCGGTCTAGCAATCTTCGATGCCTGGGCTTTTCTCCCTGTAAGTCGCTGTCCATTTGCCCTACATTCTTGCAGCTAATTGGTATGGAAGCTCTCCTTATCGCTTGTCATCAGTCACCTTGATTTGTATCTCAACAAACGCTGCAAGAAACAGATCCCCGTCATCCTCATGTCGCTGGCCGACGCGATTGCTTTTGGAGGTTTCTTGGCAATCTTGATCGCAAACGGCGTGATTATCGAGAAGCGGAGCTCCTGGTCATGTAACAGATCTAGCCACGTGTTGCTCATGTCTTACAATTCCTTTCCGTGGATTATTTGCGCGTGAGTACAGCTCGCGATCCGGCTGCAACTCAATGGCTAATGATGTGAACAAAGCGGGGCCCACCTGTTTATGATTTTGCTAGATCTTGGGCGTCTTCACCCGGTCCAGAAGAAGATGAAGGAGTGGATCTTGGTAAACGCTACTTGTCCCGAGTGTCGACAACGCCGGGACTCGAAGCCCGGAAGCCCCAGAAGCCCTTCGGCCCAGGCATTGCTCCAAGATGATGATGACTTTGATGAGGACGCCGATTCCTTCAGAAAAGGTCCTATCAGTCTTGAAGATGATGCTTGATACCTTTCGCAGAGCTCATACCCTGTATCGTCTCTAACGGGGATGTCAATCGTGGTTCGTCGATGTTTGATGGAAGTCTCATGAGTTTGGCACGTGCCAAAATCTGAAATGATGATCTGCATCGGGTGGATATGCAAATCGCTACCTTTTAACGAGTATTGTGCTTTAGAGTAACCAACATTCAGATTGAACTTTGCCAGGGCTTGTTTTGGGACACGAAGGCGCTTTCAGGGCATTTGTCTACGCAAGATAACCTAAATTCTTTGAACATCAGAAGTGTCGTTTGATCTTCTTGTGCTGCGCTTTTGAGATATGTCGTTTGGCATCTAGGGACCTCTGCATCCCACGTGATCCTCGTCCTCATCCTTTCCCCATACTTGCCCCAGTCCGAAAATTGTTCCATCGCTCTTTCGACATTAGGTCCACACTGGCTTCGTCGACACCCAGGCAGAAGCTCGCATTGGCCGTTTCCTCTCTCTTAAGTGCTCAGCAATGGGCAGTCTGCTGGGAGAGAATGGAATGTTTGCGAGGAGCATAATGACGATGGTAGTGCGTCTCACAACGACATTGTAGGGCTAATTGAACAAGCGCCCAGCTTACTTGGGAGACTCGGGATGCGGAGTGTTTGAGAAACCCAGGCGCATTTTGACAATAGCGACAATCTCTGACCATTCTCGCATCGCTCCATTACCAGAATCTCCGCAGGCTAGTGTTTTTTCTGCCGGGCTGAGCACCTCTATCCATCCTTCCTGCCCATTTGCCACACCCCATTCATCTTCGAGCACACTGAGGTGCCTTTTAGTTACAGGGTGCACCCACATAGCGGTGTTCATGGCTGGCGCTACAATGATACATTTCTTTTTCCCATCAACCATTCCAGTGGTATCCCAAGCTCGTACAATAGATAATAGTAAATTATCTGCCAATCCGAAGCTCATCTTCGCTAAGGAATTGGCAGACAAAGGAGCGATTAGCATCATGTCTGCCCATCTGCGAAATTCAATGTGCAGAATGGGCGCACCTCGGACCCACGGGTTGGACCACTCGTCCTCATCACTGTAGATACCATCAAGATTGGACGTACTGCGAAGTCGGTCCAACGTAGGCTGTTCGGCACTCTGCCCTTGCAGGAACTTACGAGCCGATGAAGTGAGAACAAGGCGTATGGAGAGCTTAGTGCAACGGGAGAACGAATAGATTATGTTCGGGATTTTGATCGTTGCAACGCTACCACTGGCAGCTATAAGGAGGTGCTTCTTGTTGTCGTTTGCATGATCCGATGCCACGAAGCTTTTTTCTGAGTTTTGCCTACCATCTGACCCTGCGTCTAAAGGCATCTTATATAAACGTTAAAAGGCAGTGTTCATAACAATGACCAAATCATGCGCGGAACCACCTCGACGTACACTCTACACGAGACAACGAACATCAGGAATGGCAATAGTCACAGGTATCACGCTCAATGCATCTTCGGTCGCCACTTTCTCTGATTCAAATCTTGTCTTATGCCGGACAAAAACACAGCTAATCCGCTTCACCTTTCGATGGTTTTGAAGGTGGCTTACTAAGCCATGATGAGGAGGGATACGCTTGGTGGGAGGGAAAATAAAGGCATAATGGCTTGGCAAGACTGGAAATATTATTCTATCTCTATACCTTTTACTATTGATTATATAAACATATATTTTATAAGATAGTTATTCTAATATAATAGACTAATAAGTTATTTCGCAAAAGTTTAGCTGAATTAGCGATATTTCGAAAGTTATAGAGATATTAAATATCCCTCTCTATGCCTTTTTTTTCACTCGCGAGGGGATACAGTAGCCGGAATAGTTGTTGGCGTGATAGGCTATAGTAGCTGGATTAACTCATAGTTTTTAATAATATAATTTTGATTTTTTCCTCTTCTTCTATTGCTTGATCCTCTTCATCTCTAATGCTCTGTTTTCTTAGATTACATGGCTCTATGAAGGTACTTGTTATATGTTGTTGTGTACATTGAAGCTAGTACACTGCAGATATAGACTGAGACCGTTGTTAAACAAGTAGATACATCAATGTATGAGTGACCACTTCATCAGGATGGGCTTTATATCCCAATGTGTGACCCTAGATTTGCAGACTATCTTCGAAATGTCAAAGAAACGCAGATGCCGAGAGCACTTGTACAGTACAATGAATCGCAGATGTACGTGTGCGTGACCAGAGTTGCGGAGATCGTTTTGCTAGTAATTTCCGTCACAGACACCATTGTAAGGAGCAGCTACGATACCTAAACATCAAAGCACAACATCTACTATCGAATTTAGGCAGTGGGTAGATGCTTCCAGTAGAAATCCACCACATGATTCGATACGGACCAGCTCATGAGCCGATGGTTGAAAAAGGAAAATTTCCCATAGGAAGAGATGCAAAGCCTCTAAACTCTGCGAAGAAGGCTCGGTCTTTCAAGAAAAATTGCCGCCTACCTCATGCAATGATGACGGGACGGATTATTCACGCTGCGAGGTCATGTGGAATATGGGGAGGGAAAGTAAAGGCTTCGGAATATCTTGGAAAGCTATCAAGGCAAGCAGAGGCAACATCACAGACATGAAATGCATAAAAGGAGGATGATTCGCAAATTCTCAAGAAGTTTCCAGTAATTTAAATCAATGCTATGCTCCCAGTTCACCTCTTCGTAAGGCTAGCAGTGTACGGACATCGGTCGCATATTGCAGAGCCTCAAGGATGGGTACCAAATGAAGCAGATCGTTGTCCGTAGGATCGTTGATCCAGCCCTCTATTGGAATTGCATTATCTGCAGCATACTCAGTGGGATTGACAATGTTGGTAGGATTTGAAATACCTTCGTGGAAAATGTAGCTTAGCGGACTATTGTCTAAGATCATGACCTTGCTCAAGTCAGGTTCGATGGAGCTGAGGTCTTTAATGTAAGCATTGTTTCTGAAGGTGCAATGCTGCCTGTAGTATCTGCCAGAGAAATACTTCCGTTCTTGCTCGAGCCAGTCAATTACAGGATCAGCGTATTCCTGTACCGAAGCCGTGAAAACAACGAGTTTGTACCATTTACACACTTTTCGAAGAAAATCGTCACAATGCGGTCGCTTATGTACGTAATATAAAATAGGGTGCTGAGGGCCTAATGTCGCACCGCCGCCGTATCCAACAGTCGAATTCAGCTTGACCTCGACCATATGACCACTACTCATACGGCCACCTTTCGCTAAACTGTGGATAAGGGTTTCGTCGAGGTCAATCACCAATGTTTTTTGTGCAAGTCTTGCAGAACGGGGGGGCTGGGTAGAGTATGATGGCTGTCGAGGAGGTATAAGCGGGCGTGGAGGCGGTGGAGCACGAGGAAAGCTGGATAGTTGGACAGATGAGGTGGGTGAAGTTGGAGATTTGATTGTTTTCACAGTCAAGGCAGGCTGCCTGCCACCTTTGGAGGCGCCCGAGGCTTTTTTCTGCTTCCGCCTTCGACCATTGTCTTCGTTGTTGAGGCGGATGCGAGTAGATCGTCGGGTTTGGGGCACTTCGTCAGATGAGGATGATGTATGGAGGGTCAATCTTCTAGTATGAGGCTCATCTAGGCCATTTGACTTTTCATTGGAGTCTGTTTCTGACGAAGATGTAGCTGTCTGCGTGCGTACGCTCTGCCTCTTGCCATTAGCCCCGGGACTCACTCCGCTCTTTGCCTTTAATTTGTTCCTGGATTTGGAAGCGTAGCCTTCTGATGACCCTGAGAGACCAACGGCTTGCGCAGTTGAGTTCAGCCCGTTGCGCTTTGGAACCAGCTTTCTGAGCCTC
This sequence comes from Bacidia rubella, assembly GCA_032158265.1. Lineage (NCBI taxonomy): Eukaryota > Fungi > Ascomycota > Lecanoromycetes > Lecanorales > Ramalinaceae > Bacidia > Bacidia rubella. Next base: position 810,388 of record JAVTIF010000009.1, on the reverse strand, counting down.
CTCACGGGCAAGAGAACTGAGAATTTGCCTTGCTCGTCATAGAAATTTTTCATGAAGTGCACGCCTGGCGAAGCCAGGGTGGACAACACCCACTTTAGAGACGCTGTTAATGCATGGACCAGACGCCGCGTGGCAAGCCGGAGCCGGCCATATCTTGACGTAAAGTTACGCGCATGTTGTTTCTCGTTAATTAACGGAGTGTTCTCGTCAATGTTAGGTCGATGGATGTCTATGGCGGATTCGGAATCTTCTCGATCACTGTCCAGCTTCTTCTCGTCCTCTTCCTTACGGCCGTTAACAGCTCGTCTCTCATGTTGACTGGAGCTACGCTTGGGTTTCGGCTCCGGCCTTGCCTTGCTCAATGTGCCGTCTGAATAAGAACGCCGCCGTTCTACAGTGGGTTTTGTAGGAGCGCTCTGTCCTATCACGCGCCCTGAAAGGAGGTTTAGGGAGTTCATCGTATCTGCGCAGCCATCAATCTCCAATAGTAGAAGTGACCAGAGCGATTTTGTAGAAGTGTCAAACACGAGAGTTTAATCGAACCTCACTGTCACGGGCTTCGAGACCCGTGAGGCTCTACGGCCATGGGAGGTTTGGTGTAGTAACGCGCATTTTGAAGCTCCAGTAGACCTGGGAAGACGTGGAGTTTCGGGGTCACTCTTCCGGGCCCTTCCCGGCCTTAAGCTTTCAGGCGTATTTAGGGAGATCATCTTGTGGGAACAGCGGCAGCTTAAGCGGGAGCTAGCCCCAAGATGACTTACCTGGGCTGTTTCACTTTCTTGTTCTCTCAAGCCTGATATTGTCAACTTTATCAATAGCACATCTCTCAGAGGCTCGAACAAACAGCATCAATTCATATAGAAAGGTCGGCAGGATGATTCACAGCCCTGGGGTGACCATACCAGCGATCGAGACGTTTCGAAAGTGGATTCGGGACGGTGACGAGACGGTAGAAAATTCTACAGAAACCTTGATACCGTGACTTAGCTGCATGATCCACCACATTGCTTGCAACTGATCTCATCAGGCTTCTCAAAAAACGACAGATCCGAGGACCAAGAGACTGTGCGGAAGCGACGGCTCTTCTGCTAAGTAGAGTCGTAGATGCAGCGGAGAATCATGATATCAATCAGCTAATGAGTGATGTGCGACATGTTGGTACAAGACTAATGTCTGCACAGCCGCGAGAGTTGGCTGTTGGAAACGTTGTAAGGCGAGTACTTGGACTTATCCGTGAAGAAATAGATGAGAATCGTGTGGGTGACTTGGGAAGCACCAAAGTCAACGATGGAGGCTCAAAAGGATATGACCAAGACTCTGGCCTACTTCCCTCTACAGAGAACGTTGCAAATACTGAGGACAAAAAGACTTCGCTTGAATCCCATTATGCATCAAAAGAACCAAATGTCGTACCTACGAAAACGTCTATGTTAAGCCTGTTGTCCCATTCAAAGATCGGTGCATTCCCTTCTCCCACGGCGGCGATTGGCCATGCGCAGGTGAGCTCACAGCCATCTAGTCTACTTGATAAAATGGTTCCCGATGCAACCGCTGCAGAGGACTTCAAGTCGGAAATCATTGAAGGTATCGAGGAACTTCTGGACGAGTTACGACAAGCTGATGATCAAATCGCAACCTATGCTTTAGAACAGATACACTCACATGAAATTGTTCTGACCAATTCTTCAGCGAGGACCATGCAAAAGTTTTTGTTGAAAGCATCATCGAAAAGAAAATTTACGGTTATCCTCGTAGAAACGTTTCCAAATGATCACGAGACAATCCACAGAGCCTCGACGGGTTTCAAAGCGACTGCTGCAAATTCACAGCAGATGCACAAGACTCTGACTGCTGCTGGTCTTACAGTCATCCTAGTCCCTGACTCAGCCGTGTTTGCCTTAATGGCTCGCGTGACTAAAGTCATACTTGACGCAAACACGATCTTGGCCGACGGAAGTTTGGTAACCTCGTCAGGCGGCAGGCTTATTGCCAAAGCAGCACGTATGCATCGCGCCCCCGTTGTGGCTCTTGGAGGTGTTTACAAAATTACCCCCGGATACCCCTTCGATGTTGACATCTTGATGGAAAATGGGAATCCCTCCAAACTGTTCCAAGATGGTAATGACCTCTTCGTTGAAACGGCCGATATCGAAAATCCCTTATTCGACTACGTTCCGCCAGCGCTCATCGACCTGTATGTTACCAACGTAGGCGGCTACGCTCCTTCGTCATTATATCCCGTTGTGAGCGACCACTATCGGACAGAAGATTTGGACCTCAAGGCCAGCTGAGTTGGAATGAGCACTGCTTTAGCTACAACGGAATTGCTCTTTGCCGTGGATGGAATGCGTCCTGGCCATTGCTAGTCATTTGCGACATCGAAATCCATGGCAATTCGCGTATGGTCCTGCTTCTGCACTATTCGCCAACGGCTTCGGAGGCTCACTGGCTGAGCTTTGAGATGACCTGGAGCCCTGCTCACTTTGTGAAGATTGTGCGGATTGTTGCTCGCTGCTGTTATTCGCTTGATGACTGATTTGAATGCTTAAAGGACTCCCACCGTTTGGGAATATTGAAGTACCTCCATCATAACCCTCCTGCCCAATACATCTCATATTAAGGTCCGTAGCCGCGATGACGAGATCTGCAATGTCGACAGACCTGTCTGGTCCGCCAGATGGGCTCACGTCTATATTGACATTGCACTCCTGAAAGCTCTCAACGGCTGGAGAATCAATATATCCTTGTTGCGAGCCCTTACGATGATCAGAGGTGAAAACAACTTGCACACCCGGAAGACTCGGGGAAATTATCTTCAACAAGGCCGCAACGCAATGAGTCTGATTGAGGGGAATTGCTGATAGCACCCTAGGAGACTGGCAGTTAACTTCATCAGCTGCTGCCATGTTGCTGCCATGGGATACCATCAGAGGCGTAAGCAAAGTAGCAAATCTCAGCGGGAACATAATTACTGGGAAGACAGGCTTCATCTCTGAAGGCGAAGGATGCGTTTTGACTATCGGCCAAATGATGCTTCACTCAAGGTGACGTGACGATGGGAAATTTCAAAGTGGGCATTCAACAGGCTCATAAGGTGTCCTATTATAGAGAGATCTATGCGCACATGCTATTCCACCATCATCTTTTATCCGCAAGACAGACTGCTCAAATCTGCAATTCTAAGCGATGGTGTGCAACACCTAGTTGTGACATGAAACAGGACTTTCTCTAGCCGCGGCTAACGTATGATGCCCTGTTATGAACCTAGCACAGGTGTTAGTGAAATGAAAACCCTTCATTGCCGGTGTCAATGCGCAAGGTATCCATGTGTTCGAATCAGCTCTTTTCAGTTTGATGACCCTCATGCTGCGATATCCTAAGGCTTCACGAATCCCCTTAGGCACTAGACAAACCTCTTTTGCCACGTGTCAAGTGAACATTGAGTGAACAAAGAACTTCCTGTACCCTCTTGCCATTGGCAGCAGTCCACTGATGAACGAAGCTGCTGTTCCAAATAGAGGGTCCACCTTAGTGGTCATGTATACACCTAATACAGAAGCATGCCCACAGTCTCCAGACAGCTTCCCTTGCGTATGTACCGATTGTCAATGCTGCTTAGACCGTTGCAGCAACGGATGTATTCATCACACCATGAAGGAGATTGCAGAAACCGTGAGGCAGTGCAGTCAGACCTTTTACCATTGCTCATCATGGAACACCAAACAAAGCAAACAGTGTTGAAATAAAATCTAGAGAAACCTACCACTTGATAGAGTCGTCTTGAGGTCTAATAAAAGTCACTTACTTCGGCCACAACGAGGCCAAAGTAAGAGTGTCAGTATGCGGCCTTTAGCATGAACTACCAAATTCCACGGCGGCCGCAAGATGTGGCAGTTGAGACCCTGTATCAAAATCTCACTAGTGCGCGTATTGAAAGTAGATTTTGATATCGTAGAACTCGAGCTATCACTCAATCTCATGGTTGTTCGTATTGCACTGACTTCGGCAATGGTCTCGCATTTAGTCTATTATGGACTTCCTAAAGTCTGCCGTGGCATCTGCGATTTCGAAAGACCCACCTTTTCCATATAAATTCGGCGATAAGGTCTCGCTTGATCAATCGGTTTGGACATTATATAATGGATTGAAGCGAGTGTGTGTCTACAAAGACACCCCCATGAGGAAGACTAATTGTGTACTCTTGATAGGATGATGGCTCAGACTGTAGCATTTTCACATTTGATATTCCTAACAACCGCTCACATCTACCGCTCGCTCGTAATGCCGTCCGTAAAATGCGGACACTTCGACATCCTGGCGTCATCAGAGTCTACGATACGGTGGAGACTGACACATACATATATGTTGCGACAGAAAGGGTGATACCTCTGACCTGGCCTGTACGCAGGAAAAGTCTAAGTGTGGAGACTTTGAAATGGGGACTATATACAATTGCAAACACGGTGGCTTTCATTAATGACGAAGCATCATCGATCCACGGGAACATAAGGCTTACATCTATCTTTACCAGTCAGAGTGGTGAATGGCGGCTTGGCGGAGTGGACGTCCTCAGCTCCATGAAAGACGATGAAGCGATTATTTATAAATATGGCTCGTCGATATCGGACTGTCATACTTATACTCCGCCAGAAATTGCAAAATCGGGCTGGGAGTCTATCAAACGTCAGCCTTTGCCAGCTTCAGACGCTTACGGATATGGCATCTTGGTATTCGAAGTCTTCAATGGTTCCACCATCACAAGTGACCAGATTGGAATGACCAAGGGCATTCCGCCGAGTATGCATCAAAGCTACAAAAGGCTTGTGAACGTGAACCCAAAATCGCGACTCAGCATCTCTCATTTCCGTGACCAAGGAAGACGCAGTGGGGGGTTTTTCGAAACGCCCTTAATCAAGTTGTCCGAGGGCATTGACAGTCTGGGTTTGAAGAGCGATGATGAACGAGAGGAGTTACTTGCTGAATTGGATGAGGTGGCCGAGGACTTTCCAGATGAGTTCTTTAGTGTCAAGGTTCTGCCGGAACTGTTGAAATCAGTCGAATTTGGTGGTGGTGGACCTAAGGTTTTCGCCTCCGTAATGAAGATAGGAAAAAAGCTCTCAAACGACGAATGGGACAGCAAGCTTACACCTGTTGTTGTCAGATTGTTTGCAAGCCCTGACAGAGCAATCCGCGTTTGTCTTTTAGACAACTTACCAAACATGATCGAGCATCTACCCCAAAAGATAGTCAACGATAAGATTTTCCCACAGCTCGTTACGGGTTTTACTGACGTTGCACCTGTGGTCCGCGAGCAAACCGTAAAGGCTGTGCTTACCATCATTACAAAGCTTGCGGATCGAACGATCAATGGAGAGCTGCTCAAACATCTTGCAAAGACCGCCAATGATGAGCAAGCAGGAATCCGAACAAATACAACAATTTGCATGGGCAAAATTGCTCGTAACTTAGGGCCTAATACAAGGCAGAAAGTACTTCTTGCAGCCTTTTCCCGGTCACTTAGAGACCCTTTCGTCCACGCGCGTAACGCAGCACTCCTAGCTTTGGCAGCAACAGCAGATCTGTTTGCGGAGGAGGACTGTGCTACACGGATATTACCAGCCTTGTGCCCCTCACTCATTGATAAGGAAAAGCTGGTCCGCGACCAGGCGAGCAAAGCGTTTGACATCTATATGCAGCGAGTCAGAAAGCACGCAAGTAGCCTTCCAGATAGTGTATTACCGCCACCGAATGCAGGGAACTCGAATGGAGTTGCACCTCGCGTGGATGCGTCCCAAGGCGACTCACCTGGCTGGACAGGCTGGGCTATTTCTTCTTTCACGAACAAGCTTGGCTCTGCGACCGGTGCTATGCAGACGAAGGCACCATCAAGCTTACAGAAATCTATAACTACCGAGCGATCGTCATCAGTCCCAGCGGCTCGCATCAAGCCGCAGACTATATCAAATCCTACCGGCCCGTCAACCATCCAACACCAAGCTATGACTGGAACGTCCACCCCAAATCCAGCTCAAACACCTCCTGAAGACCTGTTCCAAGATCCGGAAGCCGACCAGGAGGACGTTGACGAGGCTTGGGGAGAGCTTGCCGAGGACGCATTCTTCGATGCTTCAGCAGAAACACCATCTCAGACCGAACTCATTCCTTCACAGCCAGTAGCATTTGATGACGGAGGCGAACCTGACTTCGAGGGTTGGCTCAAAGCACAAGCAAAAGCTAAATCAAAGTCCAAAGGACCTTTACCAAAGGGCCTTTCTAAGCCCCAATCTGCAGCTAACAGCAGGCCTTCTGTCACCAAGACCACAACAACGGGAAACGTTGGTTCAGGGGCTGGGACCAAGAAGCTGTCCACAATTGCAGCTCGTAAGCCACCTGCAACAAAAGAAGTGAACACAAAACCCGCTGAGATGGATGACGAGTGGGGTGACGCCTGGGACTAATGACCCACATTTTGAATGAGGCATCTGATGCAATAACATCTTGGTTGGTGCAGAGGTCGGTGATTGAGATAGCGTTAAGAATTATGGTATGTAGGATGTCTTGATCCCCAGCGAGTGGCTGATATTTTTACGAAGATTGCATTGGCATTCCCCAAGCGTATTATTCCTTTTCCATCCTTTGCGCCAGCGCTTGAATATTACTATTTCCCACTCGAGGGAACGAAAAACAGACTTGTGGACATGAGTGGACATAACACTACCTACCTTTCCGAATAGTCGTTCAAAGCCACGCAAACAGCTCCTCTATGATGTCCATTATACTGCCGAATAACGCTTTGTGTTCCTAACTCCCACAGCCTGGCATAATGATCACTACAAGCGGTAACGAGATATGCAGAATCTGCACTGAATGCACAATCCCACACCCATCGTTGATGACTGTCGAGACTCATCTGAAGGGGAAACGCGCCTTCTTTCCTGTTCTTTGGCAGGTTCTCGTTTCCCTTAACATGATGCTGAGCTGAAGGGTCTACGCTCCATATCCTAGCATTGTGGTCCGCGCTACAAGTAGCAAGTTGGCGAACGTCTGGCGAGAGCAAGACGCGTGTGATGTATGCTGTATGTGCCTGAAACGAGGTGATAGCCTGAATGGTCGTTATGTTCCTGGTTTGAATCATTCGCCAAACGTAGACGTTCCCCTGACAGAGACGTCGCGTTAGTATGACCTCATAGGTGCGGGAGTCACACTCTGCTTCATACCGAATTGTTGCCGGCACAGAGAAGGCTGCCATCAGTGGCTACTGTTACGCTCGCCATTGAGACGTCCTCCTCGGGGTAGAGCTCCTGTGCGCACTTGTCCTCTCCTAGGTCCCATATCTTGACACCGCCGGCCCGGTCACACGCTATAAGCTCGCCTTGATTTGGATGGATCACCACATCGTTCACCGCACACTTGTGATCGTATGCGCGCTGTATACTGCCATCTTTTGTCTGCCAAACCTTCACAAATCCATCCTCCGAGCTTGTAACCATCCATTTCCCTTCACAATGAAATTGGACGCCAGTGATATTTCCAGCATGGCCTGAAAAGACCATCACAGGTTGAGGGTTGGTGGACTTGACATCGAAAAGTTTGACGTTGTGGTTGCCCGCCGCAGCGAGATATCGTTTGTCGGGGGAGATGCACAACCGGTTGACTTGAGAGTCAGGATGCTGTATCGTGCGCGAGCAAATGCCCGAGAGAGCTTCCCAGAACCGGATTGTATGGTCGTAACCGGCTGTCTTCTTGTATTAGTATTTGATGGCAAGATCGAAGGCTATAAAGGAATTTTGGTGTGGATTGTTCATACCTGTACATAGTATGACACTCATAGCTGGCTATCACCTACAGCTTAATGAGAGAGAGTGAAATTTTGGTATTGATAGGTCGTAGATGCATTTCGGCAATCAGTCAAGCCTGAGCTGTTATATCAATCAATGCCTATTACCTGCATAGCTCACCGAGCATGAGCAACTTGCTGAGGGGAGGGAGTCTTGCGGGCAGATCTTATCGATCCCGAGTGCCAAGACTTAGTGTGCTTGACGGGAGGCTAAGGTAGCGATCGCGCTTAGGAAATTGAACGACACCACGACGTGATGGCGAAGTATGCGGTGGCACGTCTCAACACTCTCTCGAGAATGTTGAGCTTCGGCCATCAAGCCCCGATCAGCTTGATCTTCAACGTATTCCTTTGATCTTGAAAAATACAGGTGCAAATCGTAGAGACCTTGTTACGCTTTATGAAGCAAGCTGGTACGATTACCGTAATGACTCCCTCATCACTCAAGAAGATGAAGGGTGGGAAAGGGCTACAAGAAGGTACTTATGCTTCTTCCATCAAGAACTCAGACGCAAACACTGCGCATCATGATTTGGGGCTTACACTTCTCCCCAAGTCACAGATACTGGGAGACGAGGGAATAGGTGAATCAACGCAACAATATCCCCACGGTTATCCTTCTTCTGTTGAATTATGTGCCCCTCAGCAGCGCACTAGCAGCTCACGAAAAGAGAGCGATGGGGCGCAAAAGCACTCCAAGGGTGGTGCCGAAGAGCGCCTCCCACCGTTACTACAGCGTAATTTTAAGCAACAGGATCACGAAAATACGCAATTCTCGTCACACCACGAGCACTCTGCAGAGAACGGCACGCTAGGTCTCCAATCTAAAAAGGAGCCATGTTGGCAAAGCGATTTCTCAAATTCAGTCCATGGCTTACTGCCGGGGGTGCCAATTTTGAGGGCCAATCCGACGAAGGATATTTTGGGCAGCCAAGTGACTACGCAAGGCAAGTCTGGCAGTCATTGTTATTCACAGATCGAGTGTGAAATAACCAATCGTAAAAGGGTGGCTGGAGATTTGGTCCGGCCTCAATCTATCAATAGTCGGCCCTGGGGTGTCAACGGCAGACTGCAACGATCAAACAGCGATCCTACTCCTACGCGTATACAGAACCGACTACAAGGATCTCTCTTAATTGCAAAGATTCATGTTCCTGCCGGCGAGACTTGCAGTATCTTGCAAGGCAGAAAGCCAAGTGGTGGGCGTCGAAAGTGTCCTTCATGGACAGGGCACTATCCGTCAGCTAAGTCAGCAAAAAGTGAAAGTGTCAAATCACCCAGCCCTCCGCAACAACACTTGACACCGGTCCTCAACGCTCTTTTGCTCTTACATACGCCATGCATTCCAATGAACAACCTTGACTCACACCAGCATTATCATCTTTGCTATACCCACATGGCACCGGCTGATTTTCCATGGTCTTTGCACCATGATCAAGCCTTCGCAAACCCACTCACAGCACCAGCAACGTCTCTCCCTCCAAAGCAAGCACAGCAGGATTACTTCGATAATTCTAATTCTTCCTATGATGCCAACTATTTCCAGAATGCCTGGTCTGAACCTAGCGATACTCTTCCTGAAACATTCTCTTACACCGACTTCTTGAAAGGTCAACCCTTCAATGAGCACACTAGCTCAACAGACTCTGGACACCGCCATTTGTATAGCGCGCCGAGCGTCGCCCGTGGCTCAGCTCTCCCGGAGGATCCTCACATCATCCACTTCTCAGGTCATGACGGACATTCGACGTTTCCTGCCCAGATACTTGCCCAAATCCCGCTGTCTTTGCCACACGAGACATTCCAAGCCAATTCCAATACGTCTCTGAGAAATTTCGCCAAGGGATCTTCAACACCCGAAATCTCAAATAACGATCATGCTACAAGCACACTTGTTCACCACGATGCTTTGTTTACGGAACCAAGAGGATCAGCTTTGGATGGAGAATCTGTCCATAAAACGAAAAGAAAGCTTATTCCATCTCAGAAAAGTCATAAATGTCTAAAGAAGGCGCATGGTGATTCACCGGTCCGTTTCGAAATGGAGACCCCAGGTGATGGTCCTGCAAAGAACTTGAAAATAGACCTAGACGCTGCAACACATACCAATAAGCGTCTGCAGAAGGAGTATGCGGCTTTACGAATCCAATTGCAGGCAGAGAAAACCGCGCGCCTCAAGGATCAGGAGATCCACAAAAAGGTCAAAAGAGACTCTGATCTTTTTGAGAAGGCCATGGTCTCTCGTGACAAAGAATGCCAGTACTGGAAAGGGCGATATCAGACTCTGCTCGCTCTTCTTGCGCAGAAGGTACCTGGAGTTAAAACTAATTTTGAGTCCTGGGGTTCCCATCAAACAATATCCGAAGCAGATGCACCGTATGATGTTGGGACAACGCCCACCGTGGCCACTAGCACAGAGACCCTAACACGGACTGCTACACCAACAACCATTGATCTCACCCTCGAAGATGACCAATCCGCGCAGATCAGCGACTCCGGATACGGTATGGATCTTGAGGATCAGGGTGCAAAGGAGCCTGAGAGCGGTGAATATTCCGAGCAAGATGTTTTCAATATGCTTCAGGCATTCAACTCTACACACTGACAACGCGATGTACTGGTTGAAGCAGAGACAGAATTAAAACAGGAAACCGAACGTTCAGAGAAGGGAAAAGGGATAAATGTGGATCAACTATGTTTTAGCGTGCATATACCCACTCCTGCCAATCGATTCCTCGATGCAGAAGGTGTTCTGCAAATTGTATCGCAGCTGGTTTTTTGAGAACCTTCTTCAATTGAGGCGTCGCAGTATAATGCCCACGTACATCATTGACAAGTCTCTTCGCTAGCCTCGTCATGTGATTCCTTTTTGCGAGTCAGTACAGTATTGAAGTGCCTCTAGCCTTGGCTACATGTATTCGTGTCGAACGTTGAAGACATCTACTGTGGGATACTGGTCACTGCAAGTAATCACAGCAACTTGTTTTGATACAGCTCATCTTTTCCTGCTAAAGAGAGTTTTAGGTAACTGATTCTCTATTGATATCTATGTACAATTGCGTCTAACCCCATAGAAACACATCAGCCTATGTTCTCAGATCAAAGCTGCACCTCGTCATTCAGAATTCTGACTTCTTCCCCGTGTTTGAAAGCCGGTAAACCAATGTATGGGCAGCCATCACAGCGGAATGCGTCACCCAGAGCACAGTTTCCGCAGCTACCGACTTTTCCTTGCACAGTGAAATCGACCTCGGCCAGGTCGTCAGCTTTCAACTTAGCCAGTTGAGCGTCGGCATCGGAGCGCTTTGACTCATCCTCTGCTTCCAGTTTCTGAGCTAGACCGCAGGTACAATCCTTACATGCGCGCCGTCGCTTGCCTGTCTTAGGACGGCATTCGGGTGCTGAACGATGGGATCAGCCTGAGCGATCTCAAAGCGAGTACAGTACATAGGACTCACGTTGCACAACTGGCCGCTTCATGTCTTCTTCATCTAGAAGCGTGTTTTCGTCAATCAGTTCGCCGTCTGAATTTTCGCCATCGGCCTCAGGCATATCAAGATCATCACTTAAGTCCACAAATCCCACACCAGCAGGCGCTGTACCAGGTGGTCCATTCTTCCTTTTGCCATTGATATTGAGCGTCACAGCCCCAGTACCTTCTGCGCTCGTCGATGCTTTTGCCTCGCTTTTCTTCCCTAGTCTCAAGGGTACGGACTGTGTACTTTCATTCAAAGGTTTCATCATCTCGTCCCCGTCAGCCATGAGCCCAGCGAGGATAGCTTCTCTTCGTTGGTTATCATCGCTTGGGAATCGACCTTCCTGGCTTTGTATCTTGCCCCCAGGCCTGAGAGATTTATAGATCGTTTGGAATACGGTCTGGGAGAGTAGCCTGCCAGACTCTTGCTGTTGATTGTCTGCCCCGATGAGTAATAGTATTACATCGTACGTGGACTCCGGAAGTGACACAAGCGAGAGGGAGAGCCGATCAAGCATTTGAATGTCGGTTGTGATCCGGTCATGAGCAGCGAGAACATTCTCTAGTTTCTCCGGATGCGATGAGAGAGATGGAGGCGAGAGCAGGAGTGTGCGGAGCGTTGCGGAAGGAGCTGAGGGTTTTGGAGGGGCGGCAGTAAAGTCCGAAGCGTTGTCGAGGGTGACCGAAGGTGACATGATTTAAAGAGCTGCTATTTTGGTGAATCTGTAGGGAGATTTGATGAACGTAACACTTTTGTACCAAGTCGCGGTCTTTCCAACGCCTGAGAGCCATGGGAGAACGGTGCCTGCGGGCCCCACCCATCCCCCGCAAGGTTCCTGGTTAGGGTTATCGATAACGAGCACCAGCCACCGCCAAGACTCATCATTGTCCGCCTCCCATTTTCGCGTTCAAGAAAGTCGCTGTACACCATTCGATTTGATAGTCCTTCCAGAGTGTCAAACCTACCAATTACCATACCGTCAGTCGCTTGAAGATGGAGTCTCCTTTGACTATTTCATATTGTTAGCCAGCGCCGATCAGGGAGCACATCGTTAATTCACTTCTTTTCGATTACCTTGTCTTCACCTTTGTACTGCTTCACGTGTATCGCCAGTAACCTAAAACAACTGAAAGTCCGGCTTTCACCTCGATGTCAGCTATGGCCAATGGCATCATGCCGAACGAGATGCCCAAAGCTAGCGGTGATCCCATTCTCACAGCTCGCACTCCACTTGCCCAGTCGGCCAGGAGGCTTAGCAACCACTCACATTCTCCAAACGCCCCATCGCCTCCAGTCAAGTACGCTCATTTAGGATTTCAGAGTAGTATTGAAAAAGCGCGTCGAGCCAAAGCAGAAAATGAGTTGAGTCTTCACAAGGACCGTATGCTCCGTGAGAAGGAGGAAGAAGTGAAGCAGAGGAAGATTAGGCTCGAACGGATTGAAACCGCGAAGCGAAGAGAAGAAGAAGCAAACCGCAGCGGAGAGTCGCTTGGAGCTCAACTTCTTCAGACACTGAAGCAAGAGGTTACGGCGAGAATGGAGTCTCAACTCCGAGAAAAGGTTCAAATACAGGCTGAGAAGGATCAGCAAGCTTGGTATCAAGAATCCAAAGAACTGGAGCAGGATAAGTTGAGGACTGAGCTGAAATCGACGCTTGAGCCAGCCGTCATAGAACAGTTAACATTGGACAAGCTTGGTGAAGTGGAGCAGCAGCTGATCGTGGATTTAAAACCTGAAATCACGCACATGCTGAAGGATCAGCTTAAGCCACAGCTGGAGGCGGAAACAAGACGAGAATTGCAAGCTAAATTGAAGGACGAGGTTCTGCAACAACTACGTAATGAGCTCAGATCAAGCGTTTCTGAAAGCCTTCATCATGAGCTTTTCGATACTGTGGAGAATCGGCTCCGAGAAGAGCTGAGACCACAGGTGTTTAATCAGCTACGAAAGGAAGAATCACACAACATTGACAATATTATTCGCGCTGAACGTTCGACATCAATTCCCTCTGAAAATGATAATAATGGTACCCTCTTGGGAGAGCCAGAGGCAAAAACCCCTCTTATGGAGGACAACGCAGAAGGCACCGAGCAACCAGCCTTTAGTCAGGTAGATTACCCCTCTTTGGGTTCTGCTTTGACCCACTCGGTGGCAAGTGAGGAGAAGGAAACTCAGGACCATGATGCCAGCGTCTCCAAAGGCATCATTGCGACCAATTCACTGGGGGATATCGTCTTCGAAACGGCCAAACAAAGTATTCCTACTCCAGGTCCAGAGCCCGGCATGAACGAACATGAAAGAGAACAGCCTACAACCTCCGCCCATGACTCAAGCAAGGATGTATCTTTGAAAGCTACCTCGTCCAGCGTAGAACCGGACGACCAGCCCAGTAAAGATAATGAAGAGATTCCACAGCAGCCAGCTTTTGAACCCATTGACGGCGCCAGAGATGTTCAGACGCAACCTTACGTTGACTTAGAAGAAGACGACTCCAATGAAGAGTATGCCGAAGGATCTGAGCAAGACGCTTTCGAGACTATTGAACAAGAAGTTGCCAAAGATCACCGCTTCGACCCAGCGGTCCATGACATTAAATTCTCATCTTCGCCAGCGCCACATATTGCCACCTTGAAGCTGAAGCGCTCACTGAGCGAAGCATCAGATGCGAGTGATGAAGATGCTCCATCTGCAAAGCGCTTACGTGACGAGAACTTCCCTGGAGACCTTGATACTGGCTTGGACGAGGCACCAAACAAAAGCTCTGACATTTTCAGCAGCGACGATGAGTCGACAGGAAGTGAAGTTGAGGACTCTGAAGGCTTCCAAGGCTATGGCTCAGGGGAAGGGGAGGTATTTGACAATGGAGAAGACGAGGAAGAAGAGGAGGAGGAAGAAGATGAAGAGGAGGGGGAGGAGGAGATTGATTACAACTGGCACCATCCCTCCCATACTAATGGAGACCGCTTTGAAGAAGGTCAAGAAGAGTACGAGTTCGGGGAAGAGCAATTTGCTACCGCCGGTGGACGCCATGGCGTGATCCGCTTCACCAATACCCAGGAGACCGCTATTGCTCTTGACGACTCAGATGACGGGGCTGAGGGTGAGACTACCTTGGTCGAAGAAACCAGCTTTGTTGCTGTCAACAAGAAGTTATAGAAGTTTTGAGGTATATGTAATAACGCACTTGGCACCGTCAAGGATGCACATATTCTGAGATGAGAAACATTGGCGAGAGCAGCGAGGCGTTTCCGGTGCTCCTCTCAGAGGAGCTTGATTACCGCAGCAGTATTCGAAGAGCGAAGATACCCCAGCGAGCGAGGCGTTTGGTCCATTGATCACTAAGGGCGATGATCTCAGCAGTCCTTCTCCGTTTACAAGCGAGCTATTAGAGCCGTTCAATTTGCACAGTGTGCTTACCCTGACACAAATCACTGGCATGTCTGTTGACCCGTCTTGTCGAGAAAGGAACGGCAGCACGTTCGCTGCATAGGCCTTGATTGGCCAGGATGTCAACTGTTTGCGCGATTGGCTGAGATGGGGGCTGCATACATAGTGAAAGTAGTTCAAGTCGAACGAAAGGGATAGAGATTTAGATAGAGCTGTTGAACATACCTGCACAAACATGCTAGAAGTCTTTGAATAAGAAACAATCATAAAGCTTCTCCTGCTAGCGACCCTTTCGCTTTGTTTAATGTCTCCTTGAAGCAAGGTTCAGTCTATCTCACACCCCTGCTTAGCGACCTCTTTGCTGTGCTTCACTTCCAATGGGCTGCCCGTTGACCGTTCAAAATACTCTCCTAAAGGAAGACTAAAGGGAGTATGCTAACTATTTTTACGCGGCTGGAACTCAATAACGCATTGATATTCAAGAACTCGTCATTAAGTCCATCTATTGATATCCTATATCCATCACGGTTCATTCAGACTTCCTTTCGTCTAAAGAATCGTCTCCGCGAAGGCTTCTCTATCATATCCGATGGCGGCACTTCTCCACTCTGTCTCCAAGCTTTCCTCCTACCCGTCTTCGTTCCTTTCCTCACATCTCTCCTGCTAGCACAGCAGCAACATAAACCCATCTGCAAGATCCACCCAATGATAGCACAAGCGGACGCCGTCCACATGAACGCAAACATCCTGGTCCCAAGCGTGGCAACGATGTTCACGTCTTCTTCGGCGCCATGAACGACACGCTTGAAGATGAGAAACATGGCGGTCGCTATAATAGTGGCAGCAGTGGTAATAAGAGCGGTCAGAAAAGCAAACATTGCGATTGGGAATGTCGCCCACCGAGTATATACTGACAGTGGGGTTAGGAAAATAGAGACGAAAGAGCAGCAAGCTGCTGCCATGAAGAGCCCGAACATCCACTGACTCGCTAGCTTGACCAAGTCCAAAGCATCGAGGATAGTCGAGGGTAAAGCGATACTGGCACCAGCTAGAAGTTGAGAAAGGATGATGTCCACCGGGTTGAACCAGTACAAAGTAGCGGGCTTGGAGCAATCAGTGAGGTCATCGCCGTAGCCCTGGCAGTAGTTCCACAGCCCGACCTGGTAGAAGTCGTGCAAGCCAATAGTGCGGGCTATGCTGTTGATGAGGCCAGCTTTGGGTACCGAACGCGGGATGATGTGGGAGAGGTCGAGTTTGAGAAAATAGATGGAGCTGAGCACTGGCCTCGAAGACGAGGTGTTGCCGATCTCGACCAATATAATGAAGACAAGTGCTGCTAGGAAAAGGAATGAGGTCAGTAGAGAGAAAAGAAGGCGTGTGCGGGTTGCGGATTTAATGGTGCTCTTGGAGGGATGAGTAGGATCAGCGGTCCTAGAGTGGGATCCATTGTTGGGAACGTCGTCAATTGACGAGGAGAAATCACGGCGTTTACGAGGTGCTCTAACTGGGGAGAATGAAGGCAGAGCCATAGGCGAAAGAAGTGTGCAGAGTCTATAAGAATCTTTCTGGTAATTGAAGAAGCATTGACTTGCCCCACCAGTGTGATAAGAACATAATGATTTGCTTTGAAGGAGGTAACAAGATTCAGAGCATGGAAGAAACGTATAGATATCTACTTTGAAGGACGACGTTGCCCTTGCGATAACGGGAGTTTGAGAGTGTGGCATTGAAGGCGTGTTTCCGGCGATGCGCTGCCGAGGCGTTGCCGGGGATCCGCAGTGGGTGGAGCGCCTGGAGGGGAAACTCCGTACTGCGACCCCGTCTCCGGCGATTGGATCAGCCTGAGTCGTGGCTCTATCCTCCTTCTGGACTCACTTGGCGGGAAAATGGAGTGATGAGGATGCCAGATATCTCCTGCTATTTCACTACGAAGGTACTGAAGGCAGCTATCTACCAACGCTGCCGTAGATACATCAAGCAGAATGAGCACGCACATGGAAACATGTATCGATTCATAGTAGATTAATGGTCCATTTATATGAAAGAAGAACTTTTAGTTGCCCAGGATGTTGGCTCTTGCTTGGATATTTGTGCTTTCTTTCGTTTACTTAATACATGGCCAGGATGGTGGCACCTCATCTGTTGTTCTCACTGGCTCAAATACCATTTCTTCATCTTTGCCGTACTATGGAGGTGATCTACTACCAACGGGTTCCGAAGTCTCATACATCTCATACACTACTACCAGCACTATGAACGGCAGCACAGCCATCATCGCTACCACCTTCGCCGAGGCGAACGGTACCGCTTTCACATCTTCCTCCAGGACGCGTTCGTCCTCGTCGAGAAGTGCCAGCATTCTTCAAGGAACTTTCGGCGGTGCTTCATCAACCACTGCTCTCAACGGCACCAACAGCACCAGCACAGCCAATTCGACATCTAGCAGAACGACATCAACATCAGCAATACCAACAAACACGCAGGCGTGCAACAACTACCCAGAGTTCTGCACCCGGAGATATAGCAACATTACGCACATAGCAGCTCACAATTCCCCCTTCGTTGCCGCCAACAATGCAGCCGCAAACCAGTATCTACCAGTTTTAGACCAGCTAAACGACGGCGTTCGGATGGTTCAGGGACAGACTCACTACAATAGCACCTCGGACACCATATCTTACTGTCACACCTCCTGCGATCTCTTGAATGCAGGCACAGCAGAGGAATACTTCTCGGATATAACCCGCTGGGTGCGGCGACACCCTTACGATATCGTCACCTTACTTATTGGAAACTCGGATTTCATTGATGTCGGAAACTACACCAGGCCTCTGATTGACTCTGGCTTGCAGCGGTACGCCTACATTCCGCCCGAAGTACCTATGAATCTGACCGCTTGGCCCACGCTAAGCGAGATGATACTCTCCCAAAAGCGAGTCGTGATCTTTATGGACTACAATGCCAATCAAACTGCGGTGCCGTATATTTTGGACCAGTTTAGCCAAATATGGGAAACCCCTTTCTCACCACAGAACCGAACATTTCCTTGCACGCAGGAGAGACCGCCGGATCTTAGTAGGGAGCAGGCGCAAGGGAGGATGTACATGGCTAATCATAATCTCAATACCGAGATTGGGCTCGGTGGGACGAGTTTGCTTGTCCCCACTGTTGCTTTGATCAACGAGACGAATGCAGTGGACGGGTTTGGGAGCTTAGGATTGATGGCTAATGATTGTAATGGTAAGGTCTCGCATAGCAATATGACAGTCAAGAAGATCGAGGTACTGACTCGTGATAGCGAGATGGGAAAAGCCGCCAAACTTCTTACTTGTGGACTATTATGATAGAGGAAACTATCCTGGCTCCGTCTTCGAGGTGGCTGCAAGTCACAATAATGTTTCCTATAATCGGCCCTGCTGTGGGAGAGGGGAATCAAAAGCCACGTTTGTACGACCGCGATGGGAATTCTCCATGGCCATCATTGGAGCCGCAGTATTGTTAGGCAGATAAAATTCTGATATGAGCTATATGTGAAGCATTGCATGACCAAGTAATGATGAGCCCCTGTAACGAGTTCCATCATGCTCACCTCAGTGGCAACATGATGAGCTCTGACGGATCTCCTAGTATTGCTGTTTCCACCCTGCCCAAATAGACCATCTTCGTGCTCCAAACCCCCTCCGGTATGTTTCAATGCTGTGTCGATCCGCCAACATCAACCCAGCTTCCGTAACCTTGGATCGCTAAGGTACATTCCCCACCTTAATACCCTCTGTGCGAAGTTATGTTGCGACTACCCTACGCAGATTCTTCCAACTTGTAAGTCCGGTTCACAGGAATGCCTTGTGGCCACTTCGAGAATTCTTGTGCTCCTTCATGTAGACTCTAAGAACATCAAAGACATATTCTTGGGGATAGTAATGTAGATTCTTGCAAAATTCATCAACACCGTCGTTCGACAGGTCAAAGGCATGCAGATCAACCAAAAGGCGCCTCAAAGGCGCCGTCTCTGGTGTGTTATCATAGGCATAGATGATGGTGGTACTGCACAGGACGGCATGCCTATTCCAGAGCATCTGCAAAGTGTTGAGAGCTTCATTGTGCAAGCCAGGTATGCCGAATTTGTCTGCGCAGGTTCCGACTTCGACCATGTTTCGTGTAAGATCTTCCCCCTTATCTTCTTTGCCCTGGAAAGATTGATCTATATCTACCTGAAGTGATGAGGTATAAAGCTAAATGACGAGGTATTCGAATATGGCAGGATCATCTTCCGGAAGATTGACGGTGTTGGTGGTAGCCTCTGACCAGTCGCCGCTAGTCGCCGAACGAAAGAACGCAGATTGCTGGCAGATTAGATCCTTGTGAATGGTGAAACTCTTCATAGAGGTACGTTTTCCCACATTGACGATAATGGTACTTTTGAGAAGATCCCTAACCTTGTCAGTATCACATTGACAGCCGACCAGGCAGGACCTAGCTACCCTAAAGAAGTTTGGCCATTCGAAGGACGCTTCATCTTCAGAGGCCTGGCAGCTACGTCGCAATCTGAACGTCTCTTCATGTTGAAAGCCTGAATACAAAGTGAGGACGTAAACCTTGAGAATGAGTCGGAATGAGAACGATCTGTAGATAAGACGAAAGGATTGATTTGGCCCTCGATTTGTGACACAGATCAACGAGCTGGCTGTCAAATTCGACACTTGGTTTGAGGGTGTCGGTAATTGGTGATTCATGAGCGACCCATTGTGCCAGACAGTAAGATAAAAGGGACCGTGGAGCTAGTGTCAAGATCATCATTCTGAGCTCACTGTGAAGCTTATTGGTAAGCTCACGTGCCTTTCCGTGTCAAAAATGGTAGTGAGTGGACAATAGAGAAGCTTCACTCTTCACCGTCGACTCATCTTTTCGATTTGCCCCACCGCGAACAACATGCAGCTTACCCTGACCAGGCTTTGTTGGTTTCAATCTGAAGACCTGCCTAGTGGGCAGAATAACATCGATTACATCAACAAGACGAATGCTAGTCCTACGTCGTTCTCTTGCTGCCTCCTTTTCCCCATCTGTGTTCTTTGAGATCGACATACTTGTACGTGCGATCTGCTGGCAGCTTACACAGTCCACGACTAGGTTGCCTATGCTCATCATAGAAGTTCTGCAGGACAGCGCAAAGAAAATCTTTAGGACGTTCAAACATCTCCATAAGGAGATCAGGCCTGGTGTCCACTTGAAATGTATAGATGTCGACCAATAGGCGCCTCAGTGATGAA
Source organism: Bacidia rubella (assembly GCA_032158265.1). Lineage (NCBI taxonomy): Eukaryota > Fungi > Ascomycota > Lecanoromycetes > Lecanorales > Ramalinaceae > Bacidia > Bacidia rubella. The sequence continues at coordinate 790,421 of JAVTIF010000009.1, read as the reverse complement.
TTTACCGAGGTATTCTCGTAGACCCAATTTATTATGTGGCTAGTCAAGCCAGCTTGGTGGTGGTCCCACAAATCCTGAAAGGCCGTTATAGTAGTGTCGTATAACTCAGGTATTCCTAATTTGTCTGCAAGTACGGCTAATTTCAGGATAACCAAAAGTTCGTCTTCTCCATCGTCACCTGAAGAGCCCGAAAATTCTGTAGGTAAGCGCATCCCAAAGGAGGAGAAATACAGCCAGGAAAGGACATGTTTAAAGGTGTCAGGGTCGTCCTCGGGTAGTTTCACGATGTTGGTAGTAGCTTCCACCCACATCCCCTCAGTAGCTGCTCGGAAGAAGGAGGAGTGTCGATTCAGCAGCCCTCTGTGTATAGCGAAGGTCTTTTGGAATGAGCCTTCACCCACTTCCACGGTGATGATCCCGCTTGATAGATCCCTAGTATGGGTCAGCAGCTTGCCAAACTCAGGAGTGTATGAAGCTCTTACTCTAAGCATAAATTTGGAGACTCAGAGCCTTGCATGGCCTCTGTACTGGTAGGCATATTGGGGAACCAAGGAGGTACGATGAGAGATTGGCTGGAGGTCGTTCCTGGAAGATAGATAGCTACTAACAGCACGTGTATCTGCTCACGGAAAGGGAGTTCTTGGGACGCAGGTGTTGTATACGAGATAGAAAGAACGTCACGACTCAAACCAGAAAATACTTCAGATAGAAGGAACACCAGGACCGCTCCGAAAGACAAGCGGGTGATTCAATCACTACACTTCGCCGTGACGGGAGGTTAAGTGTGAGTTTGAAAACGGACAACGAACACTTCGGTTTGGTACAGGATGAAAGACGTTGAAAATTCACATTTTAAGAACCTTCTTTCAGACTTGTACCTTCACATTTAGCGCAGCAAAGATTTATCGAGAGTGATATGACAATGTCAAGTTTTGGAGTAGCATTACGGGTGGGTATCTATCTCCCTCCAATGTCTCTGTGACAAAGCCATGGTCCAGAGACCAAGGCTGAGCTGAGTTCAAGTGCTGTAGGGGATCAAACAGGCGCTTCCAGGATGATGCAAAGCGTCACATGTAAGACAAAGACTGTACAGTTTGCACGAAATCTAAAGTTAGCTCATTCCTTGTTTGAACACGGATGTAAAGGTATGGAGGAGAGAGTGAGAGAGGAAGTGTAGTGTAGTTGGGAACTGTCACCGAGATATGACTTCGTGCGGAGGCTATGGAGCGGCCCGTGTGCATGCTCTTTGTGGATGCACGGCGATTTATTGCACCACACAGCTTGTAACTTTGTTCCTCTACGACTATTGCGTTCTCAAGTGATCGTCTGCGTGGCAATGGCTTCGGACGATGCTCCTCAGCAGTCCTCCGGAGTGAGCGACTCGAATCCGCGCAGCGATTCAGCTAACGTGAAATAGCCAGTGCCAGCTTCGAAGCTGACCGAGCTAGCCACTGATGTCTGTAGAAGTCCTTAACATCCTGAATGGTCTTCTTTGCTGATACGTTGCAGGCGTGCAAAGCTACCTTTGAGTCCGCTCAGGCTTACGATCACTCCCAGACCACAACATGGAATCAAAGTATCATAGTACGTTGATCTGAGCGTCAAGTACGTTGCCTGCTAAGGCTTGGGTCTTAGAATGCGATACTCAAATCCTTGATTTCGGAGACCTCAGCAGATAGCCAGAAAGCCACACACAAGTTTGCAGTTACGAGCACCATAATACAACATACCCCTATCGCCGAAGCTGTGGAAGCCGAAGAGGGTGCCGCTGGCGGCAAGAGAGGAATGCATTCAGCAACAGGAGGCTTTTGGGACAATGCAAGAGATGGCTTGTGGAACTACAAACATGAGGAAGACCAAAAAGGACTCGATGTGGTCATCACCGTTGTCTGGATTTCAGTCCCATGATACCCCATCTTTTCCACATGTGAGAGCCATTTTGGATCAGATACTCGACGCTTTGAACATACTCAAGAGGTGATGTACAATAATACGTCTACGTACTAAATTTCAAGCCACCATTTGCGCATATCACAGATCCGGTGCACCAGGCACTGTCCTCCAGGCACAGCATACCTACCACACCCGCGATCTCATGATCATAGCCCGGTCTGCCACCAACCTTCTCCGCTTCTTGCACAAATTGATCTGGATCTACCCCCTTTCTCTCCTTCATCAATGGCGCCTGCTTAATATGATCCTTCATCTGCAGCTGAAAGGCTTCGTTCGTCTCTCCATACATGTCTGTGGCTACGGGTCCCGGATTCACAGCATTGACGGTGCAACGCTCGGCCAGCTCTCGAGCCCAAGTTCGCGTCATCGAGTCAATGGCTGCCTTTGTCCCTCCATACACCGTCTGCCCAATCAGACCTAAGCTGGAGGAGACAGATGAGAGGTTGACCACCCGACCCGACCGATCTGTTGGCAGGTACGGCAGCGCGGCTTGCATGAACAGGATTGGACCCAGCACGTTGACTGTGTACTGCCAATTGTAATTCTCTATCGTCACCTCCTCCAATGGCAGGTTTTTGGAAACTGCAGCATTGTTCACGATGATGTCGATCTGAAATTTCCCATTTCTTGGGTGCGAGAAGTGATTCTTTGCTGTGTTGATGATGTGCGTTGGACCATTTGGATTGCCCATGTCGGCCTGAACGACGAGGCTGGAAACACCATGTGTCTCTTGCAGTTCCTTTGCCAGTTTCTCCGTGATTTCAGTTGATTTGTCGGAGGTGTAGTTGAGCACACATGCTGCGCCTTTTGAAGCGAGGTTTCGGGCAATGGCCGCACCAATTCCTGTCTCAGTAAGCTAGCTGTCCTTTGAACATTTCATTGCAGCAAATAACCTCGTGACGCCCCTGTCACAATTGCCAACTTGCCATCGAGTGGCCTGCGCGAACCGCCAGACTGTATGTTTGTGGACGAGGCTCTTTGGTAACCAGGACGAGACATTGTGGTGGAATTCACTGATTCGGCGATACTACAAATGAGAGAGATGTTCTACTGTTTATGTATCTAGCTCAACGAAGCCAATTGATCTACAGAAAAGGCAGGCGGATCCATCAGTGTCAGGCACAAGCGGTGCCTAGGGACATGGAGGGGCAAAGTGGGGCCGATTGCGGATAGCCCTATTGCGGCTCAATAACAATAATGCGAGAAAACGCTCACATCGCTGCGGTGACTCTGAAAGCCTTATTGCGCTGTATGCAATTGAGATAACCGATGGCCGTGTTGCCAATGTGCAATGTGTGCGGAGAATCGCAGAAGCCGATTCTGTCGAACGAGTGCCCTTCACATAATCGCTTCATGCATAGATGTGAAATTGTGTGTCCACAAACAATGATGCCTCATAGAGTTCCAATTACTCTTGATGAACCTCATTGAATGCTTCATTTCATCAAAATCCTCTGTACATTCCACCTTCAGCTTGAATAGCCCTCACCCACCCCTTCAAGCCCCCGTAACCCTCAGCACAAAATTCACCACCACAGCCACTCCCAGCGCAATCGCCAGCACCGTAGGCCCGTAGCGATCATCAAACCCTCCCTGCCCTCTCAACCGTATACTCTTCGCCCTCCAATGGAACGTGATCAATGCATAGACCATCGCCCCCATAGCTACCAGCGTGAAAAGCCCCGCACATATCCGCCCAATGTTGTCGCCGAAGTTTAAAAGCCCAATTGCGAGACCGCCTAGGATGACGGTGAAGTTGAGCCAAGAGAGGAATGTGCGCTCGTTGGCGAAGAAGACTTTGGGCTCGACTCGAGTGGGCAGAGCGATGCGCTTGCCGGGGGCGGTGGAGAGGAGGGGTTGTGAGGACATGTTGTGCGGATTGGGAGGGTGGGAGAGGTTGTGAGAGAACTTCAAGGGGAAAGTCGAGGTACTTGAGCCTTCAGTGCGAGTTCTCTATTGACTTTTCTCCGGAGGGGAGTTGCTCGGCTGTAATGGATAGGAGTATAGAATGCTGATTCTAAGGGTGGTAAGGGCTTTCAGAGTGTCATGGCACGTCAGCCATACTAAGTCATTTTAGAAGCAATCTTGGATGTATGGCTTTGATAAGTATTGCGTCAAGGTAATTAACCTATATCAATAAAGAATGACGCATTGGTGAATCGAACGGACAATGCGGCTTGCTAGCATTCTTTTTGGGGAGAATTGTCTTCTCAAGCCAACGCAATGGTGATCATGGCTGCGCAAAACAGAAAATGCTCTTTCAACTTTAATTACTGTTTGACCCGATTGTTCCAGTAGAACGAAGTCATACTGTTGCCGCCTTGCGCGAAGATATTACTTCCACCTTCCATTTTCTCCTAACGAGTTCCCAATTCCTCTGATACTTCTCATGATAGCTATTCAACTACCCACGATTGCAGTCCTTCGTCACCTTGTAACCACTCCTAGAGCATAACCTGTCACAGTAATAGTAGGCTGGGTTTCCTGTAAGTCTATTGAAGTAGCATGTGCATGATGCCTCCTTACCTTGGATGGTTCGTAGACCACTGATACCCTTGCAAAAATAACAGAGATCCCAACTAAACTGCTCACAACCTCCCATGAGGGTTTCTTTGCAACTGACTGCTGTTCTGCCGTGTTTAAGGGAGGCAACTGCTCCTGCCCTTGAGATAATACTCGCGGTGACATTCGACAAGGATCGTGGATTGATCAAGCAGCGTGCTGAACTGTCTCCTACACTCCCTTCACGGTTGTCATGATCCAGAGCTTGTTTGCTCACTGCAGTCTCGTCAGTAGCGTTCCTAGGATTGTGCAATGTTAATTTACCCAAAGAGTCGTTTCAACTCTGGAATTTCGCATGTAGCAAGATAGATCGTAAGATAAGGCACGTTTCTGAGTTTCGTCTGCTCAATCGGTGCTTCTTTCTGTGTCGAAGTAGGCATCCGCTCGAAGGCTTCATCATCTTCGTTGTCATCAACCTCAGCTGCGAGTCCACTGCGATCTCTATACGCCGTTGCGCCGAGCGGAAGGCTATTCTCTCTTCCGGCTTGCTGTGTCGGGTGTTCTTCTAAACTTCCCTTTCGCATCTTCCCTCTAGCTCTCGGCTTTAACTTTTCCACGTGCGCTTCCAATTTCGAATACTGCCACCAAATGCCCTGTGCCTTTTCGATGTCCCTCTTCACGATTTCAACAACGCTGATCAGCTTGTTTGCACCCGTTGCATGGGCATACAAAACAACGACCTCGTGCTTCTTGTTTGTGGAAGGAGTGGCGTTCCTGATCTGTAAGGAAATAGTCCTTACTTTTGACACCATTTTGGCGGAAGATGGTATGGACATCATGGTGAAATCGTATTTGTGTGAGAGTTGAGCAGCTTCAACGGGCAGAGGACGTGAAGTCCCGGCAGGAGAGGGTTCTTTGTTGGGTGGTGGATCATCTTGCGTTATGGTAGCTTCGGAAATTTCCGATTGATGTTTACTTCGAAAATGTTGCAAAGGTTTCTCGATCCGTAATCGTTTTGACGGATGATTGGAGCTGTCGGTGTCACTAGTCTCCGTCATCCGCACCCTTTTCGTAGGAGGGTTCGATTCTGGTTGGGGCAGTCGATCGTTGTGATTTACGGGCGCAGAGCTTTCATTCACTTCTGTTACAGGTCCACTGCTATCCTTGGCTTTCGCATCCTGATGGTCTTTCGAAGCTTGTACAGGTAGATCTGTTCGAGAACCTGGTCTTTCCTTACCAGCTTGTAAAGCCTTTTTCCTTTTCGCTTTGGACTTCATTTTTCTCACAGGATAAAGAACATCGTTTTAAGGGGGGAAAAAATACACGTTCACAAGAAAGATCCGGTGTAACAACAAGAAGGAATCTACTCTTTACCGAATGACCCTGTAATGACGCGCCTATATAACACGTCTTAACTTTAGATGATGTTGCGAGTTGTAGAAGACAGCTAGCAGGAGATCACCATGACTTATGCATAATGACCTTCAGTGATGAGTGACTTCTCAGCATGGTCTCATTACCAAAGGGTTTCTGACGAGATGGTCGAGGGTTCCTAATTTGGCAAATCTGATAAAGATCGGCAGCTAACCTAAGCGTTTGGCTGCCGCAAAGCTTGTTTTACGAAACCGATTTCCGAGAATGGTTCGAAAGCGGGGGCGATAAAGAACGCGTTGTTGCATTCCTTGCATTCCTCCTGTGCTCCGTGGTTTCACACACGGCAAAGCCGAGACAATGGTGAATGCGCCGTGGCAAACAGATGGAGAAGCCTTTGAACCCTCAAGCCATGATTCGTAATTGCTAAGGAAGGATTGTCCGAGCACGGTAGCCTGCCGCGCCACTCTGATTCCATCATCTTCTGGCGCCTTAAGACTAAGACTGGGATGGACTGATACTACTGAAAGCAGTGTGAGGCAAGCAGCTATAAGTGATTTGATGCATGGGTGGGTACCCGTATTGTACAGCGTCAAGGCGTATGATACCTTGCTTGGTATTCACATCTGCATGCGTGCTGCACACTACTACTGTTGGCCTTCCTTCCTGTTCCAGGCTGCGACCGCCATGGCCCGAAGACCCCTGCATCGCTCCAATGAAAGGCGACCAGCATGTAATACGAGACAAGCGGCCAATAGCAGACCCCTTAAACCTACCCCCCCAAAAGTCGCTCCGAAATGCCCGAGAAGCCAACGCCAGATTTCTGATTACGGGTCGTGACTTTTGTGATCTCCCCTTTCCGTTCCGTTACTCTCCCCCCAATATCGTCGCATCATCACCACTTGTCGACCAGCCCTACCACAACTTCAACTCCTTGCGCAACGCATTACGGCGTGTTTGTACCTTTTCCGAGCGATTTTCCCTATTATTTGAGGTGCTCTAATTTCATCTATTGAAAAAGATTTATTTCTCTTCATCTGTGTAATTTAATTCACGCCTCCGAAATTCTACGGTCGCAATTTTATGTTTGTAACTATCCGCCATTCACAACCTTCAACTCTTATTACCAGATTCACTATGAGATCGTCAGGCACGACCCCTCCATTCACACAACAATAAGCACGCCACATTGACACCCCTTTGAAGTGTCGTATTGTCACCGTCACACTGTCTCCTGTCGGTAAAAACGTCACCAGTACATTGGAACTCACGGACTGTCACTGTGCTACAAAGCCCTCTAGTGCACGACGACCACAGCAAGCACCTCTCTCCAATACTGGACTCGACTGAGAGGTCGCATGGCATGCTCGACTTCTTCAGGCCAACTACGGCTAAGCATGAGACGCTCGGGCAAGATCAAAACAACAACATGTCCAAGCCTGTACCGCTATCGCCTGCGCTGATGTATGGACCCCCAACGCAAACATTGAAGCGCAAGCTAGGTCAGAGAAGTCCATCCCCCCCTACGTTCGCACAAGCGCCTTCTAGGACCTCAAATGCGACAATGAGCCACGTCGAGATTCCGCGCCCAGTCACAATAAAGGCTTCCGAGCAGTCTCTAACGGGGGATCACGTTGCTGCGCAGAGGCTGGCAAGCACGATGGAAGGTGCAAAGGACATTGAAAGGGCAGACCCTGCAAAGTCTCTAGACGGTCTCGCAGACGCTCCTGCCCTGCTAAAGAGTCACCACTCACTTGACTCAAACCTGATTATCAGAAGCCACCCTACAGCGTTTAGCCGGACCCATAGACCAAGACCTGTCATGAAACCAAGACAGCTTCGGGATAAGATCGAGGAGCAGTTTGGATTAGAGATCATGCTCAAGCATAGAGAACTACGCCTCATTGAACAAGAGCTCGCCAAATGCCAAGTTGCCTTTGAACAACTTCGGAGATGCCACGCTATTCCCTACCCTGTCCTCTCGTCAGACGCTCAAGATATGGTATCGGTTAGTGAAGGCTCTGGTCAGGCTTACAGCAACAAAGCGCCGCTCGCTCCCTCTTGGGGAGTTGCGGACGGACCGTACACCCGACACTATGAGAGATGGCTGTTGCCTGATCCAGCTTTTGATGACTTAGTAGCTGACAACCCTACAACGCCATCGACAGCTGGCAAGAGATTACCAGACCGACCAACTCGCGGCATGAATCCTGAAAAAGGGGTCTTCGGGTCACAGTCCCGATCCCAACGAAATACTGCAGTGGGCCGCCTCAAGGCATTACCTCAAGGCTATCCTGAGACCAAGGAAGAAAAGGGTCCAATGATAGTGGAACGGAAATCCGATCGCCATCTGGTGAAGCTCGTCTGCCTAGATTGCCGCAGGTCCAACTTCAACAGCGTTCAAGGATTCATCAATCATTGTCGTATTGCGCACTCTCGACAATTTGCAAGTCACGATGTAGCAATTGAGGCTAGTGGAGAGGAAATCGACGCGGCGAATGAAAGCAGCGTTGTTTCGGAGCCAGCTTCAGTACAGGGTCCGATTAGCACGGGACTCGTTCATCCAATGATCCGATCAGCACGACCACCACCTGCAGAGCCATCAACTCCAATGTCAAGCGCCCTTAACAGCCACTTACCTTCCATAAACCCGTCACCATCACTCAGTGTATCGGCTAATCCACGAAAGACTCCCTCCACGAGCCCGCTCAACCCTTTGCCCTCAGTATCATTCAATCCATCACCTCAGACACCTCATCTGTCTGCGTTCTACGCTATGTCGGGCAACGGTGGTGACCTCGATGAGCTAGTTCGAGACGCGAAAAATAGAGATCAGATCGACCTGCTGCTGGCAATGGAGCCGGAGGAGTCATCGGACGAAGAGCCTGAGGAACCAGCCCTGCAGAGCCGTAGTACGAGAGGCATCGCACAGAGTAGTGTTAGGCCTGCCAGTTCGGCCCAATCGGTGTCTACAGGATCAAATCTTGCAAACTCTGGACAGACCCCTGGTTTCACTCCAACGTATCCGTCTCCAGCGCCTGCTCGCCTCTCAACATCGGAATCACCTTTCAACCCTCCATCGCCTGGTATTGATGGACAAGGAAGCCCTTTGGTGGATACGTCCCTTTCAAATCTAAGTCCAAATACGACCGACCCTCATCCGGCGCCTAGCCTTGTTTCAGACGACGGTGACTACGACAACACTCACTCAGAGTCTGAAGCTTCCAGTCAGACCGATATTGATGAGCAAAGTGATCACTATGTCCACCCGGATTTCTTCCACCATGACGACTTTGAGCTTGGCGAAGGCAGTGGCTTCGACCTTGCACACGGACAAAAAGAAGCTGGCTCAACCCTGGAACGGCGATCCAGGCCTTCTACGGCGGTGCATGATAGTGGGCAAGAGCGACATGTGACGTTTGCGAGTCCTGTGAGGATGGCTGGAAAGGACTCCAGGCCTTTGTCTGAATGAGTGGCTATTTCAATTTGGTAGCATCGGCTTTCACATGTTTAGATACCCCAGAAACATTTCTCGAGAATGTCAAAGCGTTTGCTGCTAGGAGCGACAGTTTTAGCGATGGCGTTTTGGCAGGTGGCTGCACATGCTTCTTTAAATTCAATGGCCTCATTATGTGAGCTCCACTGAAAATTAGCTATCAATATGTAGTGAAGAGAACATTGCTTCATCTATCTTTGTTCCACGTACAAATGATCGTTCATCGACCGTCTTGTCAGCTCGTCATCGCGCTGTCCTAACGACTCCGTACTGGCTACCTCTGCGTTCAAAAGGGCGGGTCTATTCCCGCGGGAATAGGGACATGGTAGCGTGATTTGAACGAAGTATAGAAGTCTATCCTGGCTGATTTGGTCTCCCAGAATAGTCGCGAGAGCTCTTCTACTAAGTCGATGAGAAATGACTTCTCAAAGTCATCTTGAGCCGCATCTCTCTGCCAACTCTTACCTGACAAAATGACATTTTGGGCGAGACTCTCAACCATCAGCCGGCGCATTGGGGATTGCGTGGGCAAACACTCGTAAATCTGGTTGAAAAGTCTGATAAAACGAGAATTTCCTCCCTTCCCCATATTGTCCATCAACTCATCGACCACGTCATTTTGAAGATGAGGTATGCCACGGACTTCCCCGAACATATAGATTTCCAAAAGGAGCCTTGCACTAAGGTCTTCAAGGCTTTCTTGGTGGTCATAAAGCTTGCGTTTGTAAAGCCATAGCTGGAATCGGTCGAAGACCGCGGGAGAATCGTCCGGTAACTCAATCTTTTGAGAAATCGCCTCTTTGAAACGACCGTTGAGAGCCAATTGGAAGTAGATTGATACCTTACAAAGTCGTTCACGGTGGATAATGAAGACTTCTCTATCTGGACCTACAACGATTTCTGCCTTGGTATCGAGATTGCTTCTGTTCTTCAGTCAGTGTTCCACCCGGCTGTATGATGAGAAACCGATAAATGACTCGGAAATGCACCTTTTCTTGGTTTGAGACTCGTCTGGGTGATTTAATGCAGGCGCTGGCGCTTCGATGAACTTGCAGCCTTGAGTGCTGACATCACTGTAGGAGTTCATCGGGTTGGTGTAAGTGCTTGACGGCTTTAGTATTTGGTGAAAATTTGATGCTTAACAAGTAACAAGGATTCTGATTTCGAGCACTCTTCAAGATCCGAAATAAATAGCGGAGAAGAATAATGTTCGTCGATGCTCGCGTGCCTTAAAATTCTGGCTTCCTGCTTCCTAAAAGCGAAAAAATCTGCTACCTGACGCTCATCTCATATGAGAATACTGCTTGGGTCATCGTGGATAGACAGCGAGATATGACGACCGGAACTATCCTCCTGTCGTGGGTGGCACCTTCTCAAAACATATTGTTGGAAGACCGACGATCGTTCACTGTCATTATCATGAAGTTACACTAGAGCCTTCCACGCTATCCCTCTCATCCCATATCTCCCTACTCTCCTTCTCAACCTTTGCCATAGCAGCAGAAACAGCGTCAAGCTTTCCCACTACATCTGACACACCTTCTCCGACCTTCTTGAAGAACCTTTCGTTCGCTTCTCTCCTGCGTCTTGCCTCTGCAATCTCCCCCTCATCCTCATATTCATCCCCTTCATCTTTTCCCGCCTCTCTATTTCTCGCCTCACCGTCCATTCCTCCCGCCGAAGCTGGACTATCAAGCTCTTCATCAGCATCGCTCTTTCCCCACGCCCTAGCCAACGCAATCTGCGCGTCTCTCAACTCCTCGAGAGCCGCATTATGCGCATTTCCAAATACGTGTGTAGATCCCAATGCACTGAGCTCAACCTCCTCGAGCGTAAGCTGCATCTTAGCCCATAGGGCATCTACTCGACTGTCTTCAGCTTGTCCTGCAGCAGGTTGCACAGGTTGCTGAGTCCGTGTGCGATTTAGAGTCGGGACATCGATTCCACTGCGAGCGGAGCGTGATCGCGGTAGTGAGGCGCGTTGAGTGGTACCTGTGCTTGATGGGGACGCGAGAGAGGTACTGGAGGAGTTTGTCGGAGCCTGAAAGAGCGTTGGTGGGGGGTTACGCTTTGTGTTTGAGCTTGCTGAAGGGCCTGCATTTGGGTTGATTGACATTTCGTCAGATGCTGTAAGGTTTCAACCCATAATTGTCTGTGAGGAAGTAGCACGCACAACACCTGATGGGCGCGCGGTCCTTACGTACCTGGCTGGTTGGCAAAGGAAGGTGCAGTACTGTTGGGCCAAGTCAAGCAGGCTGATTATGGTCAAGTATTAGGGCTGCTGCTCAGGGGCAAATTCGCCTGGATTTTCTTTACCAACAGCATACTCACGCTCGCATGACATAAGTGCTTTCTGCTTTACAGCTCATTGTGGGCAGATAGCGCATATTGAGCATTCACGCCAGGTATTCATGAATGATCCTTGGTCTTCACAAGACCCCGGAGGCCTTCGGAGCTGTGCTCCATGGCTTCTAAATCGGAGCCATTGCTCCGCGAGACGCAAACCCTGCAAGATCATGTTCCTAAAGAACGTCCTGAAAATCAAGGGTGATCGATCGATAACAGCCGCCGAAGCATGCGTCGGTCTTTAGCTTCACAATGGGGTCATTACTCCGTCTTGTCGCTCGTGTCTCTTGACGTCAGTTGTATTTTCGCTGATTTCTTACTTGGTCTACACATCTGTGAGAATGCTTGTGGCAAAGGACAGACTACAAAAAAAAGCATATTTAGATGCGCAAGATGCACTTGGAGTAGCAATCCTGGTCTTCAGCTGTATGTTCATGGCCGAATTGTTGGCTAGCGGTTGGGCATTTGGTTTCCAGTGAGTGCTAGTCATTTCCCAGACCATTTTTGCTTAGACCAGGCGCAGGCACTTTCGGTCTTAGTTTCACTGCTTCGATGCTGCAGTCATCATAGCGAGCTTTACCGTCGACCTATGCCTGAAGGGTGCTACAGAAGAAGCTGGATCGATAGTCGTTGGGCTTCGTCTTTGGCGAGTCGTCAAGACTGTTGAAGAGTTCAGTGCAGGGGCTTCGAAACGGATGGACCAGTCGACAGAGCACATCCAGGCCTTGGAGAGGACAAATCGAGATCTCACGGATGAGAATGCTAGGCTGAAAAGGCGTGGGGATTTCTGTAGCTGACTTTTCTTGCCGTGCAAACCAAGCAATCAACAAGCGGCCTAGAGCTCACTTAGATAACCATATCACTTCCTAAGTCACCGTTGTACAGTGTCGTAGGCCATTCTAAAGAGTCTAAGTTGTGCGAATCTGGTTATTTTCTGAGGCTCTGCCACTTTTACTACCAAAGCTAAAGTCGGGAACGATAAAGTTGCCCTACGTACCAGTCCGACTCTGCGCGCCACATCATTTCTCTCACCCTCCAGTTTTGTCCTACATCTTGCACGCGACCTCCTAATCTCCATTAAACACGACGCACCAAACCTTCATTGAGTCATCAACATAACACAGATCTCTTCCATACTCCATTCTTTAACGAACAATCTCGAGTCACACCTTTGTCCAATCTCGTCTCACTCCACGACCGCTTTCTGTTGTCAGATTAGCATCCACAGATCTGGCTGGTCCCTAATATATGAAATTCTCAAGAAGAAGATAGCAGCAATTTCTAGAGAGCTGTCATCATGGGACAGACTCTATCTGAGCCAGTGGTAGAGAAGGTCGGTCTGCCCTAATCGCATTTCCCCTACCCATATTGGCAAATCGCCCATATCTATAGTCATGCCAGACTGTGACGATGAATTGTGGTTACAATAAATGCGAAATGCAGACGCGCTTACTGATCGTTCGCTGACCAAATTTGCACAAAGATATCTGACGATGGGCAAGACGACAGAGTCGCATTCGGAGTTTCCGCCATGCAAGGATGGCGTATAAGTATGGAGGATGCACATGCTGCGGTGCTAGACCTACAAATTGAGACAGAGAAAGAGTTTCAGGCTGCAGGTCCAGACGACCGAGTCAGCTTCTTTGGTGTTTACGATGGTCATGGTGGTGACAAAGTCGCCCAATTTGCTGGCGAGAACATCCACAAAATATTAGCGAAACAAGAAGCTTTCAAGACGAAAGACTTCGAGCAAGCGCTCAAAGACGGTTTTCTAGCGACAGATCGAGCAATACTCAGCGGTAAATGCGATGGTAACCATTTGAAGACTACATTAATAACTGTTTCCTTAGATCCCAAGTACGAAGAAGAGGTTTCAGGCTGCACAGCCTCAGTTGGACTCATTTCGAGCACCACAATATACGTCGTAAGCTGTTGTACTTGCTCTCAAGAGGGCGGCTTTTACTGAACTCTATCCTAGGCCAATGCTGGGGACTCTCGTTCCGTGCTTGGGGTGCGGGGTCGAGCAAAGCCGCTTTCCTACGATCATAAACCACAGAATGAAGGTAAAACGTTATTTGAGAAGTATTTCGACCAGTGACTTACGTATCCAACAGGAGAGAAAGCTAGGATATGCGCCGCAGGAGGCTTCGTTGACTTTGGCCGTGTCAATGGAAATCTAGCCCTCTCACGTGCTATTGGCGATTTCGAGTTCAAGAAGAGTGCAGACCTGTCACCTGAACAGCAAATCGTGACGGCTTTCCCAGACGTGCTAGCGCACACTATTACGAATGACGATGAGTTCTTGGTGATTGCCTGTGATGGTATGGTTATGCGGCTGGTCGACCTACTGAATCAAAATCACTGATATCTCGTTGATAGGGATATGGGACTGCCAGTCATCTCAAGCTGTTGTTGAATTCGTCAGACGAGGGATCGCTGCCAAGCAAGAGCTATCAAAAATTTCCGAAAACATGATGGACAATTGCTTGGCTTCCAACAGCGAAACGGGAGGAGTCGGCTGTGACAATATGACGATGATTGTTATTGCGTTATTGCGGGGTAAAACGAAAGACGAGTGGTACCAAGACATTGGAGACAGAGTAGCCAAAGGGGATGGTCCTGTTGCTCCTCCAGAATATGGTAAGATGATCAAGTTCCTGCCTTTACTTCCCTGAAACTAACGCGCAGTGCCAGCCGATTTTCGTGGTCCAGGGGTCAGGCACCAATTTGAAGACAGCGGGGATGACTACGATATGGATTTAAACAATACAGGCAGGGGCCGAATAATATTTCTTGGCGATGGAACGGAGGTCCTCACAGACGGGGACGACGCCGATGAAGACAAGGACGTTGAGATGTCAGCGAACAACAGCGAGCCAGCACGCACTGAGGATGGCAGGACTGAGCGAGAGGAAACGCCCGGACCTGAGCTCCAAAAGACGGGTGAACAGCACCAAAATCACGAATCGATGGATACAGATGACGATAGCAACAAATCTCCTTCGGCTAACATCGAGAAGCCAAAGGCTGCGGCATCCATTGACCTGCCGCCAAATGCGATTCCAGAGACCGCATTGCCAGAGAAGATCGTCGAACCTGCAGCTACTCAAGAGAAGTAACATTTCCCCACCCAGCACTATACGCCTCGAGACGTTTCCTTCTACAACCATAAGTTGGCAGGAAGTCTCTCTTCCGGCAACGTCCATGCATCAGCTTTGAGATCGATCACTCAAAGTGTCCGGGTTTTGGAACCTTTCATCTTTCGATTACAGGGCAGTCTATCAATCTCAAGCGACGGGAGGCAGCCGCTTTCTGGCCTTCAATGCTGCAACTCCTTTTCTCTGTCCGAAACTTCTCATTCTCCTTCACCTTTAGCATTTTGACGTGGGCGCCATGTGAGTACGACGTTAAGCATAACGGTTCATATACCACTACAGGCAAGGTAGATTCGGGTAGAGCGCAGGCGTTGGCATAAGTTGCAAATACTTTTGATGACAAGGGGGCCTTTGGCTTTGGGTTGTATGTGAGTAGTAGGAATACGTCTCGACAAATAAGCTCAATTCATACTCACATGGAGACCCTGTATGCATTCAAGAAATCAAGGAATCACGCTTGACGAAGTGCAGGTTTATCTCCAATCACCTTAGTCTACACAACCTCGACTACCAGTGGACCCGAACCGTATGACGTTGCAGTCTCCATATTATCGAATCCCTGTTCTCGCCCGCCTAGCGCCAAGGCTTGACCTCGAACCAAGGAATTCGTTGTGCTCCATAGATCCGTCCCCTGTCTCCTATGCTACCGCGATTGACTTATCTTTACGTGCCTAATGTGTGCCTCTTTCAGTCTCCAAGCATTCAAGGGCTGCTTGCACCTAGTAACGATATTCACCATCCCTACTGCCTTTGCTGAGGACCTCGGCAGACTCCTGCCTCAACAGTAAAGTCTACCTATCCAAAATGTCATCACCCTCCTCATCAGGCTCGGGTAAACGCAAGCGAACCTCGACACTCGACAAGACAGCTTCACGAGCTACGCCTACTGACCTACTCCAACCATCTTCGCGCGACGCGTCCGGTGAAGACGCAGCAGATTCAGCTGCACAAACCGTAACGTCAGGTATAAAGCACAAAAAGAGTGATCTGAATGCTGCACCAAGCAAGCGAATACGCACAAGGTCGAATACAGGGGATGTTCTTGGCAACGGCACTCCACCGGACGAGAGCAGCGCAGATGCTGATGAGAACGAGTATGCGGAATCTGGGGAAGGAAGGATGAGAGGGAGAGCACGAAGCTCTTCAGGTAAGAGCAAAACAAATTCGAAAGGAGACGATGCATTGGCAATGCCACCGCCTCCCAAGGGTGTATTGCAAGATCCTGTGGGCTATAAGACAAATCCTCCTCCTGTAGGACGACCGGTCAGAATATATGCTGATGGAGTCTTTGATCTCTTCCATCTTGGGTGTGTATTGGACGCTAGGATTTTCTTTTCATTGGCAGATATTGACAGATCGTACAGGCACATGCGCCAGTTAGAACAAGCAAAAAACGCATTTCCGAACGTACATCTCTTGGTAGGTGTCACTGGGGATACTGAGACACACAAACGTAAAGGCTTGACAGTCTTGACTGGTGCAGAACGGACAGAGACTGTTCGACACTGCAAATGGGTCGACGAAGTCATTCCCAATTGTCCTTGGGTTGTGACACCAGACTTTCTGGCAAAGCACAAAATCGACTACGTTGCCCATGATGACCTTCCATATGGGGCTGACGAGGGCGATGATATATATGCCCCAATAAAAAAGGAGGGGAAGTTCCTTGTTACTCAAAGAACTGAAGGCGTCAGCACCACGGGCATCATTACCAAGTATGAAGGCCGAGCATGTGCGCAATTATATTGCTAATCAGCCTCATAGGATCGTCCGTGATTACGAGAAATACATTGCTCGCCAATTCAAGCGCGGCACGTCGCGACAAGAGCTCAATGTCTCATGGCTTAAGAAGAATGAGTTGGACCTCAAACGCCACGTCATCGAGCTTCGCGACAGTGTCCGTAATAACTGGTCTACCACTGGTCAAGAGCTCACCAAGGAGCTTCGTCAGTACTGGCGGAGCAGACCTTCAAGTCCAGCAAGACCTAGTGGCAGCTCCGAACCGACCGCGCCAAAATCGCCCTCAATCTTGTCACACATGTCACATTTAGATATACCCCGGCCTGAAAGTCCCGGTCTCGGCAATGGCGCTAGTAATGACTTTGCAGCTGGATACAGTCTGGGCTTGATAGGCGGGGTGAAGTCATGGGTCAGTATCATGCACATCCGTGCAATATGATTCTAGCTTACCTGGAGCCAGATGACTCGAAGTCAGGTTTCCTTAAGGGCAAGCCAGCCTGGCAGTGGCGAGAGCGAGGATGACAGTTCTGACAATAAGAGCCCCACCGACGAGAAGGCACCAAAGGGGAGAAGCTCGGTAGCCACGACAGACGCGATGGACTCCAGAGCATGATTATGGACTGCAAGCAGTATTCAGAAAGCGACTTGGCTTTTGGATGCCTTGCTCTACAATGACTTCACTGTACACAAAGTAGACTTTGTCGAGTAATAATCTTTTAATGATGAGGCATGTTTGCGGAGTCGTCATAGGCAAGGACCAGAATTTAATGCATGACGTTTCCTGGTATAGCAAATGGAGCTTCCACGCTTGTGCTAGGCCATTGGGGAAGGGACAATCTAAGAGCCGTTCAAGTTGAGATGCTCCTTGATTTAGTATGCAAGTCGCAGTATTAACAAATCGAGTACACTCCTAGCCCTTTCTATGACCTAGGCTTCTCCTTCTTCTCCTTCCACAAGGCAGATAGGCCGACCCCTGAGACCTTCACAACCTTAAATCGCACACCTGGAATATCACCCTTCGCTTTTCCCTTTCGACCGAATCCGGAAATGAGTACCTCATCGTTTTCATCAACGAAGTTTAGACAACCGTCATTGGGCACTGCATTTTACCCCAAGTTAGCCCTCATATTCCACCTGCACCATTGTTCATGCGCAGGTCCCAGGGTAATATAGAGTGAAGATGACGCACCGAAAGCAGTAACCTTCTTGCCATTCTTGATCAACTGCACTCTCACGCATTTTCGAATAGCGCTATTTGGCTGCTTGGCCTCCACTCCGACCTTCTCCAATACGATTCCTTTGGCGTGGGAGGATCCACCGAAGGGTGACGATTTGTAGGCTGTCCCCAAAAGTCGCTTTTTGTAATGTAAATCTGCCCAACGGCCCTCTCGTCGATGCGTTCGCAGCTTGCGCGCGGCGTTGAGTCCTCTGGGTTTGCCTTTACCCATCGTGGCTGCGTAGATACACAAATTAGCTTGGAAACAGTTGATGTATGCAACAAGCAGTTGTAGCATCAATACAAAGTAAAGAGAACTGTACTTACCGAGTCTTTCTCTTCTGTAGGATTACTGACTGAAGGGAAGTTCGTAGGACCAACTCTTAGCGAAGTGTGCGGCCGAACTCAGCCCTACGAGATCGTTTTCTTGGCGCTCCCGCCTCCTTTTCAACATTGGCAGAGATAAGGACCGCCCATGTTCTATATTTCAAAGACTCTCTGCTTCGGCTTTCCTAATCTTGTAACAACACAGAAGTGCTATTATGCGACTCATAAAGCTCACGATCCTTTACGGATCCTCTTCTGTGGCTCAGAGGACTTTAGCATTGCCTCATTGAAGGCACTCCATCGGGAGCATTTGCGGCAACCCAAGAATATTGCTTCTCTGGATGTAGTATGTCGGCCTGGTAAACCTACAGGGAGAGGATTGAAAGCGATCCGCGAAGGTATGCTTTTACAGTCTAGAAACCACGGTTTCTCCCTCGCTCAGTCGACATAGTGCCCATTGCCAATGTGGCAAGAGAATTGCAACTCCCACTGCATCAGATTGACACGTTCACCAAATGGCAGGTGGGGTCTCTCTAATTCCGTTGTTGCAGAATTTGAGAGCCAATCTCTTTAGCCCCCTAAGCCCGAGGGACGTGATGTCAACCTAGTCGTAGCGGTATCCTTCGGACTTTTAGTGCCGCCTAGGATATTGGAAGGCTGCAAATATGGTGGGCTCAATGTGCATCCATCTATACTCCCAGAGTAAGTTCTGCCTCTCCAGCACATTTTACCTTCTATACTAAAAATACCAAATCAAGTCTCAGGGGCCCCGCTCCTCTGCACCACACATTGCTTGCTGGACGTGAGAGAACGGGCATCACGGTACAGACCTTGCACCCGAAACGTTTCGATCAAGGCGTCATAATTGCCCAGACGCCACTTCCTGGCTTCAAGCATCATTGTGAGACTTTGCCAGAACTAGTCCAACGAACGGCGAGCGAGGGGTCGAAGATGCTCATAAAGTGTATCAAGAATCGTGACTTTGTGCCGCCGCTGGAGCCCAAAGGTCATCTATCTGCAGACCGTGATCTGGAGACCTTGCACAAAGCACCTAAGATTATTCCCCAAGACCGCCACATCGATTGGGCTACTATGACAGCAGACGAGATAATGCGTAGACACCGAGTGATTGGACCGCTATGGAATGATGTGGGAGCCATTGCAGGCAGACGATCTTCGCCGAAACGAATAATATGGTCATCCGGCTTTGTAGAGTCGAACCAGACTTTCACAGGCGTGAACGTCATCGGAGAACCTTTTGTTTGGAAGCATGATCGGCCTGGTCAGGCAGTCTACGTCAGGACATGCGATGGCAAGATTTTGGAGGTAGACAAAATCAAATTTGATGGCAGACAGGAGAGCGACCCTGTAATGAGTTCAAGTCGGGCAAGTTTGTTTCCAGGGTCAATTCTGGGCATTGTGGACGCATTAGCGCTCTACAGATTACTCAACGCTCGGTTGTTTTAACGAAATGACCCCAAATTTCTCTGATATCTTTGTCAAGTCATCTATGTCTCTCTAGCCTGCTGTACGTCCGGGCATGTTGAGACCCGAGTCTACCCTGTGATCAGCTTTCCAGTCCGGATACAACAAGGACAGGGCGTAATACCAATTTGGATGTTTTGGCCCGTTAATGAGCAGTTCTTCGCAGCAGCCACGAACATATCAGCGCAGTCCTCGAGGTCAGTCTATTTGGTTTAGCTGAGTATACCATGCAGGAGGATAAGGGAGACTACTTCTTTCTTTAGGTATGACTTTTGTGTTGCTGCTTCGATTATATCAGGTCCTAATTTAGCTCCCTGCAAAACCTTCAATGTCTCCCTTGTCACCCACAAAGGAAGAACGAACCCATTCAGTATTTAAAAATCCTGGAAGAATAGCATTGATGCGAATTTTTGGTCCTTGTGTGGAGGCCAGGCATTTCACCAGATGCAGTCCGCTTGCTTTGGAGCAGGCATACGGTATTGAGCTCCCAGTCGCCGCAATT
The DNA here is from genome assembly GCA_032158265.1 of Bacidia rubella. NCBI lineage: Eukaryota > Fungi > Ascomycota > Lecanoromycetes > Lecanorales > Ramalinaceae > Bacidia > Bacidia rubella. The sequence continues at coordinate 770,328 of JAVTIF010000009.1, read as the reverse complement.
CCAGCGACAGACGACGTCACCAAGAATACACCACCCTCGGGATTTTCATTGAAGACTTGAACCGCCTTTTGCATCAAATGAAGCTGCGCCTTGCAGTTGACGGCCCAACACTTGTCCCAATCTGCCTCAGAGCATGCGTTGAGATCTGAGAACTTGGTATACTTTGTCCATCCCTTAACAGAGATCAGTCACTGCCATTTACCTTGGCGAATCAAGATATCTTACGGCATTGGATGCAATAACATCCAGCCCACCTAATGTGTTGACAGTCTCCTGCACTAGGCGATAGCAATCTGCTTGAATGCCAACATCCTGCAGCATTCAGTGGAAACGGCCAGAAGGTATGAGCAGGGCTTTACCGCTTGAATGACGGCAGTCTTGACTCCATGTTGCTTCGCAACTTTCTCTGCAACGTTTCTCGCACTTTCTTCGCTTGCATTATAATTCACAACAACATTACAGCCCTCAGCTGCAAACTTCTCTACGATGACAGCACCTAGGCCTCTATGATCAGCTATCAGCAAGCTTTTTTATTGATGATTCATGGCTCTCAGCCGAGGGATGCCTTTTACCGTGATGCACCCGTTACCAGAACATTACGAGCTTTAAGTGAGTATGGCATCTTGATAGCACTACGTGTGACCGACCAACATTTACTCGAGATGTATTTGACCTTCCAATCTGCCGACGGAGTTCCCCGCTCTACTCTCCGGCCGAGGTTTGCCCCTTAAGGAGGATTGTTGACTGACTTATTGTTGCATATGCTTTCAAATTGATTCCTCTTCGAGCCTACTTCTTTGTTTGCAAACATTTCAATATTCGTCTAATGTGACAATGTGACTCATTCGTACTGATCCACCTACCACGCTCTGCACAACAGATGTTTATTATTTGCTTGACTAAATTGGCTTTGCTGCTTCCCCCAAAATCAGTCATACGCTGTGGAAAGCCATTGTACGTCGTCATCATAAACATACACAAGGAGACCCTCTATATCAGCTTTCGACCCGCATGGAAAGCCAAGGTGAGTCTTCCTCCCTATGAAAACCTCATCAAGTACTTCGAATATGTCGAATATAGATGTCCAGCTCGGTGAGGAGTGGCATTCTGAGGTTGATACTCTGTGCAGAAGCTCTACCAATGCTACAAGGAATACTAGTAAGATCACACCAGACAGCACAACCAAGGATGATAGACTGAATCTACCAGTCATACCTCTCTGCCAATCACTGAACTGTCCTGTCAGTGGAGTACATCAACAGGGAATTTACCACATTCAAGATGATTTGCAGCTAAGCCATCAATGTAAACGGCTGTTTCATCCGAGCACTCCACCGCCCAACGTGGCCGAAGCTTGTGAAAAGTGTTTGAGCCGAAACGCTACTGATGAGGATGAGGACCTGGTGGCAGCGTTCCACAAGCTCCATACGGAACCGTTCATTCGGAAAGAGGGACTGAGGTGGGTCGCTCCTCTACCCCTTAAGGTTGACTTCGCTTCAAGTACGCAAGACCAGGTTCACTGGCAACCTGAGCCGCGCCATCCTTTCGGATTCGCAAACCCCCCGGACATTGTCTGGCGAGCTTGCAGCAATCTGGAGGCTGGCAAGGCGACTTCATCAGAGAGAGAGCTTGTGGATGCCTACTCAATCAACAACACTTTTGTCGGGCAGGGGACAGGTTGTGATACATCAGCAATAATGAGCCGCAGGATACTCATGATGGGTGAAAGGAATCGATTCAGATTTTGGAAGACATGGGCGCAGAGGCATCGTAAGCTAAAGTAATCAAAAGACACTAATGATACAGCATCGTATTAGATCCAACTAATGGACGATTATCTCCGTAGATATGATACTGTATATCAACGCAGATGCAGGGAACGAGGGGAAGAAAGCGAACGAAAAAAGGCGCAAAGAATAACCCTGCTAGCGCAAGGCCAATTTGCCAAGCCATTTTGCGCCGCCCAAACCCAACGAAACAAGCGGGAACCCAGGTACAGAGTACTGATGTGGGTCCACTCCCTTCTGCTTGCTCAAACTCTGACGACCTGTCACTCGAGCTCTTGTCTAACATCACATTCCCTCTCGCAAGAGCACCGGGGAAGTTCATTGACTGCTCTTCCTGCGCAATACCGCTGCAGAGGTCGGTTCAACGGTGACGCCCGATCGGCTCACCCAAGGTCCAGAATCTCCTTCTTATTTTCAGGCCTCAGCTCCACTCCACGGATTCCACGCAGTGGCCACTCCCTCCCTGCAGCCACCAATTTGAGCTAGGAAAAACGCGATGGACTAAGTAATCTTGAATAAAGTAAAGATACCTGCGGAGAGAGCGGCTGCTGGTGGCTTGAAGCGGGCGGAATACGAAAGGCGCGCACTCACAACAACTTCCAAGAACGACAAAGGCTAGAGGAGGTTCATTGGTATGTCAAAGTCCCATTGTCATCGTTCATTACGCTTTTAGCATTGTTGAACAAAAGCTTGCTGTAAACATTTGACCTTCGGCAATGGCTCTAATCTCGCTGCAGGCAGACTCGCACCCGACGGCTTTAATTGTACCATCCTATACCAAACACCCCAACTACGTTAGGTCTGAGCTTCGAGCTTGTCCTCAAACAGGCCACTATCACTTTGTTCCTCTACATCTTTAGCAGAGCCTGAGAGGGGAAGCGGCCAGGAGTCCTGGACACTTTCGTCTAAGAACTCAACAGAACATCGCTCAGCATGGCGTCCTCATCCTCAAATGTCGTTGGTGTTCATTATCGAGTTGGGAAGAAAATTGGGGAGGGTTCATTTGGAGTCATTTTTGAGGGCACAAATCTCCTCAACAATAATCAGGTGGCCATCAAATTCGTATGTCTATTCCCACGTGCGGCGGTCTTTCCTGCTCACGAAGGCTAGGAACCTCGAAAAAGCGATGCTCCACAGCTTCGAGACGAGTATCGGACATACAAGATACTGGTGGGGTGTCGTACGTATATACCGAGCGTCTTTGGTCCATTGGTGACTAATGTTTGATAGCGGGCATCCCAAATGTCTATTATTTTGGCCAGGAAGGTCTCCACAACATACTTGTCATAGATCTATTAGGTCCATCGCTAGAGGATCTATTCGATCATTGCAACAGGCGCTTTTCTGCAAAAACCGTGGTGATGGTAGCAAAACAAATGGTAATGGACTCAGATTGAAGCAGAGTGTGGACAGTGGCTAAACCAATCATAGCTTTCACGAGTCCAGACTATTCACGAGAAGAACCTGATATATCGAGACATAAAACCTGACAACTTCCTGATCGGTCGACCTAGCTCTAAATCGGCGAACGTCATCCACGTTGTTGACTTTGGAATGGCCAAACAGTACCGAGATCCGAAGACTAGGCAGCACATACCCTACAGGGAACGAAAGTCTCTATCGGGTACAGCTCGTTATATGAGCATCAACACACATCTTGGTCGAGAGCAGTCGCGAAGGGATGATCTGGAAGCACTTGGGCATGTCTTCCTCTACTTTCTGAGGGGAGGGTTGCCCTGGCAAGGTCTCAAGGCTGCCACGAATAAGCAGAAGTACGAAAAGATTGGAGAAAAGAAGCAGACGACTGCCATAAAAGATTTATGCGAGGGTTATCCTGGTAAATTCATAAATCCCAATTTCCATGGTAAGGCTAACCGAAACAGCAGTGGCAGAGGAATTCAACAAATATCTCAATTATGTCCGAAATTTGGGGTTCGAGGATACTCCTGATTACGATTACCTACGTGATCTTTTCACTCAAGCGCTCAAGAATACAGGCGAGGTCGAAGACGGAGAATATGACTGGATGAAGCTCAACAACGGAAAAGGCTGGGAGGCTATGAAGCATCACCCTTCTCAGCATCTGCATGTTGCGAACGCAGCCCCAAATAACCCCTCGGCTGTGGCTCTTGGTGGCGGCCCCGGTACACCCAGAGGTCCAGGAACACCAGCCAACATTCGTTTAAACTCCACGCAACCCCTGCCTGCTTCTCCGGCCAAGCCAGGGGTGAGCAAACCGACGCGAGAGCGGCCAGGCGCCTCCGGCGCAGCCGGACAAAAGCGTCAGAGTGGACTGGCCGGGGGCTTGACGGCTGACGTCGCGACACCCACAGCGTCAACACAAGCGCAGTTCCAAAGTTCAACAGCACATTTGCCTAACAGAGTGAGCGCAGCCAATCCAGGCATGACGCATTCTTCCACAAATGGAGCACAGTATCAACGGGGCGCTGGAGCTCCCGAGGACAAGCCAACAGCTTCGCAAAAATTCCTGAAGGTTCTCTGCTGTGGTAATCGGTGATCTTTCATGGCAACCCCAATTGTCGATGAGCGCAGGGGCCGGTTCCTCCAACTATCTAAGCTGATGTCTTCATTTAAAATCAAATTTCACTACAGGAGAGCGCAGACTGCTTTGCTTCCAGGCTGGGCACAAAAGCAGGTCTATGATTGAAACTTCAACTATCGTTGCTTCATCAGCTCAGTGGCGTTCGCGGGCATCGACGGTTCAAAGATATTTGATGTGTAACGGCTGCTATGGACGGCAATTTCTCACACGAAAAACGCTCGCTACCATTGCTCTTCCATTCTAAAACCCGTGGCATCCAACGATACTTACTTCTTCAACAGACAACTTTGGATTGACACCTTCGACTTTTGACGGCCGGTGACGACTGTTGCATCTCCAGCACCTTTTTTCCTTTTGTTAGAGCGTCGGAGTACGATGGGCATCTGGGCTTGATATCGCGTCTTTTGCAGGAATGAAGGATCTGTTCATGAGCGGTGGGAATGAGCACATCATTAGCGGAGCAGGACCACAAAATGTAGTAATAGTATAATGATGCCAGAGATTACCATCTTCCAGGTACCATGCTTACGTGTGAAATTATGTGTACTGACTTTAGTGTTCCACTATGCTGGTGTAGCATAGATTCCCCCGGTTTATACACAAAAATGCGTCGCTTATAAGATACTACATACTCACGTTCGACAAAGCACCAGACACTCCCTACTCAATGTTGAGCCCGTCGATGGTCGACATCTAGCAGCCCCTCAGTTCTAGCGCTAACGTTCAGAGATGACCGCATGTGCCCTTTTCATTTCGTTACCTGCAATGATGCCGAAAAGTCTTGTACATAGACAATAGTGCACACCACTAAGGGACTTGGAAGTAGGCGAGATAACATTGCAAAACCCTGGCAGCGAGTCACTGATGTATTGATTCATTGCCTACCGTCAATTGCGCGAATCACCCCTGCTCAGTGTCAGCTGCAGTCTGAGCACGTCAAAAGCCCAGCTCGTAAGCAAGCGGATGCTCTTCAGATCTCGTGAGCATGCGTCACATGACCGAGCCATCACGTGTTTTCTCAGTGTCTGCCGCAGCAAATTTCGACATACGTTAGGCTGCTGCGGGCTTGATTTTTTTCAGGGTCGTGTTAGTTGAAACGGAAACGGAAATGGAACCACTGTCAATGTTGCATTGGGTCAATGGGTTTGACAGCAGGATCTGCATTACTGAGAGGAGGTACCTTGGTACCTGAAAGGGTTCGCTTCAGGTACGAGAGCCAATGTTGGTGGTTTTCTTGGCCCTTCTGTGCTTGTCTGATCCCCCGCGCTAAGCCTCCACCAAGCAGTGTGGGGAAGCAAGGAAGCTGTTCCGAGCAGCAACTTCAGGTCGTGTGACTTCTTGCCGGCAGTACGTAAGAAGAAAAGCGTGGAAGAGTCCAGAGGTCACCTCCTTTCTCATAGCTACAAAACCAGACAACACCCATCATCTCTTGTACTAGACGCTTTCTACTTGGGGCTGTGAGAGCAAGAGGAGTCCAGAGGTACGTCACAGCTGCATTGACGATATCAACCAATCACGGCGGCGGACCTAGCTGCCTTGTTCATGTTTGTTTGAACCCTCCTTGACCATTGAATTTTAGTCCATCAACCAACCCTCATCAATTGAAGCCAGGCATTACATCTTCTCAACTATATCAAAGCATTAGTAAGTGATCTTCGTCCATTGAAGCTGCATTCGAGCCTGCATTGGGCCAGCTGATCGTTGGCCGCCTGTAACACCGAAGAAATCTCTGCAGCACCAGGAGCTGAAGCTAGCCAGCACTTGCATTGTAGAAGCTGATGACAATTGCCTAGTGACCCGTTCCCACAAGCAAAACGACCGTGATCACGTTGGCCTCGCTGACGGTACTGCCGAAGACATTCAGCATCTTCCTCGTTACTTTGCTAAGAACGGACACATTGACTCTGATCCCAACAAGGTCAAGAAAGAAGGTGGAGGAAAGGGTAATTGGTAGGTTATGTTTGCTCCTTTATCCGAGACTTCCGAACAACCGAACTCACGCCTAATACCTGACCTGGGTGCTGACCAACCCTGAAGGGGTACCCCCGGAGACGAGTCACAGGACTACGGCTATAACTTTACCAACGCCCGTCGCCGCTCCAACTCCAGCTCCCATAGTCACCATATTACCGACTTCAAGACCAAATTTGAGGCTGTCGAGGCAGACCCTGTGTTTGAGGAAGAATATCATGGGGCCCAGGATGAGGCTGAGGATGGAGGACAGCTGAACCACCTTGAGAAGGGTGAGAGTGCTGATAGCATTAGCTCAGCTAGCGTCGAAGAGGAGGACGCAGCAAAGAAATGAAATCAAGGTGACCGCTTCCGTGCACCAAATGACTGGCTGGCACAGGATGTATCATTTGCGAAAGACATTTGTCAGTGCTGTGCACATTGGCTCACCCATGAGCCTCTTTAGCTTGTACAGTATGAATGACTGACGATCTGCGAATGAAATCAATTCAATTTAAGGCATAAACTTTCAACATATTTGGAAGGCTTAGGCAGGGTTCAGATGTTCTGCTACTCGTTGGCCATCTCCCATGCCCGCACTTCTTAGAAGATCCAATAAGGATACTCGGTACAATAACTCTCATGCATCATTCGAGATATGAACTTGTTCCCAGTCGTCGTAGAGAATCTTGGAAGGGCAAGGTAATTAAAATTTTGTAATATGTGCCATATGAGCCTACTGCTCTACTTCGATGGGGCCAGTGATAATAATAAAATTCCGAAATCGAGAATTTGCGGTTGATGTTACAAATTGTGTGTTATAGAAGCGGAAAACGGATGGTGCGTGACTTGGAGGCTTAGCGTGTAGCAACCGGTGAATTGCGGACTTAACACCCATGATCCAGAAAATAAATTAACAAGCTTACAACGACTTTAGCATTCAATGGTGTCGATGCAGATATCTACCAAGTGAGAGTCAACTGACAGCAGCATGAGAACTTCGCAGCATGCCGTCGCCACAGATAAACAGCGCGGCTACGCGCAGCAATCCACGAAGGCGTCAACGCAATGCATCCGAGGATTCAGTCGCCAACCGTCAACCCGTGAAGAGAAGAAAGCGGTCTGCATTATCAAAGCAAACGTTCGAAGCGCCAGTCACGCATCAGGTTAATGGGTACCATGAGGATGCTGAAGATACGCCCCTGGCAAATGGCTCTACCCATGAATCTTTTAGCGCACGACCAGACAAAAGAGATGGGACGAACTTAGCTTTGAGGCATCGGGAATCAAGAAAAAGCGCAACACCGCGGCGATCGGAGAGTCATGATGGTGACTTTGAACTGGTAAAAGCGCAGTCTCAATGCTTTGGTAACAGCAATGCTAACATGACTCTTGAAGACGAAGAATGACAACTACACTGTTACACATCTTCTTACAACGCCTGACGTCCTCCTCAAGTCGCTCAAGCATGGTGATATCTCTTAGCCATACTACTACTTTGCAATCTGCTGATCCGTTTTAGAACAATGGCGAGCAAACCTGTATCCCCAACTTGGCCAGGCAATCGCTACAACCCAAACATCAGCAATTGTCTGGCGATACTTGCAAGACTCCTTGCCGACGGAACGATTGAAATCAACTCACATACCTATTCCCAATTCACCAAATTCTCCGTCTCAGCCTCTGCCAATAGGTGTGCTTGTTCCCACGTCGGCCGAGCCCGCCATTCTCATTTTACTGCCAAAGACGGGTAGAATCATTTACTGGGAGTCTTTGTCTGATGCAGCAAGCATCGATGCCAATCGCCAGCAACAGTCGAGTACTCAAGGAAATGTTAGCGGCATCATGTCCGGCGAGACGATTACCAAGGTCTCTGAAGCAGAGCCGCGAGGATTCATCCTGACTTTAAGCACTGGCAGACTTGCCCATCTAGCAATCAAAGACTCGCATGGAAGACCGTCTCTAGATGTTCAATTCCTACGAAGTTCTAGTGCCCAGCAAGTGGGTATATTTGGAAGCCTAAGAGGTGTATTTAGCACTGCTGGGTGGAAAAAGAATATTACAGCTGTGAAACCTGGGCGATCAGTGCAGCGCGGTCAGCGGTACGTATTAGCTGCCACAACGCATGGAAATTTCCAGCTCTGGGATTTGAACTGGAACGGTACGCATCAGTTAACCTACGAGGTCGACGCGAAAGCCGATCTTCTACACGCGTCGTTCAGAGGAAGTGGAGATGTTCAGAGTCCGCATCATTACTCTTTCGAAGTTCTAGATTTTGCTTTTCTACCTCACGGATCCCACGGAAGAGATGTTGCAAAGACGAGTACTAGCGGAGATTGTCGCATCTTAGCGTTGACGGCTCTTGGAGACGAGAAAGAGTTAAAGTACACGTTGATTGGCTTAAGCCTTACAGGTGGAAAAGCTACTGTAGACGTGGTACACCAGATCACGTACTATACATCAGATGCTTCCAACCACTCTCGATTTAAGCCACACCTTGTCATGCCCGAGCCTGCTGAAACCGCACTTGTTGCATTCGAGAAAGCATTGGTGCTTGTTTCATTGGTAGAGATTGAGGACAGTCCGAGCTCTCAGCTTCAACTAGAATCCCACTCTTTACCTACGCCATTCCAGGACGTTGTTGCTCTTCGGCAAGACAAGCCTTACTATGTTGTCGCATGTGTGGCAGAGCCTCAAGACCAAGAGAGAAAACGATCCTCGTGTAGTTTCTTGATACACGGTTATGGAATGATACGTTTGTCAACGCAGCCTATGGAAAATGGAGAGTCCCCTATCAGTAGGGCTGCGGTCACAGCACGAACCAAGATTGAACAAGCAGTCTTCTTTGGTAGCCACAAACAGAACCTAATCGATTTCTCACCTAGACTTGAGACACGCTTCTCGTCTGAGGCTATAGAAAGGGCAGCATTGGATATCAGTCATTCGATTGCTAGCTCCACTTCAGCTTATGTCACGGCATTGGAACCGAACATGCAGCACTCCCTTTCTAAACGGGCAGCAGCCCTTTCCAATTTGATCCAATACTTACGCAACTATCATTCTAATGTGCTGAGTGCTCAAACCCGATGGCAACTCCTCTGGAATGCAGAGAAGATGGCAGCAGCGGAAGCCGTATGGCAGTGGTATAACAGAATCATCTCTGAGCGTCCGACAGACCAAAAGGATCTTCTAGCAGAAATGATCGAGTGCATATCTGAAAAAGTGAAAAGAGAAAATCAACCAGAACTTGGCGAAAGCGACGGCGTTCGACATTACCTGATACACGACGTCTGGCGCTTAGAGTGGCTGATTCCGCGCACTCAAGAGACCGTCAACACTCTTTTCAAAGAAGGTATAGAAGATAAGGAGGAGCTGGATCTGCTAACCAAGGCTCGGATGATAGGCGACGCTGCTGAGGTGCAATCAGGAATGTTAGAAACAGCCTTTCAGTTCAGGGAAGCAAATGTAGAAACATATGGTTTCAGTAGAGATCGCATGTCTGATGGCATTTTTCGCTCGGTGAATGATTTTGAGAATCTTGACGAATTCTGGACATCGTCTACACTCGGAGAAGATACGCCTGCAATACCTGGAAGGGTGAAAGAGCTCACCGAGACAACCCGGGCAATGGCGAAGCTACTTGCCAACGACGTTGAAGAGTACTTAGAGCGGCAAGAGGAAGGAAGAGCGCCCGTTGACGGCCAAAAAGAAATTGATATTGACGCAACACACGCTGCCATGTTTAGACTTGCTAGTCTGTCGCCTCGTCAGGTCCATGCATGCTGTCAAACCTACATTGAATGTTCTCGTTGGTTCCGATCGCGCAAAACGGCCAAGGAGAGGCTCCAAGGTGAACATATTTTACAGGTACATTGTAAGATCAGGAGGTATCAGTTTGTCGATCTTACAGAACTAAGTCTTGTCGATAACGCGATTGCCTTAGCTGAAAAGTATGGGGACATGGAAGCCTTACTCGACATTTTCGAGCAAGAGTCTGAACACAATCAGGAAATCCAAAGAAGCCTACCTGCCCGCATTGAACGATACTTCGGTATGTTTGAAGCTCAGTGGGCTGATGCCTACTTCACTAGAAGTCTCAGAAACGGGAAGAGCACTGTGGACATTCTGAATAACAACGCCAGCTATAGCAAATACCTCACAGACTTCCTACGGTCACATCCAGAGTACTCAAATATGACATGGATCAATGAAATATCTACAGAGCGTGACTACGCTTCTGCAGTGACTTCCTTGGAGCAGTCAACTACGCTCACAGATGACCTATGGAGCCAGAAAGTCATGCTCAGTCTTCACAAGCTCTCTGTTCAGGCGGCAATGGAGAAAGACCAGACTCAAAGATTTGCTGGAGGCCCCAGAGTAGAGCGTGTTGACCAACAAGCTGCCATCCTCAGTATACAGGACTCCGTGAACGAGTATTTTGAGCCCTATATTCGTATGGCAATAGACGATGATGCTGCCGTTGATGTGGTTCTGGAAAGCTTCGGCAAGCGTTCTACGGAAGACAAGCCTTTCTTGAGACAACAATTTAGTTCAAATCTTGCGCGACTGTTTCGCAGAACAACCCTCCTACCATCTGGCATCATTGACATTTTGACGCTCATGGACAGATCTTCAGATGGACCGGACACCAGCGACCTCATGTGGCGCCGCTTCTTCCTCGCTTTGAAAGTCTTCAAGCTTTCCTCGACTATCTCACATACCCCCGTATCCACCACGGCCTCCGCCTTAAGACCGAAAATCATATGGCGTCGCATTCTCATCTCATCCGACTGGACGTCGCTGAATCGGACCGAAATGAAAAGCGACAGTCAAGTTTCCAGCGAAACTTCAACAACGGCACTTTTCCAAACACTTTTGGAAGGCCATCGCAACCGCTTTGGCGGAGAGGATGAAGAGAGTTTCTGGGATACTACGCCGCCACCTACATCTCTGTCCGAGCTCGTTACCGCTGGCACCGACCTGGCCGAGCTTCGCGATCTGCCCGAGTACGCCGACATCCCTGATCCACAGCTATCGAAGCTTGTACGAGATCATAAGATGGAGGGGAAAATGCTAAAACGATATATCGACAAAGGAAGGCTAGAGGACTGGTATAAAGGCGTTCTTGAAGCAGCAAAGAATGCGTATAGCGATGAGGTGGATAGAAAAGGAGAAGAGGAGGCGGAAAAGGCAAAAATCTCAGTAATGTTCACGTCTGGTATGTCGCAACAGGACCGTCAGCGATATTTGGCCGACGGAACGGTGCCGGAAGGATTTGAAGAGGTTACGATTAACGGTGGATAACGCCTACCACTAGGCTTGTGAATTCAACAACTGTACAGCATCCTTCGAAGAGCGAGCGAGTTTTTGTGAATTATCTTGAGTATGCCTTGATTCGGTTGGCAAAGACCAGCGACGACAAAGGTCTGTGGTATGTCCGCTTGTAAATGTTCGAAATGACGGTCTCACGCATTGAAAAAGTGTGGACTTCCCTTGTCCTTTCATTTCTCCAGCTAATAAGCTACTTTAAGCTCTCTTGCTTGTTCCCGTGCTCAGCGAATTCTCTCCAAATACTCCTTGAAAAATTCTGCAAAAATCCATGGTTCCAAACAGCTACACTTCCTATGTTCAGACATCTGTCGCATATTCCGTCGTCGTTGAAAGTCATACAAGTGCAAGCAGTTTCAAATCCAATATTTCGTGTCTACTCATCATCAAGGCGCAAGATGGCAGCCTACAATCGAATTCTACACATTTTTAGCCATGCTGTCTTGATGTCCTATTCATCAGAGCTAAGCTCTCTTTGAAGGCGGAATGCTAGTTCAACTATCTAGTGCGATTTGAAATAACAACGGTAGATTACTCTCATGGTTCCTCTTACTACATCTCTCGCCGAGAACAGACCTTAGAAGTACTGGAGATTGGAATGCTGACCCCTTGCATGAAGTTAATCTCACTAGTACGCCGCTACATACCCATCATACGTAGCTCTCAGCCGACGGTCGATAGCTGTTTGGTTGCTTTGAACATATCAGTGTCTTCCTGCAATACAAGTGTAATAGCAAACGGAGTATCACTTACAATGTCCGAAGAGGAGCCATCTGACCTGGACTCCAAATCATGCCTAACATGAATATTATCTTCCTTCAAAGCCTCCTTTTCGCGATCAAGCGTATCAAAAGACCTCGAAATCGTCATCGTCTTCGGTTCCCCACTAATAAAAGTTCTCATGCCCGTCATCGTTGCACCTGGAATCGGCACCTCAACCTTTGCCCTCTCGCTACCCTCACCCGATCTTTTGGACCACCAGAGCAGCCGTCTTTTCGAAGTTTCGCTAACCTTGGGCTGCTGCTGGTCAGACTCGGATCCTGACCGACTAATGAACAGTGTTCGAAAGGCAGTCAGGGAGACCATCAGTACCGCGATACAGCCCTCGAAGTGCTGCCAAAAGACGGCCCAAACTTCAAAGTCGTTGGCATGGGCTTTTGAAATGCGGATGATGGCGATTATGATCATGAAGATTGACAGGCAGAGGAAGGAGCCGACTCCGACCTTCTGGCGAGGTTTGATGCGTACCCGGTAGAGAAGGTACGGTGGGATTGCCACAATCAAAAGATCAGTGACAATGTCCAGAGCGATCGTCCACGCCTCCATAGCCAGAACACGCTTCTCGTAATACGAGTTGGCGCACTTGACATTGTCCCGGCCTACATGAGGGCACCCGATCAGAGCCGAGAAGACATCTACGACCGCAGCAAGGAAGGTGATTCCCACCACCACACGCCAGTACTTGATCATACCCTTCTGCCGATCAATGAGTTGACGGAAAAACGCCAGGTAGCTGAATTTGACGCAGAAGATGCAGGTCCAAATGAGAGCGCCGAAGGAGTAGGTCACACGTTGGATCTTGTGGATGGCTTCGCTGACCAGTTCCTGGGGGAGGAAGTCGAGATTCTTGACGAGCTCGGAGTTGGCGAAGACGGTCACCTGGTAGACGTCGTCGGCGCCGACGTTGAGGAGCACGGTGGCTGCGATGAGGCAGGCGCTGGCGAATGCGAGGAGGAAATCGTCTAGGAAGTGGAGTTGGCGGTTGTGAGCTCGTATGCAGGTCCGGAAGACGGCGCCGATGATTGCTAGGCCGCAGAATGTACAGGACACGACCTGGGATGTAAGCATAGGGAATGCAAAATGAGTGAGTGGCATTTGCATACTCTGAATGCCCGCTCTGGGATTGCTGGTTCCGGCATGTCAGGCAGCATTGTTGATGCCATGTCGACCGACATGGCCCCTGGGTCTATAGACATCGTTTTAAGGAAAAAGAAGAAGTGATATGCTTAACCAGTTGGCAGACGCATTTACGAGTACACTCCGCAAGGGTAAAGTGGAATGGAGAAGACTCGAGACTTATGTCTACAGAGGCCCTGCGTTCTAGCTGGACCACCATCTGCCGATAGCTGACCGACGTGAACGAAGGATGCATGTTGACGGCACAAGTCTGGATAGAGACCAGTCAGTGCAGGCATAGAGTGTGAATCAGCACTAAAGAAACGAAGAGGGCCACCGATGTAGGAAGTCAAACAGACTTAAGCATGAAGCAGACGAAACATAGCCATAAAGGGTCTAGAGAAGGCTGCGATGACAGCATGACCGTTCAAGATCAGTACTTCGCCACATGAAGAATGTTGCGTTTCAGTGGCACAGCGTGCATCAATGTTTGCGATATTGCCGATCTTGGATGCATTGTCGTTAGTGATCCCAAACAAGGCTGATCTGCCAATCTGACATTGACGCATGTGCTGTGCCGTCGATAGTCGGGATAGCGGCGTTTTAGCACACTGTGACTAGCATCTCAACTTCTGACGTTGGGAGGAGGCTTGGGAGGGTATCTGCGCGTCAAAGAAGATCTTCAAAAAAGCTTGAAACTCAAGCTAGTCTTAGAACAATTTAGGGCGTTGAAAGATTGGAAGGGACCAGAGTGATATCCATGGAGCACATCACGATAGAAATCAGAGAGCAAGAAGGACTAGATCAATGGCCAGTCTTTGGGTATATTTCGTATCATTAGGACCTAGACTTCTACAAACACGTAGCCCACGGCAAACCATTGGTTCAGCCAAATGACTTCAGTGCTTACCCTGTGTTCATGTGTATCAAAGATCGCCCACAAGGAAGACTCATTCGTGCAGCACCTTCTCTCTAGCAGACTCTTCCTCCTGCACCTCCTTCAGCCCGACCGTCTCGCCTTTCTTCAAAGCTTCGACTATCGCCTTCTTTTTGATCGCACACTCAGCCGAGTAGTTGCAATTCCTTTGGCACGTCCAGAAAGGATCGGCCTTATCCGTGCTCCCATACACATCTACAGCGAGTGTGAAGACAGTCAAGCAAGTAGTTGTAGCAATCAGTCCCAACGAAGTCAGGTTATCCTCCGCTAAGGGCAAGCAGATGATGATGATTGCCACGGAAATGCGGATAGGCAGTCGGATCATCTTGCGGATTCTCTGCCCTTCGAACTCTTTGTGAACGTGCGCCAAGCTGATCAGGCTCATGCAAAGCAGTGCAATGCCCAAGCCACCGCAATAGAACCATCTTAGGCCCACGGGAACCTCATGAGTATGCTCCGCCCGTGCAGCCCATAGCTCCACTAGATCTTCGGCATGGGCGTCGTGATAGTCGGTTGCAAGGACAAGACGGGCAAGTGAAGCTCCGGCTAACACGTACGCCATGATGAAGGGCAAGTGGGCGAAGACCCACAGCAAAGAAGACAAGACGTGCCTCCGGATAGCGTGAGTATGTAGATTCCAAGAGTCAATCTCGAAATAAAGCCAATTGAAGGAGAATGCTTGGACAAGACCTAGGATGGCTTTGCCGAAGAACGCGTTGATGCCCATTTCGGCGCGGTTCTGGAAGAGGATGGCAACGACAGAGTAACCAAAAACAAGGGTCACGAAGGCATTCGTGCGCTCTGTCTTATGCTCGATGTTGGTTGCCGGCATGAACTCAAACCAGCGTGTCAATTTGCTACCCAAGGGACTTTTGTGATCGTCTGGTCTGTCAATGTAGTAGCGTTTCGCGAAAATGACCACCATAGAGCCGAAAAGGTCTAACGCTATGGCTACCCAGACTAAAGCGAGACGATCTGGATACTCGACTTGAATACTTGCTATCCAAAGCGCGCTTGGCAGCAATATGATAAAGGCATTGAGAAACATGTGGCCTCGAATCATGGGTAGCATGTATCCCATCCAGGTGTAGTAGAGTGCATTGAAGAGTCGAGAAGCCAGATAAAAGCTGATCATCATGATCCATGTCGTCTCGAAGGATTCAACCACGTTCAGGGTATAACCAAAAAGCGTAATCATTACGAAAAGAACGCAAATTCGTTGGAAGACGTCGTCGACGTCGAACCAACTTATGATGACTGTGATATCATTCCACATCTTCCAGCCCAGAATGAATGTGATAGCAAATCGTAGAAGGCCAAAGCCGGTGGGATCTTCGGCGGCAGTATCACCAATGACAGCAATGATACCTACGTAGAGCAAGTCCACGAACAGCTCAAAAGATGCCACTTCCTCCACAGACGAAGCCCGCCATAGGAGGCCTTTGTGGAAGTATTGTCTCACCACAGGCCTTCTCCAAAATTTGAGAGCTTGCCCTTTCTGGCGTTCAGCGTCCCAATCACGCTTCTCGGATGATTGGATGGAACTCGCTGACGAGTCCACATCGCGTGTGCGGATGTGAGCATCGTAACCGAATTTGGAAAAATTAGCATCAAGAGATACGCCGTGATCGGTGAGCATATGCATCTCCTCGGATAGCTGGTCTAGCTGACTTCTGACATGCTCAAATTCATCGTACACTTCGCCGTGTGTTGTCCGCAGGTGATGCCGCCGTTTCTCGTGGTGCTCGTGGATTTCCCGCACGGCGTCCATGTGCTCTTTGGATCCGTGGATGTAGACGTCGAAATTCTCATCAGGCTCAGCTGCCTGGAGCGTTTTCTGCAATCTGACATGCTCGTCCGGTGTAGCCGCAATATGAATTCGCTTGCCATTTGGGTGCAAGAGCTTTCGCAGACGGTGGCCGCGGTGGCCCTGGTGACTGGGTATTTTCTCATCGTCATTGCTAGCCATAATCGCGATTGCTGGATGGACTGTGTCTGCCAGACCAGATGGTCGACAGGAAAGCAAGGCTTCTTAAAGACAAAGCGAACGGCGGCATAATCTCTAAGGGTGCTGTCCTAAGGCATGGCCTAGAACTTCAGCAGTTTTAGGTGCGGGAAGAGGTGACAAAGCTTTGCTAAGCAACATGCAGGCTTGGCTCCGCTCCTCATTGGGCGCACCTTCAGCCGCTCATGCTTACGAGTAATGGTTAGCAACCGTTCCAAGGTGAAACTTAAGTTTAGGTTATCCATGGACCATGCTCACTTCTGCTGTTCTTGGTGCCAAAGCCAAGGAACGAGTCGAGTTGTTCAACGTGAAGGGTCTTGTGATAGTCATCAAGATGAATAACATGCTTCCAAAGGAATTGAATGAAAGGGTTCGTGTCTGTATGTGGATAATAGCTACCTGATTGTCCCTGCCTGATTTGGCCAAGGTGAATATGATAGAGCGTGCCATATTCGATTAGAGTCTCCCATGTAGTCGCGTGTGTGCAAGCATAGCTGGCACTCTTAGACTCAATGGATCCCCTGCCCTTGGGCATTGAACATTCCCACATTGCTGCTTGCCATATCAAACACGCAAAGCAAGATTCTTCCGGCAGTGACGGACAGGATCCAGGATTGCACTTCGCTGTCATTGACCTTTACCTGTAGGTAATTGTAACAGCATTTCGGCAAAGCGAGACCAAGCCTGGCGTCTAGTTGACCTAATGGCTCTTCATAGACGCGTTCAAAGTATCTTCGTATCTCGTGGGAATAGACACCTCATGGTGTCCATGGGGACTCTGGCAGGGGGCTACCCTTTTCTCTCGTCCTTCTCGACAAGATCACCAACCCCAAGTCCCCTCCCTATCTTGACCTTTCTCTTCTGTTCCTTCTTTTCCTCTTTTTTCTTCCCGTTCTGCTTGCCCTCGTCGCCAACAGCTTCACCTTCATCCTTGCCGTAAGTCTCTTCTAGTTGTTCTTTAATGAAGCCAAGGTTCATCTTCATGCTGTACGCATCCTCTCCATCAGCGTAGTATTTAGCCTCCACCTTCTCGACTTCGAACCCGAGGGTATCCCGGTAGAGTTTTAAGGCGGCAACGTTCGACACACGGACATGGAGAGAGACATATTGGGCATTGTAGGTTTCTACCATGGCTCTTTCTATGGCTAGCGATCAGTGCCCAGGTTTCCGGTAGCATTCAGCAGCGAAACTTACGACTTTGCTTCATCAACTTCTCTGCTAACCCCAGGCGACGATGTGTCCTCATCACGCTAAGACTCGTGATGTGGCCGTGTGGTATACCGTTGGCAGGCTCCTCCTCCATCTTCGCTAGGACATAGCCGACAATCTTTGGTGGATCGTAGGGTGTCTTCTTTGGCCGTGAGACGTCCACAGCTACGTAAGAAAGCTGAGGCCACGAGAGAGCATGATAGAGATAGTATTTCAGAAAATAATTCTCTGGAAGGTTTGTGATATTTGTGGACTGCACGTGGGGAATGTCAGAAGGTGTGAGTACTCGAATATCCATAATGTAGGATTGTACGGCTGCTAGTGTGTGATCTGAAATCTGTATGAGTGCAGCTGATCGCAATTGGAGTTAGAAAGAGGACCAATTCTCTAAAATTTCCTTGACAATGTATGATGGTAGAGATGTAGCCAGGCCTAGAACTAAATTTGGAAAAAGGCTGAATATGTCCGCAGTCTCACGAGGGTCGGTCTGTCAGGACATTGCCCCGCCAATTTTTACTTCACCCTTTGTCTTAGGGGGCATTTACGGGAAAGGTCCCTAGAAGAGATGCCTTACATCGGCCCCGGACAAGGGTTTTTTTGGCGCGCAAAATGTGGGCGGGCAATATCCTAACAGACCAACCCTCGTCACTCTCAATCCGCAACTCTTGAGTGAGCCTCATCGCGAGATGATACCCGAAAAGGTCTAGGTAGGTAATCAGCTAATTGTCAATGGAACATATATGAAGGCCCCTGTCATCCAGTCTTTCAGTACATCAAATCACAACCTCTGACCCTTTTGTTGCTTCTACGTCTTCTTTCTGACTGCATACCTTTTCCTTCTGCAACATGAGTGCTCCTTTCATTCCCCAAGGAGACGAGCCTCCTCCACCTCCATACACTCCTCCAACGAGCCAGAATCCCGCGACATCGTCCGCGGTCTCCAGCCAGCCTCAAGAGCTGTGTGCCCAAGCCGATCGCAAAAGTGTGCCTATGGGTCAACCAGCGACGCGCGGAGAACCCCTCAACATCTCACAAATCAAATCATTCGCCCAAAGCCGCCCTTTCACCAGAGCGCATACCCTCCACGAAGCCGGAATCCAGCTTGAGCCCATATCTTACACCTTCCCCATCTCCCCTGCAACCCAAGCCCACGACCTCCCCTACCCCGAGCCCAGAGAAACCTTCTTCAACCGCGACATAACCTTCGCAGACTGGGAGACCTTCACACGATCCCTCATTATCTTCACCAACCCCCTACAAGACCCGAGGTATCCCGCCTTCGTCAACCTCGAGAACCTCTCCACCCAAGTCCACCCCATTGTTGTGGAATGGAACACTCATTTCTTCGCCCCACGTAACACAACGATGAAAGCAGCTGTCTCCCCGGGCTCTCCACAACCTTTCCCCCACCAGCAGCAGCAGCAGCCATATCACCAACCCACCCCACAGCAACCCTATGCCCAACCCCAAATAGCGGGGACTTACCCTCCACCTGCAGCCAGATCCTCGTCTGGACTGGATAATCTTGTGAGTGATACGGAGCGCGCGACAAAGGATCTGACGAAGAGTTTGGAGGGGGTGGCGAAGGGGGTAGAGGCTAGGTTGAGAGGGTTGATAGGGAAGCGGAGGTGAGAAGGTAGGGTTAGGGAGGGGAGAGGGGAGGAGAAAGCAAGGGATGAGGGAGGGGAAGCCGGGGGAGGGAGATGGGGTAAGGGCTAGTCGATGGGATGGGGTCGTAGTATTAGGACTGTTTCTGGAGGACCTTGAAAAGGACGTGGTTGATGAGGATGAAGCCAAGGACGGTTCACAAAGGAGCTGAGCTGGTAAGTGAGGATAGTGAAATATGTATTAAATGGGCTGTTGGAATTCTACGAAGCTCGTCTTAGCCAGAAGCCAGATTATGCTCTTTGAGTGGAAGAAGAACATCTTTGTCATGCTCTGAAGGGAATTGCTCCGGAAGATTAGTACCAACAGCACAATTGAGAGAAATGATGGGTGGAGAGGAAGACATGGCTCAAATGTCTCCATTTTGTTTCATCTAAAGACTCTCGATTTGAGCTTTGTCAGCCAGATGTTCCCTGTCCAAATGCTGCTGAAGATCGTGAACGTTTTTTGTACAAAAAGAAGCCCGTCAATCATATCCATCGAATGGTAATCGAGATGTGCATCCGTCGCTTCCGCCATGCAAAAAGATGTCCCAAAGATGATAACAAGAAATGAAGCCCAACCAATCCAACGACTCATGCAAAGCAGTCAATCCGTCCAGGTTTTGCGCTTACTTTAAGCGCCGGAGCCGTGGTAGATTTCGCCAGAGGTGAACCACCAGTCGACGTTGTGCATGCGTGTTGGAGCTTGACCGCCGGTAACCTTGTTCCAGAGACTGAGACTGAGATCGATGCTCCAGCCTGTGCAGCCTGGGCACTTGTCTGTTAACATGCCCGGGTACTGCTTGCCATCAATGGAAATCATGGCCATGCGGCCGCAGAAAGCGTTCTTGTGTGGTCCTGGAGCATCGTTGGTATATCCACCAAAGGTACCTATTGAGATGTTAGATCTGATTCTGATTGCCAAACATAGAGAAAAGGGGATGACATACCGGCTGCAAGAGCGAAATAGTCTTCGCTGTTGGTGTCGTTGGTCCAACCACACGAGCCGATACCCTGATCGTTGTAGATAGTCATGTCGGATGCAGTGCATTTACCGCCAACTTGTCCGCAAGAGCCTCCACTTGGTCCCTGCCCACCTCCTTGTCCGCCGCCTTGTCCACCACCTTGTCCGCCTCCTTGTCCGCCTCCTTGGCCACCACCTTGACCACCTCCTTGTTGAGGCGTTTCTGGTTTGGGGACGTCTTGCTTAGGAGGGTCTTGCTTAGGGGCATCTGGCTTTGGGGCATCCTGCTTGGGAGCATCCTGCTTGGGAGCATCCTGCTTGGGAGCATCCTGCTTGGGAGCATCCTGCTTGGGAGCTTCTTGGTGATTGTTGCCGTTCTGGTTTTGACTGTTCTGATGATCGTCTCCCTTAGGAGTGTCTACGTGAACCTGGTTTTTCGCTTGAGCATTGATCTTGTCCTGAGCATCAGCTTGGGCTTTGAGATCAGCTTGAGCCTTAGCATTTGCCTTCCCATCATCCTTGCTCGCGTCGGGTGTAGGCTTAGGATCGGGGTTGGGCGCTGGCTGGTGTTGATCGGCGTTGATGTTGACCTGCTGTTGGGGTCCCGGGCCATAGACGGTAACAGTGACATCAATTGTTGTTGTCGTCTCCTCCAGGACAGTGCTGGTAACAAGCTGACGGCGGAGGAGCTCAAGGTCGCGCTTGTGGAATTGCTCATGAACGAGCGGCTTTGCGAAGACCATGGAAGCCAAGAGGGGGGCGCTGAGCGCGAAGATGCTGTATTGCTTCATTTTCGGATTGGTAGTCTGGAGGAGCTTGGTGATTGGTGATGCGGAAAATGAAGTTTGGAGAGTAGATTCGGTGGGTGCTTATAGACTCGACTGGCGAGCGCAATTTCCTTTATGGCGATATGGATGGCTAAAAATATGGCGATTCTTTATCCTTGAGGTGAAGAGGCTTGTAGTTCGGTTGAATAGGCAAGGCGAAAGAGGCAGGCACTGTCAAAGGCGCGATGAAACGAGTGGATAGCTTGTCACTGGGACAAAGCTGGATGAATGAAAGTGGGAGGCAACTCAAGTGAGCTACTCAACAGACTGATCACAGATCAAAGAGAGTGAGGGTAGTACAAGCACAGAGTGAAGGACAAAGAGGTAGAGAGAAAGAGTGAGAAAAGAGAAGGGAAGGGGTTGGTTTTGGGTTGAGCGTGATTGGGGGGGTTGTCCTGAATCTCTCGGGGGTGCGACCCCTGAAAGCTGACCGACGGGCGCTAGCTGAGGGCGGGTATTGCCCTCCCTCCAATCAAGGCGCGTTCTTCAGCTCTGCCCAGCTTTGCCTTGCCCCTTGGAACCAGACAGGTCGATGCAAACGATCTGGTTCGCTCTCTGCCACGGCGTAGTTTGTGTCGTAGTCTGCATGCAGCATCCTGCTCACCTATGGTGTACGTACGCGCCAGCCTTGATCTCCACCAGCTCCCTGAATCTCGTCTCTTGAGGCCTTTCAGAGGGTCCGAGAGGATCCAGCTCACCCACTCTCCGGCCAAGAGCACCGCCACGACTGTCCAGCTCACATATTTCTAGGCCTTGGGCTACCGGTGGAGCCTGAACGTGCATTGCTTGTGTTTCAGAAAGTCACCAGATGTTTACAAAGGAATTTTCTTTGAGCCACCCAACGCCTTTATTTGTGTTGGGATGATGCGATCCTTCATCGGCTTAGACTTAGTAGGCCTTCAATATACTGCCTGGCATCAATTCCGATGCCCTCTGCTAGCTTGGCCTGCCACCCTCCACCACTCTCCACTCCACGGTTGAGTCCGAACGAGAAAGCCGAACCCGACTGCCTGGCCTTTGAAACATTCTGATCGTGGGCTCGCCGAATCAGGATTGCTTCACGATGCTTTGCCTGCTGCTGCTGCTCAGACCCAGCGCTGCACGAATGAGGCAATCGCATCCACACCACCCACCATCCTCTGCTGGTCTTACACGTCCTTTCAATCTCCGAACAATGTCGGCGCGATGAGATGTAAGTGTTGAGTATTTGCGAATGCACACCTAGCGCCTCAACCCGGCTCCAAGTCAGGGGTGAGCTGGATGTGTCCAGACCTGGCTCTGGAATGTTGGGGATACTCGTATGTACCGTGAGGCGGTTAGGGTCGTGCACTAGATCTTGTATAGATTGCACATTGCGGGCTTGTGATGTGCTACGTGCATTTGCAACTTCCAAAAGTCGCTTTGTTACCTTCACAGGGTCTGTGCTTTTTAACAGTGGGCGTCGAAGGGGTCCAACCTGGTGATGGATCGCGCGGTAAAAGAACGGAAGGGCCAAAGAATCCGTCTGGGGCTCGAAAAGGAAGGTGAAAATAAAAGGTGCGTGCACGTAGACCACTACTCGAAGACGATCATTGTAGGTCGATGTAGTATGATGACCTTCTGGCGTGTCATCGTCACGAGAGCTCACTGCTGCGCGCTCAGTCCGTTCAACGTGCAGATGGCGCATCAGAAGTCTGCCGTGCTGGCCAGAGGAAGTCCCATTTGCAGTGCCTATGTTTTCGTTCTGTGCCTCATTCTCTGCATCCTCGTCAACGTCCCCGAGGAGACCGATCAAGAAATAGCCGTTTCGTCCAGCGGGATCAGGATGGCCTTTTCGATGATCTGACACGGCTTTGTCCTTGTCATCTGACCTTTTTGTGTCATATCCCTGAGTAGATGGACGACCTGCGGAGATCCCCCAGCTTGACCCGTAGATGCCAAATGTTAAGTACTTGACTACCTCAGTACCAATTGCAGAATCTTCCGGATTCAAGTTCTGTTGCTTCTGAGCAATGGCGGCAGCTCCATTCGCTTTTGACGATTTGTGCAAATTTGACCTAGAGACGCCTTCAGGGCGGACGATAGGAGAGGGTATTCCAGGATTGTACCTAGACTCAGCGATAGCCTTACCACCTACTGCGTCTTCAACGTAATTTTGATGGTTTTTCTCCTTGCTATGCTGGCTACGATCCTCTTTTGCACGTCTACGACGTGGGTCTGCGGTAGGATTCTCTCTCACACCATAACAATTGGTCCCATACATCGCAAGCCATTCCATCCAGGCAGTGATGTTCCTAACAGACGATCTGGTCACAGCTCCAACACCGGAGAAAATAACCCCGTCGTATGGTTGTGGCTGCTCCTCATCTGTAACGCTCTGGGAAACCGGTGAGGTCTGGTGAGGTCGTCCTTTGACTGTCTCTTTTTGATCGAACCTCGATACCACCAAATCAACAAGGCCGTCAGTTCTTTGTACAAAACCCTCGAGTACCTCACGCTCTCCACTCCCCCAATCCTCTTCTCCGACGCCAATTCCAAGTTCTCCGCCTGCAGAGAGCTTGATGCCGTTGTATATATCAACTGCAGGATTTCCGCGAAGCAAGACATCCCACTTCCATAGAACGCGATCCCAGAATCTTTCTAAAGTGGCACAGAACTTGTCTCTTGAGGACGCGTGCGACCAAAGGTCAGTCAAAGAAGCCGCATGGTGCAACAAGAAGACGCTGTGCGCTCGCAGAAGCTGCTGGATGAGCAGTTTTGGCGGAGCGACTTCTCGTGAGGAATATTCTTGAATCTGGTCGGCATCACTCGACAAGGGTAGCGTGTTATTTCCTGAGGACCTCGTGATGCAAGTGAAATCAATTGACTTTTTCCAGGTTAGTGATTGCACAAAGTAGATAGGAAGCGTGGCATACAGCCAGAAGCCACCAGTCTCCCTCGAGATTGTGAATGACGGTACGCGACTTTGCAGTCTCGATTGAGTCAATCAGGAAACCATCAGAGAAGTCACTACAATTCTAATGAGCATTGTGCGAAAGATGGCTAACACCATTGACGACGTACGACGCGAATTGCACTGTCGCTTGGGCCAGACCAACTTCTCGCAGTCTGCTGTTGATATCACCCCGGCTTTCCTGTTCCTGTCGAGCGCCCACACCTTTATGGGGCTTCTGTCCATCTCTTGAATTTCTAAAGTGGTAGATTATCTGATCGTGAACGGTTTCATCCGATTCACCCAAGGTAGGGTTGTAGATGGTTAGATACGAAAGGGCGGCGGGAACAATGCCCGTAGGATCGGCAGAGCCGGACATGGCATGTTGAAAGCTTTACTGTTTTTCCATTCGACGACAATGAAAAGTCAGGCCAAAAATGAGGAGGGTGATCTGCCATTGTATCTGCACATCTCTGACGTACTCGGCCGCGCTCAGGTTCATACACCAATTTGATTACGCTAGCGCGCCCACTCACGCACCGTACCGTAATTACGGTAGCTTAATTAGATTTGTTCTTGGCACAGAGCTTCAACCTTACCTTCGGTCAGTATCTATGCTCAAAGATGTGCATTTCTCCCTTTGCACACACAGTCTCATAGCTCCTAGCTACCAGTTCCGATTTGTGATTCGAGTGTAAAATACATCAGCACGATTCTACTCAATCATCTACGCGATGTCGGACACGGATGTGAAGAATGAAGATCCAGTCCCTCAAGACCAAGAGGACGCAGGAGATGACGAAGTAAGAGATGGACACTCCGCGAAAACCTTCACCAAATCGTGCGCTTGGTGGCATGAAGATGGCTGAAGCCTCGCAAGACTGTAAAATGAGAATTCCCGCTGATGAAAAATACTATATAGGAAGAAATATCAGCGATGAAGAGGAGGGTAGCTGAGATGGAGGCAGAAGCAGCCAAGCTACGCGAGATGCAAGCATCGCTTGATCAGCAGGATCAGAGCATGAGGGAAGATAAGGAGGACATTGATGCTCGCAGTATCTTTGTTGGAAACGTTGACTACGGAGCGTCACCGGAGGAAATCCAAGCACATTTCCAGAGTTGCGGATCCATCAACCGTGTGACTATCCTTCTCGATAAATTCACGGGACACCCTAAAGGGTTGGTTGCTCCTTTCTTTCAAGGCATGTCAAAGATACTAATGTTGGTCAGGTATGCCTACGTTGAGTTCACGGAGCCGCAATTGGTAGGGCAAGCACTGGTCTTGAACGAAAGTATGTTTCGAGGGCGTAATCTGAAGGTAAGTCCTCTTTCCACTTTCGCATGCAAACACTAATTCTGACTTCTCATAACAGGTCGTTCCGAAACGAACGAATCTACCAGGTATGACCCGAGGTGGGCGCGGTGGACGGGGTCCTCCCCGTAGTCGTGGTGGCTTTGGTCGTGGCGGATATGATCGTGGAGGCTATCGTGGTGGCTACGACTCTCCTCGAGGATACCGTGGAGGATACCGAGGAAGACCGCGTGGCTATGCGCCGTATTGAGACGAGTTCGGTGGGCCAAACGGTACGCGATGAGGGAACAAAACAGAAATAACCAATGAACAAGTAGCAGAATGCGCAGAAGGTCCGAATCGCCAACATAGGTCGAGGGGACAGGCTTGAATGGAAGGCGTTGGCAGCAGGTAATTTTGGCACACGTAAAGAGGAAGAATGTGCAGTTGCAATTGTAAGAGTAACGGTGCATACTTGAGAAGAAGGAGCCTTGGGTACCCATATCATTAGATTTGAACTACACATGAGTTTCAATGTCGATTGTGCATCCGCTTTGCGCTTGCATGAACGTGTTATATGTAGCTTGACTTACGTAGGGCTGACGCAACCAAAATATGGAGGGGGACTGCATTGGACGGGAAGCCTTCGAAGAAACCAACCGTTCTAGTCTTTCATACACCGTCGCGACTTTCAAGTTTACTTTGATCAAGCAATATGAACGATCTATGAGTTTATGGGGTTCTTTGTAATGCGAGTGCATCCGCGATCCTATTTTAAGTTTCACAGCCCCAACTCCCTCAGCGGCCCAAAACGGCACCCTCACGGCCAGCGGTATCAACCAAGCACGAGGACGCGTCTCAGTTGCGAGGCCTGCTGTAGACCTTGAGGTTGGGCGGTCAAATTATCCGCAAATTATATCGTGGTTTGAGGCTTCAAGATGGATTCAGATCTTCCCCGGTATAGTCTTGACTCGACTTGAATTACTCGTATATTGCTGATAGCTAGCTAAGGGCGCCTAATCTACGAGTGACAAGTATATAAAACGACTCGGATTGCAAACAAAAGGCTGACTTGACTTAGTCATTGCTGCAGATGGCCTTTACAAGCGTGATGTCTTCAGTTAGCAACAAATCGTGGGAGCCACTGTCAATACATTGCTCACAGTCACTAGGATTCCCAGACCCTTTTGCCGTTGCAACGATAGGTGGAGAACAGACACAAACAACATCGGTCATCAAGAAAACGTTAAATCCATACTGGAATGAAAGCTTTGATTTGTGCGAGCAGCAACCCAAGATCTATGAAGTTATAAGAGGTGCTGACTGGCTGCAGGAAAGCCAACGAGGAGAGTATACTTGCTATACAAATATTTGACCAAAAGAAATTCAAGAAGAAAGACCAAGGGTTTCTCGGAGTCATCAATGTGCGTATTGGCTCGGTGATAGATCTCGACATCGGCGGAGACGGTAAGCTTCGCGAGAAGTGAATGAAAAAGAGTTTGCAACTGATTGCCAGTGTCAGAAATGCTCACAAGAGACCTGAAGAAATCTAACGACAACCTCATTGTACATGGAAAGCTCATCGTAAACCTGTCAACAAATCTGGGTCCCACTACCAATCAGTCTAACGTTCCCAACCATCCCGGCTCTTCACTGTCGGTTAGCGGTAACACAGCCGCGCCATCGACTAACGGTTTGCCTCCACGATCTTCTTCCGGCTCCGCAGGAGGTACCGAAACCGGTCCCTCAGATCAAGCGTCCCAACAAAGCCCTGCTATGGCACGTCCTCCACCACATGCTTCCGTCAGTACGAACAATCCACCGCAGGCTAATGGTACCCAAACAAGCACAAGTGCGGGAGCTTCTGGACATTTGAGTTCATTCAGGGATAATCAAGGGATGTTGCCTGCTGGATGGGAAAGGAGAGAGGACAATCTAGGCCGAACATACTATGTCGATCACAACACCAGGACTACAACTTGGACAAGACCTTCAACTACATATAATGAGAGAGATCAGCGTAATGCGATGGAGGCGAACACACAGCTTGAACGCCGTGCTCACCAGAATCGCATGCTTCCAGAGGATCGTACTGGTGCCAATTCACCCAATCAGGCGGAAGCTCCCACACCAAGCTCTGCGAACAATGCCAGTGCCGTCTCCATGATGGCCACTGGTGCGACAACGGCTGGTACAGGAGAGCTCCCCGCTGGGTGGGAGCAGAGATTTACGCCTGAGGGGAGAGCATATTTTGTAGATCACAACACACGAACCACAACCTGGGTTGACCCCCGAAGGCAACAGTACATACGGACTTACGGTCAGAGTACTGCTGGAAACAACACGACCATACAAACTCAGCCAGTCTCCCAGCTAGGTGCACTCCCTAGCGGCTGGGAAATGCGTCTCACCAACACAGCCCGTGTTTATTTTGTGGATCATAACACTAAGACCACGACTTGGGACGATCCTCGGCTACCGTCTTCCCTTGACCAGAATGTTCCGCAGTACAAGAGAGACTTCCGGCGAAAGCTGATCTACTTCAGATCGCAACCTGCTCTTCGAATTCTGTCAGGGCAGTGCCACGTTAAAGTTAGGAGAGATCACATTTTCGAAGACTCGTACGCCGAGATCATGCGCCAAAACGCCACTGAGCTCAAAAAACGATTGATGATCAAATTTGACGGCGAGGATGGCTTAGATTACGGCGGTCTATCTAGGTATGATACAGCCGGTCAGAGAAGCTCACAAATAACTAACACTTGACAGGGAATATTTCTTCCTTCTTTCTCACGAAATGTTTAATCCCTTCTATTGTCTTTTTGAATATTCAGCACACGACAATTACACCCTACAAATTAATCCTCACTCCGGCATCAATCCTGAACATCTCAACTACTTCAAATTCATTGGGCGAGTCGTTGGCCTGGCCATATTTCATAGACGCTTCCTCGACGCCTTCTTCATTGGCGCATTCTACAAGATGATCCTTCGAAAGAAGGTGGCCCTTGCTGATATGGAAGGCGTAGATGCAGACTTTCACAGAACTCTGACGTGGACCATGGAGAATGATATTGAAGGCGTTATAGAACCCACGTTTTCAACCGAAGATGAGAGTTTCGGAGAGATCAGGACAGTTGACCTCAAACCAAATGGCCGCAATATAGAAGTCAACAATACAAATAAGAAAGAATACGTCGATCTCATCACGGAATGGCGGATACAGAAGAGGGTGGAGGAACAATTCAATGCTTTCGTAACAGGGTTCAATGAGCTCATACCGCCTGATCTCGTGAACGTTTTTGACGAACGGGAGTTGGAATTGTTGATAGGAGGTATTGCCGACATTGATGTGGATGACTGGAAGAAGCACACAGATTACCGTGGATATACAGAGCAGGACCAAGTTATTAAGAACTTCTGGACCGTAAGCATACTTGTTCCAGGTATCATGAGCTATGCTTATCCTGTCACAGATCATCCGAAGCTGGGACGCCGAACAAAAATCTCGCTTGCTCCAATTCGCAACTGGTACGTCTCGGATACCAGTCAACGGCTTCAAAGATCTCCAAGGTAGTGACGGGCCTCGACGATTTACGATTGAAAAATCTGGCTCAGAGAAGGCTTTGCCTAAATCTCATACATGGTCGGTAGTCTAAGCACAAGATGCCATTTTCGATGTCACTAACATTTGCAGTTTCAATCGCCTCGACCTCCCGGATTACAAGTCAAATGACGAGCTTACAAATAAACTGACTATCGCGGTTGAAGAGACAGTTGGGTTTGGACAAGAGTAAGGAAGGCTACGACGTATAACGTTTCGATATCGGTGGGCTTTTTGGGCGTTTGCGTATCTTTCATGACATGCAGCGGTCATGGTTGGAGCACTGTTGATAAGCTGCGGCGGGTAATTACATCTTAAGTGTCACTGCCCGAGACTGTAAATCTAAATGCGCTGGCAAGCGAAAAATAAGGGAAGTTCTAAACACTTCCTTCAGAGCATCTGCGTCACTCTTGCGGTGGCATACTTCTTTGACACTGCAGGTTTTCTCCTTCTTCCTGTAATCTAATATCTTTGAATGCTTCACTGATTCCAAGACTGCAATCCTGCGAAGAACAAAATTGTACTATTAAGAGCGATTACTGACAAATATGGATGAGATTGGCATTACACGGTAGGCCTTAAAATGATAGTCGAGGGAGCTTCACTGACTGACGATAGTGAGCAACTGGACGGCATCGTCACAGTCAAAGTAGGCACCGACGAAAAGCCATTTATTTTTCATCGTGGAGTCATCTGCCGTCAATCTCCATATTTCGAAGCAGCATTCAACGGCAAATTTGAAGAAGGCGACAAAGGTGTCATGTTCTTGCGTGAGGAATCTCCATCCATGTTCTCTCGCTTCCAGCTCTGGATCTACACGAACAAGATTATTGAGAAAGGCGAGACATCGCATGAAGTGCTCGAAGGCGATCTGACAGACCTTTACCTCTTTGGCCAACTTTGTGGGGACACGAAGCTTCAGAACAGAGTGATTGATGCCTATCTCGACAAGAAAGCCGAGGGGATATCTTTTTCTACTCTCAGGTGCCGAAGATCTATGAAGACACAGCGGAGGAGGACGGGTTACGAAAACTATTTGTGGACTGGCTACTGAGTATGGGCTGTTCAAATGAACACTTACTCAAGATTCATGCCATGAAAGGCCTTCCGGCGAGATTTTTGGTTGATGCAACTAAGAGGCAGTGTGCCCAGTGGCGTCAGCAAAAGAGTCAGATAAGTTTCATTAGTGACTGTAAGAAATATTACGTTGCTGGGGTGTGACAGCCTGCAGAGATATAGAAGGTGATCTTCACACAGTGCTTGGTCGTCAAGACTTTATGGCTGGTTTACAGACTTTCCTACAAAAAGAGACTCAATCTCGACCACCTGACTAATGATATTCGATTTCAAACAGGTAGCAATACAGATTCCACTTTAATGTCTTGGTTGACGTCTCTTTTGAGTTTTGCCGTGTCATCAATTTACTGTCGTTAATTACTGCCCAGTATCAGTCGACTTTCTGACACTTGACGTTTTTGCCTCATTTTCAAGTCCACTTCTTGTCCGCTATCACAACAGCGCAACTCACAAAGTACTAGGCCCACAGTACTCATAGAGCAACAGAAACCATGTCTCCATCACCAGACGATAAGAATGATAGCCAAGCTACGACCGGCAAAAGGAAACACAATGAGGACGAAATTGACGACGCAAGTGAGAAAAGAGGGGCAAACAACGCGTCTCCAGATAAAGGCTCGGCTCAGCATGTAAGCAAAACATCGCAAAACGGCTAGTAAGTATTCGTCGCAAGTCTAGAATTGAACGAGGACTAAACAGGATCTAGCAAAGAAGGCGACCAAATTGTGACGATCCTGGTCGGTCCAGACAAAGTTGCCTTCTACGCGCCCAAGCAATTTTTATGCAACCAGTGCCAATATTTCCAGGCTGCCTTGTCCGGAGGCTTTCTGGAAGGCAGAACGCACGTGCTTGAATTTCCTGACGATGAACCTGCAATGTGGAAGCATCTCCTTCACTGGTTCTGTTTCGGAGCCTTAAAGATGACGGACGCCGGAGAAAGGACTAGTGAGGAATGGCGCGTCCTTTGTCGGCTTTATATATTTGGCCAGATGCGAGGGATCATAAAGTTACAGAATGATGCAATTGATGAGATCATCGAGAAACATTCGCGACTCAAAAGAACTGCCAATTCTCAGCTAGATTACATCTATGAAAACACCATCAAAGGCGATCCGCTCAGAAGGCTGTTCGTTGATCTTGGTGCTCATTCGGGGATTTTGAACGCATGGATGGCACAAGAGAATGCTCACAAAAAATTTCCACCAACATACCTCCGGGACCTTGTCACTACTTTGTATGAGATGAGGGAAAAAAGGGATAAGTCAAAAGTCTCCCAATGAAATCAGGAAAGACAAAAGCTGCTATCACGTAGCAGAGAAATAACAGCAAGGCAATGTCTGCCTTTCATGATAGCTTTATGAAACAAACGATAGATGACCAACAGGCAATATATCATCTGTGATCCTATAATAGGTTTGCTTGATTTCAACTTCGATGTTTTAGCAAGCAATTTGCAGCACTTCCATTGCTGAATCCGTTGCATAGCTCCGTCTTGGGACAAATCCATGGTTATTCAATTAGTTGACAAGCAAACCCTGTTTCCGAGAATTGTCTGCATTGCGCATCATGCATCTTTTGCCAAAATGAAAGTTTTCTGTCACAGGAAAGTCTGGGGATTGCAGGCATCAACGTTGGGCTATGCATCCGGACGATTTCGTTCACCTATAGACCATCGCAAAGAGACAGTGTATCACAATAGATGAGGCTTGCAACAACGGGCGTAGACTAATGCTCCATCGTTGGCCTTCAATGAGCAACAAGTTGTCATTGCAGGGCACAAATAGAAGTTCCTGAATATTAGAGCAGTCGTTGAAGGAAATGAAGATCTTGACTGAAAAGCACGACGCCGAGCTTGCAAACGTCCAGGTGAAAATATAAACTACCATCATGCATTCATTAAGTCTATACTCTGATTCTCGCTAGGTTGTCTTGCAGAAAGTGTCTTTATGAAGATAAAAATGAGGAATTTGCATCGATACCAAAGCATATTCACTGTCCGTATCCTGTATGCCTCTTGGAAAACGAGGAAGTCGTGCTTGAGCCTGCTTGAAATCTGTTCACTAACTTGTTCTTAATACATGATGCTGTCCTAGTACGATTGCAGGCCATCAACAAAACAAATTCCTCGCTCGTTCAGGCTAGGGTGAACATCTGACGGAACTTTGGTGCTATTTTTTCACGTCCGTGGTGCTCTCCGCCTTTCTCGGAGCATGCTTCTTCTTATGACCCGAGGGGTTTTTCTTCTTGCTTGAATTCGACTTCTTCCTGGTAGAAACGCTTTCTTTCTTGACCGACCCGCCGCACTGCTCTGCATTATCATGCAAATGCCAGTCGCACCGCTGTTTCCAGAATGTCGTGTCCTTATTGCGCGCAGTATGAGTACGCCCATAGAGTGCCCGTGCGACCCCAGCAATGAATCTGGGCGGCAGATGGGGACGCTCTATATTCTGGAATTTCTGTTCAATGTCTGCATAGCGCGCGAATACTTCAATCAGGAATCTCCGAAGCGGCGATGTCTCAGCTACCTTCCGCCATGGTCCGTCAATGGATCTGTTGGGTGGCACCGTGTGCTTTTCCTGGCAGAAAGTGATCATGGCATCGATAATGGCGTTCTGGAACCTTGGGATACCATATTTTTCCGCGAAGACGTAGACACTCAAGAAAGTTTGCCATTCGGTAATGGAGAGTCGGCTCGTATAGAGCCATTCGTTGAAGTGATGGAATATCAGCGGACTTTCAGACTTTAGCATTTTGAACCTTTCGACAGACTTTGTGTCCTGGTTTTGGTTGAGACGCTCTTTGAAATAAGTTGAATGCTCGCACAAGAGACCTTTGTGCGCTGCAAAATCCTGGGCTTCGGGTCCGACGGGAATATGAACAACATCGCCGTAGAGAGTCCTGCCGATCAGCGTCAGTGATATCCTAAAAAATGTAAACGTTTTTACTGACTGGGGCCTTTTGGCGTTTCGTGAGGAGTTAGTAGCGCCCTCCGCCACACGTTTTCCGTTGATGTTGACATCTCCCTCGGTTTTGATTTTGACGGGTTTCTCGATTTTGACACTACTGCCTCCTTCGGCTTTGGGAACGATTTTAGACATGTCGCTGAAAAGTATGAACCCTTGCAGGAATACCGTGAATTTGTGGACCTAGATCAAGTATTCCGGAAACTGTTCACAAAGAATCTGTACGAAGAGGTTGGCAAAGGTTGGCGAGGTTGCCTTGTAATGTCAACCCGCCGAGATCCAGTGAGTTGTGATGAAGCCGTAGGACATTCGAGTACTGGGAGTCCCTACCAAGAGCGCATTGTTGAGCTCTTTCCGTGTCTCCTTGTAGAGCGCTGTTTGGCGATTTGAATGATTGAACCGTTATCCGAGGTACCAAGAGAGTCCACCGATCCAATGTATTCAGTTGCTGATTGGGTCTCAGGAACAGCCTTCGACAGACACTATTTTCGGATTGGGAGAGGATCTGAATTGAGCATTCGGACCTTGACTTAGGTAAAAGTACAAACGATCTATCCAGTACTATTGATCAAATGTTGCACGCGATTGGGTTGGTGAAGAAGTAAACAAACTCCCGGGAAGTTGAACTAGAGAAGTGAATAAGCTCATTCCAAATCTTCGTCAACGTCATCATCATCCAGCTCGCCATCCTCTTGTTTCACCTTCTTCTTCCGTTTGCTAATTTCTTCATCCACTTCGATGTCTTCCTCAACCAGCTTCTTCTTTCTGCCTCTCCCACCCCTCTCCAAGCCGACCTTGCCTTCCTGGGTATCAAACTGCTTTCTGGCATCTTTCAAACTCTTCTCCATCGCAAGCAATTCCTTCACTCTCCCTGTCGCAACTTCATCGTTCCGTATGGCAAATCTAAAGTCATCGGCCTTCACCTTGCCGCGGCCTGCAACTGTAGCGGCCTTGGACGCTGTCTGAACAGTGTCGATGATGTAGTCTGTCACCATCTCATCCAGTACGCGGACAGTCTCTGGCAGAGGGCTTTTGTCGTCACCAAAGGCATATAGTGCCTGCACCAGCTCTTGCTCAAAGTTGAGCTGGCCTTTATGCCGCGCTGGTCGCACTCGATGCTCCGACATCGTAAATGGGGGAGCTTTATCAAGCTTTCGGACAACCGAAGGCGCTTGTATGCAGACAGCACCGATCACCCCTCCCTACCTATGGCAGATGCAGAGCCTCGTCATGAGTGGCACTTTTGGAGTAGCATCTTCCTATAGCATACATTGAAGTAGGAGGGACTCATGAAGTAAAAATGGGCATCTTGAATTGCGCTTAGGGCGCACTTTGATTGGCTGGAGGGCCCCGGAGCGGGAGCGGTTCAACCCTTGCTATGGCATCAGAGGCAAGATCTGTCCAGTGTTACAGGCAAGTACAGTTACCAGCTCTCATCAAGGAATAACTATGGTGGGTCATACATGAACTGAGGTCGATCGCAATATGATCTATGGAAGAAGCTGACCGCCACTCAAGACAGCCATATTCAACTTTCAGTCATTGCTTTTGGTCCTTTTACTCATCATCTGCACAAGCACCTATGCACACGCAACATTCCCAAAGATTATGGACCGCAACAGAGACGGGTGCGTCTAACTTTACCTGAACGGAGTTTGATCTAAGATGATTTGCTAATCATAGTGAATTGTAGTATTTTTGGCATTTTCTGGAAGTGTGCCAGGATAGGAGAGAGATTAAGTCCTTACGTTAGTATATGTTGTGTAGCAATGGCGGTAAGTGCTCCCAACTCTGCGAGCTGATATAAGGCTCCTTTCGTTGCGCCTTCGGTCTGACTCTTCTAGGTTTCATTGATGGCAAATACATAGATTGAGGCATATTTGTACCATTTTTACGTTGAGCATATGCCTAGATACCCCTAATGTGAAAGGACAGAAGCAAACTGTCGCCTTCGGGCGGCTTCGGTCAGCCTGACTGTTATCCCCCATATAAAGCTGCTGTTGCCCCTTTGTTCCCTACTGCGTTTCATCTTCCTGCTTTTCTGGCAATGGCCTCTCTGACCTGTCCCCTTTCTTTCTTCGATCTACCTCCAGAAATACGCGATCAAATCTACAGAATTGTCCTGACCAAACGCCTCAATGGGAATGAGACACAAATCCTTCGCATTTGCCGCCAATTCTTTGAAGAGGTTGCACATCTGCTGTACAGTCATGTCGTGACACTCTGGCTTTATCCAAGAGATAGGTTTCCCATCCATCCGGTCTTGTGTACTCACGCTAGATTTGATAGATTGAAGAATTCGTCCGATGTTGTTAGGGCGATCCTTGAACATCAGCGCTTCTCCGTAGAATTGGTTTCTTACAGCAACGGAATGAGATACGTTCAGGACATGGAAGATCTTTGCTCAAGATGGAAGGGATTGCTTTCTGAATTGTTGTGTCAGATCCCATGTCTCCGAGACCTACATATCAAACTTGACTTTGGACCTTTGGTAGTCGAGAATGCAGCAGAACTCAACCAAAAGAATCAGCTCTGCTGGGAAAGTACAGAGTCGCGCATTGTGGCGATATTGGAAGCAAGCAAAATCCAACGTATGGATGATGTCAAAATAGAGAACGCGAGGTCGTCACTTGATGAATTTTCTCGAGAGCTCAGATTGAAGATGATAACATGATGAGTTCAGAGCCAGCTGCTCAACTCTGGTCAGATAATAACCACCGCAAGATGCAAAATATAGAGTTATGGCGCAGAAAGGATTCAGTTCGGGTATCTGCTATGTAGTAAAGCATGACGCCTTTAAATCTCACACATTCTGAGCCCGCTCCTAAGGAGTGACCGGTCCCAAATCATTGATTCACGTCTAGTTCTTGGTAGCGTTGCTGTAAGTGCTTCCATCGTTCTTTTGTTGAGTCCTGAATCCGCAGGGTTCTTGCTGTCACGGTCATCTCATCCTGAAGCTTATGATCTTTGGCTCCAGCATTGACGAGATCGCCACTGTTTCCATCAACAAGCGTGTCGTTGAGTTTTTGAAATAAAAGCTCACGGTCGTCGATGCTATTGAGGGTGTTAAGAGTGCCAGTATTAGCTCTGTACCCTGCTGCGTGCATCCTGCGCAAAGCATCCACCGCCTCATGCACGTTCTGCATGGCAGAGTGCCCGCTAATCATTGTATGCCACAGCGCTTGATCAGGCGTCATGCCTCGTTCCCGCATTACATCAAGAACCTTCTCGGCTGCTCTTTTCTGACGATGTTGAAAGAAAGCGCCAGCCAGGATTGACCACGTACGTACTGAAGGCGCCGCTACTATCGTGCTGCCATGATTGGAGCCTGCCGAGGTCGTAGATGGTTTCGAGTCATCAATCATATTCTTGACTATAACAGTACAATGTGAAAGCGTCCTGGCAGATTGTCGAAAAGACATCATAAACGCGTTGGCGACATGGTCTGTTCGTGCTACCGGAGCAATCACAGGGTTATTTTGACGCACTAGGTCGCGAAAACGATTGTAGACCGTCAGAAGAACCCCATGGTCTTGCTGCTCCTTAACATAAGCACTGATCATCTGTCCAAGAACGTTCTCTGGAGGTAGAATTCCGGAAAATTCGTCGGCGAGCTCTGTACTGTTCTCTACTCCAGGGCTACATAAGCCCAGCTCTTCCAAAGGTTGCATGCTCCAATGAACGCTGTAAAAGCCTAGCATAGCTGGGTAGGCTGGCTGAGAAGACTTTGACAATCCGTATAGAACGTCAGCCTTCAAATGATCATCCCATGTAATTTCAGGATTGCCCCTCAGCTCATTGATGAGCCAACGGCATTTCCGGTGACCTTCTTTGGCCCATGCACCTTGAAGGAGAATGCGATATGTGATATTGTCAGGTTCTAGGTGATTGGCTTCCGCAAGGTCAAACATTCGCCAGGCCAAATCAATGTGACCAGCTTCTGTCGAATTGAGTAGAATAGCGTTGTAAAGTTGTATGTTTGGACGGACACCCATCTTCAGGACTTCTGTCAAAATCCTAGTCTGGACTTGAAACTGATCCCGGACGTCAAAACGCGCCCGAATTAGCCTTACACATGCCTGCATAACTTGATCTCTATGCATGCCTATGCCCGAACGAGAGACAGCCCGTAGCAGTCTCAACGACAAGGTGACATTCCCCATGTCTAAACACCTTGTGAGTGCATGCAGCAGGGTGTTTGCATGAAGTTGAACTCGCTCTTCGTCAAACAACCTGAGAAGAGACATCACTTTCCCGTTTCTGCAATTTTTAAGCAGAAGATACACAACTTGGTCCGGAACACTTTGCAGTCTCTCGGAATTACGGCCTCCTCGTACGTATTTCGCAGTGAGATGATAAATGTTATGAAGCGCCTGCCGGTCAGGATTGATCACTCGATGTAAGTACAATTGTGATAGATGCTGCAAACAATCTCCAACTATGTGGCGTGGAGGTCGGAATCGTTCTCCTCGCATTGTTGCTAGCAATAATTTGAGGGCTCTCTTCGGACTTTTTTGTAAACACCAAAGCATCACCCTTTTCCACAACGAAAGTCGCAAATGGTCAGGCACGTGCATCCATGCCAAGTGAGTGGACTTATTGCCCACGTCGAGGCTGGCGTACTTTTTTATCATTGGCTCCAAGACGGGCAAGTCTAGCTGAAACTGACGTCTGTCCCGTGTAAGACTATGGAATTGGTCTGTCCAGGATATGTCAAAACTCAGGGGTCCTGACTGAGCATGCCCAGCTGTGTTCGGAGCTTGACGAGAATTTCTAGGTTTTGCCCAATCCCACAGCCAGACCCATTTCGTTCGGACAGGTTGCTTTCCAGATCGTCTTACTGCAGGGGCCCTGGTCGCTGGACCGTTACCATCAGGCCCGTCATTTGCAGCTAACTTAGCTTGATGGTCGACTGGACTAAGAATTTTCGTTGAACTATGTTGCTCATCTTCATGCTGTGCTATGACGCTCACATGATGGTCATGTGGGATCTTTCGCGGTGTCCATCGTGGCTTCGATGGAGCTCCTCTTGCGTCACAGACCTTCCGAAATCGGAGTCGACATCGCTGCCTTGCGAGGTCGGGGCGTGAAGTTGCAAACCGGCGCTCGTTCAGGACTGCGGGTGACGTGGAGGGGCATCGGTGCCATTTCCTGTGACGACGTTGGGAGCGAAACTGTAGAGCCAAGGACGGGCAAAAGGGCATGGAATTGCGTGAAGCTCATGGAGTGATGTTAATTGAAGGGATATTCTGAAACAATAAGGATAGCCGTGCTAAATGGAGCCATCGAATGGCACACCAGGCCTTTTTCTTGGAGCATCTTACTTTGTTAGGGATGCTTTTTGATTTGAAGCTAGTTCTAATATATGAGTGTTTCGGATTAGTCAGCATTCTGAACAGCTTCAATCTGCTGCTGCTAACCTTTTTCTTCAAGCCGAACAGCGACCTTAATTCTCATATTCTGCAACATGGCATCCAAACATGCATCGCTCGATGCTGCAGCTACAGAGCGAAAGGCAAGGCTGGCGAAGCTGGCCTCGCTAAAGCGAAAACAACCCCCAACAGAAGAGGATGAAGCTGGAGAGCAACAAGAGATTGGTTCGTCCGAGGTATATTCAGACACCACGAGATATCTTTCGGGCCGTAATTATGATGCCTCTGTCCGTGGTCCAAAATTAGGCTTTGAGAATGCTCCCTCAGAGGGGAAACACACACTTGAAGATCGTGCACAGACTCTAGCATCGGCGGTCCGACAGCGGGAAGAAAAAGAGAAGAAAGAAGAGAAGCCCTTGGATCTCTTCACTCTACAGCCCAAGAAGCCGAACTGGGACTTGAAACGAGATCTAGCCAAAAAGATGGATGTCTTAGACCAGAGGACCGACAACGCAATAGCGAGAATGGTAAGGGAACGCATTGAGGGACAAAAGCGGAAGGAGCGAGAGACGCTGAATGGGAGCGTGCAGAATGGAGAAGCTGAGAATGTAGGCATAGGTGGTCTGGACCTGGTCGAAGGGGTCAAGGTTCGTGAGAGGGAAGAGGAAGAAGAAGAGCGTCGGGAAAGGCAGGAGGAAGAGGAGGAAGGTGGGGCCGACGTTAGTGAGGGCACATGAGGCTGTCAGACCAACGGTACTGAGCCAAAGATATCTGGATGCATGGCAGAGACCGAGCTTACACTTGCACATGCCTCCTCTGCTACAAATTTTGGATTTGCAGCCATGATGAACCCTGGAATGTTCAAGAGATATACCAAAAGACAGAGTTTTATTTCGCCCTCTTACCCGAGCGCCGTCGCTAAAATTCAATCATCGACCATGTTTCATAGCCTGCGTCATGGCCAACCTTTTGCTAAAAGGACTCAAACTTCTCTTTCGACCGGGTTCGTTACGCTGCGAGGTAAACCCATTGGAACCGCCGTTCCTGGATCGGATACTGCTTCCATATCTTTCGTGGTCGTCAGAGTAGCTACTGTTGTGATCAAATGAAGGGCGACCATGACGTCTATCAGACAGATTGGCTGGGACCGAGGGAATGCTGGGCGTTAATGACTTTCGATTCCGGACGACATGACTCCGGTCTCTGCTACCATTGGGACTTCTTGTTTGTCGGCTAGCTCCCGATGCATGGCTATCTTTATGCCTTCCACGGTGCACGGGGCTCCTTGAAGCCCGGCGTCGCCTTTTACCCTGATCTCCCTTACGCGAAACACCACCACGCGAAACACCACCATGCGATTCAGAAGAAACTGACCGCGATCTCCGTACAGCTCGGCCTGGATTGTCCGTTGGCCGCTGCCTATACTTTTCGGCGTTGTTGGACGACTTGTAATCTCTCGAACGACCATGGGGAGGTTGTGAGGCATACGAAACCGACGAGCTGCTTCTCCGCCGTTTTCGTTTCAGCTCTAAGTTCGATAGCATCTGACTCTGCCCAGTGCGATCCTTTCCAGCATGAGTGGGTGACGAAGAGCGCGAGTCGGCTGTAGATATCGTAGATACGGAAGATGTCGAATACGAGTTTACCGAATCGGAGCGCTCTTTTCGTCCATTAAAGACCTGTCCAGGGCTTCTGTTTCTCTCTCTGTCGATCTGCCTTTTGGTGAGCTCTTCGTCTGCTATTCCTTTCCTAAAACCTCATTAGAACCATAGGCTAAATGCGGCTGTGAACGCGTGGTTCACTGACTTGCGGAGTAATCCATTTTGATCATTGCTCGCCAACTTCGGTGCTAAATCAGGGTTCGCGAGCTGTTGAGTTCGTGAAGGTCTTGGAACATAGGGTCGCTCTTGGGGGTTCGCTTTGCATTCGTAACTGTAATGCCGTGCCGTAAGGTTAACATAATATTCCCGCCTAGGGTAGGACGTACATATCTCGTTTTAGACATTTTTGACACAATGTCTGCTCTGTTGCTCTTGCATTTGTCGCGAAACCCCCTCCACGAGGTCGTAGCATTGAATCAGGCTGAAAGGTTTCTGGAGAAGAATGTTCTGATCATACGGGTTGAAAAGCTTTTCTCACGCTGGACTGGTCATATCTTATTGCGCAGAAAGAATAATCCCTCCGGCCCCTTCTAGACATGTAGAGAGAACTGGGAAAAAGTTCATGCGGCATTAGGCACGTATGAAGATTGGATTGTGTCCTTTGGGGAAGAGGCTGACGCACAATCGACACAATCCCTTGGCGACCCGAAGGGCTAAAACGGCGCTAAGGTAAGAAATCACATCTCGCATCCCACCTTGTTCCTCGTTCGTCACTCACAACCTTCTCCACTCTTCTCTCAGAACGGAACTCTAGGAAACCCATACATCAAGCAGCCTTTACAGGACATATTGCAGTCGAGGCCACCAGGCACCAGCATCCGGTGAGGTGGCAGCGCTCTTCGCTGCTCCTCCACTCAATTACGCTGGGACTGCAGCAAGGCGCATGAAGGATCAACGCTCGGTCAGGCTACATGTCGAGCTATCATAATGCCACAGAGGCTATTCTCGACAGCTTTAGACCCTTCTGAAATGCTTCCCCCTTGACATAGTATATTCTAATAATCCAACTTCTACCTTCATTTACTGGATCTGTTCACTCTGGGCATTTGGCTTGGTTCATTTCATTTGCTGGCAATATGGCAGCTCCAGAAGCTAAGGTGGCTGGCTCGAAGCCATCCTTTGCGAGTGTATGCGAAGTACACTCGAGTTCCTTTAACAACAGTACCTTTAGCTAACACAGCAAAAGGTCGTAGCAAAAGCTCCTCCAAGTGCCTCAACCGGGCCAACTATAATCGGTGGAGACAGAAAATCGCAAACTAAACAGCCATCAAAATCCTCTGTGAATGCAGTCAAACCGCCTGCTGTCCACCGATCGCCCGCGTCTCGCGGAGAACTTCATAATTCGATGGCGCAGTTGGACGTGAAAGACCCACCAGTGTCATCGAAAACACTTAATGAGCAGACGAAGTCGAACATCAAAAGAGCGGGTATCAGACTCGATGATGATCAGACTCAAATATCCTCATCTTCTACAAAGCCTCCAAGCCTTGACGGCAAGAGCACTACATCAGGCACGACTTTTGCTTTTGACGAGAAAGAGTCTTTGCGTCCAGACGACAGTGCCAGCGTTCAAGCGGTAGACGATGACGAGATTGGATCTGGACCTATGTCCGGAGCTCCTAATTCGCGGATTGGCTCAGAAGCTGGAAGCCGCGCATTCCGGGACCAGTTCAACGAGATATCAGCAAGCTCTGCTGCTGTAAATCCTCGCTCGCATCCGCTGAGTCAAGGAATATCTGTAAGTGTTAAGGACAATAGTGTCGGTGTCAAGAACCTGTCGAATCTACCTCAAGCACCTCCCACGGCTATCTCTCAACCAGACGTTGCTGTCCCCGTGCGACCGGTACTGCAGTATGAGTATCAACAGGAGCCAGATGGGAAGATATTCGAAGCTCTTGACTCTCCTAAGGACCGCTTGTTCCTGTTACGTTTGGAACAGGAAATTATTAATTTCGTCAAGAATTCTACGTGAGTCTCAAATCTGCGACTACTGACTCGTCTCTAACTTCTTACAGGGAAAAGTGCTTCCAGTTGCCCCCTTGCAATTCGTTCTGCCGGTTGTTAGCCCATAAGCTTGCTGATTACTATGCTCTTTCACATGTTGTCGATAATGCACAGAGTGCCGTTACTTTGTACAGGACGCCATACTGTCACATGTAAGCCTCTGTCGAGCATTTTTACTTGAGGATGTGGCTAACCTGCGTGAAGCCCAAAGCCCATAAGCCTACTCGTCAAAGCACAAGCTCCAGAAGCACATGCAAGCCAACCAGCACCGCAGCCGGCGATGAAGATCATGCGGCGGCCAGATTTGCATAAGGAGAGCCGTGTTCAAGGCTCAGGTCCTGCTACGACTGAGAGCTCAGTAGTTCCCTCCAAAGCTGGGTCAGAAACTGGCGACGACAGCCAGCAAGGCACAGGTGCCGTATCTCCAACAGAGTCAACTCTGGCAAAAGACAAGGCCGGTTTGAGTCGGGCAGAAAGGGAAGCAAGATATAAGGAGAAGCGCGAAGAGCTTTTCGGCATTCAGAACGAGAACGATGACAGTAATGACGCGGTCAACGAGTTATCCCGTGCTAGCTCAAGGAACGAGGAAAGGAAGAGGAAAAAGAAGCACCGGAACAACAATGATGATTTCGAGGCGAGATCCCAATTCAGCCCTTATTATCCGACGATGCAATACGCTGTCAATCCTTACGCTTCAGGCGCGAGCTCACCGGCATCATTTGGCCCTTACGCTATGACTGGACAAGCACCGCCACCAAGCCAGCCAAACTACTTCCCTTCGTCTGTAGCCCAGCAAGGCTTCCAGCAAGGCTTTCCAACGAC
The DNA here is from genome assembly GCA_032158265.1 of Bacidia rubella. NCBI lineage: Eukaryota > Fungi > Ascomycota > Lecanoromycetes > Lecanorales > Ramalinaceae > Bacidia > Bacidia rubella. Next base: position 727,511 of record JAVTIF010000009.1, on the reverse strand, counting down.
GATGCCAACTCAAGCCGTCCCTCTTATGATGTCCCCCAACGGTAACCCAAATTCTTTCAATCATCAAGCGCCATTTCAGGGGTTCGATGCTCCGCAGCTCACCCAATTCTTTATTATGCAGGCACCGATGATGATGAGCCCCCAGACGTCAACGATGTCATCGCCTTCAATGGAAGGAGGCGTCTACTTTTCACAACCATTACAACAGACTCACGAAGCTCAGTCATCAAGAAATGGGTATAGTCAGACTTACGCGCCTCAAATTGCGCAACAGCAACAATTTATCTCACAAGCTGTACCCTACCAATTCGGCCAGCTACCTTGTCAGACCAGTATGCACAACGGCAAGCTAGCCCATCCGTTACCAGGGAGCTACAATCGTCAGCAACAGACATTCAACCCCCAGACTCGCTCGTTCGTACCGAACACTGCTGCCCAGCATACACGAAACTCCCCTCATGTGGGCAGTCCTGTTCCTCTTAACCATCGTAACTCTTCAAATGTGGTTCCAAATGGAGGCTACTTTACCCCAGCTGCTACACAGCAGATGCCGAGCCCACCACAGAAGGAGAATCTAGGCCAGCAGAGCAATGGTACCAGGAAACATACTGCGCACACTAACGGAACCAATTCGCCCATGCCCAGTACCCTATCCAAATGGGGTACGCCAGCGACCTTACCTCGCAAGCCGCCGCCTCCAGAGGCACCAAGTATGCCTGACTCGCTTCCCGTGAACAATCAATTTACCCCAAACATACAGCCCTTGACAGCCGGGCAGCCAATGCCTCACTATCAAAATGGAGTGTATTCTATGCCGAACACAGGGCACCGTTAATGGCGCCGCAAATACTTGGAAAGCTAGGCGAGTGATTATTTGTTATCTGCATTTAGCGAAGGATGCTGGGGCGCCATTGCACGGTCTAGGGCAAAAGGAAAAGGAACAAGGTTAGAATATGTATGCCATAGATTCATAGATCTAATCGGTATTGGCTACAGCAGCTCTTGAATCTCAGTTCACAGCAAAAGGGGAGGCACCATAACACTACAAATGTCCAATTACCTTGCAGTTGGGACTGCCACATTGTTCCTTCTGAAACCCATGTAGAGGCAGGGTTTCCACATATAGGAATAGAGGACCTATCCCAACATCGCTCTCAAAGTGTTCGCATTTCAAATACCAGTTAGACCAATCAAGGCTAGCGTAGGCTCGAGCTTTAGCTCGGAACTAACAATTCATTGGGCAAACATCTACTGTTTAGAACATAGTTCTACCTTCTACCTGGAAATAATATTTCTCGCTCTACTCATGGGTTTCACTACGTCCTTTGTCTCAGGCCTGACGCTGACCTCCACGCTTCTCTACTGGTCTCTCTTGCACCACCAACGCTCTCGCGTTCACCAAGCCGCAATTCTCCGCACCTCTGCTTTGCAGCTCGACACTCTCACCGACGCCAAACTAGCTTCCGATGTCGCGACGATGGACGAAGAAAATTACTCTGGCGGTCTGAGGGAAGGTATCAAAGATCATCGACTCGTGAGAAGTAAAGGATTTGAGAGACTGAAAGATGGCTGGAACAGCGAGATTGAAAAGGGTGTTAGGTGGTTCTACGGCATTGACTGGGCACGCACAAGAGATGGTTTGGAAGATAGGGTCAAGCAACTGAGCGGCGGGGAAAGGAGGGTTTGATTTGGACATCTTTGAAGCCTACAACTCCAATCGACCTGTGGACAGCTTGGAACTTCTACCATGCCGTGAACGCCCGTTCAATGGAAATCGCAAAGCTATGAACGTGCTATGAGAAAGTGTTACTCCCTACTTGAAGGCACCCTTAAATCCACCGCATCATCAGACGGCTTAGTCTTTGGGCATATCTTGCGAAGTTACTTCGAGGAGACTCCCTAAGACGGAGCGTCACGAATTGAAATGGGACATTTGGGTTTCTTTTTGTTTGCAACATCCACCTCAACATAACACGAAAGCAGTGCTCTGGAATCCCGGTGTCTCAGATCGAAATCTTCAACTAGCTATCTCATTACCTGCTTACCTATATTACAAGTGTACTAATTGCAACATACTAATATAAGTATGAGACTCCTATTTTCTGGAAAGAAACTCAAAGTACCCAACCGTCGACTTTACTATACACCGTCATCAGATACATTCGGCTGCCTCCAGGATTTTGCTCGTGATAATACCGACAAGCACGACCCAGATACGACGCCACGGATCGAAAGCACTCTCTGGCCACTCGCCTCTCAACCTGGTGCTGTAGCACACTTTCTACGTAACCCGCGGGCGATCTACTCTACCCCGATGCAGCCACTGCAGCAGTGGATCCACATGCCGCAGCAGCAAGTGATCTAGCTACTGTATACAACCTTCCGCTCTCGACAGTAGCGTACTAGGATCCCGGCTGTGTTCTTCAGGAATGCTCTGCCTGGTTGAAGCTTTGATTGAAATGATCAAAACCTTACGGATTGGTTGGCTGCGGCCGATTTGAGGACTTGGTGTAGACTCTCGCTCTGTCATCGCACTCAAAGACGACTGATGGTGCTCGAATGATATGTGAGCGTATAGATCAGGAGATTATCTCATTAATAAGATGCTTGGGGAATCATGGCAGATTTTGGCATGCAATTCGCAGCTTTCGGTCACTCGGCACTCCCAAAATGTCAGCGTTGCCGGTGGTTTGGCTCGGCTCGGCCCAGCTCACTTTTTGGATGAAGCGGTCACTAAATCATTGATAACAAAAGAACTATGTTTCCCGTGAAAACAGTCGCTGTTGTAGCGATTTCTGTTCTTTTTAACCACCGTCCCTGAATACCGCGAGAGGTATTGTCTCGACCCTCCAAAACTTTCAAGGACCTGCCTTCCCATGCGCGCTGATCAACGCAGAGCGAAATGCAAAATCATTGCTAAATAATTTCACTTCCTGTCAAGGCACGCGGCCATTTCTGACTTGATTTGAAGACCTGGTCGGTATTTGTCTAAAATAAGTATGACTCAAACTCCTGGATCGCGACTTCATACTGGATCAAGGCAAGATATACCTGATGCTGCTCTCCATTCGCGCGACCAGGAGCAAGAAAATGGTCCTTTGGGGTCTGAAATGAATGTAAAATGCGGCAGCCTACCAGAAGATTCGACTTCCAAAAGCAAATCCGGTCCCAGAAGATCGTCAGCTTATTCGCGTGAAAGACGAGAAGAGAAGATGCAGTATCCTCACGACCACGGTGTTTGTGGCGGAGATTCGGGTGAACAATCAGGTCACCCTGATATTTCACAGCAGACCGGTCCAAAAGAATCTTCTTCTACTCCAGCCCTCTCGCTCTCGCAACAAATGAGCACCACTCGCGAGTTACTATTCGTCTTCATCATCTGTTCATCGAATATCCTCACACAGGCTGGGCTGGGGATGACGATTGCTCCTCTGCACCTCATTGGTCATAGCTTTGGTGCTCTCAATCCTGGTCAGCTTTCTTGGTTCGTGGCAGCCTATTCTCTCACAGTTGGGACCTTCATCCTCATCGCTGGTCGACTGGGCGACATCTTTGGTCACAAGCTCCTTTTCGTCGCTGGCTTCTTTTGGTGTGGGTTTTGGTCTTTGATCGTAGGATTTACCGTATACTCTCACTCTCAAATCTTCTTTGATATCTCCCGCGCCTTGCAAGGTATCGGGCCAGCAATGATGGTCCCAAATTCGCTGGCCTTGATGGGCGAAGCTTATCCTCCTGGACGGAGGAAAGAATTCGTTTTCTCAATTTACGGAGTGAGTCTGATTTCCGCAAGTCTGTTGCCTCTTTGAGGATGAAAGCGAGTCCCAAACCCTTCTCTGGGGGGATCCCTTCTCTGGGGAGCAAGCAGCTCTCTAGATGTGTCTTGCGACTTCGATGTCTGCTTGAAATGGTAGTACTGACTCCGGAATCATTGCAGGCGACTGCCCCGAATGGATTTATATGTGGTGCCGTCTTTGGGTCGCTGATCGCGCAATTGAGCTGGTCAGTATACTTCTACACTTACTGGACGCAAAGATACTTGCTGATTATGCTGCTGCGTCAGGTGGCCGTGGGAGTTCTGGGTCATGGGAATTGCCTGCTTTGCTCTTGGGATCACAGCCATACTGTTAGTGCCCTCGCCGCCAGAGCCAGGGCTGAAATACACGAAAGATAGTGCCTTCGACCTATGGGGAGCGCTGGCCGGAGTCGCTGGCCTTGTATTGTTTAATGTGTCGTGGAATCAAGCACCCATTGTTGGATGGACTTCCCCGTATGTTTTGGTGTTCTTGATACTTGGCATGGTCTTCTTTGGAGCATTCTTCGTGATTGAAAAAAGAGTCAGCCGGCCGCTGATACCAATGGGTGCGTTGTCCGGCAAAGCAGGGTTTGTCCTCGGCTGCATTGCTGCTGGCTGGTCAAGCTTTGGGATCTTCGTATACTACCTTTTTCAATTCACTGAAAATTTACGCCATGTGACCCCTCTGGAAGCTGCTTCACAGGTCGTTCCTGCTGGGCCAGCCGGCATTTGTGCAGCGCTCACCACTGGCTATATTCTCAGCCGGGTACCGACTTCGATGGTGATGTCAATCTCTATGCTCGCCTTTTGTACAGGCAACATCCTTCTAGCTACGATGCCCATAGGCCAGACTTACTGGATTCAGACATTTTTGTGCCTTATTATCATACCTTGGGGCATGGACATGTCTTTCCCTGCCGCAACCATCATACTCAGTGATTTTGTTCCTCCAGGGCACCAAGGGATTGCAGCTTCTTTAGTTGTGACGGTGGTCAACTATTCAATCTCAATTGGTCTAGGTATCGCAGGTACAGTGGAGGTGCACGTCAATCAAGGAGGACAGAATCTGTTGAGAGGCTACCGTGGCGCTTTTTACGCTGCCATAGGATTAAGCGGGCTTGGTTTCCTTTTTGCCTTGTGGTCGGCAGGGAACGAGTTGAGGCTGAGGCGGCGCACAAAGACAATGGCATCATCAGCGCATGCTGCATAGATAGCAAAAAATATAGACAACAGAGGATCAATTTCCTCACCAGGAGCCCTCGCGATTGAGCCTGTTCTACGAATCCAAATCCGAAGGAAAGCCAAGTTCGTCCATTTAATTTGCAATCGGGGATATGCTTGGCGGATGACGCTGGCCCAGCGGAAGTCCCCCTGCCCGCATGAAAGGCTTCAGACAGAGGGATTGGGTTATATTTCTTCTTCTAGGTCAGGAGTTTCTATGTAGCCATGATTGATCCTATCAGACACCCTATTATTAGACAAAGCACTTCATGAGCCAGTACCTGTCTTCATTCATCATCGATCCCGTTGTTCGACAAGCACGCCGGTTCTCCAGACCCTCCTTCGGCGCCAGATCTAGTCCTGGGAATGGCAACAACTTGGCGACAGCGTCCTCGGTGACAGAGGACGACCCAGCACGTATAGATTCGCACGATCATCCACAGCAGGCGATCGTCGGCGATTCTGAAGTCGTTGACGACGACGAGAATGCCGATCACGGGACCTTTGGAGGCGAGTCACCTCTTCGGCTAGTCGAAGTAGGGAATCTTGAGCCTGCCGTTCATGCGAGGCGATATACCGTGCAGCATGCCACTCTGCAACCCTATGGCTCGCACGATGGCATATCAAGCGCCGCAGACCAACACTCCAATAGTGCTCAAAGCTCTTCATCGATGTGGGGCGCAAGAGACCCGTTGTCACACGGTTTGACCTTGCCAGACATTGAGGGCGAAGACGAGGATACTGCGGGCATAGAAGCTACAACATCGCGCTCCACCAAGAAGTCGTTACCGGAGGATGACGGCATGAGTCAAATGCGACGGCGAATACTTGCAATCCAAAGGGCGGATAGCTCCAATGAAATCAAAGCTCGACTGATTTATGGTGTCATGACAGAGAAGCACAATGCTTCTCATCATAACCTTCACGTCCGTACCCGCTCCCCTGCAAGCCTGCAGAGTTCTGAGCGGCCTCTTACCCCAGCATCACCACGGTCGTGGGAGAGCCTTCGTCCAACAGTCTCGCCGCCGACTTCCTCTTCATCTGCTGGAGACAGCTCGAACCCTTTCCATTTGGCGCCGGATGACCTCAAGCCTACCTATTGGGAAAATCCAACCTCAAGCGCCAAAGAGTCCGAGGAAACTGAGAAAAACGGAAAGCGATCGGAGGAGGAAGACAGGCTCTTCGGGTGTGCACACTACAAGAGGAACATCAAGCTCCAATGCTCTGCATGTAGTAAATGGTACACGTGCAGATTCTGCCATGATGAAATGGAGGATCACATGCTCAACAGGCGCGAAACGAAGATGATGCTTTGCATGTTCTGCTGGGGGGCTCAGCCTGCGAGTAATGCATGCATTTTCTGCGACCAGATTGCAGCATGGTACTATTGTGACATCTGCAAGTTATGGGATGATGATCCAGAGAAGGACATCTATCACTGCAATGACTGTGGAATATGTCGAATAGGAAAAGGTATTGGCAAGGATTTCTTTCACTGCATGGTAAGTTGCTTGACCATTTGACAAGTTATCAGTGGACTCACTACAACAGAAATGCAACGTATGCATGGCTGTAGGTCTTCTTGACAAACACCGCTGCGTTGAGAGATCCACAGACTGTGACTGCCCGATCTGTAACGAGTACATGTTCACATCACCAGAAGCGGTCGTATTCATGCCATGTGGCCACAGCATCCACAAAAAGTGCTACAACGACCACATGAGGACTTCCTATCGCTGTCCCATCTGCAGTCGCTCCATCACTAACATGGAACGGCAATTTCTTGCCCTGCGCAGGACTATCGAAGACCAACCGATGCCGGAAGAGTTTAGAGACACCAAGGCATTGATCTATTGCAATGATTGCACATCAAAAACTACGGTGCAGTACCATTGGCTAGGTTTGCGGTGTGAGGTGTAAGTCCACTCCCAATCGCATTGTATGAAACAATACTAACAGAACCATGTAGATGCGATTCGTACAACACTCTCCAACTATCCCTTCGGACCGATCGTTCTCAGCCTCAATCGCCACCTTCTCCAAGTACCCCTCTCAACGATCCTTTACCCACCCAAGCGCCCCCACGACAGTTTCCGATACCGTTCGAACGACGGATTCTTGCACATCGTCCGTTGCGTGCAGTAGCTTCTTTGCCCACACTAACCAATCCATTTTCCGCTTCTCTGGCTTTCCCACCATTACCTCCAAGGAGAGACAGCAACCATGCTTCTCCGGTGTCTGCAGCCTTCCGCTTCGGGTCTTCAAGCACTAGTGATGCAGACTCTTCATCCTCCTCGGATGGAGAAGATGAGGTAGATGAGTACTCCGATGTTGATTTTTGGGGAGGTGAAAGTCCGCGCTTGCTTTCTTACTCCTCCCCGGTGCAGAGGCCGCAAGACGTTGTGGCACTGGATGATGAAAACTCAGAAGACAGTGAGGACGAAGAAGAAGAAGACGACGAGGACATGAATGACGACGACGTTGATGATGAAGGGGATGAGGAAGCGGAGGGTGGTGAGCCACTGCTGGATCGAATGGAGATCTTTGGGCATAGGTGAGCGCAAAATAGCATTATGTTGAAATTATGAAGAGAACACGCGGTTTTTGTAGTATTGCTTTTGGCCTTTGGGAATTGGATATACCCTATGTAAAATAGCATGGCGTGCGTATCCCGGAAACTGTACATGGACATGATATCTACGAACTTTGATGGGTCACAAATCTCCAAACGTCCCACCTGCTCAGACATAGAAGCATTGCAGCGCTGAAATACCCTAACTAGAAGCCTTCCTTCCTCTTCTTCTTCTTCATCCCCAGCTTCGATGTTCCAACCCTCACATTCCTACCCCCACCAGCACCTGCAGTGGGCTGGCTCGCAGTAACAGCAGGTACACCACCACCACTATCCTGCGTTACCACGTTCTGGCTACTACTCGCCACCTGCGCCGGCTGGCTAGCTGGCAGCGGTTGACTCCCTGTCACGACCCTCTTCCGCAACGGCTGCTCTGCAGACCAATCCGAAATACGCTCCCTCAACCGCTTCTTGCGCTTTGGCTTCCTTGATTCAGAATGCTCATCTTCTACCTCGGTGTCTCTTTCCAACGCTTGAGTTGTGGCGACCCAATCGTAGTTGGCGTGATCTGTGCCGACCGTCCAGTGGTAGAGGACTGATGAAAGATCCGGAGGCAGGGTAGGACAGGGGGTGGATTTCACGAGAGAGCGGACGCGCTCGCTGGCTGGGTCTTCAGCTTTGGCTTCTGTGGAGGCTGATGCCTGGCTACGCGCAGATGTCGACGGTCTGTCAAATGGTATGCTGCGCCCTGAAGAGGTGGGACGTGTAGAGTCTTCGTCAAGTTGCTGGGATGAGGCTAGAAAGGGTGAATTGGAGGAGGTCTGTGCCGTCTGGCCTTTGTGCGTAGCATTACTCACAGACGACGCGGATGCTTTCTTGCGCATTGGCAGTTCGAACATCATAGGTAGCTGGGGGTCAGCGTTAGACCGGAGTCCAGTCTCCTTCGTCGAACCAGAGGGACATGGGGTTCTAGATAGGCGTGACGCTAGACATAGTTGAACTGCAATACTTCGAAGGTTTCTGTCCAAGGTCACACGAGCACGTCCAGATACCTTCTTAGATAAAGGAGCTAGACAGGACTGGACGAGAACATCGTATATCATCCGAGGGCCGCTGTTAGATGAGAACTCTCTTAAGAAAGTCCAGGGCAATGCTAGTTGCGTCTCAGCCGTGTCAGCTTCATAATGGTCCGCCTCCAAATCATCTGCGTCACCCTCCCGAGCTCGAATAATACGATCCACCAGAAGATGTAGGCTCGTATCTACTTCATCAATGTCTCCGACTATTATTTCCACGTCGGCCAGTTCGAAGCTTGTTCAACATGTTAATAGAGCAAGGGCAAGCCCCTGTTTCAGGATTCTGTACATACAGTGTATTCAAGTAAGCAACGCCCGAGTTTCCGTCATTGAAGGCCGCTTTTTCAATTGCGGAGAAAGCATCTTCAGCTGACAGCGTCGACTTAACGCTGCGTTCATTACGTCCATCCCGTGAATCCAGGATCTGGTGCTCAAGCCATTGGAACTCCAAGGTCCTCGGATCATCAGCGAATGCCAGAGAGGGAAGTCTATGAGGGCTGTGCTCTGGTAAGTCAGTATCGGCTAGATCTCCAAGGTGCTCTTCGTAGTCGAGATCGTCAGGCACCACAAATTCATTTCCTATCCTAGAAGGAGTCTTTGGGAGATCGGCAATGACCCTTACATTCGGTCTCTTCAGCTCCACGGAGACTCTTCGGGGTGGTCGTACGTAGACGCCTTCTAACAAAGTAAAATCCTGGAAAAGGAGTGTCAAGTCATAGAATTGATAGCCTTCGTCCTGGTCCTGTGATGCACTCTCAGATGCCGACTCCTCTCTAGAATCGCAAGAATCGCAAGAAGCCGTTGGTCGAAGAATGATGCCAGACAGTGGATGTGGCAGAGTCAGCTGAGATTTTGCTTCTACGCTATTGGCTGAATTGTCATGTAAAAACGACAGAACATACGGGTCGTTCACGGATGTTGCACGCTTAGGAGTAGTCAGGTATTCAAACGTGAAGACAGACACCAGTACATTAATCTGAGAGTAAAGCATGACATTGAACTGACCTGGAAGGCTATTAGCAGGCACCAAGGCTCAATTAAAAGGTAGAGCCATACCAATTTCTGCTTTTGCGTTGTCCGTCGTCGGAAGATGTAGACGAAGAGATAGATCCTGCGGATCGCGAAAGTGCACCCAAGATAGCAAACTTGTCACGCGTATACTGACCTCTTCTGACGTGGAACCTCCAGGGGTAAACTCCACATTGAGCCAGAAGAGTCGAGTAGACGTCATAAGAAAGATTTGATTGTCATCTCTAGAGCTATGACAGACGTCAAGTATCCAATCACCCAAATTTGCTAAGGCTAGATCTGGAACGTGCAGCTGTCCAACTTTGCTTTTGAGCACTGCCAGACTCAACGTCCTCCTGCCCACAAAAAGCAGCGTCCGAAAGTCACAGACCCATAGCACCTTTGCCCAGCCATCTGGACTGATGAAACCTGCCGACGCCGTCTGAAGGCTATCACTTGCAATTTCGTTGGCAGCCCAAAGATTCCTCCTATTAGACACAATTTCAAAATCCCAAATTGACCAATTGCCTTCGCGGTCGATGGTAGCAACCTGCTGAGAGTCCCAAGGGTTGAAACATACATCGGCAAAGGGCGACGTTATTGCATTCTGTGCTTTGATCTGCACAACTTCATGAGGATCAAGCTGAGATGAAGGCAGATGAAAACGAGTGGCGCCCGAAAAAAGCGATGAGGTCAATTGTGGTTGCAGTAGGGGTTGCAGAATCGAAATGAGCCCACCGTACCTTACGGCCAGGAACATACCATCTTTCCCGGCGACATCTCGTGATGAACAGACCTGCTCGATAGCACTGCCATTACCGCGCCACCATCCATGCTGTCCTCCTTTGGCAGTGAGGTGATCGACACAGTCGATTTCATTGTCCTCCCATTCAAGCCGCTCTTTGCGGAGTAATTTTAGCTTAAGTAGCTCTCCAGCGACTCCAGCCACTGTCGCGAGAATTGGAATTCTATCATTGTGACGTAGACCCGTACGACGAATTACATAGCCACTTGTAATGAGGCACTGCTGTGTCGGGTCATGATCTGGCGGACTCTGCGGGAAGGCTGCTAGTATCTCGGCATCTCCTGAGACACCGTGTGCAGGCTTCAATTCTGGATAACGATTGACGAGACTTCGATGACACGGTTGCCGATTGACTGCATCCTGATGCAATCGGCCTTGAACCCTTGAAGGGCCATCTACAACATGCAAGGAACCAATTGGCTGTATATGTCGACCCACAGACAGTTGACGTGGGAAATGCCATGCTTGAGATTCGCTATCATAAGTTGGTTCGCCTACGTGACCATATATGAGGTCAACTGGGCGAGCTTTGGTCATTCGGCTTGCACAGAGGGCGGTAAGGCATTCTGGTGCTCAACAATCCATGCATGCCGACACGAAGCCACGATATTGATGGATAGAAAGCGTTGGGAGCGAAGCAAGGAAAGTACTATGGTTTGCAGCTTTATGCGGGTCGTTAGCAAGATCAAGAAAATGCATGTGGTAATGTCTATCTCATGCTGAAAGCCTTGAAGGTGTCCCGGGAGACACTTATTTTGCAAGCAGCGATTCTGGGTGGACCTTGGCAAAAACGGCTCAACATCGGAATTTCGACAACCACTTGTCCGAAGGAGCTGTACGGCGCCAATGATGCTCGGGAAGGTATGTCTCGCCTTTTTCTCTCCTTGAGTCTACGCTAGGATTACTTTGCCTTTGTATTTTGATCCTTTTCAGTTCAACCCAGGTTTCCAGACTACCGTTCCATCTCATCACGTTGAAACCATTCTTGTTGCTCCAAAAAAGGCCGAAAGTCCTCCTCCAATCCCAACACCCGTCGCTGTATGTCATGCGAACTCCAAGCATAGAGGAAAATCATTAATTGCTTTGGGTGTCGGATGATGAGTGTCTTGTCTCAGTCAAACAACCTTAATCCGGGTGGAAAAGTTCTGGATTGTGTGACATCTCGGAATCGATGGTCGTTATTGACATCACGAAACAGTCAAACACGGCGCCTGGGACCAATTTTGTCTTTTCAGTATACTTGGAATTGGATGCTCATACCCCTGACGTGGATCGCTTCCAATGTTGGCCCATGCCTTCTCAATGAAATAGCAAGAGCAAGGGCTGCATTCAAATAAATGTATGGAAAGACTCAGCCAACGAAAAAAATTCGTTTCTTTGGGCCAGTGGATGATTAGGTAGTCAATCACGGTAAATTCCCCATAGGACTGCTCCGCAGTAAAATCGGCATGGAGCTGGGACAGGATGATCATTTTCACCTGAGATTATATTCACAACGGCTGGACTGCCCTGCTCGAACAAATGCTTCACTCATGCTTCATCATCACATGTCTTATACCCTTGTAATCCCTCTACTATGGCTTTGGCCTCTGTGCAAGGTTCTGTACTGCCGTGACTGGGTCCTTCGATTTCCCAAAACTGAGCAAGAGCAAAAAGGCATGCACGATGTACTCTGTGAAACAGGAGCTGCTTCTCAGACAGTGTTGAGATCGTTGCCTGCCTTGCCAGCCTGAAATGTTCGGAACATTTGGAATCAGTTCAAAGACAAATTACATTGCTAGTCAAAGGAAATGCTTTAGACTACAGCCCAGGCAGTATTTCAGGGCCAGGGGTTCTCAAGAACATGGCCGGATGCATATTCGTTAGTGTCTTTTCTACCGCTGCCGCTTACTCACCATGAGCTTGTAAGATCAGAGCCGTTGTGGTCTGTAAGTGCAGTCGCTCTGTCGATTGAAACATGCTAGCTCTTTACAACAGTGAGCTGAATTAGTGGTCTTCCCATGTATAAACTCAAGCAAACCGTCTCCACGAATTCGTACATAGTACAGCAAGAAGCACTGCAGCTGATTGAAGACGACAGAAAGACTGCAATGTACTAAGCGTGGGCTTGCCGTCCCTATGTCAAGCCGAATATGACCGCAACGGACGCAAAGTTATGTCAGTATATGATTAGTAAGCCGACTTTTATGGGAGGGTACGGTACGCCAATGGTCGATCTATGTCCAGCTCGTCATGGTCTTTTGAGAAACCCATAGCCAATTTTTCTTAGCGATGTTCTGCCATTAAACAGCAACCGGCCGGACTCCTTGTTGGTTTCGAGGCAGCAGGCCTAGTCTTTTGTCATTCGAAGATTGTATCCCTCTTGCAATCCCACTCTGATCTCTGTTTGTCGTGAAAATACGTCATACTAAGCAATGTCAAGAGCAAAATGGGGGCTTCTTAATGTTTCTCCCAAGACCGGTGTTCACCACGTCTATGATGTGCTAGCACATCTGATATGCGAAGGTTAAATCGATCGCTCCTTCTTCTGCATGTCTTCTGTCCATGCCGAATAGGTACGTGGTGATGCCAAGTCAAGACTTTGTCACATGTTATCATTGTCGCAACAATGCATTGTTCAGGAGGCGTTCTTTGTTGAACTTCTTGGCTTTAAGTAACATAGCGTTGACTGTCATGCTTTCGCATAATCATTGACGTTTCGTTTGAGTATTCCAAGGTCCTCCTAGTATTGGGGCAGTAAGAACCACAATACTCGTGATCCTTCACAGCCATGGATTTCAGACGCCTGCTATCAGAGACATTCACGTCTTCCAAACCAATCATACCATCTCCTCCAGCATATGAGCGGCTTTTGAAGTCTTTCGATCGCTGGCAGTGTGAGGTGAGGAGGGGCGACAACATAGGCTCAGCACCAAACTTCCTACTGAATGTTGACCTGAATGAATTCGAAAAGAAACATTTGCTGCCCCCCGTTCCTAACGTGATCCGAGCACTCCAGCTTCTCACACGACTAGATCCGACGACACTGTCTGAACAACAATGTAGCATCTGCCTGGAGCCTTTCCGAAGTTCAGATGACAAGCCTTCCGCACAAAAAAGCGAAAGCACTGAGAGATCGGTGTCTTTGCCAGGATCTTTCCAGGATTCATATGAAGTCTTCCCAGCAATCCCATATCCGCCATTCGAAAGACCGATACGCTTACCTGGCTGTGGACACGTCTTCGGATCAAGTTGCCTTTCTCAGTGGATCTGGCCTTTTGGCAACTCAACAACATGCCCAATGTGTCGTGCCAAGCCCTTCGCAAATCACAAGGACAGCCACATGTGTGGCGATATAGGACATAGTACGCAATATGAAGACATGTTAGACGAGCTTGTATGGAGCGATTTTGAAGGCGGACACCCTCGCACAGCAGAGACGCGAGCTTGGGTACGTAGGAATCGATACAAGATTGTTCACTATCGAGTGCAAGAAGCCCTGAAAGAAAGCATAGATGAAATCCCGAAGCCCTCCTCATCGCACACTTCAGTCAAAGAATGGCAACAAAGGAAACTGCAAATCATCGACATTGACTCAACTCTGACTAAAGCCCTAGAAGCATATAATAGAGATGTTAGTATGTCAGAAATGTACGAAGAATTTGAATTGGATACCCTGGTGGACGAGGACGAGGACGAGGACGAGGAACGAAGCGATGCTGGCTCCTGGGATAGCTTCTTCAGCGATCAACACGACGAAGACGGCACGTTGATAAGTAGCATGATAGACGACATTTCTGCAGACGGTCGATCCATCTCGTTCACCAACCAAGCCGGAGAAGATACAACCTCAGGACCTAAGCCCTCACAAACTCTCCTGCCGCTTGCAAACCGTTCAGGAACAACCTTCCAGACGGACGTGATGGAAAATATAAACACGAGAGACGACATTGGTGAGTCGGAGGATGAGGCATGGACATACACCACTGATGGAAGGCGCTAGAACAGATGAGAGTCAGGCATGCGAGATGTATTTATCAAAGCTGAGGATATATGCGGTGCGTTGATTTGCATACAATGACTACCAGTTTTGCAAAAAATAAGAGAGCAGATTTGGCGCTAAGGGAGAACTAGTATTAGCTTCCGGCGCCAGTTGTCAGGCGTGCTTGCCGCAGTAAACAAACATTGAGCGAAGTCGTACCATCCATTTCAGTTGCGCATCTGTCAACGTTCGTGACTCACTACTACAAGAAACCAGAACAAAGGAAATATATCCATCATGGCTACATTTTTCGAGAATCCAATGGCTGCGAGTACCATTCGCGCCCCTCTTGCCAGCGCCGATGCTCCCTCAATGGCAGACTCCCTGCCTGCCATCAATTTTGGATTTGACGAACTGCGAGATCGCATGGCGAAATTCACAGAAAGATTCGACGACTTCATCGCGAAAGGTCGAAAGCGCGTTCTCGAAGAGCGTAATCAATTTCGCATCAATGTCGCGGAGCTACAAGGTATGCACATCTCACTCCGCACCTCTTTGCGCCTAGCTGGATGCGTTCACTAACATTTGCTTAGAGGACCAGAGGATGAAGGCACGCGATCTAGAGATCTTCGCGCAGAAGATGACACAGCACAATCATGCAACCCAGCAACAAGATGCCGAGACGGCGGAGTTGGAGAGGGATATTGCGGACGTCAAGCAGCGGAAGGAACAGGCAGCATCACATCGCAGCTCATTACAATCACAGATTGCGACTATCAAGACTGAGATCGTGGCGAGACAAGCTGCGCAGTCAGCGCACGCACAAGATCTGAATGCTCAAGCGAGACTCAACCTCCCAGAGCTGGATTTCTGGGAATCAAATCTCGGATTGCGGATTGAAGGTGTGAAGGACGATAGATTGAGGTTTCTTTTTGTGAATTTGGACGAAAGAGAGTGGGCAAGAGAGGCCTGGTTTGATCTGGATATGCAAAGGCGAGAGTACGCTATTGTTGAGTACAGGCCAAAAGTGGAGGATTCGAAGGTTGAAGAATGCTTAGAAGGCCTGAATTCGAGCAGAGATCTTGGGGTCTTTTTGAAGAGGATGAGGGCAGTATTCAAGGAGGCTATGCAGCCAACATCAGGCAACGATTAAGTAGCTGTGTGGTTGCAACAGGATGGATGTAGGCAGCGAGTTGTGCTCTTTTGGAGTAATTATGTGCAAATTTCAATGATACTGACCGGCAGTGAAATGCTCTGGAGTTGTTTTAAAGTTTCGATTACATTGCATTCGCTATGTTCTGGTCGCTCCTTTATTCTTTCAAGTCGCATGGTATCATTGATTCATCTACGCCACAGCTCCCCCTTTCACTCGTTCCCCTGCCCATACCATCTTCGCTTTGTCTGATCATTATTCTCCTCGAATCGTCGAGAATTTGATTGCTGCAAGCCCTTTCACGTCTGGATGAGATTGTTACAGCTCGTATAGGCCCCAGCCATCAAGGCCATCACCTCCAGGATGCACATGAAGATCCTTTCTCTTGAAGTCCCGGCTTGTGTCGCCAGGGTGAGTCACATATTCCGCTCTGAGCTCCTCCCCAAGTCATAATTCATCATCTTGATCGATCTCTGATGGCTTGAGCAATCCACCCACTTTACTAGCCCGCTCACGCTCCGCTTCCTTGGCAGCGTTCTGGGCAACTTCCCGGTCTTCAGCATAGAGCTCAGCATTGTCTCCAGAGAACTCTTTCAGTTGGACTAGGAAATCACGGATGTTTAGCTTGAACCTTCCGAGGTCGCTGTTCAAGTTAAATAGACCTTCAATGAAGTTGGATATCTGACCGGCTTGAAGATTGGGGAACGCAGACTGAAGGAGGTTCCTTATGAATTCTGTCAAAAATTGTTTGTTTGTAGTTCCAGCAGGTGCCTGCTCGGGCGTGTAGACAGGCTCGCTAAGGCGCCCATTTTCCACAAACCAGAACATCCTTGATAAAAGTAGTGTTTGCGACTTGAATCCAGCTTTGTGGTCCGAGTCAGTAAGGACAAAGAAGACGTCTTGGAGTATGTTAACGAAGAATTGCTGGAAGAAGGCGTTGGAGGTTTGGGGGTCGGCTTGCTCAGCCATATTGTCCATTAGCTCAATGCACATGACCAGGCCTGTATTCTCCACTTCTCTATTGTCGTGTTTGCTCGCCCACATGCAAGAATCGATAACAAACTTGAACTGTCGGCCGTCAAGCTTGAGCAGTGCTGGGAAACAGTAGAGGTTGATCGCTTTCAAAAGCTTGAAGAACTCTACGCGATGTTGTGGGTATTCCGAGAAGTCTTTGTTGATCATCTCAAGGGTGCATTCGAAAACGTTCTCCATGATTGTAGGTACTTTGTCAGTCATCAATCCCTGGTAGATGTTAGCTTCAAATCAGGCAAAAGTCTGTCACACCTGACCGAATATTTCGAGGTATGGCGGGTCCAACGTACGTTAAGCTTCGTTATGATAGTAGTCATCACATCCAAGACTTCTGCGTCCCTGGCATCTGCTACATTCCGGTTATAGTCTACAAGGACAGCGTCTAGTAGAGGTGGAACAATGTTAGCATTCACCATTTCGGTGTCATCTGCCTTCTCCACGTAGATCTGGATGAGTTTCAAGATTTCTTTCTTGATTGTCCGCAAGCCACGCACTCTCGGCATTTTCGTCGCTATCGGACCTGTGGGTAAAGTTAGTGGCGCTCAAAATTGCTGAATATGGGGCAAGTACCTTCTCGGACCACACTATCCGATATCATTTGGCTAGTGGCTCGGTACATGGAGAGCATATCATGATAGATACGCCCAATCTGTGGGTAAAAGTAGCTTCCGATCGAGGTACAGGCAGCAACATTAGTCTTCATAATATTTCCGACGACCTTAATGGTGTCGGCGTCCTGGAGAATGACAGGGTCATTGTTTGCTTGCTGTATAATGGAGTCCCACTGGAAGCTGTGATTAGCACGGATAAGATGCTTGTCGCAACGGAACACATACGGCTTGGTTAGGATAAGACATGAGCTCCGAGATCAATCGCTCTTGCTGGCTCTTTTGACCCTGAGCGCTGATCATGTGGCCGCATGCTTCGTAGAAGGTGTGTACTTGTTGCGGACTTAGATCGACGGTGATTTTCCGTAACGTTCGAACAATCTCCTCAATGAATGGCTCACCCTCGCCGGCTTGCAAAGCCACGAAATGACGTTTGCATTTGCTGGCGATCTTAATGAACGTATCGCAAGCCATATCCTGTACACCTGAAAGAACTTAGCAGGTGTCGTCTCATGGGGTGGGAGCAGCACTTGCCTTCATGTGTTTCGTGCATAAATTCGAAAAGTTTGTTGACCACCGTTTTGAGAAACTTCCAGTGTGCCTTCAAAAATCGGGGATACTGGCCGACGATGTACATGATGTTGCTGGCTACTACTGCTTTGTTGTCCTTGCCTCGTTTCATTTCTGTCAAGCCCAAGAGGTCCTTGATGACAGTGACAAGGAAGCGTTTTTCGGTCTCCTCATTCATGGCTCCAGAAATTGACCCAATGGCCCAGCATAATGTGTTGCAATTCGCCCATGACCATTCACTACCGTCTACTTGCTTCGAAAGTTTATCGGCCATGATACTCTCAGTGTCAACGACGTCAAGATGCGTGAGATAGACAAGACATTCTCGACTCGTCTTGTAGAGCTGGATCGTGTCGCTCTCTTTCACAAATTCTCGGACAATTTCTCCCTCTTCGTTCTCCACTATAAGTACTTCTTCTGGCCGAACCATCTTTTCGATCATGACCGTTCGTAAGTGGGAGAGCACCTCGGTGTACTTGTGCTTGCGTAGTGGATAGTTAGCGAGAACGCTTGGATGAGGTGCCCCACTGTTGGAGAGACCGCTGGTGTTCAAGCTGATCAGAGGGTTGATGTCGGTGATGGGCAGCTGTTGCATTTCCTCGTACAGCTCTTGTACCAGTTTCGTCCAGTACTCTAAACATATCTTGAAGATCTCGCGATCGTCGATCTGAGATATCCGTATGAGGTAGAAGTGTGGCTGTATAAGGAAGTCTTGGTTGGGAAGATTTTCGATGAGCTGCCCTCGTTAGTTGAATGGCACCGATGTAGCATTGAGATGACTTACGCTGAGATGAACGGAGAAGAATTGGCAAAGGAAGATTGCAAGATTTTGTACGAACTCCTGATCTCGAGGATTGCTTTTCTCGTAAGTATCCCTCAGACTGACTGATAATGGTATGATCTTCGAAACGGTTGTCATGGTCTCAGTGTACATCTGGATCAGCTTTTGGTCGTACGCCGGAGTAGGTCCGACTTGCAAGCTGCCTATCTCAGTCAAACATTTTAGAGCGATATTACGGAACTCAGGTGCTTCTAAGTATCTCCCCCTTAACGTATCAATGATAGGTGTCTCGAAGATGAATCCAAGTGGTATCCAACTTAGAAAGCGGAGCAGTGTCTCCAATGTAGCTCGGATTAGACTAGTCTGATTGGCGCTGTTCAGCACCTCCGAGCAAAGTTGGAAGATCGACGAAAACTCGGCGCACATAGTGGTCTTGAGATTTTTGGTTTTTGTTGAAGTCATGTTGTCAGCTGAATAGTCAAAAACTTCTTCAGAAAGCAACCTCAAAATCGACATATTGTTTTCGCAAATCGAGAGACTCGTATGACAGGACGATATGATTTCGTTGATGAACGTGGGCCAGTTATGGGGCCATTCTTGCTTCAGTATTGACACCAGAACCAGGTTCAGTTTGTTCAATAATGCCCTCTGCGTTTTTAAGCTTTCCTCTGTATTGGAGTTCTGGATTATGAAGTTCACAACGAAGTTGCGTATACCTGAGCGGCAGTTAGTAGCTGTCTTAGAGAACGACCCAAGTTCCTGGTGACACTCACCCTGACATTGCTCCCGCGGTAGTATTTTCCACTTTGTCATGATCACATTGTCAAGCACTTGTAGGCCAATATCTACTTTTGTAAGCTTCAAATGTTTCCTCATCTGTGCTTTCGCAGAATACTTCATACACTTCGTTTGTGGGTAGGTAGCTTCTTGCAATATCTTGTCAACTAATAGCCACGAATCTGGGTTCTCTTTGAACTGCGAAGCCGTCAATGGGGGTTCGGAAACGCTTTGGGAGCCCGACTTACTTGATTCAAGGTATTTTGGGCTTGTTTTTGCTAGGGCACGTGTCAGTAAAAGAGCTGCAACATGCTTCGTAAGTTGAGGTGGGGACGTACAACATCACCCCGCCCTTCAAAGAAGGTCTTCACTGTCTGATCGAGCTCTTCGACCGATAGAGACATGTTGAGGAGTTACTGGCAAACGATCACGGGTGAGTGAAAAGAGAAGGATTTGGATGTGAAAATGTCTACGGTTGCTTGATCTGGGCCGCACAAGTCGAAGGCTGGGGCATGTGTCACAGGGCGAGAGCCAGGTGGAGATTGCAGGAGAGACGAGAAAAGATCGTGGAAGCTCTTAGTCCATCTGCGCGTAGATAACTACTGACGGCTCTATGGATGTTTACACAGCGCCCTTGAGAGACTTTTGGAACACTGAAGCAATACGTCAGGCTTCGCGTGTGGTTTTTTGCATCGCGCATCATAGTTCCACACTAAATTAGCGGCAAGGCGGAGACCAAGTGACTAAGCAACGATTGGGGCTGCAGTTATGCAAGTCTTGTCATTACCATACTGTTTAATGTACAGGCAGAATCTCGCGGTTAGTGCTTAGTCGTGGTCGACAATTTTCCAAGCACTACTGCTCTGTCGCTATTACAAGTGTCGCAAAATCCGTTGAAGTCTGATAAAGATTCTCTTAAAATGACTAAATGTACACCATTAGATATATACTCCATTTGACGACAATCTCTGTGGATCTGATGTCAAATACTAGACCAGCTTGCACCATCTATGACAGTCAGACGCAAGCTTTTGAGGGTGATCCTCTCACTATTAATCCCCAAAGACATTGCTTTTCCCAAACTGCCAGTACATCCTTACAATGCTTTATTAACCCTTACTATTCTTACTAATTTCTTAGCATTTATGTGACTTCCAGTCACGATGTGAGAGTCAACATGTTATCGGTATGCCAGCAATCCAATTGTGCCGAATTGCCTCTTCTGTTGAACCGCGTGAACTGCAAAGTATCCAGCTCTTTATATAGGCGCCTAGAACGATTCTTTTCTCTGACACTATTTGCTTGGTCTGGCAATACTTGATCAGATTAATGACATAGATCCAGCGTGGGAGTTCTGCCGGCCATATTGCAAGAGAAACAAGCTCAAGATCCGCAACAAGGTTGCCATCTCCAAACTCCCGAAACGTTGCTAAGGGAAGAAATGTCACCTTTCGAAGAACGATAGGAACCTGCCTGAGCCCAACTACATAGCCGGAAAGCTCTCGACTTGACTTGAGAACAGAGCCATTTTCACGAACGGTTAGGTGTATAATCACAACCTATACTCCTACTGTATCACGACCTATTGTCTGGATCCCAGGCCACGCTTCAGGTTGCAATCGCAAGACAGTGTTCCATCTATCACTTGAGTGCAAGAAACCGTTATCCCATGAACCGTCGTGGTGCACCTAACACCGGTAAGTCTGAATACTTATTTGGCTACCGAGTCAGGGCAACGGCGAGGTCGACACTGACTTGGCCCACAGGGTTAGTCTGTATGCAATAAACATATGCATAAAACGGAAGATTGCTTTGACAAACACTGAAAGCGGTGTAACAGTGGTCTGAACAGGTGCATGACGGGTGACGGTTCATGAGATAGCATGAGATTCAAGGAAAGAGGCGGAAGCTTTGTGTACTGCTGTATGCAGCTTAGCCGGTCAAGAAGGGATCTGATCAAACATGGTCATAAGAGGCACTGTACGCTGAAAGACTGAAGGTGCTTTTGTAGGGAGGCTTAGATATCTCTCGATCTATTTGACGAGTCGAGGATCTTCAGCGATTAGTACAGACGTTTTGGTATATGAGAGAGGTGAAAAACACAAACGTTTGAAGACAACACTCTGTCATAGCACTCTATTGTCTCTGTTACCTGACTTGGGAACAGATCATAGCCATGCTGTGACATGCTTCATGAGTTTCAGAGAGAACCACCACCTGAAATATTTGGTAGGAAGACTGGACAAGGATCGCGCCTGACCAAGCCGCAGCGACCTTTGTAGCCTTTCTATCCTCGCCTTTGCCTTGGACACCCTTCAATAGACCAATATCGATATTTCCTGGTGGTGTGGTGTAGAGAGATGCGCCAGAAGTCAGCACATTGTGACGTGAAACAGGCGAGACCAACCCCTCGTGTAGTTAAATGAGGACCCACCATCGGCAGCGGGTACCTGGCATAGCGCCAACGGATCCGTAAGGCGCAGGCCATTTTCACTTTCGGCACCTTTTTCCTTTTTCCTTTTTGCTCATCGCGACGAAAGGGCAGCCCACTTGGGTTGCACTCAGTCATGACCGAGCTTGTGAACAGCATTGTACATCACATTCTCATATTCTCATATTCTTATCTTGAGGTATAGGATAGCGACCATCGTAGATAGAACAATCTTTCCTTCCAGCCTTTCGAGGCAATTGCCTGCGAAAAAGATAGGATGCCGGCCGTTAGCTTCGCGCTCCCCAAGTTAGATCCATCGCTTTACTTGGCGCAGCTCAATTTCCTCATGCCCCCCTGACTCGCCCGATAACTTGACAAGCCTCTTCAAGCATCCGTCAAGAGTTCTTGTCCTTCACCAACTCTCACCGGCCACTTTGCTGGCTTTTCACTCCTTTAGAATCATCGTAGTCACTCCTTTAACTCACCCCAGTCATTCTTTCGAATCCGACACTGGCCTGTGAAAACCAAACGAACTTCAAACCTCAATTGTCGCGTTTTCGTGCCTGGCTGGAAGGATCAGCACCAATCATCATCAGTCAATTCAGTCACAATGCTTCAAATGTGGCTATAGCTTGAAATAATAACATTTTGATCTCTATTTAGCCCCACCAAGACTTGCCATGGCACGACATTTGCACCATCGCCATCATGGGCTTGGGCTGCTATATAGCGACGAAATCTCCCCTGTCCTGAAGGCTCAACCGGTACAATTGAGACAAATTATCAACTCGCCTATATCGCACGCAAAGTCTCTGTTTGCTAGGACTCCGCCGGGCGTCTCAGGTGATTCCGATAGTAGTAGCAGCAGCGGCAGTAGCAACGACTTCGCCGACACTGGTGACACTGGTGACACCAGCGATTCAAGTGATTCAAGTGATAGCAGTGGCAGCAGTGATAGTAGCAGCAGCGATAGCAGCAGCAGTAGCGGCGGCGGCAGCAGTTCAGAAAAGAAGGGCCACCAGGGCGTCAATATCTCAATACCAGTTGCTCTTGGGGTAATGTAAGTTGGAGTCAGTTCCTTCCGTGAAGCTGGCACTGATTTTTCTGTAGCATTCCACTCCTTCTGGCCATCGTACTATTCTTCTATCTCCACAGAAGACATGTCCGAAAACTACGCCAAGAAGATGCCAACGATCCCCATAAATCACTCGATTTCGGATGGGATCCGACCAATAACAATCTCACCAAGAAGCGAGGAAAGAGTCAAAAGAAGGGAAAGCCGGATATAATCGTTAACGAGATTGCTTTGGAGAAAGGTTCCGGAAGAGACCGGGGCCTATCGATGGATATGGACGTGGGCAGTCCATACCTCATGCCACCTGGGCTTCATGGATCTCGAGAGTCTCTACACTCAATGTCACGCACTATCCATAGCCAGGACGATCGGTATCGGCCCGCAACCACCTATATTCCAGGTGACAGTGGATCAATCCATTCGCAACGGACACGTCCTGGTGCCGATGATTCTTCAAGTCAAGCTGGTTCAAGCTCAATGAGACGTGGTGGACGTGATGACATGAAGCAAGAGCTTCTTGGGAACGCTCAACGCATGTCAAGATCAATGCCGCCAGTCAATCGCACACCCATACCAGAAATACATACCCCCGACGCTGTACAAGAAATGCCTCGCAAACCGATACCTTCCAACCCTCCTACTACCTCCGGTAGCGGTCTAGCCCCGAATGCTGGCTCTGTAGATACCAGAGACTCTTATCAACCTAATGAGCACCTGCGGAACAGCAACAACTATTTGGGCGCTTTCATCCATAGCAGAGATCCTTCCGCCGACGTCAAGAGTCCAGAAACCGAGAAGAGCGAATACCTGACCCCAAAGGAAGCACCGGCTACACCATCTTCAACTTTCCAAAACACCGAAACTTCTAAATCACCGCCGCCAGTCACCAACCCGTCGACAGATCCTTCCAGACCGTCACGACATCAATCATTACAGTCATCACATCACGCATCTATCCAGCAGAATTTCTACGAGGAGAGCAGTGACTACGGAGATGCATTCAAAGTGACACCCGCATCACCACGCTCATCTTCACACGATCAACATTCCAACAATCGTGGTTCAAGCCAAGAATACATGCCATCCATTGACGAGTATTCATTAGGTGTGAACGAAAGCGATTTTGGCTACGACGTTCGGAGATTATCGGGCGTCCGCCCACTACCTCCTGAAGATCCTCTTGACAATCCAGAGCAGCGTGCCAACCGAATCAGGTCTTTCTACAAGGAGTATTTCGATGACTCAAAGCCAGGACCCAGCGGGCCCGAGTATTACGAGGATTATGATGAGAACTACCTTGGCGATGGAGCAATCTTTGATCCAGTGTCTGGTCAATACGTCACAGCCCAATCCAGGCCGTACGCTGAGCCACACGGCCGCCGTGCTATGACACCGCCACCCAGAGTTGGTGGCCGTCGCCACGCTGCAACCATGTCTGGAAGTTCACGCCTTATGCCCCCAGGACCTCGAGCATATTCTTCTGCCTCTGGACGAACGGGTCCTCCAGGACGTGGTCCGCCTAAGAAGAAACTACCACCTCCTAAGGCTCTCCGGGTCGTTCCCACGCCACATCTTCTTAAAGAAGGTGATTTTGGTCTAGCTATGGATTTTGCTCCTCCATCTGCTAGCCGCGGTCAAAGGGCTGGTGCGCCAGATAGTCCGCTTGGAGGTTTGCGTCCTTATTCACCCTCTGTGCGACCACATACACCATTGGCCAGATCTTATGATGATCTAGCTGTAATGCCTAGCCCGTAAGTTGGATATCAAAGGTCGCTAGTATTTCAGACCAGGCTGACCGATCTTAGACATCTCCTCCGCAAATCTGGTACCTTTACTGCTCTAGACTTTGCTCCTCCGCCTCGCTTCAAGAACTCCGACACAGCTTCCGACGCTGGCTCGATCCGTAGCAACCGAAGTGCAATGTCGGCTCGAACACAGAATGCTGTTCGCACTGGTGCATACCGTGTCAGCCGTATACCTAAAGAGGTCGTTGGTACCAGGGGCGACCTCATGGACAGTCTGAAGCCGCAATGGAACATGCACAACAACACGGGTACCATTGGTATGACAGCCAAATAAGGAAGGCTAGCCGGCTGGCCTGGATAATCTCGTCGCAATTTTATGTTGCGGGCTTGCAACATAGATCTTGCAATGGAAACTAATAGAGCTAATGAGGAGACGTATATTTGGGAGTGTACAATTATAGTCTGCCATGGAATGATATATTTGGGAAACACAACGGCATACAAGTAACAGAGTCGGGTCGGCTATTTCGTGAGCCTGAGCAGCTTCAGAGCTCGGAGATGCAATCATAGGGAATGATAGAGAGCAAGTCCGCTTCTATTGTTGCCATATTATACTCGAAACAACTCTTGGTAGCAGATTTAATTAATGGATCGGCTCCTACCCAAGATTCTTCCTCTCCATTTCACTTGTTGCTCATGCTTAATTATGATTCAATAGATCATGTGAGTCTCTTCAACAACGGGCTCTTCAATCCTGCGACACATCCTCACAATCACATAAAATCATCCTCATCAAACCCCTCCTCATTACTCCTCCCCTCCCCACTCCGCTGCAACTCCGCCCACGCCCTCTCCTTCTCCTCCTTCTGCTCCCTCATCTCATTGAGCGCCCGTTCCTCCTCCTTCCTCTTCCCCTCCGCCTCATTCCTCTTAACCCGTCTCTGCTCCTTCAAATACTGATCCTTAGCCGCGGGCAGCTCGTCCGCCTCACCCACCCTCTTCGTCTTCTCCAACCTATTAATCACAGCATTCGTGCGCACGGGCACAAGGATCCTTTTCGTATTGCGAGGGTCATGGAACCCGACTTGCCCCGTGGCCATGTGGCCGTCTTTTTTGAGGTTCGGCCAGGGGGTGTAGATTATTGTGACGTTTTCTTTTTTGTTCCCTTCGATCGAGTTGGCTTTTGTTAGTTGTGCGCAGTCTTCTATTACTTCTTTGGGGAGGGTTTCCCATGATTGGTTGGGTTGTAGGCGGGCGTAGATGTGCGCGGAGGAGAGGTTGTCGGCGTGGAACTGGGTCTGTTCAGCTGGCTGAGTTCGGTACGAGGGGCGGAGAGGGAGCGTACCCTGTGCAGAGATAGTAAGCACGATGGGTAGTAGAGAGTGTAGCTCGGTGTCGTCACCAGACGTCGCAGTCCCATCCGAATTTGATCAGCTCTTCATCTATGGGGGAATTTGTAAGCTTGAGCATACGGAGTAGAGGTAGAGGGATGGGAGGGAGTAAACGCACTCTCGAACTTGTCTTTGCCAACATAGAGAGTAATTGGAGGGTCAGAGACCGAGGATGTGAAGTAGAAGACCATTGCGTCCCCTGTGCGTGAGCTGGTAAAAAATGACGGTGCTGTTTGGAAACAATTGAGGGCTTTCTGACGTGCGATTTTCCGCGGTTTCTACCCCACCAAAGGGCAACGATGTCCCACGAACATCACTCTCATCACGAACATGGCGGTCACGGCCATAATCACGGCCATGATCACAGCGATGAGATAGAGCCGGCTTTACAAAGCTTGTTGTACAAGCAGATCGAGTTTGACAATATCAGATGCTTGAATGAAAGTGAGACAGATGCGGGGCGGAGAGTTGTGGAAAAGACATGGCAGCAGCGTCTTGACCCTGCGCCTGAGCTTGTCAGCGATGCTGATGAACAGTTGATCCTCTTCTTGCCGTAAGAAGCCTTGTTCTCGGTCTCCTAGGCGCAAAGGTCGCTGACGTTGGTGGACAGCTTTGCGGGTCAGCTCAAACTCCACTCCGTCCTCATCCGCGCCTCAGATTCGTCTTCCTGCCCGCAAACACTGAAGCTTTACCACAATCGCGACGATCTCGACTTCTCAGCCGCTTCTGATCTACCTCCGACGCAAACACTTCAGGTCTCGCGAACGAACGATGTGCAAGAGCTGCCGGTGAAAAGGACGTCCTTTGGCAATGTCTACAATCTGAGCTTGTTCATTGAAGACAACCATGGTGATGACGAGAGCAGAATCTTTTACGTGGGCTTCAAAGGCGAGTTCACGAAGTTGAACAGAGAACCATTCGAGGTGCTGTACGAGAAGGCGGCGAATCCGAAGGATCACGAAGTGATTGCTGGCTTGGGAGAGAAGGGAGCAAGCAGACAGGGGATGTAGCGAGGACTTTTGTTGGACCATGTGAAGACACAACGTATCAAAAGGAACGGTCGATGGAGAAATCGACCTCAGTTCGAATAAATAGCTCGCTTACCCCAGAGCGCCTTCGCTATGTAAACACAAGCCCGGTCCGATGCTATGCTGCCATAGGCTCCAAAGCCTCTGAAACTCTTCGCTCCCTTATCATCCTCTGTCTTCGAGCCTTATCCTTCAGCTCTTCAGCAAAGACAGGCTCGTTAGCGGGAACATCCGGCAGTTTCGCCGGACGAAGAACCCCAGGTTGTGCTACTCTTGACTCTTCTGCTTCCCCAGAGACTTGTCCGCCCAGCATCTCCAACTCGTCCTCTACGTCCTCCTCATCCTCCCTGCTCAAGCCTCCCTCAAGCATCTCGCTGATTTGCTTTTGATACTCTCTTGCCTCCTCACTCTCGCCCATCAGCTTTTCCACGTTCTCAATGCCACCCATTTCAGAATGTATCTGCTTGAGCACGTTCGTCCCCTGCTGCAGTCCGAACACAACATCTTTCTGTACGAGGGCAAACTCGACATTCGAAGTCAACTGTTCCAGTGTAGCAAGCTGCGAATCCGTCTTTGCTAGGAGAGACTCCTGGAACTTCTTCCGGCGCAAAGCGAGTAGTGCTTTATTCTTATCGCCTTTTTCTAGACAGGCACGTGCGATGGCGGTTTCGCGCTCAGTGATTGTAGTGATACGCTTCTGGTACTGATGTAGCTTGTCGCGCTGATTTTTCATATCAAGGATCGCCCTGAGGAGGACTTGAGTCAGTGTACTTCTATAGGACGCCCTTGAAGAAGACAAAAGTACCGATCCTGCGCGGAAATCTTGTGCGAGCTTGAGCTGTTGCCCATCCTCGCAACATTATTGCAGTCTAATGAGACTGTGTACAGAGTACGGATGCAAAGCTCCGCAATGCTACTTAGAAGATAGTTGTAAGTCGAGTACCTGCAGGATGACAGAGACAACTAATCTGGGAACGGATCTGATATGTCGAACTAGCGCAAACTCTAATTTGAGTGACATTTACCCGTCAGCCTGTCGACCGAGGCGGATATTCACTGACCAGCTCAACACCAGGTCTACAACACTGCGACTTCGACCATGTTCACAGCAGCGAATGGCCAGCTCCTGCCATTAGAGCGAGCCGGTCTGAACGATAATGGCAGCCTGGACTTTACGGAATAGTCTCCGGCTGGGAGACAGCAGAGTTGTCATTTCGAAGCTTGCCACAAGCCAGCCTCATGTGCACTATCTATCTGACGGTCGTGGGCCCATAGCGTCTTCTATCTTAGGTCCTACAAGATGTCTCTCCACGCCAGCAGCAAGCAAGCCCAAGACGGCGCTCTTCTTCCCAGGTAAGGCCCGATTCATAATGCCAGGGGTTCCTATAGCTAAGCCATACTAGGTCAAGGAGTTCAACGCGTCGGCATGGCTACACCCTGGGTCGAAGCATTCCCGCGAACATGTCGCCCTTTTCTCGAGGAATTAGACACACTGTTGAACCTCCCCCTCTCAAAGCTTATATCTGATGGCCCGCATTCCACGCTCATGGCTACTCCGAACGCGCAACCTGCTATCATGGGGACAAGTATCATGATTCTCCGTGTCCTCGAACAAGAGTTTGGGTTTAAGACTTCTGAACGTGTGGATGTGTGCTTGGGTCACTCATTGGGAGAATTCGCTGCACTCGTAGCTGGAAGGTATCTCAGATATGAAGATGCCTTGAAACTTTTACGGAGCCGAGCAGAGGAGATGGCCCGCTGTAGCGCAGAGGCGAGCAAAGAGTCCGATGGTGCGGAATATGGCATGGTGGCACTGGTGTGTGAACCGGGCAGACTCTCAAGTCTGATGGATGCGATCAACGGTTTCTTGGGCTATGCGGCTTCTGAAGGCGGCAAGAACGATTCGGCAAGTCACACGCCGCCAATTGATCAAGTTCTGGTCGCCAATGTAAACAGCAAAAACCAGATTGTGCTAAGCGGAAATATTGGCAAAATCCATGCTTTGCTAGTGCAGCTGAGGCAATTTGGAGGTCACGACCCCAGACATGTTCGTTTAGCAACAGACTCGCCGTTCCACTCACCGATAATGGTGCCCGCTGCGAAATTCATGCGCCAGGCATTGGAGAAGATGGAGGTTACAATTCCTGGTGCTTTTCCAGTGATAAGTAATGTGAGCGCTCGACCCTTTGGGAATGCTGCAAACCTGCGAGAGCTCCTGGCGCGCCAAGCAGTTGAAACGGTTCGTTGGTGGGACAGCATCCGATATCTAGATCAGGAGCAGGGTGTCCGGCGGTGGATCGGGCTTGGCCCTGGAAAAGTTGGACGAAATCTTGTTGGCAAGGAGGTAGGCATGAAAGGAGCGGATCATATCAGGGGAGGGGGTGTCTGGGGGATCACGTCACCGAAAGAGGCTGAAGAGGCATTGAGAGGACTGGAGGCCACGGAGGGTCACGACTGACTGAAAATACCATTGTGCTATCTCAGACCATGCGATGCAACAAAACGTACGTCCTGCGGGGTGGTATAGAATCGGGGTGCTCCAGTTAAAGCGCAAGCCATTAAGAGCCAATCGCGACTGCATGTATTTAGATCTGCCAAATGAAGCGACCGAGCAACGTGGTACATTGACAAGAGCATCCTGTGGCCCTCGAATATTCTCATGTAGATGCTTGTGTTACTTCGATAGCAATCCGTTATAGCAATTTGATATGCATCTGCTAGGTCATGGATTTATCAACATCGAGCCCAAATGGTAAGAATTCGCCGAAGAAACGGGGTCGAACATTACATCAACGCAGTGAATCGACCTCATCATTAGAAAGCAGATTTCAGGCCGCTTGGGGTACAGTCAAAGCCAATCTGTCAAAGCGTCCATCGCTCCCAATACTTGCCAGTTCGTGGTGTGGAACTGCAGACTCACCGCCCGTCGTTGACGGGACGAACAAGGCAGAAGACCGCGAGAACGGTCAGTTCTGTGACGCATTGATAGGTCTGATGCAAAGATCCGGTCAATTCGACTACCTCGATCTTTCATCAGAAGAGACGAAGAGAGATTTTCAGAGTTCGAATTCTAGTGAAAGTCAGCAGGCCAATCAGAAAGATCTGGATAAGCGTGCAAGTCCAGAGCAAAAGCGGTCTAGCGTGGCATACAGTTAAGTTTACCTCATCCGAGGATCGAGCATCAACGACTTTATGCGCCACTACTCATTCGATCTCAACCCTTATTCCTCAATCACTTCTCCCTCCACCTCTAATTCCTCACACCACCATGCTTTCAACAACACGATCAATAGCCACATTGGCTCTGCGAGGTAAGAGATTCCTAATAACGCTTTCGCCACCGGCGACTAACAACCTCCCTCCACAGCCAAACCAACCTCCGCACTCCTCCCTCTCCGAACAGTCCCAAAAGCCTTCATCTCCTCCTCTCCCTCAAAATCACAAGCCACAGAAGTCACACCACAACAAAATGCACAAGGGCCACCCCTCAGCGTGACCGGCAAGCCACGGCGAGAAGTCCCACTACCGAGCCAGGAGAAGAAAGAGGGGGCAATGCAATATGCACTGTACGTCTCCAATTTCCTTCCAACCCCGAATCCGCACCATCGCAGGACATTAACATGTGCGTTTTTGCCAGAACAACAATCGATCAAATAGCCAACTGGGCGCGACAAGGCTCCCTCTGGCCCATGACATTCGGCCTCGCCTGCTGCGCAATAGAAATGATGCACCTCTCGACACCCCGGTACGACCAAGATAGACTGGGAATAATCTTCCGGGCGTCACCTCGACAATCCGACGTCATGATCGTAGCGGGCACATTAACGAATAAAATGGCGCCAGCGCTGCGGCAGGTGTACGATCAGATGCCCGATCCGAGGTGGGTGATTAGTATGGGCAGCTGCGCGAATGGAGGGGGGTATTATCATTATAGCTACTCGGTGACGAGGGGTTGCGATAGGATTGTGCCGGTGGATGTGTATGTGCCGGGGTGTCCGCCGACTAGTGAGGCGTTGATGTATGGGATCTTTCAGTTGCAGAAGAAGGTATGTTTTCTCTGTTTGCGTCACGGTGGTTTTTGAGGAGGACATTGGCTAATTATTTTCAACAGATGAGGCATACGAGGATCACGAGAATGTGGTACCGGAAGTAGAGGCTTCAGTCGCGTATATGTACAGCATGTTCATAAGCTTCAATTGGCTTTAAGCTTGGAGTTCGATGCATTCCGTTGACGTTAGGATTACGAATCATACCATATCGGAGTGCGTCAGAGGCCATGTGCACTAAGGTGACAAAATGAACTGCTTTATGTCTGTCCTCACTACGACCCCGCCATCTAGATTTTCAATCTCAAGGCCATAGCTGTTGTGCGATTTGCATGCTCTGGAAACGCAATTGCCCCGTTCTCCGGAGACTTGTACAAGGGATGATGCGAATGATTGTTCAATCCACTGGACTTTATATCTACCCACTGAATCTATTGCCGAATCTACTGCTAAATATGTAGTAAGTCTGCCATGCCAAGTTCTGCTCAGCGATAGTTGGGATGACATAAGTATACTTAGCTGCCACTACTCCCGAGCCTTACCTGCTCATCAGCAAAATACGAAGCTAGCTCGGAAATTGCTGCTCCAATAGCGATATATTCCACCACCGCACTGTTCCTGCCAGCCTGATATATTCAGCTGACTATGCGAGCTCATCAACATCCATGTCATCATCGTCCAGCTTCTTAAATTTCCCATTTCCAGTGGTCCTGGATTCGCGACCGAACATCATGCTATTCGGTCGCGGGAAGGAGGCACGCCGAACAGTGAAGCCCTTGGGACGAGACTTCTTCGTTATCAGCGGTTGTTCCTCCGTCTTTCGCTCGACGCCTTTGCCTTTACCGACATCGAATATACCCAAGCCTTTGTTCCGGCTTTTTGGCTGCAGTGGGCTGATTTCCACTGAACCACGAACACTCGGAGATGATGCAGCATGCTTGTTGTCGTGGGTGCCAAGGTTGTTGAAGCCGTCAGTGAGATTCCCGGTATCTTCCAGTGGAAATTGGCTCGCAGTCTTTGCTTTCTTTGACGCAGGGGTGTCGGATGCGCGAAGACATTCCTGAGCACTCTTTCTTTTGACACTTTGGCTACCTTCTGTGGCCGTCTTTGATGCGGGGGATGGATTGGTGTAATCCTCCTTGTCACTTCCGCTTTCCGAGCTCGATTGCCTTTTGAGCGCCTTGTGAGCCTTATTCCGTTTCCCGGGGCCTTCGATCCGCCTCATGAGCAGCTTTGACGGTGGTGTCGAGGTCGCATCGGGGCTACTGGAGAAGTACATGGTGTCTGAATGCTGAGTAAGACCTGAGACTCCATGAATGAAATTGGGCATGCTTTGACTGCCTGGGAGAAATCGTGTTGGTTGGCCAGCGCGTTTGTTCTTCCCTTCATTACCACTTTTCCTAGTATCGATATCTTCGCCGCCTTTGTCAAAGCTGAAGTCGAAACCAGAAAAGTCGTGGACGGATACGCTACTGTCTTTTCCAACAGCGTTGGGAAAGGTTTCAGGAGCGTCAAGAAAGGGGTCATCCTCTATTGAGGACCTCTTCGCGCGAGATCGCATACTCTCGTACACCGGAAGGTACTTCTGTGGTGCGTTCCCACTACCCATCAAAGATTGTACCTTGGGATTGCTGAGGTTCATTCCCTCTGCGATTCGTCGAGCGAAATGGGCTCTGTCCTGCTTGTTATATTCGATCCTGGGTTTAGTTGGACCGCTAGTCGCATCGTAAAGTCTAGGTGGTTCTGACGGTGAGGACATGTCGGCGTGACCGTTGCTCAGCTTGCCTTTTATGGTCCGAGAGGCTTTCACAATAGCCTGCTTTGCTCTTTGCCGGGGTGAAGCTTTTGCGAGCTCAGTGGCCAGAATTGATGCTTTTACTCTGGACTCAGCTTCCTGAGTTTCAGCTTGGCGCATCAAGCTTGAGATCTTGCGACTCAATTCGACTGGATCATTCGGCTGGGGATGGGATAGCGGAAGACTTTCTGCTGTGTGGCTCGTGGCAGGCCGTTTCGTAGCAGCCGGCTTTGAAGGTTGGTGAACCAGAGTTGATCTCCCAGACTTGGAGCTAGCATTTGACGACACCCTATTATCAAGCAGCCGTAAGTTGGCAGTTCTAAGGGCAAGTGCTGGCCTGCTCGTGTTGTCCTGGATGGACTGATTGCTTATGGACGCAGATGGGGACGGAGATCTGTCAGCACCTTCACCTGCGGTTTGGTATGACCTGCTGGAGTTTGGTCTTGACAAAGACAATTCCTGATGGAGGGAGTCTACTCGAGTAATCTGCTTTGGTACACTGGGCAGAAGAGCTTCACCATCAAGCTCATCGATACTCTCGTCATCAGATCGTGACTGTGGTGGAAGCTTCGTTCCCAGGACTTTCGACTTCGTTCGACGCGTTTGCTCTTCGCTGAAGGTCAGCCTCGTGCCACATCAGATTAACAAACCGTACTTTGTGAGTCTTGCTTTGACTTGCTCTTTGAATTCTCGTCTTGAAAGACGGCAAAAGAGGAAAGGAGACCGGTTTTGCGTTGGCCGTAGATCGCCATGGCTAGCGATGAGCGACAAGTGTTGCAAAGGAATGTAAATGGAGTGTCATTGTGAGCTTAGATTGCTCTTATGGTGATGCATTACCGTAGGAAGGCTCAGTGGAGGACAAATGCAAGTGGAAGGAGCGTTGACAGGACGACGGGCGTGAGTGTTAACGATGATGGAAATGGAAAGAACGAGTTGCGGCCGTCATCAACATCTGGCACAATATACAACACATAGATTGATATGATGAGTGATCATTTTCGACGAGTAAGTTGGACAATCATGACTTGCAAAGAGGCTTTATGCAATTAGAGAGGTCACCGCAATAGGGTTTGACTGAAGTCGCGAGCGCCTGACCATTGCTTGGGAGGGAACCAAATTGATAATGTTGGGACCGCATTTCATCATTGCCTTGCAATGGATGTTTACGATGAAATCCCATCCACCCTTCTCTCATCCCAGAGGGTTATTGAATGCATGTTTTCGGCTCATTCACAAATCATGGGGCAGCAATTGAAACATCGTATATACGCAACCCGTAAGTTGTGGAGCGCAGTGACACATGTTGGAGTTGGACACAAGAGTGTCGCAGGCTTCAAATCAGTATCTTCGCACCCTCAATGCACGTTTTACCTCGTCACTACTACGAATTGTCAAGGCATTGCATGGTGAAGGAGGTGGTGCTCGAATCCAGGAGACGTGATACTGGCGCTTGGGTGACAGACGGCTTACTAATGCTTTCAACCAGTAAAATATCAGCCAGATACTCTTGGTCAGAAATGACGTTTGAAATCGGCATCAGTATCTACTTGTATCACGCCACACCAAGTAACAATTGCAAGGGCCTACTATTACTCACAGGGACACTGGACGCTCGATACCACCAATTGCAGTTTCCAGCAACGAAGCATCAGATTCCTTTCCACTTCTCATGCAATAATGTCCTTCTCCAACCTCGTGTCCGACATCGCCTACCGCGACTCACCCCGACCTAGGAATCCTGTCCGCTCCGTCACCGAATCATCCTCCCGCTCTTACACCAGCACAGCAGCTACAAGCGTCAGCATATCCGGCGACATAGCAAGCCAATTACACGGCGGCTACAGCCACCCATTAGCACGATCATGGCAAGCCGAACGACAATTGACAAAGGCGCGCCACAACCCCCACTACTCCACTTGTCATTACATGCTAACTCCAATACAGTCTATGCTCATATACCCTCTCTTCATAACCGACCAACCCAACGAAGAAGCTCTCATCCCATCCCTCCCGAATCAATCCCGTCGCGGCCTCAACCGCATCCGTCCACACCTCGACCCCTTAGTAGCCAAAGGCCTGCGCTCCGTCATCCTTTTCGGGGTACCCACAGCCTCTGGCACGAAAGACGCACTAGGCACAGCAGCAGATGACCCGAAAGGACCCGTCATTCAAGCGATCCGGTTGTTACGGCAGCACTATCCTCATCTCTTCATCGTCGCCGATGTCTGCTTGTGTGAATACACGAGCCATGGTC
The DNA here is from genome assembly GCA_032158265.1 of Bacidia rubella. Lineage (NCBI taxonomy): Eukaryota > Fungi > Ascomycota > Lecanoromycetes > Lecanorales > Ramalinaceae > Bacidia > Bacidia rubella. The sequence goes on along the minus strand of JAVTIF010000009.1, from coordinate 692,389 downwards.
ATTGCGGAATACTGCGTGAAGACGGCTCGTTGAACAACCAGCTATCGGTAGATCGCATCAGCGATGTGGCGATGGCGTATGCGGAGGCAGGGGCACACTGTGTTGCTCCCTCGGACATGAACGACGGGCGAGTGCGGGCGATCAAGCTGAAGTTGATTGAAGCCGGAGTTGCACACAAAGTGGTTCTCATGTCCTACTCCGCCAAATTCTCAGGATGTCTATACGGTCCCTTCCGTGATGCCGCTGGCTCGGCGCCCAGTTTCGGGGATCGGAAATGCTATCAATTACCCCCTGGTGGCAGGGGGCTAGCGAGAAGAGCGATCAACAGGGACATTCAGGAGGGTGCGGACGTCATTATGGTGAAACCGGCCAGTTCATATCTGGACATCATCAGCGATGCGAAGGAGATAGGAAAAGATATGCCGGTTGCGGCATATCAGGTCAGTGGAGAGTTTGCTATGATTCATGCAGGTGCGAAAGCGGGAGTGTTTGATTTGAAGACTATGGCATTCGAGAGCACAGAGGGCATATTGCGGGCTGGAGCGAGTATTGTTGTCAGCTATTTCACGCCAGATTTCTTGGATTGGTTGACGAATTAGAAGGGTGAGCTTGAGATGTATTATATGGCTTATTTAGACTTCGAGAGATTTCTTATGATGCTCTTTCACCTTTGTTAGATGCCGCAATTGGTTGGGGTTGTTTTGCACTTCTGGTTGCGAGCGAGGGATGACCTATCAGTGTTGACTCGAAGGACGCTGTTAATCAGTGCAGCAGCGAACCGAGATGGTGCCGTGATGTTGGGATGTCCCAATTGAGAAAGGATAAAGCGTAGGGAAAGCACTATATCTTCTAATTCACTCACGTTGTGTCGTCTCTGTCTGCGAGGCCTGGTTGGGAACCTACTTTTACTTATTTACATTACTGCATGTGACCGAAAACCCAAAATCTGCCTCTTGAAATGACTCAAAAGAACAAGAGCTGAAAGCAGGAGAACCATTAAATTTCATCCATCGCATGTTTTGTATCATCTTTGTGAGAGTTTTTCAACCGGGAAGTCCAATCTACATGTAATTGCCTCCACTGATGGCTTGTTACCCCCTTTTACCTCTCCCACAAACCAAACTTTGCGTCCTTCGCATTCAAAAGCGTTTACGTCTGCACACAAGACGCACCATTTTTATGAAGATGGTATGAGCATTTCTCCTCAAGATCCCACTGATCATCATCCCCATCGTCCGGATCCATCAGCTGCTCACACTTTGTACTGAGTCCCATGGCTAAGTCTAGCAAAAACTCTGGACATTCGATCAACTCCGGGCCACAAATCCGACAGAGACCCTTCGTTACCCTGGGAATCTTGGTATAAGTGGCCAAAACCGCCAGACGAAGAGGACTGGAGGGGGTCGTGTTAGCGTAGATTTCCGCAATGTTGGTGCAAAGTTCCCAAGACGCTGTAGAACAGCCCAGAATGCAGTCTATAGCATCGTTGGCGAGGTACGGAATGTCGTACTTGTCTGCAAAAAGGTACATTTTGGTAGCAAGATCAGGGTAACACTGCACGTCCTTCCCTTCTTGATCGTGGTCAACATTACCGGCGCAAGTGAGCTCTCCCTCGTAAAGCCAGACGTAAAAGGTTTCGAAGACTTCGGGGTCGTCTTCAGGTAGGGTGAGATGTCGTGCATGCGTCTCTGCCATGCCATTTGCAAAGGCGCGTCGAAAGTACTTTGAATTCTGAACAAGAAGCCCGTGGTGAAGATCGTAGCACTTAGCGAGAGACCCCCGTCCAATCGTAATGCGAACCATTGAGCCATATCGAGATCTGCTCTGAATTTAGCGAACCTCCCATAGATGTGACACTGGGTAAGAGAAGTCACAAACCTCACAGGTGTTACGGCGGGAAGATTCTCTACAATGTCCTTCTCAATTAGATCGACGACAGATTTGTTCGTCGTGCCCTGCTTGCGCCGTTTGTTTGCCGCATCCGCCAATGAACTGCCTGGTTGGTCAATGGCGTCAACTTCTCCGGCCTTACGTTTCTTTTTGGAAGCTGTGGCAATGGTCGATCCTCCTTCGGCATCCTTCTTGAGAGGATTCTCAAGATCTTCCGATTTTGGAATGCGGTTGCTGCAGCTTAAAGTTAGCCATGACAGGGCTACTTCTTCGGGATATACATACTTTTGATCCAATGGTACCCCAGCCACTACATCGTTGGCGCCTTCTCCAGAAGAAGTTCGTGACATGTTTGGGTTTCTCGTGGTTCTGACCGTTGGTCGCATAACACTGTAAAACGAGCCGCTGTCTTGGGAGGGACACTTGTTAGACTACCGATGAATGGGATGCCTTCTGATCCGACGACTTACAATAATGCTGACGTTTGTGAAAACAAATTTCGGTCCAGCCACCTAATAATCGTTGTTGACTGGCAGTAATGGGGTATCTCAACGCGTTTGATCCAGAAGAGAAGGTACTAAATCCAATGACTGACCCGCAGTGTGACTGTTCTCAGAAAATCAGGGTCTAGAAATGGTACTTTACATAGAAGATGAGGAAAAAGAAGGACAAATATGCAGGAAGGAATACATGAGAGGGAAGAATCTCAGTCTGTCGGACAACGATAAAACTCTAGCGTGTCTTCAGGTTTGCAAGAAGACAATAGAAACTCAAAACATCCGGTGGCGGGTCTGTTGAGACCACAATAGTAGCAAATGGGTGGCAGGTCGTTTGACACTCCATGAATATGGAGGTTAGTGTGTTGAGACACAGTTGCGAAAAACGACAATCTGGAAGCTGAAGAAGACTTTGACGCCCAAATGGGATGTGCCGATTCAGCGCAAAGAGCGCAATGCTTGCAGCAGATCAAGATAGGCTCATTCATTTTGCTTCTAGATGACAGAAATCGGCTCCTGTGCGTACGTGCAAAACATTAAGGGCACATTATGAGAAAATGAAAGACAGCTTCGACTGATGCTCCGAGTATGTTCTACATAGATCCATGCTTTGGTTCTCAAAGTGATTAAACGAGAGTCAGTATGCCTGACAATGGAATGACACTGAGGTGGGTGGTTGAATTGTTGAATATCACTGCTAGCACTAATCCCTATTGGGCTCGGAGGCGATGCCAAGCATCAACAATCGCAAGAGCCACTTTCGCAAGGCAGGTGCAACGCAACAACCTTATGTGTAATGCCACACCGCAGAATGTTGCTTCGCTACAAGTGATTCTCCTCTTCGGCATAATGTCCAGGAATGTGCCACTACCCTGAAGAATGCAGCAGCCGCTTTTGAAACTTGCTCTGCCAATGATTTGTGCACGTCATTGCAATCTGTTGACGTAGTGTTCGCGTGCTGAGCTGTCCCGCGTTTTGTACTTCCATTATCCTGACTCGTTTGATTGAGTGACTCTTGCAACTACTATCCTTATTGAACACTAACCTTTCAATCTCTCAATCATGGAGAAAGCCAAAAATGCTACGAAGGCTGCCACTGGCAAAGAGTCTCAATTCGAGCCTGGTAGGTTTCACAATCCTGCAAAAGAATGAAGATCGACTGACGGCTATTCAGGCCACCAAGTCCCAATACAGCACATGGACCAGCCGAGCTTACAAAAAGACATGAAGGGTCCTGACCCTTCTGACAAGCAGCTACCAACAGAAGGCGGTGGATACCAGACATACAAAGCTGCAGGCAAGCTAGAGGGAAAGAAGGCTATCATCACCGGAGGTGACAGCGGTATTGGGCGTGCTATCGCCATTCTTTACGCAATGGAGGGAGCAGACAGCTTGATTGCATACTTGCCAGATGAGGAGAAGGACGCCCAAGACACGAAAGAGACCGTGGAAAGTCATGGTGGCAAGTGCTACCTCTTCGCAGCAGATCTTCGAAAGAAGGAAAATTGCCAGAAGGTTGTAGATGAGGCGATATCAAAGATGGGTGATATCAACATCTTAGTCAACAATGCCGCATATCAGAACATGACCAACGGCATCAACGAGCTGACCGAGTAAGCTACCAATCTCTCCTTTAGTATACTGAATCCTAACCTTCTATCCAGGGACCAATGGCTTCTCACCTTCGACACCAACATTCACCCCTATTTCTACATGGCCAAATACGCCCTCCAGCACATGAAATCCGGCGACACAATCATCAACTGCGCCTCCGTAAACGCCTACATCGGCCGCCCCGACCTCCTCGACTATACATCCTCCAAAGGCGCCATCATCTCCCTAACGCGCGGTCTATCTAACCAGCAGATCAGCAATGGCATCCGTTGCAACGCCGTGTGCCCTGGCCCCGTCTGGACCCCTCTCATCCCATCGACGATGAAGACGTACGCACAGGATCAGTTCAGCGGAACACCAATGGGTCGGCCTGGTCAGCCTTCGGAGATCGCCACTTGCTTCGTGTTTCTGGCGAGTCAGGATAGCAGTTTCATGTCTGGGCAGAGCTTGCATCCGAATGGTGGGGTGGTGGTCAATGGATGAGCGAATGAAACTACCTCTAGCTTGCTACGATTGTGATCATAGATAGCATTCAATGAGATATCTCGCTTTGCACAGCGATGGCTTTCACGCTTGAACCCTCAATTTGAAGACAGTTTCTCTTCTTTATCCATTCTCAAAGTGACCTATTCGCCTTGCTTCCAAGTGTGTTCGAGCTATTGTTCGCAATCAGCGGCCACTACGAGATTCCCAACATTTGCAATCCTGGGGTAGAGATGCTGGGGTAGAGCCGTTGAGTTGGTGCCAACACCAACGACCAAAGTTTTCCTTTGTGGAAAAGCAACGCTAATGATTAACCAAATTTAAATACAACCAAATGTAACCTAGCTTGGTGTTGGGTAATTTGACACAAGTTATTAGATACTAATGTTGTGCGGCCCAGGCATCTAATCTGAGACTAGAGCGCGTGAAGATAACCATATTCAAAAGGCAGAGAAAACCGGAAAAGAAGATGGGTAGCCAGAAAAGCATATGTAGAATTATTCATTCACCTGAAGCATAGAGCATCTAGCCTCATATGGGGGATATATGGATACACCGTAAGCCAAAGTCATGCCAATGCCGCCAAAACAGGCGGTGGATAGGATATCATATCGTCTCTGCTGCAAGCGCCTCGCCACCAAGAGCCACCTCAAAAGAATACATTAGAAAAACAGTACTTGCTGCCTGCCTTCGTTGTGTTACATGCCCGAAAAATGAGAGGACCTCGAAATCGATTGCTTGACTCTAATAGGTCTAGCTGTTGATTGTCGTTGTTACACTTTCATGCGCCGTCTGAGTTGCCGTCGTAGGTGCCACGGCTGACTTTCGCGGGATTGCCCGCGACGACTGTGAATCTTGGTACATCCTGTGCCTTTCGGTTAGCTCGAATTGACCACTGTGTGGAATACACGGGTCCATACCTGATGCAGCAAGCTCCCTGCGCCCACAGTACTGCTTTTGCCCACTCGAACACCAGCAAGAATAGTGACACCAGCTCCGATCCAGCAATCCTCTTCAATAACAATATTCCTCCCCAGAGCTGGCCCATTACTGCCCTGACGACGTCTCGGATCGATTGGGTACGTTGCACAAATTAAGCTCACTTTGGGACTCAGAATTGATCGAGCTCCAATTGTCACTGAGCAGGTGTCAGAAATGCGGCAGTCGGGCCCAATTAGCACGTCATCTCCAATAGTGATGTTATAGCCATAGTCACAGTGAAATGGTGCATCGACTACAACGCGCTCGCCGCAGCTTCCGAAGGGCAAAGCGTAGTTCGTTGGCGGAGCTTCACCGTTCGAAAGAGGCGGTTCGGGGCTGGGGCGAAGCGCAAGGATCTGGCGGAAGAGACGAGTTCGCTCCTCTGGACTCGCACCGTGGGATGGATTTGTAGCGTTGTTAAACCTCCAGATGGCTGCGATGCAACGCTCCCGATCTTCCGTCAAGGCAGGTGTATTGGGGAAATAGTACAAACCTTTGAGCATCTTCCCGCGTTCGGTGAGCTCTTGGCTTTGAGCTGGAGGAGGCCGTGATGCAGCGGGATGGGTCAAAGCTGCCTGAGCCGCAGCTTGAGCATGCTGATTTGGAGGAGTGCTGTTGTGATTAGGCGGGTGTGCTCTTTGGGAGTATTGCGATGAGGTTGAGCTGGTGCGATCAACATGTGGTGGAGGCATTGCGTTCGGATCGCGACTATCTCTAGGCATCTCGTATATCGAGTTGCGATGCTCGTCACCTTGGTACTTTGACGCGGCAGGTGGGTTGCTTGGGTAAGGTCGGCCTCCTGACGGTTTTGACCAGGCTGGCTGGATGTTTTGTGCAGGTGGAGTGTTCCTCCCGTAAACGCTGTCGTGCTCACTAATTGAGTCTCGTTTGCTCTCATACGAAGGGCGACTCTGTATCGCTGGTTGCTGCTGCGCTGCAGGAGAATAGTCAAGGCTGTTTTCCTGATAGCGACTCATCTGCGGATAAGGAGCTCTGGTGGGAGTGCTTTCCTGCGATGAATAGCCATTTTTTGACTGTAGCGGAATTGGTTGTTTAGCGTTAGTCGGCTTCTGCCAGGTATTTCGCATGGTATATCCTTCGCATACAAATCCTCCCCGTAAGCAATTGTTACCTTGTTGGCCGAATTAGTAGCGGCAAATGCACAGAACATGCCTGCAAAGGCTGAGATGTTAGGAGACACTTACATTCTGGATGCTGCTCGTCACACTTCTTCTTCCTTCTGCGGCACGTCATACACCCTGTCTTTGTGCGGTTACTGAACACGCGTTTCCTCCTTTTGCGATCCATGTCTGCAGTGCCGGCTTCGCGAGAGCCACCGTATGTGGTGTATTGGGGTTGCGTTGGTTGGTCGTCTTCATCTTCCGCTTGCGAGAAACTCTCACGTGAAGGCATTGATTCGTACCCTCGATTTTCACGTTGCAAAGCCTCCGCCATTTGCGACTCAGAATAATATGGACGCTCCTGCTGCGGTGCGATTGAAGGATCTAACGGCGGCTCATACTCATGTCTTCCCACACCATTAGCTCGTGGATAGGTGTCGGACGAATTTGGCGGCTGTTCTGGAGGTGGCGGATATGCGTGTTGAGGAGGGTGAGGATAAGTGTCTGTCGGTGGTTGTTGCTGATAGTAAGGTTGAGGGGGTGGATACTGTTGACGCGGGCTGTAGGAGTCTCTCGACTGTCCATTTTCAGAGCCGTTGACCATTTTCGATCCTCCAGGGCTTTGAGGAGGTCCAGGTTGACTGGGGGGAGGGGCGCGCGAATTTTCACGTTCCTGTGATGATGACCTTTTTCTTTTGTGCGGGCTCATCAAAGTCGACGGCGACGCTTGTGAACTTGGAGCCTCGATCTGACTCAGAGGAGGCAGAGCACGAGGCGCACCAGCCCGCTCGCCGTGGTGCGTTGATGAAGAGTGATGTTGATCAGTTGAGGGTGCTGAATTTGGTTGATGAGATGAAGCCAAGGCTAAGGTCGGAGTTGGAGCCGAAGCCAAAGGTGGGGCCGGAGAGGATCTCTTCTCTACTTGTACAGGCTCTCCACGAGCATCACCATTTGTTGTTGGGCTGACCTCTGCTGATGTTTTGGAAGCTCTGTCAGTGTTTGCTGGCTGGGCAATCTCCTTGGCAGCATCTTTGGGGTGATCCTCAACGTGAATGGGTTTGGGTGCGGAAGCTGCAGCTGGAGCTCCGTTGACCGCGGTGAATGAAGGCCGTGCTTCAGCCATCTCCTCAGGATGGTAGTATCCAGATGAATGCGAAAAATGGCTTGGAGCAACTGCCGCCATAGAAGAAGGCAGTGGGCTCTTTCACGCAAACTGCGTGCGGCCGAAACAGTGGTCGTCGCAGTCTTGAAATCTGACATGATGAATCAGTATACTCAACAACGACGAAACAGTATGATCAAAGGGAAGCTCGGATGTTCGTTATGCGATACACACCTGTTGCTGCGCTCACCGCGTCTCGCAAATTGCGTCTATTGAGATCCGACGAGTGCTCGCGGCAGTATCGTCTGTCAAAAGGAGAACACCAATTGAGAGATACTGAACCAAAAACGAGTGTGCTGGTCTAATTGTCTGCTTCTGAAGGTGTGATTCCAATCGCCTGCTCCTTCAGCAGCGAACAAGAAGCAAACAAGAAGCTGAGGGGTGAAACGAATAGAATAGGTATTGGAGGCTTTAAACTATGGGGGCTTGCACCGCTCCACCGATGATCGGCTAAGGCCGTGCCCTAGTCGCGCGGGTTGTTCGTTGAACTTTGAAGTGGGAAGGGACTGTCCTGCTCTGAAAGATGAAAGGGTCCATGGAATTCAAACGGTGTGTGTTCTACATTCTTCAGGCTGAGGGCTATTTGGGGATTGCAAGGGAGGCATAGACCCAGCGCTGTGGTACAGCCATCCTGAGGGTCGGGACGCCGGCCAGGATGATTGATGATGGGAGTATTGGGTGAGCATGGGCGGCTGTGAAGGTGGTGGAGGCTGCCCCTTTAGACGCCCTTCTCATCCATAATCTCTCGGCACTGCGATTGTTTTCTTTTTGACTTTTGGGCTTTGGGGTGGTGGGAAGCGGGGCAGACAGTTACGTTGTAGGTGTTTCATTGGCCCCTGGTTGGCTTTTCTCCTAGACCCTACTACTCTAGTCATCTCGCTGCGAAAGCCTGCGATTCAACTTTACGCCAAAATAGTAGAAGGAATAGACTAGCAACTGATTGGTGTCACGTTTCTGTGCCTCAACCCACATTCAGCGCTCCTACCGACTGACTGTCCAAAAGCCAAAACAACAAGCGCTTACGCCGTGCTTCAGCACTTCTGACAAGGATCTCCAAACGAGATGCATAAAGTAGCACTGCAGGGCTGTGCAATGCTGGCTATCAAATGAACCAGACCGTTCAATTTGGGGATAGATCCTACCACAACATCGGTAGCTCCCAAACAACGGTCATATTGTCGAAACAGACGCAAGACGGCAGAAGTCGCAGGCCATGCGGAGCTTTGGCCATCACTCGCTGCAACGGGCCAATGTGCGACATACCAATGCCGCGCTAAGAAGCTAGCAGTCTTTGACAGCAGACTACCCAGACTACCCAGACTACCGCGGTCATCGCGGGTCGATCGAGCGAATCAATTCCGCGCCTTGCTCGTTGTTGCAGGGGCTTTCGCTCGTTTCAAAGGCAGCCCGCCTCGAAAGGTCCAACGATGCAGCTCACGAGATCCCAAGGGATCTAACCAACATGAGAGCATTACTGCTGCCTCTGTCTCACCATCTCGCTGCAAATTGACCACGATTCTAAGTGCGGTTCGTGTTCCTGCTCGCTTGCAAAGTCGTGCTACGCCGCTCTGGTCAATTAGCTGTTGGTAACGAGCAAACATCATTGCTGCCGAAACACACTTAGATACCGCGCCTGTTTTTCCCGGCTGTTAGCAGGCCATACCGAGTGTCGCAGCAGCCAATAGGGGCAAATTCTTGCTCAGGTCACTAGAACTGCCGGTGATTCCAACGCTCCAGCAAAAATCCAAACGCTAGGACAGAGTACAGATCAAGTGAATACAAGGCACGGAGAATGCGATTTGGGAATAGGAAGCGCCCCCCGCAGCTGGCGTCGTGTCGTCAGCGTGACCTGACGTGATGCAAGGCCGAGCCACTCATGCGATAATGAACATGGATCGGGCGTTGGTCTGGGGTCGGCGGTTAGCGAGCTGCAAGGCGGTAGACGGCTGCAGTGTGGCAAGGCAAATTATCATGGCGCTCCTGACGCTAAAAGCCGCTAATGCCTCGATTGGGCTGGGTTGCTAGTTTGCTACTGCTCGGCTATGGACAGGCACCAAATTTGCCTAAGCGCTGTGCTGCCACACCACCACATCCCTCCATTCATAGTCCATGAAATTTCAGCATATCGTCCAAGCTGTGCCTATGTGCAAGCGCCAGGCATCGTTAGCGTGGTCTGTCAGCACCCATGCCTATGACCTTGGCCATATATGGTACCATGCTAGTCTTTATTAGTGTGACGATTCGGATCCTTTGACATGAGGAGCCGGATTTCGTACGGTCCAGCGCTGTGGTTCATCCTGAAACCTTTGGAGAGCTTGCAATGGGCTGGATGACCGAGTCGAAACTGAACTGGATGTCTATACCTGAGGTAAACTAACATTATTGACAATCTGTTGACGCCCAATTCATCATGCCACTCTGCACACGTACTGCAGGGGTTTGCAGGATGGGTTGATCTGTATCCTGGACGAGTGACTTCAAGAGAAGTTAGACAAGGATCTGATCCACCCGTTATGCAGCTACTTCGAGTGAAGATGCTTCATTGTAAGAATATGCTGTCCAGTAACCGCCCAACAATCCTGGCGGATACTTGAATCGACTTTTTCCCTTGTGTACGTCAGATCAGATGTCATCGCTCACGAGCTGCGATCTCAACAACTTCGTTTTTGCAGCGCCCCATCTCGTCCGACGATATATGCCCTTTCATTCTCACGCTCTTTTGAGCCTCATCAGATATGTTCTCATCAGTAGAAATAAATGTTACAACTGTAAGCTTTTCTTCCGGTCATTCGTATGATATTTTCGTTGCATGCAAACCACATTTCTCTCGAAGCACACCGCATGACAACTGCCACCGAATGGGGAGGATCTGCCCAAGCAAAATATCGCAACTTTACCTTCTGTAATTGTGTCACGAATCTGTTTGTATACCTGCTCGGTTGTCTGCTAGCTAGTCTTGTCTTACCTAAAATAAGTCATATTTGCCCACGCCCCCAAGCTTTGAGTTGGTCAATTTGACTGGCTGACAGTATACATGGGAGCGTATACAAATGGACTCTCGTGAGCGCTTCGTTAATTAACTTGAAGAAAAGTTTCACCTCAGCGTGCCATCATACAGCTAGCATATATTTTCTTGCTCAAGCCGCCATACTTCTTCGTAGTAGCATGTTTACTGTGTACGCCGCAGTGTCAATCTGCTCAAACTTAATGGCTAAATGGAAAGCTAGAAAATAAATGCTCCAAGACAACATTTAGACTCTAGGCTGCACAGCGGTAAAATTTGCTCTCAGATCCTCAACACCTTGTTATCTTACCAAGGGATGCCAGATAAATCTCCTCACCCGCTGTGCGCTCCGGCCTCAAAATGCGTAGGCTTGTCAATAGCTGCCCTACACAAGCATCCTCCAAAGGAAATGTGGTTATCAACATGCAAGTTGTTTTACAAGAAGGAAATTTCTTGCAAGAAAACGTTCGAAATCACAGCACACAAACAGACTATAGATAGTCATGCTAAGTGCATGACAAGTCAAGCCCCCTGCAACATAGCCACTGCCATACAATAGCAATGACTTCAAAAACCTCGGAGAAGCAAAAGCAGCAACATGGACGGAAAAAGCGCAGAGCTTAGCAAGATTGGCACATGTTGCTGCAGGACACAAGCAAGAAATTACATGTCCATATAGGCACTGCTCAGTAACAGGAGTTTGATTTTAACTCTGTTGTTTTGATATATAGAGCTTGACTTGCTGAACAGCCTTTTAGCTTTACGTTAGTTTTTGCTTGATAAAGAAAGCCCTGAGATGCGATAGCTGCCAAGCACAAGTAATTCCAAGTACGACCAACTGTAACAGCGTCCATCTGACCACCCTTGCGTTAGTATGTTCTGACATATCTCGAAACTCTGCTTCTCGCTCCTGTAGGATGACAGAGTCATTAGTATACTGTTTCCTCCAATGGATAGGCATAGTCAATCATGGGGTCCTACCCTCTGGAAAACCTGTTCTCTCCGAATGTCTGCCAATCTGCCATTCAGATCCTTCACTTTTTGTGCCAGTTCACCAATTTTGCTCTCATCGCCGCTTTTGATCGAGTTCGTCTCTCCAACAGCCAGATCCAGTGAAAGCTTCACAGCTCCATTGTTTTGGCCTCCAGATAGCCACCCCCCTGAGTGGGCGCCAGAGGTGTGGAAGCAGATTCGGTGGTCACCGGAGTCTGCAGCAGTGAACGTAAACTTCCCAGTGTGCGATCCTTTGCTGTTGACTACTCGGTGATCATTGTCAAAAACTTCGTCCACAGTGACAGAGATTTGTAGGTCAGGGTTGGTAGCGTAGGTATTTGGGTTGCTTTGCGGAGCTTGTAACGCGGTGTAGTGGCCTGGCACCAAAAATCAGTGACTGACCGAGTCACAAGAGGGTAATTGAGTAGGATAGTATCTCACCAACAACCAACGTATCTTTAGGGAGTTCTTCGTAGAAACATTTGGGCTGGGCTTGAGACGGATCAATGTAGAAATACAACGCTTGCGCAGGCAACATCCAAAGCACAAACAGCAATACTCTAAATACAATGTATGGTTGCGAGAACGTCTGTTGGAAAGCCTCCATTTCTGACCTTCATGCAATTGTAGATGTTCATGTGTGACACGCAGCCAGAAAGTGAGCACCCAAAACTTTTTGACAGGGGCTCGCTGTCTCCGCCAAACGCCGACAATCACCGCCGCGTGCGACAAATGTTATTCAACCTTGAGCAATACTACGCCCTGATCAGCTTCATCCCTCCTTCCCCTAAGCATTTCCTCTGTCGCCAGCCAAGATGATGGGCTCGGATGCTCGCGACATGATGGGGTTGCCCTCCGCAGTCCCTCCAAAGCCCACTCCTTCCAAAGCACCCAAACCGAAAGTGAGGGGTCCCAGTGAGTGTGCCTCAACCATAGTCGTGAGAACACGATGCTAACTGAATAGGTGGCATGGCCCGTGAAGTACTGGACCTGAACTTTGAGGGCGCACCCCCCATATCCATCGTCGCACCTAAATTTAAACAGAAGCCTAAACTTCCATTCAAGCCTCGACGATGGTACGACTCCAGGGCCCTCATAAGACTCTTTGCTAATCAAGACTTACAGGGAGCAAATACCATTCATGAACTCTGCTCGGAAAGACGGTTTGATACTGCGCCATTGGAGAAGAGAAGGGGAGGCTACGACTAATGCAACTGGGCTGCCAGTTACTCCGGCGGACTCGAACGCTGCTTCAGAGATGGATACGGATGACAAGGCAGCTTCGGGTATGGAAGACTCTCGTGCAGCAAAGTGGAACGTGAAGATTCCTCGACCACGGTATTCTGACGAAGAGTATGAGACCCACCTGAAGGAGGATGACTGGAGTAAAGAAGAGACAGACTATCTCATGGATCTTGCAATTGAATTTGATTTGCGGTGGGTTGTAATAGGAGACCGGTACGACTACAAGCCTTCTAGAGCTTCAACAGAACAAGCCACAGACGCAATGGAGGTTGACCAGGTCAGCGTGCAAGGGAAGGCTAGGACCACCGAAGACTTAAAAGCTCGATATTATACAGTGGCTGCAAAATGCATGACTTTACGAACGCCCCTATCAAGCATGAACCCCACCGAGTTTGATACGCACGAGAAGATGACAAAATACGAACCCAAGCGCGAAACAACTCGAAAACAGTACGCCGAGAGGCTGTTCCAACGCTCCCCAGAAGAAGCGCACGAAGAAGAGCTGCTGCTGAAAGAGCTCTCTCGAATAGTGATCAACCAAGAGAAGCTGTACCAGGACCGCAAATCTCTCTATGAACGACTCGAAGCCCCTCGACCCATCAATCCCACTGCAGCGCACGCCTCAACCACTGTGTATCAGTCTTCTCAAGGACTGCATCAACTGATGCAAAGCATGATGCAGCAGACTAGGATGAGAGAGGCCGAGCGGAAGGAGAAGCGTCGCTCTGCGCTCGGTCAAATCGATACCGACAACGCCAACAGTCAGAACATGGCAGATGGCAGAGCCCAACGCGGCTCTATTGGCAGTGCTTCAGCAACACTGGACAAGCGCCAGTCTCATTCGACTCCGCAACACCGCCCTCTTACGCATGCTGATCGGGCTAAATTTGGAGTCTCTTATCCTCAGGAGCGCCTCACTTCAGGGGTGCAGTTCCGGTCCGAGCGAATCCTTAAGGCTTCTCAAGCAAAGTCTACAGTTCAAACACAAAGGATCAATGACGCCCTAAGCGAGTTGGGGATACCTCCCAGACTTTCAATGCCTACTGCCAAAGTAGTTACAGAGTATGAGCGTCTTGTGGAGGGAGTCAAAACACTTGTCGAGGTGCGGAAACTCAGGGAGAAGGTAGAGGGAGAGATCAAAGTCTGGGAACATCAGAAGGCGCTAGCCAATGGCACTACATCTGATGGCCATCTTGATCAGCCAGCACCTCAGACCGAAGACGCCGACGCTGAAGGAGAGGCTGATGACAACGCGGAAGATCAAGGGCGGAATGAAAAAGCTGATAGCGAGGATGAGCAGGGGGATGCAAAGATGGAAAATGCAGAAGAGGACGAGACTAAGCTTGATGCAGAAGAAGACGAAGCAGATGAGGAAGATGACGATGAGGAAGAAGGCGTTAATGGGATTGGCGGTGACCAAGAGGAAGAGGCGGACCAAGATGCGGAAGGCTCGGACGTGAGTGCGGAGGGAGATGAAGAAAATGCGGTAGATGTTGAAGAACAAACCGATGGAAATGGTATAGGAGAGGAGGAGGAAGAGGATGATGAAGATAATGAAGAGGAGGAGACTGCCATCCACCATGGTGGAGCAGCTGATGGAAGTGATGCAGAAGACGAGGAAGCGCAAGAAGATGAAGGAGATGTGGCAGACGAGGACAATAAGGATGAGGCAGAGGCAGATGCAGAAGCTGAAGGTGATGTAGAGGTGCCCGAAGCTGATGAAGGAGACGGTACATCCACAAAGTCGAGGGGCCAGCGTAAGCGAAGCGCCAGCGTGATGAGCACTGTCAGCAACAAAAGCTCAAAGAGACAACGAAAATGAGACCAGAACCGTCACTGCAAAACCAAAGCCTTTTAGGCGACCTGTTTACAAGTCAAATCGCCTCTCTCCACCTATATGCATGTCAGCATTCTCTCAAACGAGCAATGGCCAGGACCTCATCGATGTAGGCACCCTATTGACCAAGGAGATGCTTCTCCAGGCGACGTGCAAGACGTATGCATCTTTGCTGGGCTGATCTTCCTACTTCACCGACAAAATCAAACACCGATAGGAATCTCTACACACAGAGGTAGTGCTAAAGTCAGCAAGGAGATCCAACGATTGTCACAGAGCGAAGTTGGAAGGAAGATTTGGGATCCTCTTCCAAGAGTATCAGTGTAGGGGATGTTGTATGAACGAGAAGGCCAGTCTGGAGGGCAATGTGAATTCTTAGAGGGCAGGGACTACTTGCCAGACTAACTCTAGACTATGCATGCCAAATGCGAATTTGATATCAACGAAAATTCCATATGATACTCGTAGACACTCGTTTACTTTCCACCATTCTATCGAGGCTTTAGCGGCTGATGAAGCTCAGGGGTCAATCCGGACACCCACCAATTACTTCACCCACGTCAATGAATATCTCTGGAAACAATTTTCTATCAAAAGATTACAAACACGATCATTATACGTTGACCAGTCTTTCATCTAGGATAATTAGTCGCTGTGGCTCCCAACATGCTTAGAACTACAAAGTAAAACATATTCACACAATCCCTCAACATGCCTGAACACGCTCGTCTCGCCCCAGGCAGTCGTACGCAAACGCAGACCTCCACGCCAGTCCTCCGTCTTCGAGCTACCGCACAACCTACGCAAGAAAGAAGAAGGCCAAGATTACAGTGGGCAGAAGATGTAGTCGATAATGAAGGTTTAGGAAGGAAGAAGTCGAAAGGTATTCATGCCCCCCTCCCAACGCTTTCAAGCGTCTCTATCCGCCTCATTCTCAGGGCTCCTAAGTTTTCATTTCACGGTCATTGATCAAGCGCAGAAGGCTGACAATTCTGCGATAGTATGCTGCATATATCATCGCCCAAAGGGAGTAGATGAATCATCTTCAGACTCCTCCTCTTCTTCGGAGAGCGACGAATCTAGCGGTAGTGACTCTGACAGCGAAAGTCGACCAAGGAAGTCTAGCAAAGACGATGGAAGAGCTAGGATGGCCGGTGCTGCTAGGAGAAAGGGGAAGCAGAAGAGGCACACCAACGCCGATGAGCACGAGCATGCGCACGCAGAGGGCGACAACGGCTGTAGCAGCCACGACCACGACGCAGTGAAAGAGAGGAGCAAAAGCAAGAAGAAGGGCAGAAACGCCTACGAAAAGATGCCAAAGTCGAAGGGCGGCGGCGGCAGCACCACTACAATGGAAGTCAAGTCATGAAGATGAGACATGTCGGCCTAGCTCGGCGAGCATTCTACGGCGATGGAACAGTAGTTGGCGACGAAGGATCAGTGCATTCGACGGTAGACACTCTTTCATTCTCGAAGAGGCATAAATGCTTCCTCCTACCTTCTCAGACAAGAAGCGCAGAAAGGCAAAACCGTCGTCGCGGATACTACTTCGATCCAGTGCCTCAAGGAAGCAAGCCATGGATTGAAGCTACGCTTGGTACGGGAACGGGGGCGCGTTAGTCACAGACATAGTGTGGGCTTTGCAGGAGATGAGCGAGGAGGTTCCTTGAGTAGAGGGGACATCCTGGTATATTTCTGGGGCTTCGATGCATATGCGATGCGCATGTTGGGCACATGATCGCGAAGTTCTGGAACCGAAAGTCCGATAAAGGAATCTGGGAATCTGCATCCTGCGGCGCTAGTCGGATGGGCGCAGAAGGATGCAGGAGGATCGTGAAGGATGCCGTAGCGGACGAACCTTCTTCTCAGAAGAAATTGAGGCCCTTAAGCCTCATTTAGTAGTACGTTGAAGAGGGTTGACATTGCTTCACTGTATATCCACGTTGAAGATGATTCTAATGCCGTATTGCTCGTTCTGTTTCGCTGGATGCCTCCTTCGCGTCTATCCTCTGATCATCCAAACCAACTTGTCTCACGTCCACTATCCGTTGCCTTGTCATGACTGTACCATCTTAGGAGCAAGACCCAGCCGTGGACCTCGTGCATCAAAAACCACAAATTGCGATTTGATAAAAACATCGCCGAAGATTGAAAAGCCGATACCGTCGTTCTCCTGTATACCCCCATAGCATACTAAGAACCCTATTAGCAAAGCGAGGGGTATCGCGAAACGTCTTCCAAGGGCCACGTACACGTATTACCTGACTCCACAGGTCCATAATTAATGAATGAGCCAGGCACAACAGCCCTGTATGAACCGAAACCCAGAGATATGCTTGGCGGGGATTCCGTGCAAGGCATGGTCCAGCCCCCTTGCTCCTTGGAGTAAACCGCGCTATCCACCTGCTTGTAATACGCATTGACCACATAGGGTGGAAGTAAGATGAGCGAAGTACCGGTATCCATGATTGAGTCGATTGCGGTGAAAAGGAAAGCCCCACTGCCTACTGCAAAACCATTGCAGGTGAAGCCCCAGAACCCTTTGTCGGCCTTGACGGTCATATAGGTAACTTTGCCAGTGTGTTTGCTGTCGTCCACGAAGCCGAAGTCGTAGGATCCAGGTCTGCCTTTTCGAAGATCAGCTGTGAAGACCGGTTTGTTGAGACTGCTTCTGACATTGGTGAAGAAGGTCTTTTGTCGATCTGGGGTGACTTGATTGACCATGTCGAAGGCCAGGCCGAGGAGACCGTCGCTATCGATGTCTTGCTCGAATGAACGTGAGACTGATTGAGCAGCCTCCACTGCTTGGCTAGTCGCTGTCGTGGCACCAACGTTGACGGTATCCAGGTAGACATTGCCTTCTGCTTCGCTGCCGTCACCATATAAGATCGTCCATGACTCGCCTTGGAGGAGGCGGGAGCTCCTTGATGCCTGTGGATTGTACACTGAATGGCCATCTTGTAAGGTATCTGCAAGTTGTGACGAAAAGACCCAACTGTGCGGTCTGGTATGAGACAGAGCCTTCGAACGACGTCATAGCTTCAGTAAACTTACAGATCAGATGAACCGGTATCAACGTTGAGATTCAATGTCTGGCCACCAATCGTCACAGGGGACAAGTATTCGCTGTCATATTCTTCCGGAGTAGCTGGGACTGTGCCCCTACTTGCTGCGGCTTTCACTTGAGCGGGAACTTGCTTGTTGTACTTCTTGTATAACGCTGCTAGTGCGACTGGGCCAGGCTTTATGAACCCTTTCCTGGCGGACTGGGTAACAGTGAAAGCGGACTTGGAGCTTTTGGAATTGACAGGAGTTGCAAATGCAGTGCTAATCAAGAGTGATAGCGCCCAAGGCCATGCGTAGATGTGCATACTAACGCAAATTGGGCTGCTAATGTCATCCAAAGCAGAGAAAGTCTAGATATGACAGAGGGCTCGAAAACTTCTTGTATAGACAGAACATGCTTAAGGAGATCAAAGTTTTTTGTATTCTCCAGCCATTTCTCCCATCATTGGTCTTGGCTGCCACGCAGGTTGTTTCCCTGAGGAATGTCGATTCAGAGTGCGTCACGACGTCACTTTTCAACGCCATGCAATCCTCCGAGCACCATCCAATATCCATAACAATGCGAGTATCGGCTTGGAACCACGCTAGTGGCTGATTGAAGCTATAGCATAGTGCAACGAAGGGTTGCATGCCGTAAATAGGCAATGCAAAGGGTGGTCAGAGGAAGTACAAGGCATCAGAAGATGTATATAAATACACACAATGTACATGATCCACTTAGGCTCGGCGCATTCTCCCTGCACGGCCTGATGGCGTAGACAAGGTTTCGGACTCAAATAAATGGAGGGACAAAGGGAACCAGAGTAGACGCGTTGCTGAAGGACAAAGTTGCACGAAATGATGATGAAAAACATATTGCCATCCCCGTAGTAAACACATCGCTTACCTTGAAATCTGGTTCATGGGGGCAACGAACCTAGGCGATGCAAATTCGGCTTTGAGGCGTTCGTCCATTGACAATGAGAGCGACGAGAAAGTAACGGCAGACCATGCAGCCAGACACCGAGTTCCACCGCCGATGGTGTAGTGTTCTTTCTGGGTTCAAACTTCTAGTTGCCTTCGACGATGTCATTAAACCTTCGACCTGGATAACTTGTTTTTACCATTCAACTGATATGGTTAAAGCAGTTGGCTAGGTTCGTGACGTTCATTGTCAATGCCGAGTCACGAGCGTTATGACCTGGCAACAAAGAACTTTGGCATGCAAACTACCACGAACGGTCGGTCCCTTCACGTTGACCATTTTGAGCATTCGCTGTAGTCGAGACCCCGAACAACGATCGCCCTTGCCGGCTCATACATTGGTGTGGACAACCTCCGAGCTCGGATTAGAGCTTGGACGATCTAGGAATGTAGTAAAGCAAATACAATAACGGGAGAGGTGTAGAAATCTTCGTCATTGTATGAGAAGGGACTCCTTTGGACTTCTCAGTCGATACTCCACAGTAGTCGCTTTATAGGGCTAAAGAGCAGTATCAAAAATGCTTCGTAAGGACTCAATATACCACTCTTTTCCGACGTCATTTCCGCCCGAACAGCTCACATGGCAGGTTTACCGTAGAACTCCATCCCACTGCATGACTCGTGGTGTACCTGTTCATAGTAGCCAGATATCTTTATGTCAGAGTCAGACTCTTCAAGAACTCTCCGAGGCTTGATTGAAGGTGTGAAAGCTTTCTTCACGGAAATGGCGGGCGCAAGCTCCGACGACGATCAGAGTGATGCATGGTCAACTCATGATTCCAATTTCGCAGCCTATCAGTGCTTGTCAACAAAGACCTCAAGGAGACCGGCTCTCCCCACTGAATTGATCTTACAGATACTCGACCATCCCGCTCAATGGATATGCACAAATCGTGTGCACACTCCCTGCATCCGTGAGAAAGAAGATCCCAGACCCGCGGTCTGTGATTGTGAAGATGTGGAAACATTACTCCCAAAACCCTTGACTATCCCCGCTTCCAATGCCCAGCCTCGCATCCAAGTTATAGAGTCCTTACGGCCTCTATCAGCACAACAGTTGTCAAACCTCAGATGCGTCGTCTTCACCTTTGCCAGCAGTGATCAAGGGTGGTCATCCTTCCCTAGAGATAAAGGCACCTATGAGAATTCCCATACTTGGTTCGAAGCGGGCATAAGGAATATGGATAACCATACGGATGCTATGGAGACAGACAACTACAGGCGCTTTGAGCTGCAGCGCAACAGGCATGCTTCGAAAGAGCCAGAGACCTACAGGATCTTATGCGGCACAGATCATGAGATAGTGCGAAGTCTGAAAGTGGGAGACATCATTGATCTTTTGGCTTGTGCCCAATATCCAGGGTGGCGAAATCATGTGCATATGCATGGCATTGAGCTTCGGTCGTTCGACAAGCCTGACGATTGACCCCAAGGATGTGACTCTAACTGCTAGCAACAAAACGCGTTTCAGGTGAGACAGGCACATGGTGTGACGAAGCTTTCAGCACGAAAAGATGCACAAGTGAAGTTTACGAGATCATGATTTCCTGTTTGAGCATTATGGCCGATGATGCTTTACAATACCAGAAGAGCTTAAAGCAGTTCGACCCTGTAAGCGCTTCTTGAGCTCACATCCCCGTCTTCTCCTTCAACTCTCCAATCTTTTTGCTCGCCTCCGTTTTTCCCATACCACTCGACGGTACCTTCTCCCCTGCTTCTCGCGCCATTGCAGCAATATACCCCGTCTGCTTGCCTGTCGCTTGATCATCGCCAGTTGACCAACTATCAGGATTTTGAATCGGTGGTCCCGCATTCGAGCTGGCGTCAGCGTTTTGCGTTGGGGCATCCTTCAGCTCATTGATCTTCTGGGAAGCCTCTGATTTGTTCAGCTCGTTGGGATTGAGGTTCTCCACGCCTTTGGAGTCTGCGAGAGTTTGAAGGAAGGAAGTCTGCTTCTCCGTTGGAGCTTCACTGCCTGTAGCCCATTGACCTGGTTTGTCGAGTTGAGAAGCCATCTTGAGCGATAGGCTATGAAGTCACTAAGTTCAAGTGATGTGAAAGCAGGAGGGTATGGTGACCTACGGGATCCGATTTGTTTTATCGAATGAAGGCTGCTGTGATGTCAATCTATCGATTGGAAAAACTTGACCTAGAATGTGTACGATTACATTTTGACTGGTGGTGTTTGCACCTACGCGCTATGACATCACCAAAAACACAGGTCACGTGTTCTCGCATTTCCCCCCTAAATCCAATGTTGCAAATCATGGAAGTTAGAGATGTAGTGATCACGACAATTCCATGGGACTGATGAAGCATAAGTGACTTAATTCTGTGGAGAGCACAGATGTCATTAGGTACAGTTGTAGCCATTTCTTGAAAGGCTCCGGTGGCCTCAAAAGCCCATCTCACTCCCGTGTCGCGCTTTCGTTGTCATTTCAAATCACCCTGTTTATTGCTTGCCTACCAACCATCCTACCCCGCCCTTTCTGTGGTAGAAACAGCAGTGGACTTCGCAGCCGTCTTGTCATCTCCATCCTCTGTGTCGTGCCTTTGGATGATAATCCGTTTCTGCCGGCCTCCCTCAGGCGTATCAATTTCCTCAACTTCAACACTAATGTCCATCTCTGCCAGCTTCGCCAGATCTTCCTCCGTCAATTCATCATCTGTCCCCTCCGCCGTGGTTCCGGCCCCTTTCGTACTGCTCTCACCGCTCAGAAACGCATGTTCCTCTTCTTCAGTGTCAAGTTCCTTCACAAAGCCAGGCTGTGCTTCTTCGTCCTGCCCGCTCGAGCCGGACCTGCTCTCGCGTCGTAATTGCTGTGCTTGTGCTCTTTGACGAGTGAGGTGTGCTTCACGTGCTGAGGCTTCCCTGGCTTGATGTAGGTTGAGTAATTTGTTGCAGTCCTTTTTGTGTGTCTTGTAATGAGCTTTCTGGCATCCTCGGGTGCAGTAGAAGGTGCTGTGACATTTCGGACAGTCCTTTGTAGATACCTTCGAACAGGTAGGATGGTCGCACGTATGCGAGTGATGTGGTGGTGATAGCGGCATTGGTGGGGTCGTTGATGTGCAGATGGAGCAGTATCGTATTTTCAGGAAATCTGCATGGCGCAGAGTGTTGTCTTGAGGTTTAAGGATATGAACAATTTACAGCACTTAGATCACGAGTGAAGAAAAGACCCGAGTGCAGCTACCCGAAATAAAGACTGTGGTGCATTCTGTAATGGCAAGCATACACGTCCACAGTTTTCGAAACGCATATACACACAAAAGTGACACAGGGCAACTTTTGTTCGGAGGGTATCAACAAAGGTACCACAAGGGAAAATGATATTCACCGCCAACTCCACCAACGCTCGTAGCTCCATATCATGTGAATACAGCGTTCAGACGTAATAATTGAAGCATGTCACAACTGACACTAGGAAGCAGGAACGCCACTCTCCTCACTCGTTTTAGCTTGCTGAGCTGCCACCTTCTGCGCTTTTTGCTTCTCTGCCCATTCCCGGCTTGCTATCCTGCCCCTCTCTGCAGCGTCTACTCGGGCCTTCTTTGCAGCTTCTTCCTTCGCCTTTTTCTCCTTTTCCTTCTCCGGAAGCAATCCTCGAGTCCGCTGGTATGCGTCCTTCCCTTTTAGCTTTTGCTGGGCGATCTCGACTGCAGTAGGTGCTGCGCGTGGCGAACTTGACGTACTTGGTTGACGGGATAGTCTGCTTGTACTTAATGATGGTCCTCGCTTTGCTGCGGTATTGGGTGCTGATGGGGAGACCTTTCTCGCTGTCTGCGGCACGGTCTTTTGCGGAGCACTGATAGTCGATGAGCGCTTGTTGCTTGCTGTGGCAGGCTTGCTACCTAGGCGTGATGCTGGTGTCGGTTTTACATTCTCCTTTGATGCATTCTGAGCCAGGCTCAGACGTGCCTTTGCTGCAGTGGTGAGTTTGACCTCAGGAGCTTGGCTCAGGCGAGGAGGCTTTGCCTTGAAAGCTTTGTTCTTGGCTTGCTCCCCTTCTTCTCGCTTCTGCCGCTCTTCGCGTTGTTCCTTGAGTTTTCGTGCGACTGCTTCGCCAGGCAGCTCAAAGGATGACTTTGTCGGTGGTTTGGTAGACTTAACAGGCTGAAAAGGTGCCTTATTGATGGAGCTCACCCTTTTAGGAGCACGACTGGGTACATTGACTCCGGAAAATCCGGGCTTACGGGCGCTTGCTGGATCGGAGGAAGTAGAAGCCGCCGTGCTTTGGGTTGCTGATTTTGAATTGGTTAAGTTCTGTTGGCTTTTGGGCTGTCTGTTGCCTGGCCTTGGATTTTTTGCAGTAATTCGAGATTTTGTGTCCTTTGTTGAAACGCCTGCAGTCCTAGCGGGCGTCTTTGAACCTTTCCCCTTAGGTCCTTCGGAATGTTTTGCTTTCTTCTTGACCTCTAATGGCGAAGAGCGATTACTTGCGGTAGCCGGTATAGCCTCGCCTACTTTCTCGATCTCATCTTCGAATGCATCTAATGCCTCAACGGAATCCTCGATTCTCGAAATTCGCTTGGCTGGGGTTCGAGTCTTGATTTGTTCGATGAAAGAATCCTCTTGGTCATTTGCTTGCTTCTCAGTATCGTTCAAGGTCTTTGATTGATTTTCAATCTTATCCGACAGTTCCACATTCGGCTCATCAGTAATGTCATGCGCATCCGTATGCTCGGTAAGACTTGTGCTGGAGATGGGTATATTGTTCGGAGACACTTGTGCACTGGCAGCTTCTGCGGCGGGAGACGGAGGTAATTGATCGCTGTCGGGGACGGCGCCGTCTGGACTTTCTGTGATGACAGCGTTAAAAATAATGGTAATGCGACATACTGAAAATAGGCGAGTTTACCAGGAACATCGTCGTTCATAAGATCAGTGCAAGCTTGCTCCACAGCATCGCTCTGAGAAGATTGATTGTCGTCCTCTAGTATCTCAACGTCTCCCTTCTTCGGCTTCGCCTCATTCCCTTTCTTGCCCTTTTTCCCTCCTTTACCCTTCTTGCTCTTGGTAGTAGGCTTTTGCTCTGCGTCAAGCGCACCCTCGTCCATCGCTATCTCAGCATTGACCGTAGCGTTGTTAGATATTTCACCCAACGGAACCCGGTCTTTTATAGAAGTAGGTGGCAGAGCAATTGACGCGGCAGTCGTAGCTTCCTCAGCAAGTTCCTGAGCTCTCAACGCAGCGCGCGTCGTGCGAGGCATTTTGTTGCCTATTGTTAGATTGTTAGATTGTCAGAAGTCGTGTTGAAGATGATGCTGGGAGAAAAGGTATGTCGATACTAGCAAACTCTGTGCTACGCTGATGTTGATACGCGTAGTAATATTGTAGCGTTTTGCGGGTGAGTTTGTTGTGGAGGTCTTTGTTTACCCGGCAACCGGAAGCAGCCATTAGCGCGATTCGGTCCAATTAACGCGAATTTGCACTTTCCATCGCGTCGGCTGGTCGAACACGTAACCTCGTGACACTCCAGTCATAAAACGTTTGAAAGATCGAACAGCAAGCACACTTGCACCAGTGGTCGCTATTTCTCTGCTGAAGTTGCTGAAACAGGGGATATTCTAACAGACTCCGTTGCTTTGGCATCTGTTTCATGACGTTCATCTTGCGCCTCAGTCCCAAAAGCAGGTGTCTGGCACAATATACTGTGATAGGGTAGGCCCGTCAAAGACTTTCATATTCCATTGCTATGATTTGGAGCCTGTGGCTCGTCTTGCTGTTCCTCAATCGGAATCCGTACTAGGGTCTGAGGTAGCTGGACGCGGGATTCAGGATCTATGGCTTCCGCTTGTTCCTCGCTTGGTTTGGGTACTTTCACTGTAGTGAGGTAGTCAGCATCCTATTGTCTACAGCCTGGAACTGTCAACGTACTCGAAGCCATGTTGATCGCCCGCATCACATTGTGCCAGTTTGACAGGACAGTCGCTACGGCTGCAATTGCACCACGTCAGTTTCGGTCCCTTTATGAAGCTAAGAACAGGCGCAATAACCCTCAGTGCCGCTTGACAGTGTAGACAATTTCTCTTCCAATGCTTGCATCTGCGCAGCCAATCCTCCGCTCAGGTCTCGCAGTTGTTTCAGGCTTTCTAACTCCGCCTTTTTCTCATTGATACGTGCCAATAGAACAGGCGACTGGCCTGATGAGTTTTGGAGACCACCGATGGAAGGATGTCGTAGATTCGAGCCTATAGGACGGTTTGGCTGTGCCATTGTAGTTGTATTAAAGGGGAGATAGTGCAGCGTAATGTGCGCGAAGCTGAAGGATGATCATACAGAGTTTGGTCCTCAATACGTTAAGGAAGTGATTGCTAATTGCGACACATCAATTGTTAGTACAAGTAGTCCGCAAGTACGTCTAGTGTTTGTGCATGTCAAGAGTGGGTTCCGCTAGTCTCCGAAATAGCGCATTAACGCCTCCGCCGGAGAAACCTCGGGTTTTCCTTTTGTTTACCTTTTCGACTCCAGTAACGTGCGAAAAGTCGGGTATAGAAGCATTCATATGACATGATTCAAGGTCAAACTTTGATACAGCGAGTCTCGAATAGTAAAGTATATGGCTCGCCTGAATGATCCTCCTCAACCCGCCGGAGAATCTGTGGATGCTTGTTAGTACCCACCATTACCGGTTGGTCAAACTACTTATCGTTTGTAGTGAAGCGAAGATTTGTACGACAAAACAGAGAGCTCGCCAGGTAGGATGCCATGCTCAACGATCGTCTAGCCCAACTATTGACTGTGACCAGAGTCAATTCAACACAGTCACTGCGCATCCGCAACCTTGAAACCGAAGTCTCCAGATTATTAGCGGAAAATGTATCCTTGCGGGAACAAGTCATCAAGTCACACTATGAGCTCGAGAACACGCCTGCAAGATCGGCATGGGACAAGGTGGAGGGGCTGAAGAAACAGTTGGAAAGCAGGCTGAATGACTTGGGGAGCCTTCTGCACGAATTGGGAGATGTCAAGAAGAACGCTACCAAACAGCAAGCTGCTGGGCGAAAGTCCCTCGCTCGTGCACCCTCACCCAAGAAGTCACCCAATCAGCGGCAATGGAAGACAAACATGGCACTGGCTGATGTGGCAGGGGAGGCTGATGGAAGACTGCCCACGATAGTAGAAGACAAACACTTCCCAAGGCGGACGTTAGAGTATGTTTTAGATAACGACCTCAGATCACTGCTAATCCTCTGCAGCGGAAATGATGTTATGAGCATCCTTTCGACAAACGCCGATCTAACAGACTCACCCGAAATAGGATCCCCTCCAGTTGCTCATTTTGAGGCTGGAGAAGCAATCAAATTCTATTCCAATGCTAGTAGTGAGGACATTCAATCCACCGAACTATCTGCAAATCATGCAACAAGAAAGAGGCGGCGCGAAAGCTTTCATCAAGGCGAGGCAGAAAGGCAAGCAATCGCAACGAGCCTAGACGGACAGCGTTCTTCGAGGGACAGAAACCAACCTCCCTCGCACGCTCTCAAGTCTGAACCTAAGCGAAAACTTAACGTTCGAGACCAAAGCCATCCCGCGAATGATGAGGAGGTAAAAGTAGAGGAGGCATCTACTCAAGAGGTTGTGAGCACAGAAAAAATCGCATCCCGAGCTGCGCACGAGCTTAAGCTCTCGAAGGTCGATAGCAAGCCCTCGGAAGACAAGCCACCTATACAAATCACCGTTTCTGGAAACAACAAGTCTACTCGAATTTCGAATCCACGGCAACCCTTGAGGCCCAAAAGTACGAATAGCGATCCGCAGTCTCCAGCTAAGCTTGGAAAGCGTGGTTTCAAGGACAAATCCATCGGTAATGAGAAAGACGCCAGCACCAAGCGAACAATGGGTATTCGTAAGCTGGAGGACAAGCCAACTGCAAGAAAAGTACATAAGGTCACGGAAAATATCGAGACAATAGGAAAAGAAGCCGTTCGATTAGACGAGCTTCTACCAAAGACACCTAATGTGGACGGGCTTGATCTCTTTTCTCCAATCATATCGGATCCATCAGTGCCTCGACCTGAAAGGGGCGATACACCTCCACCACCCGATCTTGGCCCAGATACTGGGACCGGCTCGTTTGGACGTGCATCTCGGCGCTCTAAAAGCAGCATTAGCTATGCTGAGCCAAACCTCCGCGATAAAATGAGAAGGCCCACAAAGGAGCTGGTCGATGCGGTTGCCGCAGGTGAGAGGGTGAGACAGGCTGCAATGATGAGTAAAGACGATGCCATCTCATCGCTTGAAGGAAGGCTAGCCGATTTGAAATTCAAGCAAGAAGACAATGGCGAACAATCGGGGCATATCTGGAGGACCAAACCAGTCCAGGAGACCAGAAGCCAGCAGCAAAGGCAGGAAGCTGAGACAACAAGTCCGCTGGGTAAGAAAGCAAGCGGCGATTCAGCCGACTTACCTGCAAGTGTTATGACCGACAGACGCCGGCGTGCATCTGCAATTGTACCCAAAGACGCTGACGGCGAGCCACATATGCATGGATCTGGAGCAGCCAACGCCATTGCTGCACTGGCGAATGGCGCACACCGTAAGCAAAAAACTGCCCATGAGGCCTTACCAGTACACGCCGACGACGCGGATACTGAAACCCATGATGCAGCCAATGGCACAAGCATATTTGACTTCACCAGCAGCTCGCCGGAATACGCTGAAAAGACGAACAAGCAAGAAGGAACCGCAAAGCTGTTGCGCGTTTCAAGGCGACATTCTACCGTACCTTCCGCAGGAGACTCGAGGAAGAGTTCCATTACTGTGACACGGCGGAGACAGAGCACGCTGCCCGGCAACGACCAGGACGCAGAGCAAGGTGAGCGACATGAGTTGAAAAGGGTCAAGAGTACCATCACCAAGGACCCAACGATGCGTACAGCAGAAGGAGAGCCGCTCGGCAGAGCAGCGAGCAGACGACGGAGCATGATGCTATGAGACTGTCCTTTCCACTTTTATCGTTGGGTACTTAGCGAGCGCAGCGTCCCTGTCTTTGGATAAGCGATAGGGAACCTAGTCAACGCATGAGAAGATTTGATCGGCGCACCACCCACTGTCTTGTCTTTGGTTCTTTACCCATTCTCGACCCCACAGAAACATATGAGACAATATGTCGTGCATACTATGCAAAAAAGTCTGATGTTTGCCCCCACCGCCAAAAACTGGGGCCCTACAGCTCGTTCACGTAAAATTTACGTACTACTTGCCCTTTTCCGCGATAATCCGCCGTGACTACCGCGAAAGGATAGGCCTCGAACGGCTTCGCCTCGCTTCTCCTTGCGGTTTTAGGCGTTCGCGACACCGAGTACGCAAGCGAGCCGAGCGGATGATGGCAATTTGAGGCAATCCAGACTTAGCAAGTCCGGGGGAACGTCACGTTGCAGGATGCCAGGGTATTTGGCCAAGGGGTGCTAATGATGTGTGCTTACGTGCCCTGTCGAGCTACAGCTAGGGAGTGCAGATTCAAGGATAATGAGAGCTTTTTGAGAGCACATGTGGCTAGCATGCTGCTTATCGTTGTGCAGCAGCTGTAACACTGACAGTTCACAGTAAGCAGAGCGGGAGATGGATGGGCATGAGACACAAGATACGCGCACGGTGCCAAGTGCAAGATAACGTGTGGCAAGTTTTGAAGGAAGACATACAAGGAACAGGAACTGTGGGGTATGGGGTTTGGGGTTGGTTGCCAATCAACCCAGCGGATTTATGCCGCAATTTTCTGTCAGGTAGCTTTTGTACCCCAGCCCTGAGTTGGCTTTGTCAATTTGTCTCAGACAACCCGCCCACCTATGTAGGGTCGGCGCCGGGAAGGTCTTGGTTGGTGGGACAATCTTTTGGCTTCGGAAGAGGGGCAGAGGGAGGGTCTGGATCCTTTCCTTCTTTCGCTCGCTATCGCCAACAATTGTGTGGTGCGTTTGTTTGGACTTTGGGGGCCTGCCGTGTATTGCGCAATTGCTGCGGAGTATTAGGTTACTATTGGAGGGTTTGTTGTACTGTCGCAGTTGGCAAGGAAATTGATTGCCTGGGATCTTCCCTATCGCCCGTCAAACGTTATTCTTTATTGCGAAACTTGGTTCTGGAGATTGATTGGGATGATAAGGCGGAGGAGGATAGTGTTGTTGTTGTGATAGTCGTCCCGTACCTTGCGCTGTCTTGTCTAGAACGTCAGAAGAACTCAAATGTTTGCGTCAGTGGCTGTTTGTTGAATTTTGTATTTTGTATTTTTTATTTTGCACAAATGGCTAATGTGTACACACGCAGCGCTCTCTGTTCAATACATGTAGATCCCGCATCCACTTGAAAGAACTTTATGCCTATCCGGAAACCTTTCTTTTTGATTGGAGAGTATACCTCTCCAAAACGCCCCATCCTAATATCCTCAGTCCTTAGTCCACCCCGAGGTACAGCAGGCATGATATGCAATATTCTTCCAGATATACAGGTTCTCCACCGTAGATGCCCATCAAAGTACGCCCCGCTTGTGAAACTTTTTGTGTGCTTGCAAAAGGCACAATCATGATGACCAAGCTCTGCCCCTGTGCCTTGATGTGTCGAAAGAATTCGTATAGTCCCTCAACTGCGTGTTGATAGTGTCTGAGAACGGTCCAGTACTGAGAGACTTATTGGATGATGAGTTGAGAGATGATTGAGAAGATGATGGTGAGACAGATTTAGCCATCGTACTTTTCGTAGCGGTAGATGTAATAGTAGATGGTTGTCGAGTACTTTGAGTCATCTTGTAAGCCCCGAAGTCAATTGCTGGTGAAAGATAGAAGCCAGCCGTCGAACTTGATGTTGTCTTAGGGAATGTGGATGTTGAAGGGGAGTTCTGTGGTGTCGAATGAGCAGATGCTGACTCTAGATCCGCCAGACGACAAGACTGAGAGCAGTAAGCTCCTCCAGTGATCTGCTCATCACACCCAAGGCAATATTCGTGAGACCAAGTGAGCTCCATGATTGATTTTGCTTGATCTCTTCCGTGTGTTAGGTGGGAAGATATTAGTCTTCCTTGAAAGAAGGTGGAGTGAAGGTTTGACGAAAGATGTTTTTAAAAAGGTATGCAAAGAAGAGCCTGATAGGACTGTTTTGGTAGAATGAGCGTCAGGCTAAGTCAGAAGAAGTGAATATTGGAGCAAGAACAAATCGATAAAGGTTAAAGTCAAAGCATGAAGGTGGTTATGGATACTCTCTGAGCTCAAGTAGCTGTCATGTGCTTAGCTTGGAATTGGTAGCATGTTGATACAGAGGTTGAAGAGGCGAGGAATGGTGAGTCTGTATACTCCAGGTTACAGACTAAAAAGCACCAGGCACAGACTTTAGCTCCTGCAGGAAGATCATGCACGTCTTTTTCGGACCCCTCATTCAAGGAAGGTTTCTCCCTTTTGGCGAATGACCATTGCGGCCGTGTCATGGTGGAAGCGCTAAAGCATTTAGATAGCATTAGCAGCAGTCCTTCAGGGCATGGACCAGGATTTTTCCAGACGGCGTCGAAATAATATCCGAACAACGGCAACACCTTCCCTCGTGTGGTTTGGCAAGTTGGCGACATTGGCGCTGTGGATACCCTTGCTCCGCCCTGCGTTGCTTGCGAATAGTCATCGATGTCGCAACCAGGATGAATATCATTCATCAGCCGACATGAGCAATTTCACAGGGATAACAGAGGACTCCGAGCACTTCAATGCTGCTGCTGCAAGCAGCCATCCAAGCCATCAAAAGCCCACCAATCTACAAGCTGGTTCAATATTGTTGAGGAGTGCGTCTTCCGCTGCAGGCTGTAGGACTCACGAGGTCAAAGCACAACTGGGGTAGTGCCTGATTGCGGAGGTTTTCGGTGGGGTGCTGGCGGCAGGTCTAACGTAGTAACGTCTCACCTAGTCTCATCGTCATCAAACTTGCAACTTGGCGCCTCTCTTTCGCTGCGCTTTGAGGAATTTGAGACAAGGCTCGGACTGATTACAGTGATTAGAGCCCAGACCCCTACCTGTCGAGCCAAAGTTCGTCTGGGGTTCCCCTTTTGGTTGCCGCTGTCAGCACGTAACAAATCTTCGATTGACCGTCCGTCTTTAGCCCCTTCTGACCAGTGGCGACCACTGACCAGTGAGCACAGACATCAGCGCTTGAACCGCTGGCTAGTCTTTCGGAGCAATTGGCCACTGCAACGAGCGTCAGGAAGACCTTTGTTACAACCTTGCCTACATTCAGCTTTTGCTCAAGCTCCTGTCTAGATGACTAAGGGGAACTCCTGGGGAGACTTTTGTCCGGCGAGGCTGCACCCTAAGCATCGGTTTGCATGCGCTGTCTCATTCCGTACGCAACTACAATTGGAGGGGCAAGACACACGAGGCAGCAGATGCCGCTTCGTCGCTCTCTTGTCTGCAAAACAACCCGCCGGCTGATCGACATATGTGCATCGCTAAACTGCTAAGCTACGACCGACTTCCCCAGCATGCAAACAATTAAATCCCTGGTCCTTCCTCTCGCCGCTCAACGCCCATGCATGCACCCGTCTTTGTCGAGTCTTACCCGAAACGAGGTTTCGCCGGATCCACAACTCTGGGGTTCAGGTGAGCAAAGCGATATGATTGGCAGCTAAAGAGAGCCACATCTCGATAGCATTACTAGCTCATATCTCGGGCCACCTGCCACTTCGTTGGGCAAAGAGCCTGTAAGACTCATTGACTCTGCAATGGCCAAAGCGTAGCAGCAAGGAGTGACATCTCTGATGCATTTTAGCATTGTCGTGGTCATACAGTTCTTTTGCGCATCGTTGGAACCACCGGGTAGAGAAGCGCTCGTTAGTCTTCATCCGATGGTCCGTTCTTCGTTCATTTATGCACAGTGGAGCCCCTTGACTTGAGCGTTACTCCACCAACTCCGCTACAGTCAACGATGTTTAGACCTCCGTGTTCCAGCACAGCAGACTAAGCACACACTGTCAATCGAGTATGCAAAGCCAAAGGAATAGGTCTGTCTTTGCCCTTTACAATGGCTGTTGAGCGGTTTAAATTCATCGTATCTCATGTGCCAATCAGCAGTCGAGCGGCAGATGGATGATCTTGTCGCCGGGTTCTAGGCTCGAGAGGAGAGCAGAGAGCTATTTCTTAGCTACGGAGCACGGTCAAGACAAGCCGCAGCATCGTGATCCACAACCCCAAAAAGCCATGCTGGTAGGATGCCCAGCTGAGGTTCCGGCAAAGCCACAAACGGCGACTTTGGTTGCTGCTTGCTGTGTCTCCATTTGACAAAATTCTGTGAAGCGTCGAGCGCAGAAACAGCTTGGCTCCAGCACTCGACCAGATTAAAGACGGCCTCAGAATTCCGGAAACTATCAGGCCTGCTCCTCTCACCAGCCAATCCCGCAGACGGAGCACTTGGGTCTCTGTAACCTTCAAAACGCTCGAGTCCGTCCGTGGAAGGGATAATCGGCTACTCAGATGCTCTCAAATGGTTCACAGGGATGCTATTCCACTCTACACCCTTCAGCATTTGTCAACCATATAACATGTGTGCGGCCAGTTTCTCCTTCCTTAAAACATGCTGCTTACAAATGTTCGATGGAGGTTGCTTCCACTTTGGCGATCAGCCAAATTTGTTCATTTCGCAATCGTCTATTGGCATTCACCCTGCTAGGGTACAATCTTCAGACCTCTTCAAACTGGCATGCTGTGCTCTGAATGAATTCCACACATGTTCCAAGGCATGGAGAAACAAGCAATTTTTGACAGACAGCACGTTGCAGTGAGCTGTTCAGGGTCAGTCCCTACTAGGAAGGTAGTGGCCATGTGCTAAGAGATGTTGCTGAAATTGCTGGAGCTGCACTGCCACATGGTTCACTTGGACGGCGATAAATCCCATGCCCACCTTCATTGGATGACATGCTCATTCTGGTGGTCGACGTCTAGAGATATGTTCTATGGGGTCTCAACGATGCTGTTGCTGGCCTTTTAGCTCTTTGGTTAGCATGACACTGCAACCACGTTGATGGGCTCGTACGATACTGTACTGAGCCTAGGCGAGGCGTATCGTACTCAAACAACTAAGCTTTGCAACTTGCAAAGGTAGGCTTTTCCGGTTATTATTTTCTACCGAGATCGTGCTTGAATTGCTTTTGCACGTTTCAGTGTTGGTTTTTCCTTTGTTTGTCTCGGACCAGTAAAATTGCGAGCATTGATTTTTGAGGAATGTGACCATTTCTTTGTCTAAGCAATGACCGTCTTGCGCGTCGACTTCAGCTCTGCTTGCGTCGCGATATAGTCTGTTTTGTAATCCAAGATACAATGGTACATAGACAATGTCTTTTGGTTGAATTTCTGAATGGCGTACGATTCAATCCAAGTTGAATGTTGGGATGGAGTCCCTTTTCAAAATTCTGACAGCAACAAGTTATTTGGCTGCAGGTACCGGCCTAGTCTATAATAATCGTTCCATGTTGTTGAGTAAGTCTGAGAGGCCGCTTAACTCGCGTTAGATGCTAATCAAATTTCGCCTACCACAGCGGATGCATATAAGCAAGTTTTTATAAAGGCTGATGCTGTACGGGCAAAGACTGACTCTACCAGATTTCCTTATCCTGTGGTTACTGCATTGATTGGTTGCCTTTCAACGCTATGTATAAGTCTATTGGTCGCATTTCTGTTAAGTCTTCTTACGAATCAAAATCAAGTGTCTACAATAGCGCCTGAGGTTTGGATCTCTGAGAAAGACCAAGCAGGTGAAGAACAAGGTTCTTGCGCTTGGCAGCATGCTACACTGTTGCAACACGACGTGAAGTGGGAGCGGCGTGATATCAAATCAGCCAGAGAGTCCCAAACGGGAGAAAGTCCACCATGTTCCCCATTCTCGTCACAGCGCTGTCTGACAGACGGTTCTGTTTTTCCTCCACAACGTCGGAGGAAGAAGGACAGAATTCCGACAACTTGGTTGTTTGCAGCGACTGTAGCTCTTCGACTCTCCGCAGGCAACATACTTTTGAGGTTTGTGTCCTCAGGATCACAGCGGCCTCGTGTCACTGACTCGCTGATTGCAGCCGGGCCTCTTTCCCAACGTACGCCTTGTCTACCGTAGGCGCCTTGCCTTTGATATTTCTTGCCGGCTATCCCCAGGAGCTCTTGTTGACTTCAGCACTCACATTAGCAGAAGCATTCGTCGCTATTTGTCTCGTGCTTCCGAAGGCCCACGCCATTGGTAGAACTGAAGCATGTCTAGCTACCATCATTTCAATGTCGGATGCAGTACTACCTTTTTTGGCTGTCAGAACATTCTCGCAGCCAAGGCACCTATCCAAGATGTCTGATGCTAATCGAGCCTGCCTGAAGGCAGAACCAAATCTCTGGGACTCATTTATTGCTTGCACCAGAAGAACAAGGCATAGATTCTTGCTTCTCTCTAAAGCACTGCTGGGTTGCACCTGCTGGCTGGTCCTTGTTGTCGGACTATCGAATGAGATAGGGTCCATGACCCGTAATTCGTATGTCCTAGGCGACTCGCATTTCATACTTCGCTTAATCGCGAGCACAGCTTTGCAAACTGGAACCCTGGTGGTGTACGTTGGTTGTGCCGCGACTATGTCGCCATTGACCTTGACAGCACTCCAAATCACCACATGCAGCGTGACAATGGTATTCATCCACCGACGGACCTCCACATCGCCAGATTGGATCAGCGCTACGGTGTGCTGCCTCCTGTTCTTGACGATGTTGATGTGCAAGGGAAGTCGTGATGGCAGTCAAAGCTCCTCTAAAGGCAAACGAAATGTCTATGTCCTTGTCGTCAGGTTCTTCCTTGGCCTGGTTTCTTATGGCTTAGTGTACCAGGGTTCAAAGATGGTCGAGGGATACATGCCAACAGGTACCTTTGCTTCTCTACTCCCGGTCAAAACGAGCTCTCATGAATCAAGCGGTGTTCAGTCAGACCTTTCGAACCAAGTTATACGTGCTCACGATAACTACCTGGGGCCTCGGCTAGCGCACAATACTGCCGTCGACTGGGAGCGACTTATGAGCACCTGTACGGACTCTTTAGATGGACTCGGTATCGAGGATATTGCAGACTGCCTTGACTTTTTGTCCAGCCATGCACATGAATACTTGACTGTGTCAAGTTCCACCACACATTCACCTAGCAACGCAATATCTCATGCATCTTTTGAGGAAAAACCCATCAAGGGAAGCACTACTGCTGCAACACATGACAAGGTCCTGCAGCCAACAGTATCAGCCATGCGTACTTGCCTTGGCCAAATCTATAAGTACCACACCTACTGGACCGGACAGGCTACATGGCGCTTCGAGCTCTTCATCAAAGGCTACCTCTACACGCAAAACCTCGCCTGCTCCTGTCTCTGGATCTGGATCGACACCGACACCGTATCTGGTGCTATAGACAGAATGCTTTATCATGACGCTCTCTTCCAAAGATTCAATTCACTGCTCCACAACGGCTACATTGAGCTAAAACCATGGATGATCCCATCTCGCATCCCATTACCAGACACTGACGACACAGATCGAATCAACTCAAACATTGATAAGGATGACAGTCCCGCGAACGGCATCGCCCGCGACCGTTCCGGTCAACTATGGCTCACGCCCTCACCATCCTACAAACTCGTCTCCACCCCAACCCAAGTCTCCGACTTCGTCCGCTTCGTCGTGCTCCACCTCCACGGCGGCGTCTACCTCGACATGGACGTCCTACTCCTTCGAGATCTCCGTTCCCTCCTTCTCCCAGCCCCTACCTCCCTTTTCCCGTTCAACGATCCAAACCTCACCGGTCAAACAGCATGGGCCGAACAATGGGTCGAGCGAGCCGAAAACCCAGGCGACTACAACACCGCCGTCCTTTCCCTCCCCGCCAACTCCTCTCTATCATCGTATCTCCTCCGCGGCGGCTTACGTATGGGGATGAACTACCACCCCCGCGTCCTAGGTCGGATGCTGTGGAAAGACGGCCGGAATGGCGAGTTGGCTATGCTGCACAATGCCATTTTCGACCCGCTGGTGACGAATCTGAGACGGCAGGGCACGAGCGTTTGTACTGTGCCTTGCCATAAGAATTTCAAGTCGATTATGCTGGGCAAGGTGGAGGACGCTGAGAGGGAGTGGAGCAATTATCGTGGGTCTGAGGTGGAGGTGAAGGTGATGGGAAATGCGAGTGCGGGGGGAGCGTTGAGGACGAATAGGACGCTAGAGGATTTCTTTCGGGGCGCTTTTGCTTATCATATACATAATCAGGTGAGTGCCTGAATGGGTTGTGGGGGTTTGGAGAGTGCTAATATTAGAGAAAGTGGGACACATTCCCTGAGCGGGACTCTTGGATGGATGTCATCACTCGGGCTCAGGATGGGTACTTCGCAGGCCTAAGGACAAATGCATATGGTGAGATGTGGGGTGGTCCGGAACTTGAGGGGTATGATCGCTCAAAGTGGGGTTGGAAACCATGAGCCAATCCTAGAGATATTTAGGCACGGCTTCTGTTAATGAGACCGTGTTAGGATGTTCATAAACCGAATGGGTTCGCCGTTTTCGTTTGTGCCGGCAAGGGCTCGAAACAGCATGCAAGTGGTGTGAAGATTCAGCATGACTTTCAGATTTGTACGTTGAGTCGTTCATGATCAACAACTCTATTACCAACGTCCACCCTATTGTGCGGGTAGTGTACACGTACAATACATGTCCAGAATCAACAGCATTGACTGACTGACTTCTCCTGCCGAGCTCACTGAGCGTCTATTGTACAGTCTAAAGTCGTTCCCCAACCCTAAGCGCCTGTGCTTCGAAAAGGTCTATGTACATATAGGAAATATACTGCTCTGAACATCTCCCTTTGTGTCATTCCCGTCACTGGTACATGATATAACACTGCGAGGGCCACATTGGTGTACTGAACGGAGTGTCGTGATATTCGCTAGACAGGATTTCAATCGAGCATGATAACGTCGTTGGCACTTCCTGGAGGCCTTCGCGGATGTTGTTGCTGTTGCTGCTGAGGCGAATCATGGTAGTAATACTGTTGGTCGTTGAACATTGCTGTAGACGGTTGCATATCGCGCTGCCAGGGTTGTCTCCAGTTGCTATACAAAAAGTATTAGCGAAAGTCATTAGAGAGAGATGCTTTGAAGTTGCACCCTTCATCTACATAAGTATGCTGAATTTGTCCATTCTCGAATGAACTCCTCATGGGGAGTTTAATTTGTCTTGGCCGGGCCTCCTTTTCAACCATCCTGCAGGACAACGGCGACTGTAATTGCACTGATAAATCCGGTTTGCTCTCTTCTCGTTCGCCTAGACGAACGAGTCTGGGAGTCTGTCTCATTGGCTGCGAAGCCATTGGATTCGCGGTGTCTTGTAATCTGCGAGGACTGGTCTGATGCATCGTATAGTGATCTGGGATACTGGCGGATGACCCTTGGTAAGGAGCAGCATTCGATGACATGAGTGTCGGCTTATATTGGCTTGGCATGCCCTTTCCATCATACGGATGAGAATTCTCAATATCATTCTCAGCCCTCCGGACGCGCATAACTTGTTTGCGGGGTTCAGAAACAATGGGCAAACGGACAAGTTTTGGGATGTGCACATGAGAAGATGCAGAGAGTTGCAAAGCATGAAGCGGAGGATCTGCCTCGTAGTGCAGTTCACGCTTTGCATTCTCCACGCCACCACTCTGGCCCGGTGAGGCCCAGCCGCTCTGATCAACACGAGATACTGGCTGGCTGGCCTCGCTTTGGGGGAGCAGGATTTGTCTTGGACGATCATGAAGACGATCGTTTCGATGTGACGTTTCTGAAACGATCTGCTGCCTCAAAGCTTCATGCTCGCGCCTAAAAGGCTGCAATTTGCTTGCTTCCACGCTATACGAGTCGTCAAGTGGTACGAGGGTGGTCTTCTGAGCAGCTAATGGCCTGGAATTTGGCCACGCGCTGTTGCTAGAGGCAAATTCAGGGTCATTGAACTGTCGCCTCTCGTTTTCGAGAGGTTCAAAACGAGCATTATGCGCGAATTCGTCACTGATGCGCACGGGAGGGCCCATTTGGTCGGTCTCTATCGATGGCAGTACATTACCTTGGGATGGGATTGACCGTGTCGAGGGCTGCACCTGCGAAGAACGTATGACTTGGTGGTGAGGAGCGGCATATGGAGTATCAACTCTTGTGTCATGCTGACCTAGTCTTGCGAAGTGGCTTTGTTTGCCCTAGGTGACATTAGCAAACGGCATCTTCATTTGTGTAGAATGGCCTTGTCAAAAGCCAATTGTACAGACCTTGTTTGCAGGTAGGCTGGAAGAACGATTTGGATTGCCCTAGCCTTTTCAGCAATTTGCACATTAAGAGACTACAAAATCTAGTGGACATCAACAGAGCACTATCGGGGATTGTCACTCACAAGGAACGTCTCTGGGGCGACAAGGTTCGTATTCCCCTTTGTTGAGGAAGACGGCCCGTCGCCCGCAACAGAGCGATTGTAGCTGTCAAGACCAGGGATAGGCCTGAAGGCGGGTTCCTGCCCTGGATGATAGGTAGGCTTATGCTCAATCCTTTGAAGCGAGCTGGTAGCGGCTGTTGAACGAACTTGATTTGGGTCCTGCTTTTGGCGATTGACGGCTTCTTCCCATCGGGCATGCCTTTCGTGTCCTTGTCGAGCTTCCCGAGCGGGGTCATACGTAGCCTGGTGGTTATACTGGGTTCCTACAGTGGTGGTGTAAATCACGGAGTTTTCTTCTTCTTCTGACTCGCCCTCGTCGTCCACTTCCGTTAAGTCGATAGCTTCAGCTCCTGATGTCATGGTCTCTGTATCAAAGCCGTTTCTGAGGTAAGCTGATTTACCCCTGGACGTTGATCCTGGTTCTTCATCGTCTGAAATGACCACAACTTCCCGGAGCATGGCTTGCATATCCGCATCATCATCATCATCATCGTCGTCGTCATTGCCTCGCCATGACACCAGCTTATCCAAAGTAAATCGCTCGACACCTCGGCGGGCATCAGCCCATTCGATGCCAGAATGGAGAAGTTCATCGTAGTTTGTGTAGACATGCCGAATATGGGCTACGACAGCCAGATTTGCCCTACGCACGAGTGATGTGCCCTCAGCAGTTCCCACAAGTCCCTTCGTCTAGAAGTCGTCAGTGAATAATAATCATGAGAGTCGTTGAGTTCACACCTTATCGAACGCGCGAGAAATGATCTCTCCTACGTCACGATCAGGCATCTTTGGGAAGAGATCCTTGATGGCGTCTTTGGCCTGAGCATCAATCACATGTTGCGTCAGGGATGAATCGAACTTCATCGAATCACGTCCGTGGCTTAATCTTTTTCTTCTTGCATTGTTTTGACGGTCTTTCCGTTCGTCATCCAGTAAATAAGCAAAATGAGATTGGGCCACACGCCCGGAAGCCGTGAGAGTCACCCCCAGTGTTTGACAGGCCTTGTCTACAACGAACGTGGAGAAATGGTAACCAATGCGATGTACCTCCTTCGACAGTTCGATCGTCGTACGGGATCCGGTCTGTGCTTATGAGATACGCCCAAATCGGTGCGGTGGACGCAGCTGGTACTTACTGAAACGATATACACTGTTATGCCATACTCTCTCGAATAACTCTTACATCTTTTGGTCAACTGCGGATCTCCAGCAGGAATAAATGTGTATCCTCGTGGAGGATGGACGTCGTACGTAAGCTACAGCGATATCAGGGGGAAACGATCATGTCACCAAGTAACAAGTAGGCATACATATGTGCGCAGCTTCTTCTTCTTCTGTGAAATTTCCTCAAAAACGACCTTGTATGATGTGTTGGACCGCTCTGCCTGTCTGTGACGGCTGGCTCCAGTTGCAACAGAGGCTGCACGTTCTCTGTGTACACGACCCATCTTCCTCACGTCAAACCTACAATGTTAGTATACATATCATTTTCGCACTCATGGAGAAGACCAAGTGGAACGGAAGAGCGTCAATATGCAGTAAAGCACGCAGTTCAGAAGACAGGCCAGCAATGGCCCTCTCGGAGAATCTACACAAAGGGACAGCAGATTCAACGATACGGAGCAGATTATGGTAGCGCTAAACGTCGCTGCTAGTAATGCTGCTTACACGCAAAGGAAAGGCCTTTGTGCGTTGCCGGAGAGAGATGTAATCCAAGAATGAAGCGCACCTGCACTGGTTGAGAGAGAGAGAAGTAGACGGAAACAGCGGAAGCCCAAGGCATTGTTGTGGTTGCGCCGCTAGGCCTTTAAGCGCCGGACGCCTGGGCCCGGGGTTCCCTGTCATTTCGGGACTTTTTCAATTTTGGAGCTCCCGACCTAGGCTTCACATTCAATAAAGCTGGATGAGCGGCGATCAAACAATCTTACATGCTTATCGCCATATTTACAGAAGCGCTCTACGAGCCATACAATATTCTTCTCCAGCTCGACATACGTTGAGAAACGTCGTCAACGCCGAATTCCGCCTAAACAAACCAGAGGGCTTTAGCCCTAACAGGATCGCGAATACAGTCGTATTCCTGGATCATGCAGCAAAGCACCGAGGTTTGGAGCACCGCATGGTGAAGAACTTGTTACATGTGTGGTCGCACTGGCAGAGTCCATTCCCTCTGAGGTACTATGATGCACGGCATATGGGTTGCGTTGAGCTGATTTTCAAATAGCCAAAAGGTTGTCAAGGGCGAAGCATTGGAGATTCAGAGGTCTACCCTGGATCACATGAAGATCACATTGAAGATGCTAAATCAAAGCATGGACATGTGCCTGCCTCTCGATCCAACAAGAAAGCTGGATCCGCTTGACTATCTCTGAACCACAGCCCGTCGCCTTCATGCGCCTTTATATCCATACTTGAGCTTCTCAAGCTCGTCAACGTCTACTGAAGACATCAAACGCACCGATAAGATGGTTACCAGATACAGTGCTAGTAGCACAGTGAGCTTTAGTCCACATAATACCGCGGGCAGGGCTAACACAAGGGGAGGAGGCACATCATCCAGAAATACTCTGGGATGCCCGGCCTAGCTTTGAAGGCATATGCATTCAGGCTCAAAAGCAGGCCAAGGAGTCCATTCAATCGCATGGCCCGTTGTGACAATAAGTCTGATGGTCGCTTCTGCGTGGACTTTGGCTCCATCTGCTCCTCTTGTCGGATGGTAGAGTCTGTGAAGAGTACTGTTGCATTTGTTGAAAGAGACGAGATGCTGAGCAGGCAGACAAGCCTCATTTTGAAGACTGGTGCTCGAAACAGAGTAGGCACGAAGGCTATTGCAGCGATGATGGAAAGTACAAGAAGGACTTGCTGCAACTCATACATAAGCATTGCCAAATGTCATTGCAAAACTCACTGTATACTGCTCGTTGCGCCTTTGATCATTCACTCTGAGTTCTTGAATGAGCTTGTCTTGTTCTAAGTATTCGAATAAATATGATGTCTTGAATTGAAGCGAATTCGCTCTTTACCTTCCTCGTCCAGGTCCTTGGGCGTCTCATCATCCTCACTATCACCTGTTGGGTATTGGAAGGTTTTCCGTAATTTAGTACTCGCCATCTCTTGTTGTAGAATTGTGGGAACGGAGACTCAGAGGTGCTGCTATGATAGCGATTGATGGCTTCGGGTAGAATTGCCTATTCGAGCTGTCGAAGCCTATGCTTATGACCAGACCAACTACATTGCTCCCCATCTGACCCTCCAATAGCGGTCATGTCCTCCTGGATTTTGAAGCGCCCTTGGACTTGTTCCTCTGCGCTTCGATTGCAAAATCTTAAGCCTAATCGAGTTTCTCACATTAGGCCGAAACGAACACTCATCGCCGCTCCAAGGC
This sequence comes from Bacidia rubella, assembly GCA_032158265.1. Taxonomy (NCBI): domain Eukaryota; kingdom Fungi; phylum Ascomycota; class Lecanoromycetes; order Lecanorales; family Ramalinaceae; genus Bacidia; species Bacidia rubella. The sequence continues at coordinate 650,723 of JAVTIF010000009.1, read as the reverse complement.
CCGGCAGTGTTCTCACGACCCGCCGCAACGATCGCGATCTCCCTCACCCAGCGCCCTCCTATCGTATCTGGCTACGCACAGCTCCACTCTTTATCGCTGTCATAACAATCTCAGCTCTTGCCATCTTCAACTACCAAAAACAGTCATCCTCGGTTGTGGTAGCCACGCTTTACGCTTTGCGGACGAGCCAAATAGGAAGAGGCGAATTGGGTGACGAGATCTATTTCAGAGACTATTGGCCGTGGATCTGGGGCGAGCTCAATCAACTGCATGGGAGGATTGACATATCTTTTGGGGTCAAGGGGACCAAAGGATCCGGCATGATGAGGTTCAAGAGCGAAAGAAAGACACGGATGGGTTATGTAAGTGCCTGGTCTCCACGGATGTCGATAACTGCAATACTTGCCTGCATGTCCTAACAGCAATGGTCTAGTTCGAAACGACCGAGTGGAGTCTCACTAGAGAGGACGGCACAGTAGTTCAACTGCTTGACGAGGGAAGATCAGACCCAGCCAAACAGATCGGAGAGCAGAGAGGAGGTTCATATTGAGAGATGATCTGAGTTCTCCGTGGAAACGAATATGACAAAGGACAGATCATACCGCCGGTCATATTTTCGATTGCAAGTCCTAGCCCGGGTTCCCGGATTGGCTCAACAATGAGAAATACATAGACCACGCATCGAGAAGACTCGATGCAACTGAAAGCAGTCACTGCTCCTACATTAAATCCCGTGGTCTATTTCTATGAAAGTTTTTCCAAGAGCGGAAGCAGTCTGAACCAGTGGTTACAGAGGCAAGACTTGCAAATGGCCTCTCAAGAACTGGAAGAAGTCTAGGAATTGATACAGACGGTAGTCGTGGCGGAAGTGAAATTACAACTCATATGAATAAGCTTGTACTTCAAGGGACTCAGGGCCGACCCATCAACTTGGATGTACCGAGAGTACAAGGTTACACAAATGTCGAACCCTCTGGCTTCTGAGTATAACATTCTTTAAGCCTTCTCATCGACCTTGCAGAAGTGAAGATGCTAGGGAGATCTTATCCTGAACCAATATGCTCTCCAATGAATACCACACTTTGTTCTGCACAGTACGTTTTGCAGGTTCCTCGAGAATACTCAACATCATACCACGTTTGTAGCGCAGCTACCTACGTCCTATATACAAATACAAGCCTTGCGTACTTGATTCCGTTACTGTACATACCGTGGGAACTTTGTCGCGATCAAAATCCAAGACAGAAATTGGGAAAGATCCCTCACCTGCGATCCATAACTTCCCGTCCAAGAGAGCTTTTAAATATAGTACTGGCCCCAAAAACATGTCATTCTGTCATCATGCAGTAGCCTGCAAACTCTCGACAGGTGGTGCAGGATCAGGTTTCGGAACACAGAAGGTGTTAGGAGTATAGATCCCAATTGGATCAAATTTGGCTCTTAGCTCCTGAAGCTTCTTATATCTCGTCTCATCATCATAATAGCAACGCCAAACATTCCTCATGTCGAACTCAGCCGGATCCTCGAACTTCCTATATGATCCCCATAGCATACGGCGATCCTTATCGGTGAACTTCACAGGGCCAGTGGGAGACAGGTCAGCATCATTCTTAGACTGCCAATCTACAGCTTTCTTCGCATATAGCGTTCCTGGCCTGTGGAAACAGTCGATTGTGGCTACCATTGTCGCGTCCCTCCAGCTGTAGGAGGTACCGTTTGGAGAAGAACCGTTGGACCCGTGATTGAACGTTTGAGAATACTTGCCGCCGAACGGTTGGAATTGTGCAGATACAAAGAGACCATTCGTTTCGTCGCCAACAGCGGAGTCGAGGGTGTTGGTGCACCAATCGACCCAGCCATCGGCTTCAAGCTTCTGGGAGTTGCTTACATAGGTTCGCTTGACGTACGGCAAGTTAAATTCGCGTTCATGCTGGAAGAGCCACCAGCTTGTGAGTTCGGACATCTTGGGCTTAGGAGGCTTTGACTTTCCAACCCGTAATTTGCCAATATTAAAGCGTCTATTTGGGGCCCATTGCTTTTCATCAGTCGTATCTTTTGTGTACCAGGCATGACTTTTCAATCGCTTGAACAAGGATGGATCAAATCTATCATCAGCGCTGAAAGGAACCCACTGGGCGTACACGACAATCATTCGAAAGGAGAACTGTGTGTAAGCGCTTACACCTTCTCGGTTCAAGCCAGCCTGCTCAATCTTTTTGATCAGGTCTTCCCAGGTCCCGTACGGTTTGATCGACTCACTTAAGACCTGAGGATTTTGGCGTCAGCATTACTACGTAGGGAGATATTTGGTCAATAGCAACATGCGTGAAAGCCAAAACAGGCCGAAGAGGTCTAAGATTCACTCACGCTGACGCAGAGATCGTAGTTGCGGGGTTTGTTATTGTCATCATTAAGTTTTGCTACCTCAGTGAGTAGAGCATGTAAGGCCTCCTTCGAATACAGGTGCAAAGCCCAAAGACCTTGCGGGCCTGGGTAATCCTGGTCTCGGTAAACAGTGATTGTGAGATGAGTTAACACCCCAAAGTTGCCGGGACTACCTGTGCATAACGTATCGGTGTTAGCATACCGATATGTACAACTATGGCTCCTTAAATGCAACAGGCGAGAGTGAAGAGGACACTCATAAAGACCAGTTTTGATTAGATGATACATTGCATAAGATACTCGCAAGAAAAGCAGAATAGAGTTGGGGGGGACTTACCACCAAGTATGGCATAGAATAGGTCGGGATCGTGGTCTTTGTCGACAATCTTGGTGTAATTCGGCGCGCTGTTGGGATCACACAACTCGAAAGAGACAACGTGGTCCCCGAATAGGCCGAAACTCCTCCCGAGCTGACCATAACCTCCAGTCTGACAATGACCACCAAGGTAGACTCCAATGCACTGTCCATGTGGCACAAATGTACCTTCATTACCCATCCATTTACTGAAATCACCCAGGCTCCAGCTGACGCTTGTGCGAACTTGCGTTGGCTCTCCGTCTTTGGGATCTATTCTTTTGATCTCACCAGAGAACGTTTTTCTCAAGTCCAGTAAGATTCCGTTCTGGTCGGTGGACGATGCGCCACTGTACTGGTGACCCCCAGTTCTGATAGCCACTGCTCTCGGCTTTCTTCCCGAGTTTGCATTACCTTTGGCGTATTGCAAGGTGGTGGCAATATCTGTCTTATTTGATGCAATGACTATCAAGCCAGGGTTCATATGATGCTCATGGTCATAGGTGCTAGTGGCATATACTGCTTTCTCGCGTTTGTATCTGTCCTGTTCAACAGGATCGGTGGCTAGTATTTGTCTGTCCAAAGAGATTCCAGGGATTTTTGTCAGCCGATCCTGTGCTTCATGACTTTCGTGGAAGGAGGCTCTGCCAGTAGCCATGACCATACCAGACAGAGTGTTATGTATGATTCAGAAAATTATAACAAAGACGGGTTAGCAAGAAGCAAGTCAAGGTTTTGGCAGCCTTTATATGCGTAAAATGGGACAAGGTAGCCTTGGATCCTTTGAAGGGGCGCATCATGCTTAGATCGATCCTCGCTTGCAAGTCAGCCCACGCTAGACGTGCCTCCGGCTATCACGAGCCAACCTTATTGATCCTTCGAAGGGGAGTAGAGCTAAACAAGGCTGTTGGATGAGTCGCGCCTTCATCGCGCTGAGGCTGACAAGATCTTGACCGTACTCCACCTTCGAGTAGGACCACAAGAGTTGCATGATGGAGTTTGCATAGGCGCCAACCGAATTGGCGGTCCAATAGGAGACTCCAATGACATCGTCGATGGGCATGATGAATAAAAGTCGAGCGCATTTGGCACCTTTTCGCTAACCTCGGACGTCAACTTACCGATCATAGCTGCCCTGGGTCGTCAGTCTCAGGTCGAGAGATTTTGCTGGAGCATGGTTGACACGGAATCCTTTAAAACCATGATAAGCACTTTCGCCGATGGCTCAATGTTGGATGTCCGCAAACAGCTGTCTGAGCAGATTGAGAGGTCAACGGCTATTGAAGCAAGATTGCTTAGCCAACCATGTCCATCGCGAAGGCAATCGCAGTTCACAGTTGAGACATACCTGAAGTGAGATTCACGCAGGCAATGAAGCTAAATTCGAGCCACTCTCGCAAACAAGGTACTCGTACAAAGCGAGATCAAGAGAAACAAATCTGACAAAACGAGGGGGAAAAGTTGCACTTGCAGCGATTGTCATCTGATTTTCACTGAACAGTGCGCGCATTGCTTTATGTGCTTGAGTCGTCAGATCACTGAGTGCGGTCATTAAAACCCCATTAGCAGCCATTTGCATCGCTCTCTGCCCTTCATCTTGCAATCTCGCCTGGTTTGCTGGCTCTGTTCGCGGGATCGTCTCCATCGAAGCATAAAAGTTGCCCACTTACGTCCACAAGACTCGGTGTTCAGGATACAGGCCTTGGCGTGTGAGACGAGTGCAATGTATTAAGCCAATGCAGCGTAGCATACATTTTAATAAAGGTTTCGCATGGCAATCTGGCGAGAGTGTGCGGTGTAGAGGAGACGTAATCGTCGGACATTCTTATTCGCAAGACACAATGTAACAATAAATGTTACAGCCCAAGCATGCTTTTGACAGACACCGAAGTTGGTCAAGATACAAAGGGTCGAAGTACTCTTACCACTGATACGAACTGGTTGTTATTGAGACTGTGCGCAGAGCTGGTTTGGAAGGAGATGAACATGACGTGCAACAGCGCCAGCCAACATTGTTGCGCTCAACAACTCACCTGTGCGGAAGAATGATAGCACTGCTGGTGATATGTAAGGATTTGCGTTGTCACATAACCTTACATTAAGAATGGTTTGGTCAAGAGAGACCCCCTTAGCAACGCACCATGACAGAGCCTCATTATTGCGTCGGTATATTGCCAACGATGTCGTAGCAATAAAGCTTGAGGGGAGAGATGTTGGTCGTTCTAGACTAGCTTGGTACATGAGATGGTAGTCAGGTGGGCATTACTATATTTGTTTTACCGTACAGTAGCAGCCAGCTCAGTTCTCGGAGCCTGCAGAAAATCGACAATGCATGGCTCATGAGGCATCGAATGACAGATTGGAGATATTTGCTGGTTGACTCAGGCGGAGCGAAATACCAAGCTTCAGGTATTTGACAGCCGTAGCATTAGCAATTCCCATCTCAGTGATGTGTATAGATTTCGCAACGGATACTCCCTCATTCATATTGCTGAAAATGTAGCAGCTTGTAGAGGACTTGGCATATGCTAGTCTTATTTCCGGCTAAAACCGTTGCTAGACCTACGCATTTTCTTGCAGACCATCAGAGCTACGCAGATTACTTGCGAAGTTGTGACAGATATTAGAGATCTTCACTACCGCGGAGAGCAGTCTCCATGTCGCTGTAAACTAGCACGCTTGCGGACCCGCGAGTCCTGTAACCAGAAGATCTTTGATACATTTCCACCCCCCCTTTCACGTTTCGAAGCTGTCCGAACTGACAATGAGCGGTAAAATCTTCCTGAAGTGTTTCGACCTTCCTCCCGCTTTCCTGCTCCCTCGCGTACATCTGGAATGTCTCCACAAGCGTGGAATAAAGTCGATATCAAACCCTCGACAAAGTCGCTTCAATAAAGGCAAAGGATTACCGCGATTAGAGGCTTCCACAGACGCTGCGTTGGCACGCAAAGCGTACACTACGCCCCTTCGCAGTGGAGCTTTGGCTATCAAGAAGGGCATGTCCGCCATGTATGACACAGAAACGGGCCGTCGTCATGCATGCACAGTCGTTCAGCTGGACCGCGTTCAGGTCGTCTCTCACAAAAGAAAAGAGAAGCATGGGTACTACGCTGTACAGGTTGGAATAGGATGGAAACACCCTAGCAATGTGACTCGACCATTGCTAGGTCACTTTGCAGAGCACGGTGTGAGCCCTAAAAGACATCTTGTAGAATTCAAAGTACGGGATGAGAACGGGCTCCCAGAAGTCGGTCAACAGATTGGACCAAATTGGTTTCAAGAGGGGCAATACGTTGATGCAAGAGCCAACTCAAGAGGTATGGGGTTCGCCGGAGGAATGAAGAGACATGGATTTAGTGGACAGCCAGCGTCCCATGGGACGTCCCTAACCCACCGAGCCATGGGTTCAGTCGGGCAATCGCAAGGCGGTGGGTCTAGGGTATTGCCAGGGAAAAAGATGCCAGGGAAGATGGGGAACGAACAAGTCACGGTACAGAATGTTAAAGTCATGCGGGTCGACCACGAAAAGGGCATTGTTGTATTGAATGGTAAGACAGTCAAACGAGGTCCTCCTGTCGTATCTAACCGATAGTCTAGGATGCGTACCTGGGCCTAAAGGATGCGTCGTAAAGCTATCAGACGCTATCAAGAAACCTTGGCCAAATGTACCATTGATGACCTCTGAGGCCCAAGCAGCGGCAGAACCGCTTAGAGATACTGTCTAAAATGGTTGTAAAGCGTCTTCATGCTTGTGATAGCGGGAACGAGTGGAACAGCTCGATAGTCGATATCGGAGGGAACTGGTTCTACTAATACCAATCTGATGCCAGCTGCAGAATGCTGGGCTACTCACCACTGTATGCGAGCACATCGCGCTTGTTCAAGATCTTGAAATCCTTTTCTTTCGAGTGTATAGTATGATGGTACTTCCACATGGTTGTTATCGTAAGGTACGATATGGAACCCCGCAAAATCTGGAGCAATTGGGAAGAGAATAGGGTACACTTCCCGTTGTGGGCCAAGTAAACTTTGCAAAGAATTTTCATTACAACCACTCTGTATAGATGCGATTTCGTGTGCCATTGCGCATTTGTTGGAACGCTTTGGAATATAGATGGTCTGAAATTCTGACAATCGAATGATTGCCGATGTCTGATGTCTGATGTCTGATGATAATGTGTGGTGCTGCATAATAAGCCACAGCCACATTTCGTATTATTTGTCCAATTTTAGCGCGCATTACTCCGTACGGGTTTCCACGCCCCCTTAGTCAAGTAATTTCTCCAGCTCTCGACTCCTCATCCATCCGTCACCCGTCCCTACAGACCGCCATTTGACCTTCGCTATCTCAGTACCACCATCAAAACTGCATTTAAAAGGACTTGCAATTGAATACTGGCCTTGCAATTGCGACGAAGGAGGTGGGGCGGCAGGCAAAAGAAAGGGCGGTAATTTGTGGGTCGGAAGGGAACATCGCGACCAGGGGATCCTGATCCAGCATCAACAATTCAAACCCACCTAAAGGTGCCATCAACCATCCATCACCACTCAATACGCATCGACTACGGACGCATTGACTTGCTGTTCCCGAGCAATTTCTCAGGCCTTTACTCCTTCATTCATTCGGCCTGCTTCACACTCCACATATCCGCACCCTACGAACTTCGGCTCGACTCCTCTGACTTTTCGCAATGTCCACGCCTAACAATGCAACAGGTTTGTTCAACATCTTCTGCATGCAAAGTAATCCGTTCTCTAATGTGTGTGAGTCTAGGCGTCTTCACCTCAGGGCCCCCGAATGTCGTCAGTCAGCCGGTCTCCGTCATCAGTCAAGAGATTTCATCAGTCGGCCCAAATCCTGTTGTTGTGACGACTTCACAACCTCCTACAACAACAGTAGAAGCTCCTTCATCTGCACCTGCAACTTCTCAGGGCGATCCAGGCACGGTCACGGAAACCCCCTCTGTAGTCGTCGTCACCACAGCTGCTACAAGCACTGATTCTAATAACGGCGCTACGAGTGTCGGCCCACAAACAGTCATTCGGACCTCGACAGCATCTGGACAAAGATCTACAGATTCACCTACTCGAACCGTCACGACATCGTCCTCTGCAAGAAGCAGTTCAGGGGCCGCGGCTTTAGCAAGCTCTACATCTAACCCTAGCCCTGGAGGTCTTTCTGCAGGTTCAAAAATTGCTGTTGCCGTAGTAGTACCGGTCGCTGCAGTTGCAATCATCGTTTTGCTTGCCATAGTCTTCTGGCGGAAACGCAAGCAACGAAAGGAAGCTGAAGACCTGCGGCGGAAGGAAGTCGAAGAATATGGATTCAACCCTAACAACGACCCTACGCTACCTGTCGTCGGCGGAGCTAGTAGCAACGGAGATGAAGGGGAGATGACACAGAATGATAGTTCAGGATATCGAGGCTGGGGGACAACGTCCACCGCTCGAAAGGGTTCGACAACGTTGTCTAGTGGCAATGGACCTATAGGCGTCGCAAGATCTACAAGTGGCAGTGAGAACGGACGCTACACCAACGGGTCACCTACTGGCGGAACAAACAAGAGCTCAGACGCTCATTCCAATGATCCACTCGTGGGCAACGGCAGGCCGACAACAGGTGATTCTGAGACCATCGGTGCGCTAGGCGCAGTGCCATCGAATGACAACCGCCAAAATAATATGAATCGCGGTCCATCAAATGCATCTTCTGCCTACTCGAACGCACACAGGTCAGACACGTCAGGCGAAGGCGGAATTCCTGGTGGCGCACCTGGCCAACAATATTACAATGATGGCCTATATTACGATGAAGGAATGCCCCAACATGGTCCTTACGGAGACGGCAGCTATGGCGGCGCTCAACCCGTCATACGAGATGTGCCAGCTCGAAGAAACACCCGAATTGAAAACCCTTCCGTTCTGCCGCCACAAGGAAGTGCAGGAATAGCGCAGAATTTCTAGTCCGTAGGCTTTCGAGCATGTTTCCCACGCCGTCATTCTTGCACAGCTAAATTCTTGCTGAGGTCCGGGGTGGAGTTTGGCCACAGAGCTACCCTTGAATTGATGATATCACCTACCCACTCTCTATGGATACTTTTCTTGCATCGGTACACTGGTCGTTCGGACTCATTGGGGGTGGACGGTGCCTATTACGACAACGCTTTGTTTCTCTATTCGTTGTTTTGGCAATAGCGTACTGATATCTCGGGTTCATACTTAGCAACTAGTATTGAAACATAGCCAGGAGGTATGCTTGGGAGATAGTCAGGTTGGGGTGTATATACTTAGAGACTTCCCTTTGCACGTACTTGTCCGTATTAAAAACGCCTCGTCCATAGAAAATAATCAACATCACAATCAATTACGATTTTCTATACATCAAGTCAGTTCAGCAGCCTGCATTCAGGAGCGTTTATTCCCCCGCTACGGTCTACTAAGCTAAAAAAACGTGGGTGCATCCACTACGGTGATTGGTAAATCTACTGTGCAACACTAGAATATACGCAACAAGATTCTATGGGAAACCCATGAAAGATGCACCACTGTCCCTTTTCATAACCTCGCTTGTAGTTTCTGGCGGAAATGGCTCGCAGGATGGAAATTTTAACGATGTCGCCACTGGAAAGACAAGCCCACTCAAGCTTGTCTCAACCTTGACACTGCTCAGCAGCGGGAACATACCGTTCCCATGGAAACTCTTGTTGCTACGAGCGTCTTCTCTTTATGAGCATTGAGGACTATGAAGAAGTAGTACCTCTGGCTCTAATTGGGCGCAATCGTGGCTTTCGCCCGCCTTGCTCGCAAATGTACCGTGGATTCCTAGCCACTACTCGGAAAACGTGTTGAAAAGCGATCATGTAAGTTATGCAGCTTCTATGTACAGCTCTTTTCGTAAAGGCTTTACACCTATCTTTGCATTTCGATCTTAACTTTATCCTTACAACTATGTCTGTGAAGGAAATTCGGCAAGCACTTGCAGAAACGCCAACTCGATATACCCGAATATGCAACAAGTTTCGTCAACTATAAGGCACTCAAGAAGGTCAATTGAACACGTTGAGCATTACTAATGGCTGTACGCAATTTATTGACCGGCATTTAGCTTATCAAACAACTGAGCGCAACTCCGCCCATTCTCCCTCGAAATGCATCTTCCTCAGCTCAGGACGTGCAAGATCCGCAAGCGACATTGCAAGCCAATCGTGCAGCTTTCTTCTTCCGCCTGGTTTGTGAAATGCAGACAGCTTTCGTAACCGGTCACTGAAGGCTTCTAGGAGCGTGAGCTAGAAAAAGTCAATGCATTCTACCTGCAGAAGGAAGCGGAGGTGGGCATCATGTCGAATGTCTGAAACCTCAATGTTCACTTTTGGCAGCTCAAGCTCCGCTTGAAGACCCTTTTAGGAAAGAAGAAGGTTATGCAAGGCAGGTCGACAACTGCATCCAAGCTTTCAGCAAGCTTCATTACCCTGGAAGAGGGTTTCCAGCAGTTCTGTAATGAACTTAACAAATTGCAGGTCTGTACACTCGTGATCATCTATTTGATAGGCCTGACTCATCTAGCAATTTGTCGAAATCAACAACACAGCATTCTCAAAGATTCTTAAGAAGGTATAGTCGCTATCTACCCCTCAAATGCTGTTGACTGACAGGTATCAGTGGGATAAAACGTCCAAAGTAAAGGTCTCAAGTAATGAGTTACTTTTCAATATTGCTGACAAGCTATCAGTCGCGATTCAAAGAGCTTTACCTGTCTCGTGCCGTCGAGGTCCAACCTTGTTTCAATCGCGACGTGATAAGTGACCTCTCAGACCAAGCAACAACTAGCATTCAAGAACTCAGCGCCTGGGCTGAGGGGGAAAACATTCGTTTCGAGCCTACTAGATCAACCGAATATACAGTGACTGGCCAGGCTAAAGGTATAGAAAACGATGACACTGACGCTCAAATCGTGCAAGCTACGACCAGTGGCAACATAGGTTCTCTGCAGGAATGGATTGCTCGTTTGCAAGCATCCCCTGATGCGAAGGAACGATTTACGAGAATATTCTTGACTGCAGTTCCTGACGCCTTAGAGACTTCACTCACTCTCCTACTAGCTAGTGGGCTAGTGGACATACAGGTCGAGGACGAGATCAATGAAAGAAATTGCTTGCATGAAGCTGCCATATCCGATAACGCGGCTGCTCTGCAGATGGGTCTCGCAAATGCAGTTGACGTTGCTAGGCCTGATGTGTACGGAAGGATACCTCTGCACTATGCTTGTAGTCTGGGTCGGACGGCAATGGTCCAAATCCTGCTTCAGTCTAATCCGGGTACTATAGACGAGCTTGATCACGACAAATTCACCCCATTGGTTCATGCTGTAGCACAAAATCATCTAGATTGCGTACAACAGCTGCTGCAGCACAGCGCTCGACTGGACCCAGAAAATGAATCTGACCATCTGCCCCTGAATTTAGCTTGCCAGTATGGGTGGATAGCTATTACCAAGCTCCTACTTGAAAACAGAGCAAGGTTGTTGCCGGACGCAGAGGGTCTATACCCACAACATCTCGTGGCAAGATCTGGCCAGAGTCCAGGAACACTACTCCTGCTGGAGGAATATGGCGCAGATCTGGATCAGCGTGATAGGCTTTACCAATGGACCCCTTTGTTCCACTCAGCTTCAGAAGGTCACGTTGATTGCATGCAAACGCTCCTGCAGCGGGGTGTGGACACATCCATTCTAGACGAGAAAGGCTACTCAGCAATGTATTACGCTGCATGGGAGGGTCACTTGGATTGCATGAGATTGCTCAGCTTCGGAGATCAGGCGATCTCGAAACAGCCCCCGCCTGGTACAGGACAAACATTGCCATCTCAGGCATTTGGAGAGATATCATCAGGACCTACGGAGATAGACGGCATCCCTGACTTGTCGCTACCTCCGCCCATTATACCGCTTCGCCGTTACGGCCACAATTTCCTAGATAACAAGACCTTTGTACAATTGACGTTCGAGTCTTCAGGATCGGAAGCAATTATGTTCTATCATAACAGCAAATACCCGGCTGCTCGGCTGACGATCTCCTCAAAATCTTCCGATGTGATTCCCCGCAATCTCATGCTTCCTATACAGGAAGATTCTCGGATCGTCACCTTTCAAATTGACGCTCTTGGCTCCTTCTCAATCGATTTCGATATCTACCCTACATTTGGCTCAAAGGTCATTGCGAAGAGTGTAGCCCTGCCAAGTCTCTTCACAGCGCAGGCGCATAGCTCAGGCCATTGTTGTCTACCGTTGTTCGATCTTCGACTGCGGGCTATTGGGCAAATCAGCTTCGGATTTGAGGTTATCAAGCCGTTCCATGGCATGCCTTTGGACATCACCAACTTTGCGACATATTGGAGAGCTACAAGTCAAGTCGACACTCATCCAACCGGACTGATAACCGGGTCCAGCCTGTCAGGCAACTATGTTCAGCTCTTTGTACAAGTCACAAGAGATCGAATCCCCGTGCTGTATCCAAGATGGTCTATCAATCATCATGGACTAGAAGTACCGGTCGGCAGACTAACATACGAACAATTTTTGCGTCTCGGCGTGCGAGGTCCTAATTACGAGCAATTACTTGCTGATATTGCTCTCAGAACAGATGAAGAGCATACCAAGATCCATCAGCTCCTCACCTCGTCTTTTGCAAGACTCAAAGACGTCTTAGCACACCTTCCGACAGCAATTCACCTTGAGATCCGAGTCCTCTTTCCAACGGCAGCTCAAGAGCGGGCGCTGGATCTTGGGCCTAGTGACAACATCAACAGCTTCGTTGACGCTATTTTGAAAGAAGTTTTTCAACATACTCGTCTCACAAAAGAGCAGAGTCCTGACTTCGTGCGATCCGTGGTGTTTTCTTCCTACAATCCGGACATCTGCACAGCGCTGAATTGGAAGCAACCAAACTGTATGCAACAATGAGAAACCCTGCGGGAGAAGATGCAGGCACGCAAAGCTAATTATGAGAGTAGATCCAGTACTATTGTGTAACGGGCTCGAAGTGATGGCTGAGCCACAGATTGGAGAGGCTGCATCACTCGGAGTGGCAGTAGCTAGCAACGGACGACAATCACTATCAGCCAAAGAAGCAGTTCGGATCGCACAGGGAAACAATTTCATGGGCCTTGTATGCAGTTCATGGTTGCTGGTGAGTGGATGCTTCTCGAAAAGAGCAGGTGACAGTGTGTGATATTGACTTGCTTTAGAAAATGGTACCCTCTCTGATAGAATCGATCAAGGTGGCAGGACTGGTACTTGTGATGGATACATCGCAAGACCGGCAGCAGAATGCAGCGGCAGCACGCAATTATCGAATGCCAGATGGGGTAGATGGGATTTTGAGGGGCAACGGGATTCTTCGATTCAACGAGACGATCGACATGTGAAGTATGGGAGTTTGCAAGTGCCCTATTGCACAATGACAATATAGTAGATAATGGATAACGTGTAAAGTCTATCGTCGCAGTATAGACGTTTTTTCGCACTTGATGGTGATATGGATGATGATACTCCGTATTAATGCTGGAGACTCATTCTCAAGAGCTAGCTAATGGGTGGGTCATCGCAAGATACACTAGCAAGATTCTAGCCAATCAGGCATCTTGCAGGCATGATACCTTCGTCGTCCATTTAAATCCTACACTACACGCCTTCCCTACTTCCTCACTCTCCTATTGTTTGCTTCCTTTACTTATTCTCTTGACCACTACTCTCCTATATACCCTCGTCATTCGCCGCATCCTCAATCTGATGCAGAAGGCTCCTCGAGTATCCGCCCTGCAGCGCCCCTCCTTTGTAACTTCACCCCACTTCCGCGCCCCTCCTAACCATTACCTCCCTCTGTCGCCGCGTGGACAGCTACCCAGAGCAGACTGAACCTTCCAAAAGTCGCCGGCACGGCATCAGCACTCGGTTCAAAACTTTCTACGGACCAGGCCCTTCAACTACGTCCATGTCATAAAGCTATCCTCATGGAGTGCACATGGTCCTGGTCCGCCCCGTTCCCACCGCGAATAGCCTGCAAGCGCAGCCCCATCAGTCCAGGCTGAACAGCCAGTCCAAGAAGTACAGATGAGCATGCCGGGTGTAAAAGAGCGGACCCCTGCGTCCGGCGGAGGAGATGTGGGAGTTGATCACGTGCCTACCCAGTTGATCCCTACTGAGGAGCAGGCAAGGGCATGGGCCAAGTCACATCGAACGGTGATAGCCAGTAGTACTAGCAGTATACTGAGCACATTATCTGCTGTACGTCTTGCACCTGGTGTGTTATATGCGGGATGCTAACACCCTAGGAAGTTTCCGCTTGACTCTATTAAAACCCGCATGCAAGCGTATGAACCACCAGAATTTGCTACTCGATATAAGTGAAGGGCTGACACGCTTCAGATACCGTTATAGAAATGTTTTGGATTGTGTCTCGCATACCTATCAGACGGAAAGATTGAAGGGCTTTTGGCGCGGTACTTCAGCTCCAACTCTCGAAACAGCGTGAATATTGGCAAACTGACGCGGTCAATACTTAGGGGCTCTTGCACCCGTATTCAGCGTCACACTCGTGCGAACTACGTCCTTCTCGATATACCAGAAAGCGAAATACAAGTATTCCGCCGCCATCGGTCGGGCGACTGGAGGTGATGAACCTCTTGTCACCGTCAATCGGCCAGGTAGTACTCCAACCCTTGCCACAATGGCGTGCTTCGGCGCTGCTGGAGGTACGGCTGGGGGTCTGATCACCGTCGTAGCTTGTAAGTGCCAATGACTGCCGCATTATGTAGTATTGACAATCTTTCAGGCCCGTTCGAGCTCACCAAGATGTCTGCTCAGATCTCCACTCTCATGGCGAACCGCAATCATTCCAGTATGGAGGATCCGGTGCTGAAGTCAAGCTATGAGCGAAAAGGTACCTTTCGTACTGCTAAGAACATCGTTGTGAAGCGCGGATGGTCGGGACTGTACTCCGGTTTTAGCTTGCACTTGCTTAGGGACACCATCGGCACGATCATCTACTTCACAACTTATGAAAGTACGAAACAGATGCTGGTCAAGTTGCAGAAGAGCGACTCACCTACATCACCATTGTCAGTTGCGCTTGCTGGAGGCTTCTGTGGTCTAATGTCGTGGGCTTGTGTACGTCTCAAGGGGTTTTCTTATTGTTTCTCATGCATTCGTTCACGCTACTATAGATAAGTCAAAATGTTGCTAATGCTAAACTCCCTAGATCTATCCCATCGATACAGCCAAGACCCACTACCAGCGCAACTGCCTTTCAACCCCAAAGGGGCAAGTGGTAAAGGTGCCAAAGGTTGAGTTCTTCAAACGGAAGATGTATTCGGGCATTGGAGTCTCTATGGCTCGCTCGTGTCTGATCAACACCATTTTCTTTTCGAGTTTCGAATTTGTGAAGAAGAGGATCAATGAACTGCCTGATCCTCCTCCAATGCTGAGGGAGAGTGTGGACGCTGTGGAGTAAGCAGCAGAGGCTTAAGGGAGACCTTACCTATTCTCATGACATGTCTTCAAACATTCCTTCGAAACTTTGATATCTAGGGGTTACGGCGTGGAGGATGTACATCATAGCACTGGCGTTGAATGAAAATGGGCTCGGGCCCTGGATCATGACCGGTATCAGATCTGGTCGTCATTGACTTGACCTTGTAGTGCATAAGTTGGCGTCTTTGAAGGCGAATAATGCGGCCTCAGAGGCAACGCAACGATACGGTCGGCACGGTAGTACACATGAAATCTCAACAACGATCAAGAGTTTCATTTGTTATTATTATTATTATCATCCTCCCTCAAGCGATCTAATTCAGCATACTTTGCGCCTTTACCAGCCTCTTTCCCCTCCCATCTCACCGATCACCATCCTTGACCTGATAATACTCCCCCACCGCTCCCTCCAACAACCACGCCTTCTCAATCTTCGTCACATCCCTAATAAAAGTCTTCTCCCCCGTCTCCAAGACCTCATGAAAAACAACCCAATCCGCCTTCCGATTGAACATCAGCGAGCTCGGATGCGCATGCAGCGTCACCGCCCCATTAACAGTCCTAAAAGTCCCATCGGGCTGCATTCTCGCCGCATGCGCAAAATACCCCATCGTCAAACACTTGCGTATCAGCACCGCTCGATCCTCACCACCCACTCTCTTCGCGCCCGCCAACGATTCCTCGACTGGCACACCCAACCGCTGTAGATACCGCCTCAACTGATTTCTCACACTGACTGCCCTCGTCATACTCTTGAAATTCAAATGATTGTCCCGACACCACCGCGCGTCCTTCCTACCTTTCGTGATGAATGCCTCGTACACATTCAACAACGTCAAGTGATCGCCCTCCTCAACCGCGAATTTCCGGCGTGAACTCTCTTGCCCCTTTTTGCCGTCACTCCCCTCGTACCATACAGATCCTTGCAAGCTCGTCATCGCGGCTATTGATAGTACTTCGCTTAGGCACCCCATCTTCGGCGCTTCCAGCAGCACTTTCGCCATCATGGGCTCCACAGCCAGTTCCGCCATACGAACGCCAGTTGGACGAGTCAGCTTCGCGTACTCGTCGAGCGCGCCCAACGAATACAGCAGCTCAAGTGCACGGGTTACAAGCTCCGCGGGTGGCGGGGTCAGGAAGTCGAAGCGGAGGATGTTGTCAATCCCCAGCGCTTTCAACTGCAGTATCACAGGCGCGAGATTCGAGCGCTGGATCTCTGGCACCGTCGCCTCGGACAAACTATCGTACATAGCTTCCGTATACAAGCGGTAGCATTTCCCCGGCTTGGTCCTGCCGGCACGTCCAGCGCGCTGGGTAGCGCTAGCTTTCGAAACGGGAGTCGGTGTGAGCGTTTCGATCCCTGTGAGGGGGTTGTAGGCGCGGAGTTTGACGTAGCCGCAGTCGAGGACGTAGACGATGCCGGGGATTGTGACGGAGGCTTCGGCGATGTTGGTGGAGAGGATGGCTTTGCGGGTGTTTTCCGGGGCGGTGTCGAAGACGGAGAGTTGTTGTTCGCTTGTTAGGCCGGCGTAGAGGGGGAGGGGGAGAATGGAGGGGGCGGTTGGTGGGAGGGTGAGAGAGCGGTCGGCGATCTTTTGGAGGGCTGTGTCGATTTCTTCGCGGCCGGTTAGGAAGATTAGGATGTCGCCTTCGGGCTCGTTGGAGTGGATGGAGAAGACGGTGGAGATGGCGCGTTCGAGGTAGTCTTCTGTGGGGTCTCGAAGGTAGTGGATATCGACGGGGTACATGCGGCCTTCCAGGCTGATTATTCTGCCAATTTCTTGCTCTGCGTTTTCGTCGTTGATCGTGGATGTTTTGGTGGAGAAGAAATTCAGGATGTCTTCGGCTTGTAACGTAGCGCTGCTGACGATGATACGCAAATCTGGTCGTTTTCTTCGAATTTTCTTCAGTACACCAAGGAGGATATCAGAACTAAGGGATCGCTCATGCGCTTCATCTACCATGATAATAGAGTATTTGGACAGGAGAGGGTCCGCCAATGCCTCTCGTAACAATAAGCCATCAGTTAAGAACTTGATGCGAGTTTTTGCACTTGTCAGATCTTCGAATCTGATCGAGTAGCCGACTTCTTCACCTAGCTTGCATCCTATTTCCTCTGCTACCCTGGCAGCGACTGTTGTGGCAGCCACTCGGCGAGGCTAGGATGTCATGAGCTTTGCAATGAAATTGATGTGGCAACAACCTTAACTTACATACTTGGGTGACGCCTATCGCTTTGCCATCATTGCACCATCGTGTTTGCTCAAGAAATTGTGGGATCTGAGTAGTCTTTCCACTTCCCGTCTGCCCAACAACAACAGTGACAGGAATTGTGTCTATCAAGTACAGCAAGCTTTCTCGATGACGAGCTATTGGGAGGAGAGACGATGGTTTGTGTAATGCAGGAATGAAAGACGCAGAAAGATCAAACTCCGCCATGCTACAAAGCTTAGTGACCTACATTCATAGCATACAACCTGCACAGGTTTACAGCGGACGAGAGTTAGTGTTCATCTCACTCCCAGCGTCGTAGTTCCCGAAAGATATTACGTGGTCGTTGACGGCGACTTCAACTTTGGAGAAACCCTTTCCAAGACCACCGCCACACCCGCGCCACACAGCACCGTCATATCCATTACGGAGAAGAAGAAAACAACTTCTTCTGCATCATATGTTTAACAGCGCAATTGTCCTAACAGAGCAGGACTATTACATTTCGTGAGTTGTATTCTCTTGGAAAGGCGCTCATATCGATCAACATGGCCGACTCAGAGAAACCTGTACGTAAAGTCCCCAGACTCTCAAAGTATGGCAGCCTATTGACGGTCTTACAGAAGTCAGAACCTCGTCCGGAATCACCTACAACAGCCAAAGCCTTAGACTTCGATGATGATGCTGCTTCGACACCTTCTTCGCCCAACAACAAGCCCGCCCAATCGGATTCTGCTCCGAAAGCAGGCTTCGGTGAAGATGTTGCTCCTCCAAAACCTCCACGTCCGCTAGCCCCAGAGCAGCAAGCAGAGAACACTCTGAAGGAGGCTTTTCCCGCGATCGATGCCTCTGTAGTCAGAGCAGTGCTTCGTGCTAGCGGTGGAAAAGTCGAACCCGCTTTCAACGCGCTCCTGGGAATGTCCGACCCCGATGCTGCTGAACCTGAACCCGCCCCTCCTCAGCAGCCTCCAAGACGACAGCCGCAGCCTACGACTACAGAGGAGGATCAACTTGCGGCTGATGAGAGGTATGCACGACAGTTGGCGGAACATTACAATGGGGTCGATACGTACGGGGCCGCTCCTAGACAGCCAGCTCGAGGACAGCCTCGGCCACAGCAACGGCCAATGCCAAGTCAGTATGATGATGAGGACAAGGAACATAGCTTCTTCGATGGTATGCCCACTGAGATCACTATGGAAGAAGCAAGCTAAGATTTTGCAGATGATCTGCCCGTCATCCGCGATAACATAAAGAAAGGATTCCTCGAAACTCAGAGCAATTTCAATAAGTGGGTTACGACGTTGAAGAAGAAGATCGATGGCGAAGAAGAGGACGAGTTCCAATCAACACCACCCGTTCCAGCGCAGGGCTACACTCAGCAGGGTACATACGGTGGCCGGCGTAGTAGCGAATATGGCAGAAGAAGCACAGATCGCGAACGGTACGATGCCGATCCACAAGTCATTGATGATAATTTTGCAAATCTGCAACTGCATGACAATGAAGGTATGTGGGACCTGGCATGGCATTGACTGAACATACCCTGACTGCAACCAGCACACCCCGAGCGACGGTCTAGCAGACCACAAGCGAATCCCGACCTCTTCAAACCCACACCTCGCCCTTCTTCCAATGCAGGACGCAGAGTATCCTTCCAAGACGGCCCGCCAGAAGAAATAGATATCCACTACCCCAAGTCGCCCTCTCCACTCAATCGACCCAACTCGGGCGCAAGTGGGAAGAACAGCAAGTGGCAACCTCTCGCAGCTGCCGATCCCAGTCCAGTCGCAGAAAACGATCCGTTCAGCTTAGGCGACAGCGATGACGAGGAGTCCAAGAAGAAAGACATCAAGTCAGAGGATACCGAAAGACTGAAGCAAGCCGCTGCCGAAGCTATGTCGGATAAGATCGGTGGCGGTGAGGATGGTAAGAAGCTTGAGCCACACGAGCGGAGTGGGAGCCTCGGGCAGAGAGACAAAGCCACAGAGGATATTGTGAAGAAGTCATGATCAGGGCCCGCTCGTTCTGTTCTTGTGATGTGAGGGTGGCATCTTCAATGCATTTCCAGCGGTCTGGCATCCATAGCTCAGCTCTTTAGGATATATCCATTCCTTAAGTGCCTAACCCTCATCTTTCATAGTCAATGCCATCGTAACGTCATCATCGCGTTCTCATCGTTCATCATGCCTCATTGCCCCATAAGCTATTGCACCTTCGCGCCCTCCTTGCGAAGTTCTTCAATCACAGTCTGTCCATAAACATCAGCTTCACACACACAGCCATTGACACTGAACATCCAACTCACAGCCAAAGCCTCCGGATTTACATTATTCTCAATCAACGACACACAAATCGGTAGCGTTTGGCGATCCAATCCAGTATTCTACATATCCATACATCAGCCTCACTCGCGCTCAGCGGGAAAGCAGAGGGGGGGAACAATATCCGTACCAAGAGCTGTGATATCTCAAGCAGGATGTCGATGACTTCTCGAGCGGCCTTCTTCTTTTCTTCGTATTTGACTTCCATGATTGGGTGCTGTTGATTAACCAGAGTGAGTCGCGGGCGCAGACGCGAGTTGTTGCGGGTCGAGGGTGCCAAGATTTGTGCAGAGTTATGCAAACTCTATCTGACTGTCTTGAAATATTTTCTGTTGTTAGGGGTTGCAAACTATGTATACAGAGGTATTTTGAATCAGTTACAGCCTTGCATACCTGCGCTGCCCTTCTCACAAGGGCTACTTATGCCTTCCTGGCTGATGAGGCAAAATTCCATCATCATTGCGAGCTTTCTATCTTCGCTTGCGGTTCACTATTCGAAATGGTCTTCACCTCTCTTCTGGAATACAGTCAAGCTCAAAGTTGATATCGTTTGCAAGCGTGACTGACGTTTGAGAGGAAGGTTCAAGTACCAGGACCCTGGGGTATTATGAAGATAGGAATGGCTTTGCGTGCCTCGAACGACATAGCCAGGCGCAACAACCGGGCAAGTTGCTCGCCTCTTCAGATGACCAAGACGAAGCGAGTCTTGTTATTATGACAAGTGATCATATCTTCTATGGCACAGCTACTGAAACCCGTCTAAATCTATTCTCGATCTAAGTTTCCAGGACCTATCGGAAGCGTTTCCCCGTTGTTGTCACCAAGTAAAACCCCCTGGTAGGCCTAAAGTCTCTCATACCATACTCCATTGCAGATATCAATCTCCTTTCTTGGTAGCATAGCCTAGCTCTCTATCAACAACATTCGTCAGTTCAAGTCCTTTCGCTCTCCTCTCAAGATTCATCTCCAGTATTTCAAGCGCTCGATGTCCATAGTCTTGCGATATGACGCTCATGTGCGGTGTGATGATGCAGTTCGGTGCATCCCAAAGAGGATCATCTTTTGGCAGTGGCTCTGGAGTGGTCACATCCAGAGCAGCGCCGCGCAAACCTCGGCGATCTTGACCTCCCGCAGCAAGAGCAGCGTCTTCCTCGAACAGTTTCAAAAATTTGACGAGATCTTCCTGAACGAGTATTTCGCCTCTCGAAACATTGATTAGGAATGCGTTCTTCTTGCCGAGAATCTCAAACTCCGCCTTGCCCAGCATGTGCTTTGTTGCTTTGCTCAATGGCACACTGACTACCACTTGATCGAGATCCTGACTCAGGAAGTGATGCAGAGAGCTTTTGTCCTGCCCACTGTACCATGCACTAGGGACCTCACCCTGCGGGTCTCCAGTACCAGGGACAATATACCCTCGATCCCGTCTGCTCTCAGGAGTCAAGCGAGGAGAAGCAGTAAACACGACCACATCCATACCCATGGCTTTCGCGAGTCTGCCAACTTGACGCCCGATGGCGCCATACCCCAGGATCCCCATACGTTTGCCAACATTGTCCGAAACCGATTGAAAGAGAGCTTTTCCTCCGCTGGCGTCGTCCCAAGCGTGATTCTTCTGCCAATCATGCAAAGTATTGTATTTCCGTGAGGCGACGAGGGAAGTCATGATGACCCACTCAGCTATGGGCGGCCCGCCAACACCGGATGCCGTGGTGATGGGGACCTTGGAGTCCTTGTACATCGGCAGATCCCATATGTGGTTGACCCCGGCGCTGACTATGTGGATGAATTCTATAGCTGTTGTATAAGAAAATGATTACATTGGAGAGACACATTATATCACTATCTTTGTGTTGACATACCTAGAGACGGAGCCAAGGACGGATGTGGTGGAAGCTCGGAAAGCGTACATAGAAATGTCACATCTTTCCATGCCTCTGCAAATTTGCATTCAGTAGCATATCTCAGACGTAGTCGGTGGATCCCAAGTACCTTCTGGAAAGCCTTGCCCCTTGCTCCAGTTCTCACCAAGGCGTGAGGATTTGTACGAAATCTTTAATTGCGGAAACCGATGGCGGATGCGGCCGATCACTTCTTCTGGTTCCGGGAAAGGGATGACGCAAAGTAAATGGCCTGTTAGCTGTGGCTGAGACATGATGGGAGACTTTACGGATAGATGTCGCAAAGCTTCCTAATCTAATGTGAGCGTAAACGCTGGGTATATGCAATAAGTGTCGGCGTGCAATTGGTTACTCGGCATCCTGCGGGGCTTCAGGCAATTTAAGTGGGCCGATTTTCCGAATTGCATCAGGCATAAGGTAGGTGAATGTGGAAAAGAGAAGAATCTTTCTATAAACACTTGATGCTTCACTGTGATGAGAGTGTTAATTGATGACGTCGGGCTTGTGTGACTTACACTAGCGATGAGAACCGATACTGCTACTAAGTAGTACAAAAGACGCTCTAATATCGCAGATTCAATTCGAAACACGTCGAGCACCATGAGAAGCCGGTGTAGATATAGCAAATACTCTAGTGGAGGTAGAAATTCATCCTGTGCTCTGGCCGTGACGTGGTTTTGATTGCGAGTACTGCAAGACTTTGCAATAGGTAGAATAACTTCTTAGACCAAAACATGGAGTATGCAGCCTAAGGAAGGAGTCCTTGATATTGAAAACTATATACTCATCTAGCAGCAAATTTCCCATGGCGGTGGCCTCAAGTTTCTGCCAAAGATTCTAATCCTCCTGCTCAGGCTATGACTTGCTCAACTCTTGTAGCAGATGAACAACTGCACATCTTCTCCTGTCGTATACTTTGTGTTAATGCGGAAAATGAAATCGTTGCTCGGAAGCCCGTTCTCTCGTGTTAAACACGTTTAGACATTGTCGACTTCATTAAAAGTAGGTAAGCGTATATCAAATCATTACCTGACCTGCAGGACGAAGCGAACTCGGTTCAAGAAAGGTCAGGTGCCGGAGGCCGAACTCAAGGTCATCTGGAGAGCTGGTACCCCATCTGCAGTCGAGGGTCGATTTGTGGCGGTGCTGGTTGGTGGAACATCGATGTTAATCTCCTGCCGACGCCGGTCTCCAGTTCAGTACCGTCTCTGGCAATCTTCACCTCCCTGTTCGCATTCCAAGGGTTACGCAGGCCCCTTGTACGGAAAAAGGGTAGCCGGTTCGTAGAAACCCACTCAATCTTGAAAGGTTTGCCGAATGCGTGCGAGTCGCCTTTGAGGGCTGTATCATCATACTCTTCGGGCGCATCTGCTTTGGTACCCTGATCAACAGGATAGTCAACCAGTACCTCTTCTTCTTCATCCGCATCCGCCTCCCAGAAGATTGTCCCCCTAGCCGAGTCGTCAATGATGCGCCCTTTGGGCGCATGTTCAGTAGCCGAAGTTGGAATTGATTTAGGAACGTCCGGGTCGTCAATGACCGCTTCTGCTCTGGGAGCCCAGTCGAGGTCGGCAGACGCCTCTTCGCTGATGTTAGAGGTCATTTCAGCGTAGCCAAAATATTCCCCTGATTTATTCGCAGAAAAGATCAGGTAGACTTTGTCTGCAGACTAGGAGCTTGTTAGCATTAAGGCCTATCGCACGAGGTCACAACTCACTGCATAAGCATTGTTCAGAGCTTCCTCATTGTGTGCTTGCGTCGCCCAAATTTTATTGCGTACACTTAACTGCATGTCCTCCAAAGTTAAGCTCTTCATGATGAAATATCTGTCAGGCACATGTTCCATTTGATGGTCTCTTCGTGCAGAAGCTCCAGCTTCCCCTGTCATGCTTGGAGGTTTGGGACGCGCTTGCTCAGCAAATGCGGAGGAAGACTCTGTGATTCTGCTGTCTTGTAATAGAGCCGATGGAGCAGCTGGGGCGCCTGGAACGATTGGTGGCCCTGTCGGGGAACTGGAAGCTGGGCCCCTTCTCAATCGACATACCAGACGAACACCTTGGAATCTGGAATCATGAAATCTGTTCATAGCTGCGACGCACGCAGCCTCGGATCGATAGTTGACAAAGGCACAGTTGCTCTTGGATATCAGGAAAACACTTTCGATGTCTTTAGTTGCTTCTTTCGAAAAATGGTCCTTAAGGTCCCTGACTGCTGCGCCGGTAGGCAGATTCCCAACCCACAATGCGTGACCGGACTGCTTTGGTTTGCGTGGCGGACCTCGTGGCGTAGACGGTATGCTGCCAGAGCTAGAGTTCGAGCTGTTTCTGCTTGGTCCTTCTATTGTGGGTTAGCGTGGTATAGAAACGTAGCTGTCAAAGTCATTACCTGGTCCACCTGGGCGTAGGTACTGGCCTGGCTGATTAGGCCCAGTTGGAACGCCGCTGTGATACGATCTATCGGCCGAATGCGGGCCAGTACCCTGGTTGTACATAGTAGCAGCATTCACATGTCCCATGTTCCCCATCTGGCCGGTGTAATACTGATATTGTGATTGTGGATTATGCATGTATGGAGGGTTAGGGAACGAGGACTGGACGGGGCTCGGACCGGCAGAATAAGGTCGTTGGCCTGATTGCATCTGTCCGTACATCGAGGCTGCGTCTTGGTAGGATGGAGAGTACTGCGCCGGATGCATTGGGTAATTGCCCAGATTGAAATGGGATTGACCTTGCATATGTTGAGCACCCATCTGCGACACCCCTCCCAGCGCAGCAGAAAAACGTTGTGCGTCTTGATAGCTCATTTGAGAGGGTCCACGAGGATACCCAGGCAGAGCTGCCGTCATGTTGGACATATTGAAGTTGCTTTGAACAGTATCGCGGCCTCCTGCGTATTGCATGCTGTCGGGTCTTTGAAAGTGCTGACTGTTGGATATTTGTTCTTGAGGAGTTGCACCTTGGACTCGTAGATCGTACATACTGTCCTTCACACGATTCACTGTTCGAAAGTCAGTAGGTGTTTCCACCCGTGAGACTTGGTGGAGATCCCACGTTCGTTGCGGGGATGTATATAGAAGACTTACGACCAGCTGAGCTATCTTCGTAGTTTCCAAAAGCGGATGCACGGTTCAGTCCTTCTGGAGATCCGCTCAAGGGTGGTCTCGAAGCGTCTGCATTTTCATCCCCCATCGCTCGATCTTCGACAATCACTGGCAACACCGTCCACTGCGGAACCCAAACGAGGCGCATGTCAGTCTACGCTTTCTCCTCATGGCATATACTTCGGGATAAGTAAAGGAAGTCGTGATACCTTTTCTCAGTCCTCTCTTTTCTCTATTTAACTTTGCTCCTGTAGCTATACTACTTGAAGTGGCAATGATCGGGAAGGTCTGTGTCCGAAAGGGAAGCTGAGGAGCTCCTAGATCGTGTTTCAAAAAGATTGACAGATGGCCTTCCCTAATACGGGAGACAGCTCAGAACGACTGTTACCGAAAGAAATCACAAAGTGTGGCAACAGCTGCCCTAAAAGAATGGCAGTTAGAGATATTGGTTGTCAGGATAAGAAACAAAAAGTATGCGAAGCGAAGGAGAAAGGCCTTGTACAGCAACAGTAAGTTTATTAATAGGAAACGAATAGAGAATAAGGTAGCCTGACAGCAAACGGGGATCAACAACATCACCCCGTATTCCATAACCTTTGGCAATGATCGACATTGAAGCATATGGAAGTGGTATCTGAAGGTTCCAGTGAAGGAGGTATTCCAAGAAGCTTGGGCTAAAAAGGAATTTTGGGCTAAGCCATACCTTTGCTTAAGTACAGTGTGGCGAGAAGGCTCTTTGGCCAGATGATTGGACAATGGGGCGGGATCCCTGAAGCCTTGTCCGCAGGAATCCAGGTCCGCAGAGTTGGGGCGGATCGCCGAATGTTGGCTAGAAACGGAACCTGCAGCAATATTTGGTGGTCCAGACAAAAGTTGGTTGAAGGACTTGCTTGCAAGGGAGTCACGCAGTCTGAAGAGAGAGGGGCTGGCGCCCGGCTCATATCGCTCCGAACAGGAGGCATGATTCAACATGTCAATATGGCAGTGGTGACGACTCTGCACTCGAGACCATACATGTTAGATCTAGACTTGTGGCTGAGGCATCGGCTAATAGCCGTCATAGAAGCCCTGCATTCATCCCTACCATCCCGTGCTTACTTGCTTCGGTCTAGCGACCGGGACCCTGATCTGTCAGTGTTCCTTGTGAAGCTCTCGGCCTTCTCATTGCTTGTTACATTTGATTGCAATTAGGCGGAGACATGGCAAAACCAAAGCTAGTAGTTATGTGTATTGACCGTTTCACTGTTGCAGACTCCCGTCAATTTGCGTCTGGTCTGAGCAAAACTTGGATTACAAGGACACTGTAATTACTTACGGCACAACTCACAGGAAACCTGAAAGTGTGGTCCTGATGAACTCTGTCGGCTTTATGAAAGTTTTCTGTAGCTGGGGTTGTGACGCATATCGCGATCGCTATTCGGAGTTTGCTGCTAGTATTAAGTCATTCGGAGAGCGCCGCAGATGATGAAACTGTAGACTGCAGGCAATCGTTGTAGTATGTGTATTGCTCCTACTAGGAAGAGCAAGTCCTACTCCAGGCTAGCATGTTTGAACGACTGAGTTTCTGCGTCTTTTTCAGATTTAGATACGCACTGTTCTCACCCTTTGAGCTCAAATCCAGCTTCAGCTTCAGATTCATGATAGAGATCATTTCTCTACAATGCTGCAGTTTGAGGCTTGATGCCGCCACAATGCCCGGGAAGCCGTGCGAAGCGAGCGCCGGCGAAAAGACGGTTCCATGCAGCCGGCGCCTTTAGCTCCACGCTGCGCACGCTCCCCTGCATCTACACTGCCACACTGCCACACTGGGACTTCAAACCTACCGAGGTGGACCCTTTATTGTTCTATATCACCCGTCTAGAACACTGACTGTATCGGCCCCAACGTCAACGTCATTGTCAAGTACATGAAAATTCAATTAGTAGAATCTACCTAGTCGAGCGAAAGTGACTACAGAGTCATTCAGTGTCACATACCTTGATTGAACTGTAGACTATCCGTATCAGATTTCTATTTCTAAAATTGGTGCAGATTCGTTTATGATCTACTGCAAGCCATGGTGGCACACATACGAGTGTGTGTCCTGAATGGCCACGCGACTCTAGTACTAAAGTAGTAAGTAGTAGGGCAAGATCCTAGAAAATGTTCAACGTCTGCGATCGGGAATCTGTCCCGCCCGGTAGCTATGCCTTATTTGGAGCTTCTAGCCCCTTGGATCGTCATGTTTCTGCACCATTACGGCTGGGGCTGAACTAGGCGCGCCATATCTGCCATGATCGACTTTGGAATACGTCAATTAGGAACAGCTCAACGGACGTATTGCTATTTTGAGTCACAAATATCATCCAAAGTGTGAAGTTGAGCGACGAAGTCGAAAATCTGGCAGCAACAAAGAGAACAAGTGTGCCTTCAACGCGACTTCCCGTCGCGAACAGTCCACTTGTGCTTTAGCGAAGCAAAGAAAGCAGCTATTGGACGCCGAAACAAGCCGATGAAACCTCTATCCATTCTTGCAGATTTCGAGATGCCTGATTGCTGATCAAAAACCTTCTCAGCTCGTGCAAAAGATCCATGGGAAGATAAGAGGGAGGGAACACCTTGAGAGCATAGTGAATAAAGTGAGCTTCGACGAGTGAGGAAAGCCAGTGGGCACAAGCACTAACCTGCGGAAAGGTTATGGCTGGGGCTATCGTTCTACAAGCATTGACTGTTTCCGATTGACAAAAAAAGTAACAAAGCCTCTGTGTCAGAAAGATTATCGTCAAGGACCACCAATACATATCCTATTGACAGACTCATACCAATCTTGCCGCCTGACCTACGCTCCCAGTCTCAAACAACTCTATTAGCCCTGCGCCTAAGCATTCTGCCAGAACCCAATTGAAAGAAAGTCCGCTGAATTGCTTCCACTTGCGTGTCCGGGCAGGCAGAACACCTGCAAATTCACCTCTGTACTTTTTCGCTTTCGCTGCAGGGCCATCTGCTGAGATTCCCCCCTCCCATCGTTCTTTCAGCAGATATAGAGGGACTTCTCGGAAGCTGGACTTTTCAATTAAAGATATAAAATGTGATCGAGCAGCAGTCACCATCTTCAGGTACGGGCCCATCCCTGGCAAGGTGAGCTGCAGTTCTAGATCGCCCCGGCTGGAGCCCCCCACTGAAGTCTGCTGTGTGCGGAGGCCATTCCTACCGCCGGCATTTTGTATTGCGTCGTCTCCACCAACTGCAGCTACTGATCCAGATGGTGCTCGAGAAAGGTTTGGGATACACACGGGAGTGCCATCTGAAGCCGAACCTGAGCGGGCCGAGACATTCTTAGAACCATTGATCCCGGATTTCGCAGTCAGAAAACCTGCCTGCATAATTGCAGAGATTTCTTCTGCTGTATATGGAGCACAGTTCAGGCTCGAGGCTTTCGGGTTTTCACGTAGATCTCTTAAGAACCTTTCGCCTAGGTCTGGTTGTACTCCATGACTGTTCCGAACCAGTCTTTCTATGTCAGCTGCTAACGAGACGCCCTCTCCAATACATGATCCTCCCATATTTCGCCCAGGAATGATTATTTTTCTCATGGTCCCAGCTCTTATCAGCTCCGATATCTCGCGCTCTGTGGTTGTTGGGGAGGGTGTCACGCCATGGAGATGGCAAACGCTGACTATCGGAGGGAGCGACCTCTGGAAGTTGAGGATTTTGGAGATTTTAGAGCTATCGAAACCACCTGCTTCTGGTAGGCTGTCAAACCTCTGTGTGCAAGCGTGTTGAACAAGCAGTGCCACATCTCGGAAATTCAAATCTGTTGCAAGACATTTCGCAAGCCCAAGATCTTCCAGATGGTCATCAATGACATCCTCCTCCTCTTCATTTAACCGGCCATGCTGCGCTAACCTTGGCCTCTGTCCCGACTTGTGACGCGACCGACTTGTAGACGCTGAGGATGACGAACACTTCAAGGGCGGGATACGACCTTGAGGCCTTTTACTTATGCGAGAGGAGTAGGCTGCTGTGAAGTTCAAGGGCATAGCCAACGGTTCGTTTTTGAATCGCGAGGATTAGTACGGGGTCGCTTCATAACTGCCGTGCTCACATCACAACCTGTGAATCATTAAGACATCGTGTGATTATCATCGAAACACCGCGAGGCCATGAAAACGCTAAAAGTCCCTCACGCCAAGCCAGCCTCGGCTTAGATTTATTAGGTTCGCAAGAAGTTGCTTAAGCCCCACTGCCAGGGTTATTTACCTAGCAACACCATCATCATTCTTATTAACAAACTTGACCGCAGTCGTCAACATGTCCCTTCTAACATGCTAACGAGTGAGGGTTTGAAGGCGATCTCTGCACAACATCAATGGCTGCTGTAGCTCCGCAAGCAAATGGGCCTACTCTGGCAGCTCCACGTCAAGAACATCAGTTGCCACTGAAATCATACGCTGCTGCCGCAGCAGAGGATACCCAAACACAGACTTCACGTCTCGAACCAAACAATGAGATATACACCGGCCAGGGTCAAGATGTGACAGTTTCCAGCCCACAGCGCAAGTCGCCCGCAAGGTCCAAGCCTGTGGAAATGAATGGCTCCGCGTCAGACGCAATTGACTCAAAGGTGGTCGTGGAGAGATTCGTGGATAAAGAGGGAGAGCATCTCGTGAGCTTAGGGTCTGGCCAAGAGACGGAAGCAAAGAAACCTCTTGCAGCAAGGCGACGGAACAGTGAGCTACTCAGTGGACGTAGGGCCGGAGCGCGCTGGGACAGGAGCCAGTAAGCCGACACCAAACGCGTCTAGTAAATAGATGTCGTACTAATGATTCTTAAGCATTCGATTCGCACCCCTATCAGTTCCCCTCAAGCGCCGGCTCCAGACCCTACTCGTCCTCGCTCACACCTTGAGCATTGCAGGCCTCCTGTCTGTGTTCTTCTTTTTGTGCTCGATACCTCTCTTCTGGCCCATCCTGCTTCCATATGTCATCTTTGTGCTCTTCTCCAATGCCGGAGAATCCGGTACACTCAAGCACCGCTCCAACTTCCTCCGCTCTTTACCAGTATGGTCACTCTTTGCTTCCTACTTTCCAGCCAGGCTCCATCGCTCAGAACCTCTACCTGCGACTCGAAAATACATTTTTGGCTATCATCCACATGGAATAATCTCGCATGGAGCATTTGCCGCCTTTGCTACGGAAGCACTGGGCTTTTCGCAACTCTTTCCAGGCATTACGAATACGCTTCTAACGTTGGATTCAAATTTTCGTGTACCGTTATACCGCGACTATGCCCTGAGGCTGGGTTTAGCATCGGTGTCGAGGGAGTCATGCGAGAACCTTCTCTCCAAAGGAGGCCATAACGGAGAAGGTAGGGTCTCTCTAAGAAGGCACGATACTATTGGACGCTAACGCCGTGTTCCTAGGAATGGGTCGTGCTATCACCATCGTTGTGGGTGGTGCTCGCGAGTCCTTAGATGCTCAGCCTCGATCTCTTCGATTGGTTTTGAAAAGACGCAAGGGATTCGTCAAGCTAGCCATCCGGACGGGGGCTGATCTCGTCCCTACGCTGGCCTTTGGGGAGAATGATCTTTACGACCAGGTTGACCCAGATCAGCACCCGTTCATAAACAAAGCTCAGCTCGTTGTGAAAAAGATATTCGGGTTCACAGTGCCACTGTTCCACGCTCGAGGAGTGTTCAATTATGATTACGGAATGATGCCCTATCGCCGACCCATTAACGTTGTTGTGGGCAAACCTATCAAGGTAAGATTCGAGAGTGAGCCGAAGAATGCGTACGTCGATGAGATCCATGATCAATACATTCAAGAGCTTAAACGCATATGGGGGGCTTGGAAAGACGAATTTGCGCGGGATCGCAAAAGTGAGTTAGAAATTGTTGAGTAGCTGAGTATATACGAAGATTGTAAACTATCGTCTACCTGTTGTTGTTTTCGGTATGCATCTTACCCGTGAAACTCTTTCCCTTCCATCTTGTGCATACCAACAAATTTCGAGTAGCGAACCTCGTTTGCCACCTCCAGAGACGAAGCTTATTGTGAACGGATCAGAGTAGAGGTTTGCGTAGCCCGTGATGATGCTGGGCCACCATGATTGGTCCTCTGGAATAGGGGGGCGGTTAGAGCTGCAATGGCGTCTTTGAAAGGAGTGCAAGCTTCGCCATCCCCCGCAGAAACCGCCTCTCCAAGCTCCTGCCAATGGTAAGCCTCGGCGGCTACACTGCTGGGCTAACGAGGCTAGGCATACTTGGTGCTTCAGGACGCTGTACAGTCTGATTGTCCCACTAAATGACGCTTAACGTTGATTATGATGATTTGACGAATGAAATGATAGCACACATGTGACCTGAATACTTCGACTGCCTTTCCTAAGCGCTTCTCGTCCATCTATCACGTTCTTCTCCAGCATTGGGCTCGAGACGAATTGATAGAAGCTATTCTTAGACCATCATTATACTAGGGTGACCGCATCTGCGACCTCAGTTCTTAAGAGACAGGCCATGGCCTCATCCGGGAGTCGTCATGGGAAGCCAGATGAAGAGATGTTTTTCGAACGCCCAAGTCACGCAGACTCGCCCACAGTCGAGCCCTTGCGAATACACAAGGGAGAATCGAAGTCCCCCGAGTCCGACATTCGCCCTGGCGCGTTCCCATTGCCTCCAGGCGCATCAAGCTCTCCTGCTCCTTTACCATACCCAGATGACCGAGCCCGCCAGACACGGCCAACGCAAGGCCGCACCACAAGCGCTGGTCGAGACACAACCTCTCCTCCACCCCATGCCTCAAGACCACGCACAGACTCTTCTGACCCGTCAAGAGCGGGCATACCTGAATATCCACCAGCATCACTGAGACCACATGATGGCCGCGGGGGTGGGCAAAGATTAGCAGAGAGAAGAGGAAATGCGCCAAAACCTCTGCCGGACTCCCCAGGGCCAGAGGCTCCAGACAAGGAAGGTTTATTCCAGAGGATACCTCGTAGAGATGGCGCAAATCCAAAAGACACTGACCTGAACCCTTATCCTGACTACCATCAGCAGTATTGGCCTCCTCCCGCGTCTGCCGACGCTGGCTCGACACAGGGAAACAGCAACCTCAATTTGCCAGATCCTGCTGGGGTTAACAGACTGAGCTCTACAGCGTCTACGTCAACAACAAAGGCGCAACGCGGCTCTCCTCCACCGCCCGAAACGCCAGTCATTCCACCGGGTGAAATGCCAGGCGGTGGGATAGAGGCTAGATATGCGGCCGCAGGCATAGCTGGGACTTCGACGCTGAACAGCTTGCAAGCCCAGAACGCTGCCGCTCAGCAAAGAGTCAATAATTATCCGAGGCCAGGTAACTTGGACCAGAGGCCAGAGCCCGCTCGAAGGTGGACGCCAACCGAACAGCCAGGAAGTCAGCCTCATGGACCTCCGACGGTGTATCAAGGCCCAGGCCAAGCAATGAACTCACCACCTATACATTCACCCACGCCTCAAGGTCGCGTTGGTTCGCCTCCACACTCACAGCCAAATGGTGGGCGCATTGGTCCAGATAGTGTAGCTTTGGAGCAGGATATGCAGAGGATACACATTTCAGCTTCTCCACCTCCAGCCTACTCGCCATCGAATTCACACGCAACCACAGCACAAGGCTATCCCAATGAGAAGCAAAGCCAGCCAAGTTCAACAGCCGCTACAGCCGGAGTAGGGGCAGGCGCTGTAATTGGTACAGCAGCAGCTGCAGTCGCAACACCACAATCTGCTCACCCAGATCATCCTGCATTCGCAAACGATCCAAGACCAGAGAGCAGTGCTTCCCAGCGGCCAGAACAAGGAGCTGCAATGTCACAGCAAGCGGTGCAACAAGCGGTGAAACCTTCGGCCTCTCCAGCTCATGAAGGGGCTGGGCCTGCTGCTCCTCCTCCACTTCCTGAGGGATGGATCGCACATCTCGATCCGAACTCTGGACACTACTACTACATCCATCTACCCACACAATCTACCCAGTGGGAGTTTCCCAAGGGTCCTACTCCGCTGAATCTCAACGAGCCGTTATCTCCTACCGGAAGTGTCAATTATCACAATCCTCTCGCCTCGCCTGGACTAAGTGCTCTTAGTGGTAAGCCGCTAGCCTCCCCTGGGATGCAACCGCAAACACCTGGGTATGCGGAAAGTATTATGAGTGCAACTCCTACTGTTGCCGGATTCACCGGACCTCCGCCAAGTGCAGGTGTAGATATGTACAAAGTTGCGCCGACAAACGGTGTCTACTTCGGACCATATTTGAGGTATACCAATATGGACTTGGAAAGAGGCGTTTGGCTAGGTTCAATCCTGCTTGTGACCGATGCACCTCAGCCTCCAACCATTCACATACATCAAAGTGTAGATCTCTCCCCAAACCCACGTCAGCTGAAAGGCCAAGCTATCTCTGTGCACCAGCGATGGACATTTTACAGGTATGATGTAGATTTGCAGATGGAGGAAGAAGGTAGCTCGAAATGGACATACGCAATCACTTCCCATCTTGGCTGCACACGATATGAATTCCTGGTGGCTGGCAAGCATGAGACAAATTGGCGCTTTATCGCCACATCTGGCAACGACTTCTCGCTTAATGTGAACGCTAATGAGAGGACGCGGATTGGCGGCATTGGATTTATGTGGAAGGATATCATGCAGAAACACGTCGAATGTGGCGGCTTTCATACGCAACTGGGTTTGGGCGACCAAATTTACGCCGACAGGATCTGGAAGGAAATTCCTACGCTGAAGCAATGGCTCAATATGAAGGGTAAGGATCAACGCAAGAATGCTCAGTGGACTGCTCAGCACGAGGAGGACGTATCACATGCCTACTTCCATTATTACACAAGCCATTTCGACCAGCCATTTCTCCGAGAAGCGTTTGCGCAAATACCGTACATATTGCAGCTTGATGATCATGAAATGTAAGTTTACTCGATGTGCACGTTTTCACGATGGCAGTATACTGATAGCGGCACTTTCAGTTTTGACGGCTTTGGCTCATATCCAGAATACATGCAATTCAGTCATATGTTCAAGAACATTGGCCGTATAGGCATAGAGATGTACTTACTATTTCAGCACCATACTACGTTAGAGATATTACGAAACGTCAGTGTGGACACAGATATATTCACGATTACCGGGACTGGCTGGCACTTCGTCAAACACCTTGGACCAGCTGTTGTTGTTGTCGGCCCTGACTGTCGGTCGGAGAGAAATCAACACCAGGTCTTGGCTGGTCCAACATACCAAGGCTTGTTTCCCAAGATTGCGATGCTGCCTCAAAGCGTTCAGCATTGTATATGGATGATCTCCGTTCCTCTGATCTATCCGAGACTGGAAGCTGCAGAGCAGATCGCTCACACCGTGGCCACAGGGAAGAAGGCTGTCACCGGAGTCTACAATCTAGGCGCCAAGCTCACATCATCAGTGGCAGGTGTTGTGGGCGCAAAAGGCGTAGTAGGCTCCGGCTTCGACTCTGTGAAGAAAGCCGTCGGCAAATCCGGGCTGATGGGCGGCATCCTCTCCCCCTTCGGCGACGTTGACGTACTTGACGAGCTCCGCGATCAATGGACACACGAATCCAAAGACCTTGAGCGCACCTACCTAATCCGCACACTCCAACAAATCGCCCACCAGAAATCCATCCGCATGACTTTCCTCTCCGGCGCCGTCTCAGTCTGCGGCGCAGGCCTCGTCCACGACCCCTCGAAACCCACTGATCATAAAACAATGTACCAACTCATCTCCTCCAGCGTTGTTAACACACCACCACCTAGCTACGTCCTCAAGATGCTCCACTCGTCCCAGAAACCGCTGTATGTGCCGCAGAACGGCCAGCGCAGCACCAACGCGCCTAGCGACACTAAGGAGGATATGATGGAGATCTTCACCCAGGAGCCGGATGGGCGGCCGAGAGAAGCGAAGAAGCTCATGGGACGGAGGAATTATGTGGCGATTGTGCCCTATGATCCAGAAGTTGTGCAGGGCGCTTATCAGAGCCCGGGCTTGCCGAATAAACCAACGGGACGATTGAGTCTGGCGGTGGACTTTATGGTTCAGACCGAGAACTCGAATGCGGTTTCTGCTCAGGGCCCGGTGCAGTCGGCGGGAGTTAGTAAGTATGGGCCTGTGATTGTGCCATCGATGGAGTTTGGGCGGTAGTCGGTGGTGAGGATTCTGGATGTAGATAGTTTGGATGTTTCGGTTTGATTACGTCTCATAGCGACAACTGAATTGAAGATTTTCAGCAAATCGCAGGAGCGAAATACTATCCAATAAATGGAATAGGGATCGAGGTAATTCTTTGCATTGCACATGTGTCTCATAATCTCGTTGGTTATGTTCACGGGTATCCTAGTAAAAAGGTAGAAGAATAATCAATCATATACATAAGGCGTGACCTTATCCAAGCCAGGAAACCAAAGATGATCGCTACGCACGTCTCGCATAAGTCAAGGCCACGGTACCTTATACACACATAACAAAACAAAAACCTATCCCAGATTCTTCTCCCACCCCAAAACCTCCGCAACGACATTCCCGACTGTACTCAACGTCCACAATGCCACCAAACCCCACCCGGTCCGCCTATCCATCCACCACCCTCTCATCGGCACCACAACCAGCAACCCCGCCAGCGTAACTAGCAGCGTAATCCCACTAATCATCAAAGTCCCACCCACCTCAATCTGATACGGCTTATACCTCATCGGCTCTCCAGGATGCTTGCGCTCATGTTTCTCCGCGCCTCGCACCGTCATGTAACACCCACTCAACCCAATCCCGAGCAAGATATTCAGCATCGGCCCGCCGAAACATGCACTTAGCGCCATGACCGGGTAGCCCAGTCTCGCGACCGTGATGTCGGCGACGAGATCGCCGCAGGAGTTGCCGACTGCGAAGATGGTGAGGCCGAGGATGGCGTCGCTGATGCTAAGGATGGTGCCCAGGGCTTTTAGAACGCCGACGACTTCGTTGGCGATGGTGCTGATCCAGGCGATGGAGATCACGAAGCCCAGGTAGCAGAGGAGGTGGCGGTATCGAGGCGGTTTGTCGGGGGATGTGAAGAGGAGGAGGAGGGAGAGGGCGATGAGGGATGCGAGGAGCGAGTAGCAGGTGGGGAGGAGGAGAGCGTGGGGGGAGGACGGAGAGGTGTTGGCCCAGATTAGGAGCACGATTAGCCAGGGGCCTGTGAAGAGTTGGAGGGCTATCAGCCAGCGGTTCCAGGATTTGGGGGAGGATGGGGGTTCGGTTGTGGAGTGGGTGCCGACTGAGTCGGGTCGGAGGGGTTGGGTTGGGTCTTTGGGGGCTTCGGGGGCGGTAACGTTGATGGATGGGGAGACTGCGTTGTTCGTGTTGTTTTGTAGCCTGGGCGCATTCGCTGAAGTTGCCTTCAATGCTAGATTATTTGGGGTGTCTGGGGCCAGAGGAGGCCGAGACAGCTTCCGAGTCTGGGTCTTGTCGGGGGAGAGGAGACCTGGGTCTGGATCGACAATGTCCGGTAAGTCGTCGTCTTCCTTCTCTGTTTCCACTGTGGGCAAGGTAATGACAAGGAGAAAGATACTAGGTGCCGCAACTAGGCCCAGCATCTTTTCCCAGATGCTTTTCTGCTTCCAGTTGTACAGAGTCGGAAAGATTGTGGAGTAAAGTACTTGCGGTGATGGTAAGACCTTGTATGGCCACCATCGCAAAGGTTTCTCGGAGTCATGGAACATGTCTTGATGGAAGGTAGACTCTGATCCCAGACTTGGAGGCGGTAGCCTTATGCTTGGAGTGCGTGACGTTGAAGGTCGGAAGCTGGGGTCATCGTGATACTCGGGAAATGGTGAAAGAGGACTGCCTCTTGGAGTTGATCTTGGTGATGATGCAGAAGACCGGGGAATGTCGAGTTTGGGTGCACGAGGCTTGGTAGGAGGGCCCTTGGGGCCCATCTCATGATCCTCAGTAATTCCTGGCAGTGGGTGCTCGCCCGGTGGCGCCAGTAGATCCATAGAGCGACTCCGGTCTCTCGAGGTGATACTGGAGGGACTCGCGACCAGGTCGATCTGTTCAGCAGGCTGGGGCGACAGAGACAGCCTTGATGGATCTTTGACAGGTCTGTCTTCTGCCTCAGATGCACCTTGCGGAGGCATTGTCCCACTACCAGGCGGTGATGGACCTGAGAGATCGATTTGAGGAAGCCCTGATTGTGGCTTTCGCAGCGATTCTGGATCGAGCCGGAGCCCAAGAGCATCGTTAGCTGAGACAGCGCGAACGCGTTGACCGCTAGTGCGGTCAATTTCCTGACTACTCCTTCCTGACTCAGATACAGCCTCGTGGGCATCGATCTCATCATGATTACGTTCGGGGTTTGAAACGACAGACGAAGTGTCCTGCTGTTGGGCTGCCGTATAAGTTGGATCATCTGAGTAGCGACGAAGATTGATTGGCATGGCCTGCAGGTTTCTTGACTTCTGCAGAGAAGATAAGACAGCCGTGAATTCCAGTGCTCCAACAAGACTAGGGCGGATGGGGTTGATCGTATTACGTCGCTCGCCAGGGCGAGGTCGACTGACCCGCATATTACTGCTAATTTCAGCAAGGTATCTGTCTCTCGTCTCGTCATCAGCATCGATCTCTTCGGCGATAGCCTTCGGCATTGGGCTTCCAGCTCTTTCGAGGTTTGCGAAATCCTCCATAGATACCGTACGAGTTGTGGCTCGGCTTCTGGCAGGCCTTGTCTCCTCCTCTTCTTCATCATGATATGGCTCAAGCGCTCCTTCATCCGTGCCGGGAATATGGAAGTGGCTGCGCGCATTTTCCTCGAGCATCCTTCGCCTTGATCGTCTCTTCAGAGACCAATGCCAAAGTACCACGAAAGTCACATAGAATATGTAGAAGGCCACCATCACGATACATTCCCACAGATGTAGAAAACCATCTGCCAGGAAAACCATGCTGAAACCTGCAGCCACAATGAAGAAACCTAAATCTCGAATGAAACTCTTTCTTGCAACCTTGAATGGTCTAACAAGTGCCATTGACCCGGCTACGACAGCGGTAATGAAGCTGGCCGCTCCAATGAGTTCACCCACTGCTAGACTTCCGCTGTGTGTTTTCATAGCCGCAAAGGTCGAAAAGATGTCACCGCTACCATTGCCAAATGCCAGGAAGGTAACCCCTGTTATGCTCTCGCTCAGTCCCAGTATGCTCGCGATAGTGCTCAGGTTGATGCAGAAGAAATCGCTGGCAGCAATGCCTATTGCGCTGAAGAGAAGGCCAAGCCATACAATCATGATGATGAAAGCGACGGGTTTGGCGTTCGGTAGCTGGCAATAGTAGAGCTGCAAGTATGAAAACAGGCCTGCCTCCTCATCAGGGCAATTTTGCTGCACAAAGGCGCATTGATCAGGCGCAGAGTGGACAAGATGGCACTGTCTCAAAAGTTAGCTGCGTGTCTACATTTTGAGGAATCTGGATCTTTATACTTCTTCGTTTCTTGATGCGACGCCCACGACATCATTGTGATGGCTCTTCGCTTCCGTCAATGTTCGTCTCCACAGCGCGCTTTCGCGGAGTCCGCTGGCGTATTCTTGACCCCATGACGAAGCGAAACTACAAGCGACCAGCACAGTTGTCAACAAAATTGTAAGGTAGAACGCTCTCGCCGCGGTGTACTTTGATTTGGTTCGAGGGCGCAAAGGCAGAGTAGCCATTGCAGGCTTGAATGTTGTTCTTGTGTCCATAATGAGGTCGTCATGGTGGAAAATTGGAGATATGTATATGCATGCAGGAAGTCAATGAGGGCGAATAAGAATGCTGCGAGTGAGGAAAGTCGCTGTAAGAGCGAGCTTCAGCGAGCGAGGCATATTCAAACGCTTCATGCACCTGTACGTCATCCTTGACATTGCCCTGCTTCAGCCACCTGCAACGGTCCTTGGCGCAACGCCACACCTCATAGTGGCGACAGGCTTCCAGATACACGTGACATTCTGAACATTAGACTACGCAAACACTGTCTGCCTATGCAAGATCCAACGTAGAAAACTGTGAACGAAGCTTCCTCGCTCTTTGCGATACAGCCATGGTGTATCAAAGTCTCATCGGACCATAAGATGCTGGTGGGCTGTTGAGGTCTTTGAAGCTGTCATTATGTCGAACTCGCAGACTTCAGAGGCCAAAGAGCTGGCCCTTGTGGGCAAAGTAGAGCTCAAGATAGCCCTCACACAGTCTGATTCAGCTCTTCAATCGATCTTGACGACTTACCTACCTCCACTCCTCCTAAAGCTCTCATCTGAATCCATCTCCGTTCGCAACAAGGTCTGTCCTCCCAGTATATCCAATACTCCAAAGATTTCGCTTCTTCATGCCTACTTCACTAAAATCACAGTTTAAGCTAAATTGTTATCCTGCGTGTTAAAGGTCATTTCCATTTGTCAACATATCAATACCCGAATCAAGCCACCGTATGTATTTTAGTCGGCACAAGGTCTCAAGACAGAGGCTAAATTAGTCTCATTTAATCATAGATCAATACGACTGCCTGTAGCTACACTACTCAAGCAATTCAAAGACCAACAGAACAACCTCATCAGACATTTTGATCTTCTTTACGTTCAGCAAGGCGTCAGTAGGTTGCCCACCACCGTGAGTCTACCCTTACGGTTTCCGTGCACAGGCAGTATGATCAAAGCCTGCATATATGAGAAAATCGTTCTCACTTGGTGGTGTGCGAAATTAGGACCGCCTTGCTTTACTCCCAGTCATACTGAGTGGGCTGCATGCCAATTATCAGGAATCACCGAAGCATGCAGCGACACTTTTCAACCTTTTTCTTAAGCTGCTTCATAGTATGACATTGCCTTCACGAGGTAGTGATGAAGATTTGAAGCTGAGAGATCAATTGAATTTTAACAGCAAACCCGAAGATGGATCATTTGTAGCGGCCTGGCTTGGTAAATTGGTACTCTACAGCCCTATTAAACACCCAGCCACTCGAGAGCCAGGCTTGAGCGAAGATGAATGCAACTTTCTGCAGCTATTTGGCAAGTCTGATACATGGAACCCAGCAGCGTCGGATGGAATGAATATTTCAGAGATTAAGGTCGTGGCTGTTCGATTTCTTGCTAGTGGAGCATTCACAGAGACCGAAAGATTTCTGCCAGCGTTGTTCGCTTCTGCTGATACAAACTCCCGTGTTTCTGATGTGGGCAATGATATGCTGAAGCGAGCTACGTCCGCCATGTCCCTAGAAGATCCTGAACTGGTTCGGAAATTGTACGCCATATATCTAGGCAGTAGAGGAGAAAGAGGCTCGCTGCCAGTACGGCCAGGCCTGCAGGCCAAAATCCTGACGTTTCTAGCTCGCTCGAAAGCAGCATCTTCGTTTATTAAAGAAAGTGTGCAAATCGTTCAGGAGGGTCTAGCGTCACAGCCAAGCTTCGCATTGACTGCTAGTATCCAGGGCCACAAAGGTCTAGAGATTTCAAGGCTCAGAGGTCAGATCTTTGCCTTCACCAACTGGCTTGCACGGATAAGCTCAGCAAATGATATCGCTGATTTCGCACCCACCCTTGTAGGTCACCTTCGGATCTATGTCGAAGATCAAGGCTGGCCTCGACCTCGCACTGAAGAGCCTCTGAGTGCTGGCGAGCTTGCTTCCAGATCGTATGCGTACGAGAGCATTGGATTGTTGGCCGCCGCATGTGCTCAGAAGCTCCTATTGGAGCCGTCGCTCGAGCTGCTTCGGTGGCTTATGACGTCCCTGAGCGAAGACTCCTCGGGTAAGGAGGTTTCATTGAGCATTGAAAACTCCCTGAGTAGTGTCATCCAAGCTTTTGGGGGTCCATTGAAGCCGGAATTACAGGAACCTTTAGCTACCCTCTTCATGCACCATATGAGCCTGATTCCGGACTCTAACAACGAGAATAGCGCTGGAATCGTCCGAAGCACACGATTTGTTGCTGTGCGTTTCGCAAACCGCTGCCTACCCTACAGCAGTATCGACGGCCGCTATATTGATGTTTTGTCACTTTGTGGCCAGGACGCAGAGCGAAGCGAAGTGCTAGAAGAAGGCAAAAAAGGCCTTGACCCATACTGGCATTGCATTCTTAACCCACGAAAAGGCGAAGACGGTGCCAATTTAGCTGCGGTGCAGGATATCGATTTTCCAGCGCTAGATCCTTTGGTAGAGCGACTACTAGGCTCAAATGCCGCTTGGGATCTCTCGAACGCACGTCTGGCGAACGCATTCGCAACGGCGTTGGGCTATTGTCGCTGCGCCCTTCTGCATCGAGCTTTATCTGCTGTGGGCAGTCCCCCTGTTGTTGACGGCAATTGGGAACGGAACATTGACGCTTTAATTGGCAATAATGAAGGAGCGAGAAACAATCTGGCAGTACACTTTCGAGATCAATTCGAAAAGAATGCAAGCTCTTCACAAACAATATCGACCTATCTGCATGCTTGCTTTAAAGCTCTCACCAGCCATAGTTCGAGAGACGCGAGTCTAGCTGGTCAATACCTTGTTGAAATCTCTTCTTTCCTACCACAATCTCAGTATGTTGGGCTATCGACTTACCTCGACAAACTACAGGATCCCATTTTTTCTACTAATAGCGCATTAAGCAAGGTATCATCCTTGGTCTTCGGGCTTTTAGCTTCGCTTGGAGAATGCCGTAGCAACGTGCTACATGTGATGCTCAGAAATTTTGAGCAGCGCTTAGGGAATTGGGAAGCCGCTATTGGCACTGATTTGTTCAAGGTCCATGGCTCACTGCTCGCCAAGGCTTTCTTTCTCACTAGGTCAGCTCGTAGAAATACTCAAGCAACAGACTTCGAAGGTGAAAGAACTGCACTCAGAAAAACCTGTCTTTCCATTCTCTCCAGCAGTAGCGACAAACTATTACTTGAAGGTGTGTTCGTCGCTATCTCCGAGCTCTCCCTATACGGCGTGCTTACCAACGATTACATTACGCCGATGTCAAATGACATGGTACAATCACTCTACAAGAATGGTGAAAAGGGCAACGAGAAGGCTATCACTGCGCTTGGACACTTGGCAATGCAGTGCGGAGAAG
Source organism: Bacidia rubella (assembly GCA_032158265.1). Lineage (NCBI taxonomy): Eukaryota > Fungi > Ascomycota > Lecanoromycetes > Lecanorales > Ramalinaceae > Bacidia > Bacidia rubella. The sequence goes on along the minus strand of JAVTIF010000009.1, from coordinate 608,851 downwards.
GGCAAAGTGAAGACTCGATTCTGGAAACGATCATTGACAGGCTTCATCAGCTCCATAATGTTCGGCAGCCAGAGGTACAGTTTGCTGTAGGCGAGGCTTTCAGTTGTGCAGCTATTGGGTGGGACTCAAAAGCGTTACTTTCAACCCAGGACATCTCCGGTCCTCTCCCGCCATCTGCTAATCGGAACAGCACAATTCGCAACCTGCTTGAGCGAACCTTTGCAGACTGCAAGTCGACTAAGCCTGCACTTCGTCAAGCGACCGTCATACGATTGCTATGCCTCGTGCAATTTTGCGGTCACCACACTACTGTACAGCGCCAATTACGAGAATGTCAAGCTGCTTTCAAAGGTTTCCTTGCTGATCGCGAAACTCTTAATCAAGAGTCGGCCTCTAGAGGGTTGACGCTGGTCTACGAGAAAGGTGACAAACAACTGAAAGAAGATCTGATTCGGGACCTTGTTGGGTCATTCACCGGGACGACTTCCACGCTGGCTGGCAGTGTATCACAAGACACTGAACTTTTCGATCCTGGAGCACTTCCTACTGGGGATGGATCGGTAAGGACATATAAAGATATAATGAGTCTCGCGTCAGAGGTTGGTGACTCCAGCCTGGTTTATCGCTTCATGTCGCTAGCTTCGCATAATGCAATCTGGTCAAGCAGAGCAGCATTTGGCCGCTTCGGTCTCAGCAACATCTTGAGTGACGCAAGCGTAGATGGCTACCTCAGTCACAATCCGAAGCTGTATCCAGCCCTCTTTCGATACAGATTTGATCCAAATACAGGTGTCCAAAACGCAATGAACGACATATGGAGCGCCTTGGTCAAAGATTCAACAACCACAATCAACACACATCTTGATGCGATTATGAAGGATATTCTAAAGAACATACTCAACAAAGAGTGGCGCACACGCCAGGCAAGTTGCGCTGCTATTGCCGATCTGGTCCAAGGCCGGCCACTTGAAATGTATGAACATTACCTGAATGAGATCTGGTCTCTCGCTTTCAAGGTGTGTGATGATATCAAGGAGTCTGTCCGTACCGCCGCAATGTCTCTCGCAAGAGTTTTGACGGGCATACTCACTCGTTCTCTTGAGGCTGGTGACTCCTCCGCCCAAACAGCAGACAAGATGCTCAAACAGGTCCTGCCATTCCTGCTAAGCACACAAGGACTTGAGTCTGGCGCAGCTGAAGTGCAGGATTTCTCTCGCAAGACGATACTGCAGATCATTAAGAAAAGCAACGGAAAGACATTGCGCCCCTTTGTACCTGAACTCGTGGGGCGCTTGCTAGCATTGCTTAGTTCAATCGAGCCCGAGATGGTCAACTATGTTCATATGAATGCTGAGACGTTTGGTCTAACCAAGCAGGAGTTGGATGATGCGCGGCTCAAGCACATCCGTGGATCTTCAATGCTTGAGGCGATTGAGAGGTGCCTCGACTACCTAGATGAGAGTTCGATGCCTAAGTTGCAACAAACATTGGAAAATGCTATCAAGACAGTGATAGGCCTCCCATCCAAGGTCGGTTGCAGCCGAGTGCTTGTGTCTTTATCGACCTCACAGAACTTTATTTTCAGGCCTTATGCAGACCAATTTCTAGTCATCGCCAGAAAACAAGTTTTTGATAACAATGATACTATCTCTTCAGCATATGCTATCGCCTGTGGCTATTTGGCGCGGTTGGCTAGTGAAAATGCCCTTCTGAAGCTGGCACATGGGTGTCGTACACTTTACTTCGATTCAGAAGAAGATAGATCACGGATAATAGCCGGAGATTTAGTGTATGCTTTTTCGAAACATGCAACAGATCGCTTCAACTCTTTGGCTACGGAGGTTTTCCCATTCGTGTTCATTGCAAAGCATGACCTGAACGATCGTGCACGGAGCCTCTTTCAGGACACTTGGAACGAGAATGTGGGAGGATCACGAGCCGTGTTGCTCTATCTTAAGGAAATCGTTCAACTTGCATCACAATATCTCAATGCGACCCGATGGTCTATTAAGCTTACTTCTGCTTTTGCGGTTGCAGATGTAATCATGAGTGCAGGAGCTACCATCGGTGATGTGGATGCCAGGACAATCTGGCCAGTCTTGGAGCAAGGACTGTCAGGCAAGACTTGGGAGGGCAAGGAGAAAGTGCTCCAAGCTTTTGTGACCTTCGTCAAGCATAGCAAATTGAAAGAGGATCCAAAGGTAGCTGCCCAAATGTCCAAGATTATGCTTCGGGAGGCTAAAAGAAATAATCCCGCATATCGACAGCACGCGCTAGGATGCCTTGCGGACTTTGTTGAGATCCAACACTCTGCAAGTCTGTATGAGGAAGTGCATAGCACAACCTCGCCAATCTTTGATGAACTCTTGAGCGGCTCTGACGACATGGACGTTGAGTCGGCGAACGGAGGCCCTTCCTCAAAAGTTGTGAAGGACTTGACAGTGGCCAACGCTATCAAGGCATCGCTCCAATCTAACCATCCTCAAGACTTTTCAGACACTGATTGGATCAAGACGCTTATGCAAGGTCTGGTACTACTAGACATGGTTGACAAGACCGAAAGGGGAAGCAAAGCCGTCCAGACTGCAGTCTACGACTCGCTGAAGTCATTGTTTCAGAAGTGGCAGCAGGCGTACTCTGAGACACTGCCGTCGCCCCTAGAAGAGACATGCATTGGGTACATCAAACACACTTTCAACGCGCAGGATCAAGTTGAGAACATCAGGCTGAAGGCCGCTGAGGCAGCCTTAGAAATGGCTGCTATTGCGAGAAAAGGCGATAGAACAAGAGCAATTTTCTCCGATGGGTTGGGAAAGGCCAAGGCAACAGAAAGATCAGGCTCTGTATTACAAATATTAGATCGGGCGGCGAAGGCATTTGGTAAGGGAGTTTAGCATTGTGTTTAGAATAGAACCACCTCGCAGTACGACTCTAGATTTCTAGTTGGTGAAGCTTGAATGAGTATAATTATGATAGAGAGGAAGACTTTGTCGCCGAAAACCCCTCGAGCAGTAGTAATCCATTCCAGTAGACGAGTGTGATAGCTCGATCTTATCAGAACTTGGCTGGGCAGTGTAGTCAAGTTTAGAGTTGAAACTCTGACCAATGTTTTCAAAAGCGTTTCAGTCCATAAGCAGCACAACCAGACCTCGGTCAATAAAACAAAGACGGTTTACCAAGACCTCTGTAATAAGGACAAAACAGCCGGGGCAGTGTACAGTAAGCCACTTGCGTCCATACTGAGGATATAGAGTGTCAATTGAAGTACGAGGTGGTCGATCTTTGGAAGGGGAAGGTGAGGGCGTGTGTTTCAAGGGACGAGGCAGGTGTGTCAACTTTGTAGAAAGAAGGACAAAATCGCCGACGAAGCAGGACCATTTCGATTGTGGCTTTCTTGTTCACATTCATATAGCTTTGCTGGGCATGGGATATTATGTGTAAGATGACATGACTCCGCACGACATAATGACGCTAGATCATGCGCTATACCACATGGCGACAGTGCTCAAAGCGTTGGTTTTCTACGTTTGCTCTGCAGCAACGGCGGTTTCCTGTGGCTGAAGCATGTTTGAGATTTGCAGCGGTGGTTAAGCTTAGTCGGGGAGCCGGTACCACTGGCGGCAGGGTTAGGAAACCATGTTAGAGTTGGCCCTTACCGACTTTAGAGGGAGGAAAAGCACGTGGCATTACGCCACTCTGACGGTGACATGTATCTGATACAGGGGACGGTGTCGCACGAAGGCAGTGTACATGCGGCAAAGGCAGCCACGAAGAAGGCCATGCATGGCATTGACCACGCGACAGAAGAATGATTAAAGCACGGAGAGTGAGGCGTGGATTCCGTCAGAGATATAAACAACAGCCTAACCTTATTATGATGCGGCACGAACCAGCCGTGGGCTTGGGGCTAGGCCTAGATATCACTAGCAGCATCCCGGTAGAACGGAAGTCCAATTGGATCTCCGATGCCGTCGGCTCTATTCACCTCCATCTCGCATCCCTGCTAATTCTGTCGTGCCCAAGCTCCCAAATGACGGACTTACCTTAGCACCAGAGCATTCGACCCTTACTTTCTGCAGCATCGTCACACCCCATACCACCATGGATCTGGATTTGGCTGACCATTATTGGACTCTGACATGTCGTCCTTCTTCACCTACTCCTTGTTATTTCCCTCATTACCTTTTGGACCCTCATCTCGCTCGCCGCCTCCCCCTACCTTTGCAGATCAACCACTACCATACGAAACTGCCCGACAGCAAACCCCAAACAGACCAAACATTTGCGAAACACTGTCGTCCGAAGCCTCGTCGATGGCCTTCCCATAGAACGCACGCCTAGACCAATAAAGCACGCACCTTCCGCACCAACCTAAGATCTGAAGGCTATTGGGGAAATAACACCCGCGCCTGCCCCGCTTGATGCTCGAGCGAGAAAAGGGTTCGCACCGTTGCATAGAATACTTTCATATTTGCTGGGACTCTGGAGCCCGGCTGATGACATTTGGGGCACAGGCCTCAAATCAATAGCGCGCTCATCCTGCATGAGAAGCGTGGAACGTTCATCAGTACCCGCAGGAACTTCAAGGTCTGCCAACCCGCCAGGAACAACCTACTGTATTAAGCTCGGCTCAAGTCTGATCTTCCCTCCAATTGAAGCTCATTCTTGTTGGCTCCTGTAAGCTATATCTCTCATCACAATCTCTGGAGGCGCTACTCAATAATCCTTCCATATTGAGCTTTACTCTTCATTGCCACACTCCTTGGAAACTCGATACCCAGCTCAACAGTTCAAAGTCCAGATCTGTATTGTCGTTGTTTCAGTCAACGCTAGGGACGACCTTGTTGCCCTTTGCCGTACCTCATTCGCCCACACGCGTTTCGCGATTTCTCCCTTCGGAACCGGTGCCTCCGGAGGCTTGAAAGCCCACTAAGTCGGTATCTTTTACTGAACAACCCTGCAAAATGCTTTGGAGGCTGACACAACATAGGATCGGACAAAGCATATGCGATGACGGCTGCTGTCCTACCTATTCCATTCCATAACTTCCACAGTCTACTGCATTCTTCGAACATGAAGAGGCAACGGACTGGCACGAACACTTCATTGCCTAGCATTGCACCTCGGTTCGAGACTATACAAGAGCCAGATACAATTGATCCACTTGCTCCAGCCAGCATCGCTCTACCACGGCCCCGACTGCCTCCGAGGTCGCGCTTCGGCTGCTGGACATGCCGCACACGTAAAGTGAAGTGTGATGAAGCAAGACCCGAGTGTACCCAATGCGCACGATTGGGACACACATGCGACTATAATCCCCGCTTGTCGTTCAAAGATGATACACCGCGAATTATCAAGAAGGTATCAGGTCGAGGTACGTTTTCCACATACGTCCCTGAATCATACCTTTACGAGATCATTTCTGCTGGACGCTCGTTCTTCGAATGTCAGTGAAGACTTGAGAGAAGAGTACCATGTTCGACATGAGCTATTGCTGGGGTCCTAAAAATATCCACATTTTGGGACATCAGACATCGGGTTCGACATCCGTGGTGATATATTGGCTGTCAAGTCCACATGCGTCTTCCTCTGTATCTACTGACATTGTTCCGTTTAGGTCCGGGTGTGGGGCCTGTTTGGCAGCCAACCGAAAGCCCTCTCAAGCGGCAGCGACCTGATCCGGGAGAGGAAGATCTCCTGCCGCCTTTCTCCACACTTACGAACGATGACGACCGAGAGCGAAAGGCTTCGTTTCAACCTCCTGGCACCTATAATGTGGTCGTGAACCCTGCAAGCTTCATCAACTTCAACGAATACCGTGCGACGTTTCCCGGAGACCCTTTCCCCCCAACAGTACCGACTTACGGTGGGCCTCCTTCAAATCGTGTCGACGTGCGACCCATTATGCGAGCAGACTCACCACTTAATTCCTGGGACGTCAGCTTGAATGCTTGGTCGCACGACGAGTCCAGTGAATCTGGCGTCGTCATCCTCAAGGTATTTGAGGACAGTGAGAACAACCCGCTTTCACCCCCATCAACTCAGTCCAACAAGGGCAGTCGGTCGCGTTCAAACACATACTCTGGTACCGGTAGCATTGCTGGAGGCCTTTCGGCTCAACGAGGTGACATCTTTAACTTCTCTGTCGACAACACGCCGCTCATGCGGTATGCTCACCCTGACGGAAGGGATCATTCCATTATCTACTACTACAAGAACTTTGTCCATCGCCATCTTGCCCAGGTACACAGGGATACATTGGGCACATCTGTGGAGACAGGAGCACTCACAGCGCCTGATGTCTTCGAGCGACAGGCGGGTAGTTTTTTGCCAGTAAGTCTATGCCGTCTTCCACTCGCCTTGCATTGTTGCATTGTCGTGCCGGTAGTTGTTCGTATCATTTCCAACTGTATCCCTCGTGCCTTCAAAGGAGCAACTTCGGACGATTGTTTCTTGAAGACACGTTTCCTACAGCCAAAAGAACGCTTCGAAACCTCTGTCGAATGGATGTTGCACAACTTCACATCCCCAGTTTACAGTTTACCTCCAGTGGTGCTGCTGTGTATCATGTGAGGACACAGCTTCTCTGCTGATCTTTCTTGCGCCTGTCATCGCACTCGCTGCTCGTAGTTCGAAAAAGATCGGTCAGCTATCGAGGCTGTGAATATGGTCGCTAACGAAGTCTAGCTTTACCACGCTCTTATGGCTTTCTCTGCGCTATCCATGTCACACAAACACGGCATTCCCAGCCTTGAGGCCTTACAACACTACCAACAGGCACTCCCACTGCTCCAAGCCTCGCTTCACAGCGAAGAGGACCTTGCTTCCGATGGCGTCTTCCTAACCCATTTCCTGCTTCTCCTCTACGAAATTGCCGCTGGAGAAGTCCGCGGTTTCTCATACTGGGCTCAGCACATCTCCCAACTCCTGCGCATCACCCTCCTGCGCCGAACGCTCTACAGCATCGAGCCCTACAACTTCATTGTCTGGTGGATCGCCAACATTGACACGCACGTCGTCCTCACTGGTATGGGTGGTGGCTCCTATGTAGAAGCTATGCTTCGTCACCGTCTCCTTCCTACCGGCATCGGCTCCGACAGTCAACATACGCCTTCGCAAAACATTCTGATGTCTCCAGCAGGCGCCCACGACGCCGGCGCCCTTCCTTCCTCTCTTGCCTTCCACCGCAGAATCTGCATCCTAGCCGCCGAGCTCGCCCTCCTAGCCCGCGAACTCCGCTCCGAAGCCCGCAAAATGCTTCCCCACACCCCCAGCCCGGACATAGTCCGCCACTGGCAGAAACGGATTGAATGCCTGCAAGACCGGCTTCGCCGCACGTGGAACGTCCAAATGCCCGCCTCCATCGCCTCGGGATACTGCAACCAACTCCTCCCCGTCGGCGCACGCGGGATCTTCGAACATTCCTTCGCGCTCTACCGCGCCCTATTACTCTATTCCCACACATCTGTCTACCCGACCCAGCCGCTCCATCACCATTACCAGCACATCCACGAAGTTGCTGAGTCGGCAGGCTCGATCCTAAGATTGGGCAGGGACATTGTGGCGAATGGGCACATGGAGCGGAAGTTCATTGTGTTTCCACTTTTTATGGCGGGGTTGGTTTTGAAGCGTGGAGAGGAGAGGGAGGAGACGTTGGGATTGTTGAGGAAGTTGGAGGAGGATAGTATTGGGAGGAATATGATTGCTACGAGGAGTTTGTTGGAGATTGTTTATGAGAGACGGGGTGAGAAGGGAAGGTCGAGGCGGGACGGGGGGACGGGTGGTGGTGGTGGTGGTGGCGGTGGGTGGAATGGTGAGGAGGTGGGTGTTGCGCATGGTGGTGGGCCTGGGGAGGATGGGGCTTGTGATGTCGATTGGGTGGGTATGATTGGGGAGTTGGGCCTGCAGGTTGTGAATTGTCGGTTGTGATCGATGGCTATCGAGGGAGGAGGTATGATTATGGCGTTCGTGTCCTGTGTATGACTATCGGGCAGCATTGGGAAAAGTTTCTGTTTTTCGTACGATTTATGGGGATGATGAGTATAGCGTTTTATGATCATGATGGTATGAGGAAATATGTACGGTACGAAGGGTTGGGACTTTAGCAGTGGAGTCTGGGTATAGGCCACATATCCTTGGGTTTTTTGATGAGGAAGATGTGGAATCGCTTGTACGACTACTTTGGTGGCACGAATAGAAGCATAGAAAAAAGGGCAAGTCTGTATGATAGTGTATGATATATTGAAGCAAGATCGATTGCTGATTATATTTTACGAAAATGGTCATTTGAGTTGTTCTCTTTTGCTTTTCAAGCCATATTGCAAGTTTCTCCCAGTGATGGGAGGTGAATAGTCACATAAGGGAAAGCGTGAGGTAGTATTATGGGTAACTTCGATAATTGGAAAGATGTATACATGGGGCTTGGGAGTGAATTCATCAACAGATGGGCCGGCCACGATGCCAATTCTATCTATGTTTACTCAAGTAATACAGATTGAAGTGAAAGCGGTCTGATTGCTTGATGAGCATTTTATCTGCATTGAGCCCCAAACGAAGATTGTCCAACTCTGTTAATGGCTATCGCCAGCAGTACTCTCTTTCCACCAAGTGTCTTGATGGGCTTGGGTGTATATTGGGACATGTCTTGTTCCACGAGGATTGCTCATCAGCTTTCCCACTTAGGCTGCGCTTATCAATTGGGCGTGGTGGTGAGAAGCATGCAGAGATTCCCTGGTGGTTGCTTGTTCTGTAGAGTTTCGGCAAAATTGATCCCGTAAGTTAGATGATATGCACCCATTTGACAGCAGTGATAGGTCATGGCTTGTTGGTGAATAATATGTGATTCCGTCTGATATACAGGTCAAGTCCTTTTAGATATCGGGTTCATGAGGAAAAATCGAAGTAAAGTTCACCTTCGGTATGTCGTCCTCGAGGGGTAGCACACCATCTGCCTGCATCTGTTGCGCTACCTTCTCGGCGTCATGCCAGACCCTTAGAATATTATGGCCAACTATCTTCATAGCATCATCGTCGGACACACCCATACGTAGCAATTCAGCAATAAGGCCGGGAAACTTGCTCACGTCCTCCAACCCAGCCGGGACGGTGAATATGCCGTCGAAATCACTCCCTAACCCAACATGATCGTAGCCGATGAGCGAGCCGATGTATATAACATGCCTGGCCACTTGATGTAGCGTCGAATTTGGAGGATAGAGGTCGGGTAAGCCAGTTGATGAGTCCGCATTTGGTATGCAAGAGATGAAGTCAGGAGAGAAATTGACCATTACAATGGAATTGGTGTTTTTCACCAATTGCAAAACGTCATCCGGCACGTTTCTTGGGTGAGGACAAAGTGCGTATGCAGAGCTGTGACTGAACATAATTGGAGCAGCGCTGCCAGCCGTCTTCTCAGGGTTGCCACCAAGCACATCGAGCATTGTATCTTTACTGACGTGAGCGAGGTCGACAAGCATGCCGAGTCGGTTCATCTCTGTGATTAGTAACTGGCCTCGGTCACTCAGACCTTTCCAGTAAGGAGGCGCGGCAATGTCTGTGCCTGAAGAGTTGGTGACCAACGCTGCATCTGCGAAGGCGTTGTGGCAATTGTGGGTCAATGTTGAATATTTCACGCCTACAGAATGATAGAGGCGGAGATTGGATATCGAGTTGCCGATCTGGTGGAGACCTTCGACGCCAATAGGAGAAATGAGTTTGTGGCCATTCATAAATTCTGAAAAGGCATCGCGACTATTCAAGACTGGATTCAAAAAGGTATCCGGGTACGCCACCGTCAGCCGCCGAATGAGATCGATTTGCGAGTAGGTCATGGCCACAGCTGGCCGTATTAGCTTTGTCTCCCAGCACAAGACTCTGCAGGATGAATGGCGGCTTCCTGGCCAATTGGGCTAGGGTCGACCTACCTTCATTGTAGTTGCCATCCGAGAAATCCATGCCATCTTTCGGACAAGGAACGAAAGCCGACCAGAACGCTCCTCCTACTTTGCCAGTGCGAAGTCTGGGCAGATCGACATGCAAAGGCATTCCTTTACGTTCGAAATCTGACGCGAAAGGATTGTCATATATTCGATTTTGGTAAAGAAACCGAATTACCATAGCAAGATCATTGTGACCGTCTGAAAACGACGTTAGGAAAAAACAAGCTCAAAGCAGATGCAATGATGACAACCTATGAGAGGCGTTTGTGACAGGATTCTGTCGACTCTAGACTCGATCGTGGACGTGGAGTGGTGTCTGGAGCGGTCATATGCCGAGCTCAGAAAGACAGGGATAAGTATTATAAGGATAAAAATAATGCAACACATGGCGATCAAGACTGCAATGACGATTCGGCGTAGAGACTGATCGCCTTCTTCATGGCTGATTGGGGCACCATCATGACTCTTGACGGAAAAAGAATCGCTTGAATTATCTCTGCTGACATCTGATAAAGACTTGTGGCCCACTCTGTAGCTCTGCCGACGAGTGTGGGATGTACTCCTAGACCTAGTCAAGAGCGGTCTTGTCTCAGAGAGCATTGTGACTTTAACCAAATCGGTGTTCCTACATGGTAGCTTATGCATCCAAGAAATCTAAAAGGTTGTGATGACTTCTGTATATCGGCTAATACTAGAACGGCTAGATCCATTTTCGAGGACGGTTTGGCCAATGCCCAATGAGATGGAAGGTATTCACTGGGAAGCCAGCAGATTCGTGTCGAAACGGGGCTACTTATCTTGCTCATATATCTTGTAGTACGCGTCGTCTATTTACCACAATCCAACAACGTGCGAATGCTAGAGTGGGAAAAGGCTTGAACGCTTCATACCGAGCGCGAACGGCTCGCAGCATGTACTTTTAGCTTCATATAAAGCTGTGTAGACCGAAATAGGCAAACTAGCTATCAGATGTCAGGGTACCTCATCAAGCTTATACCTGCTTCCTTGATCGTTCTCAAATAGCTGTTGGTCTCCTTTCCCTCCCAATTCCATGAAAACGTCCGTCCTTGCTTCCGCAGCAGGCCGCTCCTCGCCGTTGGCGGCATCTTTTGAAGCACCCCCTGCCTCGTCAAGCTTGGCAATAGGCACCTGGGAAGGGTTGTTAGGCTGCTTATTGTGCACGCGTTTACCATCTGGGTTCTTTTCGAAAACTTTCACCGGTGCCTTCTCGTCTTGCCATTCGATTACCTTGCTGACCTTGACGTCGTTCAGCTCGGCCAACAGCGTGCGTTCACGTTCAGGCTTTCTCTTCGAGAAGTCAAGGTCAGATAAAGCGCCGGTCAAGCCGTCAGTGCTATCACTGATGCTCACGGTCATCCCCTTCTGCGTGATCCATGAATGCTCAAGACATTCATCAATTGTGATTCGTTGGTCCGCGTCAACTGTCAGCATCTTATCGATGAGGTCCAGGGCTGGGTCGCCAACACTATCCCAGTATGGCGAAGGATAGTCGAAGCGACCCATCTTGATCTGCTGCGAAAGATTGTAAGGGTTCTCGGGTGAATATAGCTCGTCGCTGAACGGCGGAAAGCCACAAAGGCAGATATACAGAACGACCCCCAAAGACCAAACGTCAACAGCCCGCGTATACTTGCGGTGCCGACTGTTTTCAAGGATCTCTGGGGCTACGTAGGATGGCGTACCACAGCTGAAGGAGACACAGATAAGTTGAGGATGTGCGGGAACGAATTGAGTAAGACTTACAGCGTGGTCGTGAATGACTCCTCGCCAATGATTTTAGCAAGGCCGAAATCAGCTAGCTTGACTGAGAGATTCTTATCTGCGAGCAGAATATTTTCGGGCTTAACGTCCCTGTGCACGATGTTACGTTCATGCTGAAGAGGTCAGGTGTATAGCTTTAGGAACGAGCTTTAGCTTGCTTACCAAGTATTTGATGCCCTGGAACAATTGAATGAAAACGCTTCGCGTCTCCTCTTCACTCAACTTCTGCTTTGTCACGATGTAGTTGAATAATTCGCCTTCGGGCGCAAGTTCAAGGACAATGTATACTCCATCATCTTCGTCAAAAGTATCTCTCAAGCAAAGCACGTTTGGATGACTGACAGCTTTCAACACTCCAATCTCCTGCTCTAAACCATCGGTTTGCGATTTGTTGTCATTCCGCCTTTTCTCAAACTTCTTGACTGCGTACTGCATGCCAGTACTTCGCTCCACACACAGATGAACAGTAGCGAAATGACCTTTTCCTAATTGCTGTAATATGCGGTATTGCTGGCGAAAGGCATTACCATCCCGGTTCCGTGGATAATAAAACATGAATCGGGCCTGGTCGAGTACCGATATTTCATCCGCATCTTGAAGTTCTCTGCGCTTGTTGCGACCAATGATAGCTTCGTTAACAAAAGTACCATTACTGGACAAGTCTTCAACGACGGCGATTGCCTGACCCTTCTTGTTCTCGTTAAATACCAAACAATGCCTATTAGAAATGGTAGGAAGGTCGAGGGTACGGTCTTTGACCAATGCATCAGTAAAGGTTGAGAATCTAAGAAAGAGCGTAACTTTACCGCATTCTGGATGCCTCCCTATCAGGTATCCTCCTGCAGGGAATCCTGATCTTCGTTTTTCGGCCTCGTAATTCTCTTCTTCCTTTTTATAATTCGAACTCTCATTGCGGTTCTTAGCCCGCTTTTTCGAGCCCTTACCAAAATCCTTGTTCGGATACGGTGCGGGGCATGCGTTCCGATTCCTCAAGACTAAAGTATCGCCGAAGACAGCATCGATCGGGACGAGATATCCCCAAACCCCCTCAGCCTCTTCGTCCTCAACTTCATGGGAGAGTGTTTTCGGCGGGATGACATATTGAGAAAAGACTTGGGTGTCGTAGGGCGGTGGGGAGGATAGTCCACTTTGAGTGTACAGGGTTGGTGAGCCTAACGGACGGTGGTGTATCTGGCTGGGCCGACCCTCAACTGGTGAAGCAGTCGTTTCCCTCCAGTCCTCAGTTGCGGTAGACTCCTTGTGAGTCAAGGGGGAGGGTAAATATGCGCCATTTTTGCCTTTGTCTTTTAGAGGAGTCGTCTGGAATTGCGACGAAAGGCGCTGAGAGCGACGGGGCTTCTTCTGGTCGTCTGGTTCCTCGCCGGTAGAAGGCTGTGCGGATGTCAGGAAGGACCGTTCCATGTTCCCAAAGTTTCTGCAGGGAGAGCACGACGCACCCGACCTCGTTTCAAGGAACTCTTCTCTGGTGCTTTAAGGACCATAGCGAGCTTGAATTGACCCTATGAGGTAACAATGGCGTGGAAAAATCTCTGTGATAATACACGGGAATGGATGGTGCGCAGACACAGCGGGAAGTGTACTCATCCGATAAAGGTGGACGACGCGTTGACGAAGAAGCACCTGAGTATTAGTAGGTTCTACGCGTAGTAGAAGATAGCATAAGAAATGATACGAAATTGGTATGCTCACACGTATAAAGCAATGAGTATGAAATTCAATCAATTCGGATCTAACGGGGGAGGAGTCCGTCAAGCTTGGTCTTCTTGGCGGCCACGAGCCATGGATCGGATAAGGCCTCCAGAGGGCCTTAGGGCTTGGGACCCCTGAATGGTCCTGTCGCGATGGAAGCTCCAAGCCAATCAAACAGAAGTTTTAGTAAGACCCTAGCCTAATATACATGTCATACATTCAAATACACAGTCTCATTGCAGCCCACGCTCAATCTAGGACTCTCCCTGCCGTAGGAGCCGTGCTCCTGTCTTTCGTCTGGACCTTCTTCAACCCTCTGCCCTTTTGGATATCCCCCAATAACCCGCTTCGATTAGGCAGCCCTCCCGAAGGCGCGCTTGAAGGTCCAGGAGCTGGTGGCGGAGGTGCCGGCGGAGCTGGAGGCGCCACCCCCGGGGGTGGGGGAGGCGGTGCAGGCGGTGCTCCGGATGATGGCATGGGCGGAGGCGGTGGTGCTGCTGGTGCCTCATTACTGTCTGTGTCAAAGCTTCCTGGCATTGCAGGCGGTGGCGGAGGTGACAGTGCAGCCTCGCTACCCGGCGTTGGTGGCGCTGGGCTGAGCGGACTGTCAACTGATTTCTCGTCATCCATTGCCGACATTGGTCTGGGAGGCCCCATGGTACCAAACAACATTGATGCCAACTGCTTAGCACTTCCGCCCGTCGGCTTCTCCGGGCCTTCTTCGTCGTCTGAAGACGAGGTCGAGTCTACCACCGACCATTCATCTTCCTCAGGCCGCACTCGAGATGGGCGGTTGCCAGTTGGCGTAGATGTCAATGGAGGTAGTGACTGAGACTTTGCCGCTTCCTGTTGCTGAACTAATCTGTGGAAGGGGTTGTTCGATTCTGTAGAAGGTGGAGATGTGACAGTTGATGCTGCTGGCGTGACATCTTGGGGCTGCGTCATCTTCCTGAAATAGGGATTCCTCGATTCAGCGCTAAACGAAGACCGTTGAGATGAATCAGCCGCCGCTGATGATGGCTGTGGTGCCCCTGAAGAAGGCGACTGCACCGTCGCTGGAGGTGTATTGATCTGCGAATCAGTCTCACTGCCGCGAGGGATAGGTTGTGGACGCTGAGATGGCTGCTGGCTGTTGTCTCTTGATAAGACCTGACTGCTAGTTGGCGTGGATTCTTCTGGTGTGTTCTGCTCTGGACCCTCTTCGTCCGATGATTCATCGCCTATACTCTCTAGCTGGAGCTGGAGCTGTCTCTCTCTTTCTTTGGCTGCCTCTAATTCTGCTCGCTGGGCAGCAAGTTTATTTTCCCTTTCCTTGGCTTCTTTGTCTGCCGCCTGCTTTTTGCGCTTTTCTTCATGCCTTTTGATTTTGCCTTGTTTAACCTGCTCCTCTAACGCTTTGGTACGTGCTTGCGAAGCTTGGCGCTCTTTCTCCAGTGCGTCTTCTTGACGCTGAGCTTCGTTCCTAAGGCGCAAACGTTAGCATATTATTCGATGGAAATAGCCAGAATACAAACTCACGCCATGGCTTGTGTTTCAGAGGCTTGGGCTTGTTGCTGCTCTCTAATTGCCTTCTCCATGCCATCCTTCTCCGCTTGCTGTTCCATCAATTCTTCTTCCCTCCGTTTCGCCTCAGCACGTTGAGCAGCGCTATCAGCCCGATTCTTCCGTACGGGTGGCGCAGGGGGCGGCTTCTTTGTAGATTTGCCCACTTCAGGAGGAGTCGGCCGTTCGTCAGCTAGCCTTTGCTGCCGCTCATTCTCGCGCCTAGCATCTTCCTCTTCTGCTTGACGCAAGCGATCCTGCCGTTCTTTGGATTCACGCTCTTGGCGCTGGTGGGAGGACTCGGTGGATTTGACTGGAGCTTTCAGACCCAGCGCAGCCAGGCGCTCGGCCATCCGCTGTTCTGCTTGCTGTTTGATGAAAGCCGCCCTGTCTTCGGCAGTCTTATAAGAGGCATAGGAGCCACTGGGTTGTGTGCTGGGAGGTTTCGAGCGGTCGCGTCCCTCTTCCTCCTTACTGCGGCCGGTAGGTGTTGTATCTCGAGAAGTGCTGTTGCGCGAAGGTGAGTCGCGCTTGGGCATATCGGAACGCCCTCGGCTAGCGCAAACAAAGAGTCAGCATTTCAAGTATGTGGCTGGAAAAGCGTGGGTCTTACTCCTGATGCCGAAGTTTTGCAGCACGACTACCTCTTTGTAGGTCAAAGATGAATTCGCGTACTTCATCTTCCACGCCAAGCGCATCTTCCCACCTCCTACGTTCATGCTCGGTAGTCGAATCTTCGCCTGCTTCCGCTAAATTGTCTTCAAGGGTTCGGGAGTACTCTCGAACACTCTCCTCAACCTCTCTAATCATCCGTTCATTACTCTCCCGTTCTGATCTGGCCTTTGAATTTTCCTCCTCTAATCGTCTAGCTGCCGAGTCCGCATCCCCATCACCGGCTGGCGCACTTTTCCCGGTCAGCGCGGCGGAACGCTGTTGCATCATCGCTTTTGCCCGTGCCTTTAAGCGATCACCCTCAGTCACGGCACCTCCTGGGCCCGTGCCAACAATTGTAGAGGCAGTGTTTGGGTGTGCTTTTGCGTCCTTCAATCGAAACAGCTCAAGCTTAGCGTCTGCTACATTGCGCTCCGTCTTTCGGACTTGAGCAGCTAGCTCTGGAAGTTTATCAGAGAGCCTCTGTAACTGGCGTTTAAGGTTTCGCCGTTCTGCTCCTGAGTCTGTGCTTTGCATCGTTGCTTTTGGATGGCTATCAATGTCTTCTTGTGTTCGGCGTATACGTCGATATAGATCTTCAGCTTCCCTTCTGTCTCGGCGGTCTAGAGCGTCTTCCTCTTCAGTAACGTTTTCGTCCTTGAAGTCCATTGCATCGAGCAGAACTTGCTTCTCACGAATGTTCTTTCGAAGTTGCTCGATCGATAATTCATCCGTTGACCGCTCCGAGACCGGAGAAGCCGACTGTGCTGGAGAAGGTGTGCGGCCCCCAGCGCCAAAACGCCTCCTTGCACTAGACTTGTAGCCTACATCATCGTCGTTATGCCTGAAGATTGTTGCATCCTTTCTGTTTGGGGTGATACCTTTTGAATCAGTTCGGAATGAGTGGTTCTTCAGATAACTGACACCAGTCTTCTGTGGCTGTAGGAAGGCGCCTGAGCTCTTGCGTGATTCTGCGTCTTGGGAGAGGAGTGATTTCACGGTGTCGATTGAGCTTGAGAGATTCCTTGCTGATGGAGGAACCAATTCGGGGGGTAGCTGATTCGGTACCGGATAGCCATTGAGCTTCCTGTAGATCAAATGCATTGCGATAGCGAACTCGTCCATATCAAGCCGGCCCCTGTTGCTGGGATCTGACAATGTCCATATCCTTTCTAGATCAGCCTTTGGTAATCCACTTTGTCCCATCACTTCAATAGCGACATCTCCTCCAACGAAGCCTCTGTTCAAGCCGTCCCATGCTCTAAAGAGCTGATCGTATATCTTTTTCTCGTCTTTCGTGACAGCCCAAGGTATGGTAGCGCTGCCGGCCAGACCAGCTGTTGTGAAGCCTCCCTCCCGACCAGGTTGGGGCATCATACGTTGTTGCAGTGCCTCGATGTTTGGTAGGCCAGAAGCCGGGGCATTGACAAGCCCCCATTGTCCTGGGCGACCTGTAGGTTGCGCGTTCAAAGGCAGGGCAGCTTGCTGACCCGTTTGAGAGGGCGAAAGATTGGATCCGTACGACATCGGCAAAGGGGGCATGGGTGGGCGCGGGCCTTGGAAGCCAGTTGCTTGAGGATTTTGTGGGAAGTTGCTCGTCTGTTGCTGCTGGAAAGCTGGAGGCTGAGGCATGGAACTCTGCTGCTGGTTGCTGAAGCCGGTGGGTTGCGGAGGAATGTATTGTGCTGCAAACCCAGTTGGCTGTGAAGTGATTTGAGATAGAAGTTGGCTGTTCGATGCTTGAGGTTGAGGTTGATGAATGTTTGGTGCAGAGTTAGAGACTGACTGACCCGCAAAATTTGGTGCATTTGTTCGCGAAGTCTCTGCTGGGCGGTCATCAGGGACGCCAAATGATATTATGTCTACCATGCTTGACACCTCATTCGCAATCTTCTCGGGAAGGGATTGCGGTAGATCCTTTCCCACCAGCTTCAGATTGCAAAGGTACATGGCCAAGGCGAACTCAGGGAACAATAGCTGTCCAGACTTCGTTGTATCGGAGAGAGTCCATATTCTCATCAGGTCAGCACCTGGGAGATTTGATCGAAGTAGTAGGTCTTTGCATTTTTCTCCGTCCAGCGCCTGTCCATCTCCAACAGCCGACTTGAATAGTTGCTCAAATTTAGCTTGATCTGTAGCGGTCAAAAAGGAGAGTCGAATTTTCGGTATCTTGGTGTTGCCGGACGGAAGAGGGGCGGGTGTAGGCTGAGATGGGGTGGAATTGAACGACTGGGCTATTTGTGACGAAGTTTGGCCAGTCTTCGAAGGCATTATAGGTTGGGGAGCGGGTTGGCTGGGCTGATATTGTTGCTGCTGACCAGTATTTTGAGGTATTGGTTGCTGCTGAGGATACCCGGTGAACTGTGGCTGCTGCGAAGCAGGTTGAAAGTTTTGTTGTTGTTGCCCAGGAAAGCCCGTGTACTGCTGCTGTAGGGGAGCCTGGCCAAAGCCTGTAGGTTGAGCTGCAAGACCATTGGGCTGCTGATTCTGTTGCAGATAGGATGGCTGGCCATATTGTGGAGCACCAGGACGAGCACTGTTCCCACTGTTCAAATTAGAAAGATTAGAGAACATTATGCTTATGGTACAAACAAAATACAGGAGAATGCAAAGGAGAAGGAAAGACGTTGCAAACAGATCAGTATTCAAACGGCATGCTCGCGCCAAGGCCATCCAATGCCGGTGATAGGGCTGAAGGACGGCAACGCCACGAAACGCCTCAGCATATTGGCGGATGCATTTGATGTAGGCATTGAGATCAAAATTGGAACTTATGAGACGCAGGCATGATGTTGGTGCTAGAACCTCAGCTCAGAAGCCATTTAAGCAATTGTGTGACACTCTATCAACGATACCCTTTGATCATCTATGAGGTCTTTTTAGAAGCGAAATTAGCCGTCCTTACAATGATCAAAAGTCTGGGCCGCTCGTTAACCCTGACAAAAGAAGGAAACCAGTTGAGAGTTCCAGGTCTATCTTCCGTTCACACGGTCATCCGCTTTTCCACTGTCACCAACCATCTTCCTCAGCTCCCATTCCTTCGTAAACTCCCGGCTGAGGACCTGGAAGTCAGAGATGAGATCTTTGCAAGCTTGCATAAGCGCCTGGCGTGGTGTAAGAGTGCCATCGGTCTGGATACGCAGGATGAATTGGCTGTCAAAATGTCAGCACATCAGGCGCTGGGTCAGCTTGCCGAAAAGCAAGCGCTACCACACTGGAAGACCTACGCCATGAGTGGGTGGGGTACCTTGTAACCAGAGAATGTTACGTGTGGAGATTGGAGTAGACGTGAGCTGAGGAGATTGCCGAGCGTGTGATCCTCTTTATTGAACGTGAAGATTGATGAAGACGGGATTCCTGCGAATTCAGGTGTTAGCGTATGCAAACTGTTCGCGCATGAGTGATGAATATTTTGTTAGTTGCAAATTTATGCTGATCTCATGGCTGTAGAGAGGTATCAAGAGTGGAACGCAGCGCTCTCAAAAGCTACAGATGGGAGCAAATCGGAGGATTTAGCTTACGGGTATCTGGTTCCTCAGTAACTTTCTTTTCTCCATCCCCAAGTAAAAACAACTCGAATCTGTCCTCCATGTTATCTCCTGCAGCTAGACGATGTCCGCTCTCAAAGTATTTGTGGTTGGGGCGTCCTCCCCAGTAAGCATCCGGGATGACATCAGTCAAAAAGGACATTGTAGTAGAGCTAGACATCACTGTCTGGAGCTCAAGTCTGCTATTTCACTCGATTCTGAAAGCTTTGTTTTATACAAGGAAAGAGCATACGAGGAAAGGAATTAAGAAAGGCAGCAGCATGATAGCGGTGTTGATCGCCATCAAAGAGTGATGACAAAACTTTTTTTTCTGCACGAATCGCAGACCGTAATGCTCTTGAGATCTGTGAGGTATAGAATATCGCATACCTATCTGGCGCGTTCATGATAGCTGTATCTCCCAAGCAAGTCTATTGTCGCCTCAACAGATCATCTCAGAGATTGCAGCCTTTGCTGCATTGGTCGGTGCTAATACAGATCTATAAGCGAGGAAATTATATTAAAGCGAAACACAGAGCTATCCAAGAGAAACTGAGTATGGTAGAATTGTAGAGGAAAGGATTGAGGTTGTAACACAAAGCAAGGATACATTTTCGTTGTTCAGTCCGGGCTAAGTTTCCGCCACAAGAGCGCCACATCTCGCTTTGTCATCAACAAGATCCAAGCCCCTTAACGTGAATAGTACGCCCTGGACTTGGAATCCCAAACCTCGACACTGAGATGTTCTTCAGCATTCTCTCATTGTTGGTAGTTGTGGAACTTTAGCTGTCTTTGCACCCAGTCTAAGATCAGCACCTTTGAGACTATTTATTGCCATACTCCGAGCAAGTTGACCAGGCTTGATGTGGTGAATATCAACGTGTATGGCTATTGACGTAGACAAGAGCTGTACATTGGCTCATCCGAAGGGCAGAGCTGTACCACTGGATCTCAAAGTAGCTGTTTCATTACTCCGTACCCACTTTAGCTGCATCCTTTGGAATGCCACACAGGTATCATTGAACGGTTGCATTAACGGGGAAGTAGTTGCAAATGGATCGAGGGTTTTGGGGAACAAAGCAGCCAATATTTCCAGAGGCTTGTGAACAAATACTCATGATGTCTTGAGACCATCGTATGATCAGAGCAGGCAAAAGCCTGTATACATTGAGAGATGCGACAGGATGACCAGAAAGCTCAGTTGATAGAGAATTATGATCCGAGATGTCTTTGGCTTCACTAAAGAACTTTCAATCGAAAGAGATAAGGAATCATACAAAGAAGCTTGGGAGCAAGGGAGAAGCAATAACGAGCAGCAGAGGTTCGGGACCGCTGTAGAATCACTCAGTGACTCGGTGATCGATGTGCTAATATGGGCCAGACTGTTGGCAAACTCCGTACTCATGTTGTAAATAACGTATCGCGCGGCCCCAACTTCAACTCTCCCATATGGGATCGTATTTCGCCGACTATCACTCTGAGTGAGTTTGGTCATGTAAGACCTGCTCTCTGACTTGCTTCATTGCTAGAGGGCAGCTTGAGTGCATTGTCTTTCGGGAAGTTGACAGGATGGCGTATTGCAATCCTCAAGAGTTCGAACTTAGGCACCGAGATCATGAAGTCGCAGCCTCTGGGCCTTCACCGCCTGGGATGAGCTTCGATAACGGCAATTAGCTTGGGACCAAGGACGGAAATGACGGTATTACCATGCATATGTTGTTCCCATTTAGTAAAATCTTCGAGAGCATTGTGTTTGTGCCGCTGTAGTCGCTGGGTTTGAAAAATTAGTCCGCGTCACTTGTGAACATCAATTGAGTATGGCCTACAACTCTGTCACATCTTCAAGCACCATATCTAGCTCTTAGTTAATGATGCCAGTCGAAATTCGGAAGCGTATGGGCACGTACTGACGTAGTCATCAAAGCCCGATAAAGTACCAGCAAACTCTATATCATTATTACTTCATCAGCGAATGTGAAATCCCAACTAAGCGTCACTGCTTTGGGCCTACCTTTGTCACCTTTCATTATCACCCATATACGTGATCCAACGCACTTATCAATAAGCTCTGGTTCGCGTCAGCCTTGACAAACCATGTATGACCAGGACTCAAGCCTACCTAGCGGTAGAAGTGTAGACGACATGTTGGTGGGAATGTATACAGTCTTCGAAGTTGACCTCCCTTCTCCTGCAGAAAGAGTCGGGCTTGGCAGCACCAGCCACATGGAGCGGGAGCTAGATGGTCACTGACACGAGGGGACAATTGTGAGACTCGTTATGTTTTCTTCCCATTGGTTGAGATGTCATGAGAAGCTCTGTCAGGCTCTGTTGGAGTCTGTGTGCTTCGAAGTAGCATGGCGTCTGCTTATGATTTGGAGCTTGGCTTGCTATGCTCGCTCATTGTCGACTTAAGACGTCTCCAACTGCCAAAGCCTTTCCTGGCCGTGCGTCACTTGGCTTGTATACATTGAGTAAAAGAGCAGACAGCTACGTCTTTGAGCACGTCCATGTATGCACAATACCAGGGAACGCATTACTCTCGTCAGGAAGCCGTAACCGCGAACACAACGTCTCGAAACCCAGGCTGCCATTCGCCAACCATGACTCGAATAGCACCAGGTCTTATTCATGGCTGAGAGTGCTCTGCCACAGGATACAAGTGGTCTCCGTGCCTACGAACCCTTGGAAATCGAGTAACAGTGAAGCTATCAAGAGAAAGCGAAATACATCTACATGCTCCTTTAATCGATTGGCTCACAACGTCCTGTGGGAAACCTCACGCTACACTGAAGAGAGACGCGAATCTATTTTAGAGTCAGGCATCAACACATCATCAGATACAGTCGCGAAGATTCCTGGGAGGGGCATACATAGGAATTGTCCAAACATGTCAAATACTTTCGAGGCAGATACGCCCACGGATTCGAACAGTTGTTCGTCTAAAGGGCTCGACTATCCTGATTTGTCGCTTTCGAGCTTTGCCTCTCAATCCGAGCCATCTTCGCTTTCACAAGGGACCACAGAATCGTCGCATGTCAAGGGAGACGCTCCGGTGAAGAATGTTGACCATACAAAGTTGGAGGAGGAAATCGTGTCAAGCCAACCGGTTCTGGAAGGAAGACCATTCTGCTCCCCTCTTGGTTTCCACATTCCTCCCCAGAGAATGAACACTGCTTTGTGTGCTCCAGAAAATAGCGAAGTATCTTATTGGCAGCACTCACTCTATCGAGGCCCGGGTGGAGACCAGCATGTTGTCAAAATCCACTACTGTAAAACCAGGGACGCAATGGAATCAGTCTCCGAATTGTTTGCAAACGAGAGAGTTCTCGGTTTCGACATCGAGTGGATGGCTAATTCCAACGCAAAGCACGGTACCAGACGTAATGTGTCCTTAATCCAAGTTGCGAGCGAGGAACGTGTTGCCTTGTTCCATATTGCCCGTTTTGCCGGTGACGATTCCCCCGGTGCTCTCGTAGCCCCAACTTTCAAACAGATAATGGAAAACCCCGATATCACAAAGGTCGGCGTTGCTATACTGGGAGATAGCACGCGATTGAAGAATTATCTTGACATCCGCTGCCGAGGATTATGTGAGCTCAGCTTCCTCCACAAACTCATCAAATACCACAACGGTGACGCGGTACAAGTGAACAGATATTCTGTTTCACTCGCACAACAAGTCGAGGAGCATTTAGGACTGCCTCTACTAAAGAACGAGGTGCAAACTTCTGACTGGAGTAGAGAATTAGACTACGATCAAACAAGATGTATAGGTTGTCCTTTATGGAATGTGGCATACGCTGATGAACCTAGACGCAGCGAGTGATCCATATGCTTGCCTCCAGCTTTTTTTCCGGCTGGAAGCTAAAAGGTTGGCGCTTAAGCCAGTCCCTCCAAGACCTGCCGATGCAGAATTGAAACACAGACTTGTGTTCAGCAAACCGCGCGTGCCCACAGCGAATGACGAAGATTCTGAAGGCTCTGACGAGTCCTTTGTAACCTGCATAGAGCCTTCGTCTGATGAAGATGTTGACTACTTAGCCGACGAAATCTCATTGATTGATCTTGCAAATCTGGAAATAGCTCCAGAAGGTCGACGGTCGGATGAGACGCGTACTCCTCTCAACAGCGCTGATTTACCTAATCCAGAGGGAACGAATTTCTCCAAAACTTCACAGCTACCCAAATCGGAGATTGACATTGCAAATCAGTGGGCTACTGCATACCAACGGGACCAGACACAACGCTCCAGCGTACCGATATCGAATCTGCGCGCCTACCATCTTTGGCATCACCAGCACTTTGATGTCCCTAAGATTGCAAGACTTCTCCGTGAGCCACCATTGAAATATGTGACAGTCCTTGAGTATATTTGTGAGGCAGTCTATCGAGCATCCCTACCGGCCGATCCCCGGCGATTTGGAGACATAGGAACACATGGCGTTCAGCCATACAAGCGGTATCATCAAGATATGCTGAAAGCAGCTGTGGCAGAAATGGAACACAGGAAGGATGCGGAGGCTGACGAAAGTCAAAGCGTGAAGAACGTGGGGTGGTGGAAAAAGGAGAGGCAACCGACTAATCCAGTCTGATCAGAACTGTTATCTGGGAGAGCTCTGTAGAATGGACCTAATTGATATCTAATGTTTTGGCGGGTGTAGGATATGCCAATTAATGACCAGCCTATCTACCCATCACAGACTCTGCAAACTAATGTTGCAAATCACACATGAGAACATAACAGACAGCTTGAAGTTCTGTGCGCTGTATATGCTGCCCTCTTCTTTTTCTGATAGTGGGTTCTCATGCGGAAATTTGCCCGGTCCCGCTGTTTGGCCGTGAAATAAATCTGCAAAAACTCCTCCTGAGCCATTGAGACCGTTCGCATGGTTTGACGGTGTTCAAAATGGGCAAATCAACATCAGAAACCTCTGATGATTTCGAATTCGTGGAGACACCGGCAGCCCCTACGCCAACACCTCCCATTGAGGACTGCGGTGTTCGAACAACAACCGTAAGAACCTGCCATCCTTGAATGCCCCTTTCAGAGCTTTATGGTTGCATTGAACACGCAATCAAGTTACAATTCCTACGTATCACCTACTAATACGTCCAGTATCCATCTGTCAAAAACGCTCCCCTCCCAGCAGACTCTACGAGCAGCGACAACTTCTCCAACATCCTCCTTTTCTCCTTGATAGCTCTAGTGCCAGGCTACTTTGCACGAAAAGTCAGTGGTGGTCTTTTCACGTGGGCTTTCTTTGCCCTTTTCACCAGTATACCCATCCTTGTGTCCTTCTGGTATGTCGCGTCAACAATATCTCCACGCAAAAATGAAAAAGCTCGCTTCCCAAGCCGCCCCGTCGAACACTACCTCCACTTTCAAGAAGAGAAGGACAGGATGAAGTATCGTGGAAAGGCGAAGATACCTATCGAAACCTTCCATGAGATGTACTTCGACGGCAAGGTTGACTTCAAAGGGGACGCCTTGGATGTGCTGGAGTACAGGCACGATTGGGCCAACTTCAGGTTTACTCTGAGTCTCTTCCGTTACTTTCTAACTGGAATGATTCCGGAGGTCATCATGCACTCAAGATCGCAAGGTAAGGACCTGTCAGACCATAAGTCGAAGACAGTGTTGACATGACACAGACGAAGAGCAAGTTCGAGACCATTATGATCGCGGAGATGACTTTTACGGCTGGTTCTTGGGTCCGAGAATGATCTACACGTCTGGCATTGTGTCCGACATCAACAAGGAAGAGTCACTGGAGCAGTTGCAAGATAACAAGCTTGGGGTTGTATGCGAAAAGATTGGCCTCAAGTCTGGAGAGAAGATGCTGGACATTGGCTGTGGATGGGGCACACTAGCAAAGTATGCCAGCACCAACTATGGCGCTCATGTTACAGGTGTTACGCTTGGCAGAAATCAAACCGCATGGGGGAACAATGGTTTAAGAAAAGCCGATGTGGAAGAAGATCAGAGTAGGATTCTGTGCATGGATTACCGCGATATCCCTGTCCCACAGGGTGGGTATAGCAAAATCACTTGCCTAGAAATGGCAGAGCATGTTGGCGTGCGACACTTCCACACATTTCTAACCCAGGTCTCTGACATGATGGATGATGATGGGGTTTTCTTCCTGCAGATCGCTGGGCTAAGGAAGTCCTGGCAGTACGAGGATCTTATCTGGGGCTTGTTCATGAACAAGTACATATTTCCAGGCGCTGATGCATCGACACCCTTGGGCTGGTTCGTAGACAAGCTGGAAGGTGCGGGATTCGAAGTGAAAGGCATCGATACCATTGGTGTCCACTACTCGGCCACATTATGGAGATGGTACAGGAATTGGCTTGCAAACCGAGAGAAAGTTGAGGGCAAATATGGAAAGCGGTGGTTCAGGGTCAGTCTGCCTCGTATATTCTTTGATTCATATTTTCTAATCACAAAGCTTGTAGATCTGGGAATTCTTCCTTGCGTGGTCTACAATCATCTCGCGACAAGGGTCTGCTACTTGCTACCAGATTACTTTGGTCAAAAACATCAACTCTACTCATCGTGTGGAAGGCATCCCCAATCAGTTTGGGTTGGAGGGAGCACTGGCTGCTTCGAAAGTTGCGGCCACTGCTAACAAAGTCGAGAACGCCGCAGGCGGTCTCGGTGCGCAGGTCAAAAGTCGTTTGGGCTCGTAAGTACGATCGCATAGAGCTGCATTAGAAGTCACAACATACCTCATAGACCGTGAAATTTCAGATGTTTGCTGACGGAGGACGAATGTGACATTTCGGACCTTAAGATTGTTTCCTCTGGTAGCCATTCCAACTGTTATGCGCAATTATATGCTGGAATGATGGATCATGCGTGAGCGTCGTGCATTCACTGTGAACATTTGCTCGCCATCGACGGGTCGTGACGGCGAGCAACGTGACGTTTACTGGAAATCACTCAAGCACTTCTCCCCACATCACTATCCTTCACCATCTTTCAATCTCGACTGACTACAGTTCTGCGCACACGTTAAGTCCCCGTGCATCATCACCGCGAGACTGGCCGAAACATCTGGAGCTTCAGTACCGCGACTAATCATTTGCAGTGTGTATCGGGCCTTCCTGGCCTGAACAAGAAAAGACTTAAGGTGTGAAAGCGCTCTTGCCTGGTTTGTGAAAGACTCGTCTTGAGGTAATCATCAATACATGAGTGTTTATCCTCCGTAGCAATGGCCGCTCTTTCCTCAGATGATGACAACACTACTGCTCTTCAACAACGTCGCATACTTCCTCCAGGTGGTCACGAAGTTCCTATTTCCATACTGTTCACCGACAATGGACATCCGAGAAAGCTTGGAGGCTTTCAAGATGACTTGTCAACCGGGTCTCCACTTCTTCTTCGACTTGGTACAAGAATTAGCGACAAGCATCCGTCTTGCTTGGGTTTTCGTATGATGGTGCGCAATACCGGTCCAACTCAGCCGCTCGACGCTCTGGAAGAGTCTTATTACGTCGTCTCCATCAGATTCCTACTACAAGGGTCCAATAAAGCTCATCACCGAAAGGCCACTGAGGATGACTTACGTGAGGTCATTGGAGTACATTCACCTCACCCGGCCGCCCTACACCGGCTAGATTACGACAATGCTGATAGGGGCTTCGATGTCACTTATCACGGCACCAAACCAGATACCTCGGACCCGGCCATGAAGGCATTCTTCAATACGTTGGCTACCATAGTCAATTGTTCCATGATAACGCTTTTCTTTTCATTTGACGAGCATATCGCTGAGTGGCTTAACAAGACGATTCAAAATAATGGGGTGGGCATTCGAGGGCCAGTCTGGTCAGATGCACTACCCCCCTCCGCAGAAAAGACATGGCCAGCCGATAACCAAACTCGTATGGTGGAAGGATCAGCTGACCTAGTGAATGTGCTACGCAAAGCCCTTCATGAACCGAATCTAGATGATGCACCAGTCACAGCACTGAATGACCGACCCAAAGCGCGGCAATTCAAGGCATTTGTACAGAAGTTTATGCCCTCACTTCAGAAGGAATCGGCTTACAAGCTCTTTCCTATACTGTTAAACGTTGGAGAGGGTCTGTGCTATGAGATTCCATTCGGCGGATCCATGTTGAACCGGTCAAACACCAACGCTACTATGAACTTATTGTATCTCATGCTCCATTCTGGCCTCCAAGCAAAAGACATCGGAATAGTCGCGTTCTATCCGAGCCAAAATGCAGTCTACCAAGAGCTTTTGAAGACCGAGCATGACCGTCATCCTACACAAGGCTTCAATCTCATTATAGCGGCCACTGTTGATGATTGGGCGGGGAAAGAGATCGACTTTGCGATTGTTGACTGTGTGAGGACGGCAAATGGGGGAGGAAACTTGGGGTTGCTCTCTCAGACAAGACGACTGAAGGTTGCGCTTACCCTTCACTGCAACGGACTAATCCTCGTTGGAAATCGTAGTTGCACTATCAACGCGGAAGGAAGAGTCACGAGCACGAAGCTAGAGCGAGTGCTTCAATGGTTCGATGACCACGGCCGCATTGCGAATATGGATCCGTGGGGAAAGCCTCTCCATCCTCAAAATCAAGAACCCTGGAAGATCGTTGATAAACTCAAGACAACATCCAAAGAGCCCCTGAAGATGGCTCAGCCTTCTGATCCCCAGCCAAGCCATCAGAAAAATCACCCTGCTGTGTCTGAGGTTCGTCAGAGGCAGACAACTTTGCCCCATCCGCCTTCGACGGCCACAGAGCACTCCGGGACCCCGCCTATGTCAAGGTCATCAACAGCAGTCTCTGTGTCTTCGACCGAAGCTTCAAAGTTGTCAGCGATGGCACCAAAGGCTTCTGTGGGCGGGCGCATCCCAAAATATGTTGCGATCCCTCCCGCACAAAAAGCTGCCGCATCCTCGTCGTTCGCACGACAAGGGCTACTCAACACCAGGTTTGTCCTGGAGAGTCAGGAAGCTCAAGCCGCGATGTCAAGCAAAAGTAGCGGTCGTTCACCGGTTCCAGATAACCCCCATGCCGAGCCGCTCCAGAAGGAAAACGTCCCTACTCAACGAACACAGGCACCCCCAATTATTCCTCACCATCAGGGGAAAGCTCTTAGCAATCCAATGTCAGGTAAAAGTAATGATCCCAGATCACCTGTGACTGCGACACGACCTTTATCCCAAGCAAATGCACCAGTCATTCACCAACCAATGCCTGTACCACGCAATTTGCAATCCTCAGCGGTTGGACCACCAATACCAACATCATCGCCGTTCCCCACGTACAACTATTTTCCTTCCCATTCGCCTCATCCGTACATGGGCTACGCGCCATCTCCGCCTCCTCACATGCCTCCTCACATGCCTCCTCACATGCCACAGATGGCACCCCAACACCGTACTTCCAACTTTCGGTCCCGCCATCTTACCAAATACAATTCCAAACAGTCTCTTTTCTCAACTTTCCACGAGCCGACCTCACCAGCCATGGGCCTGGTTCCCGCACCAAGCCCAGAAGAGGATAGTCTCTTCAGAAAGCTAGGTGATGCGATGATTAACGAGGACGCAAGAGCGTTTGATGCCGTATACTCGGGGCTTCTGAACCTGGCGAATAGGCTCAACTTGGAGGCTTCTCAAGGAGGTGAAGAGTTTGGAGGTTGATGACTTGATGTGGGGGATGTGAGTGGGACATTAAGACAGTACGAATGTGAACATGCCAGTGGCAAGCAAGGGTATGAGAGTTCATTGAAATGAGCAGAAGGGATGAAGGGGTGGTTGGCTGTATACCTTCAAGATGAGATGGTTGCGCTGAATGAGCTTCTATCTATACCAAACGACTTCTGGAGTGGGCAATGGAAGGGGAAGCTGAAGAAAGACGCGGATGTTTTTTCAGTGCTGGATCGTTGATAGGTTGAAGATAGCTGGATAGCAGTAGCATAGCGAAGCAAATGAAATTGACCTGAGAAGGCGTTGCGCTCACATCCTCGAGCATTGCATCGAGCCCTTTGCGAAATTCGTAAACCATTCTTTGTATACACCAAAAATATGAATAACTTCTTAATTGACACATATACTGCACTGTCCGCACTCTCACCTCGATGACCCAAGAAACCAAACACATAAAGCGACCACCGTACGAACAGTACGATCAATTCGGTCCTGTAAGGTTTCCAGACACACGAAACGAAGCGAACAAAGGCTCCTATCTTCGATCACACAAATGGTACGATTGACTCGTTCGTGTAAGGCTCCCCTCCCAAGTTGCCGAAGGTCCGAAGGATCGAGCACCTAGCCCGCCTTAAGCTGGGTTCAGGGGTAATGGGGAACTCGAAGGATCGTCCTAATAAGGCTGACGTTTTTTTTAGTCAGGTACCCGTCTGTAGGATCTTGAACCTTGCTCTGGCTTTGGGATGGTGGAGGGGGGCCATTGGTTGGCAAACTCTACGGTTGTGATGCAGGAAGGGAAGGAGGGGGGGCGGCTTGGTATGGAAGAAACGGTCGGGGGGTTTTTGTTTCTTCAAGAAAGGCTGAGGGGTGGGGATGGGGATGGGGAAGAGGAGGGGAGGAAACGAAACGTGTTTGTTTGAGGGGGAGGAAATTGAAGATGTTTTGTTATGTGCTGCAGATGTATGCAATGGCAATAATGGGCAGAAGGCTCTTGAGATTTGTGGGTGTTGGATATTTGGGAGGATGGCTTTCGTGACAGCTCCCTATTGTCCGTAAGAGGACGTTGCGACTCTGGTTAAGCAGACGCTTCGCTCTTTGTGGGTATGGCCATGCTCGGCGCCCAGAGGATTGGGCATCACCTGAGGATTTTCAAGTGCTGTCAAAGATGGAAGGTCAGAGGCACAATCTAAAGAGGGTATCGTGGTAGTAGTGACTTGCGGTCAAAATACTTAACAGGTCTTTTACGATAGCCTTATCGAGGTTGTTGCGGACCGTTTGAATCGATGTAAAATTGTGGTACAGCTGCTCCTGACCCTTTTCAACCTTCACTGCGCCAGGCCCTCCTGAACCACTGGTCGACCACACGGCGCAGACATAGCGAGGCAGACGAATTTCTTCTAGACCCCTTTTCCTATTCGCACTTCGCGCGCATGTCAGAGGGGCATGAGGGGCAGCAATCATTTCGCCAATAACGCAAGATGAGCGAGAGACTTGGATCTTCGATCAGCAGTAGCTGCAGTAGTGGTGGTGCTCCCAAAGAAAATCAGCGATTCGCTTGAGCTGCAGGAATCTGCAGCTAAATTGAGCTTCTCATGCAGGTCCCATCGTCTGTGGCTGCCAAGCTGCAGAGCAGCCTCATGCGCTGCGAATTCGCTAACGGGGAGTATATGCAGCTAAAGGGTAAGCTGCAGGATCGTAGTGCTGCTCGGCGTATGCAGAGGTGGTGAGAGGGCTAGAAAAGGCATGTTTTCTCGAGCAAAGGGGCTGGATGCTTCCATCAACAGCCACATGGCGGGGTTGAGTGACCATGAGGCATTTTCTTTACGAGAGAAAAAAAGTGGTGACTTTGTGTGTTTGAGAGACTTCGCTAGAGGTATTCTCTCTCCATGCTAAGAGATGTTCTTGCAATGCACTAATTTGTACAATTTCCGACTTGTGAATGTGGTAAGCCCTCGGAGCCTGGTAATTACGGGGAGGTTTGCGCTAGGCACAGAAACAACCGCGAACCCGCAATTTCATACACGTTTCCGATCTATTTACAGTCATGGTAGAGATCAGTTCACCACGGAACAAGGGTAAACATCTACCAAGTCATAAAGGAAATGACGATCATGAGGAAAGATCTTACTGCTGCACACTTCTGAGCAAAAGTGGTAAGATGACAGCTACTGTGCCGCGGGTGGCTCGGATACTCGCCTTGGTCTCTGAGCTTGGCCATTCCTGCCAACCATTTTGGGCCGCTTCTTGCGGTTGTGTTGCGATTTGTTGGAAAGTCCACGTTCGGAAAATATGTATTTGCTTGTCATATGATCAATCTCGCGTATGCAGGAAGCTATAAGACAGCGGTAGCAGAACCACAATGCTTGTTCTGCTTACAGTGCTGGGATAGTGCACGATGGTGGAGGGCAGGAATACGAACGCAAATGCGGGCTGGTGCTCACGCGCTCCAACTCACGAGAGTCAGGTCACTTATCCTAGTGCGCACCGGCTCCATCTCGCTTTCAAGACATGATGAGGGGCAGAGTGTGTTGGCTGCAGTAAGGCGAAAGCCCGGTGACAGCCTGCAGTGAGCATGTCACACTGTCACAGTCTGCCACCGTGAGATTAAGGCCATCCATTCTGGACAGCAAAGGTCTCAAATTGGAACGCGTTTGGGGGGGGAGCTGTCAACAGGATGATGTCGTTGTGGTGGGTACACGTAACGGGGTGAGTTTGATAGGGATGGTCACGCCAGTTTTCCCTTTCCAGACTCTGATGGCAGGGGTATAGGGGGTAAAAAGACTAGGGTCAGTCGGCGTTTTGACTCATTCGTCGGCCCCCTAACTACCCCCAGGGCCCCAAGCATCTTACCGAGAGCGCTAGAACGACAAACAGACTAGCTTGCGACACTAACCACCGGTTGACCAACCAGCCCCTGTCCCTTAGCCGTTCACCTTCTTGCTGCTGAACAGTCGAATTTTGCCTACATCTCACCAAAGTTACCACCCGGGCGCGTGCTTCAACCTCCTGTGTATGATTACTAAGTTTGGCCGTGAGGATTTAGTTGAAAGAGCTAATCGCTCCATGCTAGCACTCCCGCCCATAGTCCATATGCAATTTCCCTGCTTCTTCAAATGTCATCCTGTGCTCCCTGTCCACCTCCTCAGCCCACTTTCTCTCTGTCCGCCTTTTTTCCTGTAGCTTTCCTTTGAAGAGTATATTCATACTCGTTCCCTCTCTTACTTCACTTTCACTCGTTCCGCCACTCACTTTCGTTCACTGTCCGCTGTTTCATACCCTTTAATTAATTCGATCTCGACTTGTGTACGACATCCAACTTGTCTACACAACCTCCCGATTTTCTTATCTTCAATTACATGTTAGCCAATTAATAATACTCCAACCATGAAGTACTCCTCAGCAGGCCTTTTGGCCGCTGTCTTCTCCACCACAGCCTTCGCTCGCATCCTGCCCGATACTCTAGGAACCGACGAGGCGAGGATTGCCCAAATCGCAGCTGCACAAGGAAAACCTGCAGGTGAAGGTACCGAAAGATACGATGGTTTCGACATCAACCGCATCCAGGGTACACCCAACGGCGAAAGCCGTGCAGCTCTTGCACCCAACGCCCAGCCTATTGGGAAAGCCGGCTGGACTGCCACTGCCGACAGCTTTCAACCGGGCAACGAGCCCCAAAAGGCGATTGATGGAAATGCCAACACCTTCTGGCATACGCCATGGGGTACGACTGGCAATGCTCTGCCGCATTACATTACCATCGACATGCAGCAGAACTATCTGATCAACAGCATTGCCTATCAACCCCGCCAGGATGGCCAAGCCAACGGCAACATTGGCGGTCACAAACTCGAGACGAGCACCAACGGCGTGCAATTCTCCGCTCCCAAAGTCCTCGGCACGTGGAAAGATGATCAACAGACAAAGACTTCCATATTCGAGGCCACCACTGCTCGATATGTCAGGATTACAGCCACCACTGAGGCTGGGAACCGCGGTCCTTGGTCTAGCATGGCTGAGCTCACCGTCTACCAAACCGCTCAAGCTGCTCCAGCTCCTCAAGGCATTGGCGGCGGCTCATGGTCACCCACAATCGATTTCCCTATTGTACCAGTTGCTGCAGCCATGCTGTACAACAGTGGAAACATGCTCACCTGGTCCTCATACGCGCCAGATCAATTTGGCGGAGCTTCTGGTGGTAAGACAGTTACATCTACATACTATCCTGGGTCGCAGACTGTTGGTCAGCGTCTGGTTGCAGAGACTGGCCACGATATGTTCTGTCCTGGATTGAACTTGGACTCTCGCGGTCGTGTCTTCGTTACAGGTGGAAACGACGCGCCCAAGACGAGTACATATACCCCTTCTACAGATGGATGGACTACAGGCCCTCAGATGAACGACTGGCGTGGTTATCAATCCCAGACGACATTGTCCAACGGGCGTACTTTCGTCATTGGTGGATCCTGGTCCGGTGGTACCGGCAACAAGAACGGCGAGACCTATAGCATCCTTCAGAATGCCTGGACTCGTATTCCTGGCGCCCCAGTTGCTCCCATGCTCACGAACGACGCTCAAGGTGTTTATCGTGCTGATAACCACGCTTGGCTCTTCGGCTGGAAGAATGGTTGGGTCTTCCAGGCTGGTCCGTCCAAGCAGATGAACTGGTACAACACTGTCGGCTACGGTGGAACCGCTGTCGCAGGTCAACGTAATGGAGACAACGACGCCATGTGCGGCTGTGCTGTCATGTACGATGCTGTCGCTGGAAAGATTCTCACAGTCGGTGGTGCAACTTCCTACCAGAACGTTGATTCCACTGCCAACGCCGCCGTCATCACCATCGGTAACCCTGGCCAACCTGTCCAGAGTCAGCAGATCAACCCTATGTGGTATAAGCGTATATTCCACAATGCTGTTGTCATGCCGAACGGAAATGTCTTGATTGTGGGCGGTCAAGTCTACGGACAGCCATTCTCTGATGATACCGCTCAGCTCACACCTGAGATCTGGGTTCCAGGAACCACCAACTTCATCAGGGTCCCCAACATTAACGTTCCCCGTACTTATCATTCCGTGGCACTCCTGCTGGCCGATGCAACCGTCTTTTCCGGTGGCGGGGGTCTCTGCGGCGGCTGCACCACCAACCACTTCGACGGTCAAGTCTACAGCCCCGGCTATCTCTTCAATGGTGATGGCTCCCGTGCTACACGACCCGTCATCAACTCCGCTACCGCACAAGTCGTTGCAGGTGGAACAATCACCGCTACCACCAACACTGCGGTCACTAGCTGGTCTCTGGTCCGTCTTGGCTCCACCACCCACACTGTCAACACTGATCAGAGACGTATCCCGCTTAATGCGCAGGCGAACGGCAACACCTACACCATGACAGTGCCCAACGACTTCGGTATCCTTCTCCCAGGTTACTACTACCTCTTCGCCTCAAACGCGGCAGGCGTTCCCTCAATCGCCAAGTACGTTTTCGTTCCCATCTAAAGCGAAGTAGTGGGATCTGGTATGAATTTGTACATGGCCATGGAAGCACAGTACAAATTTTTCTTGCATTGAGAATCTGAAATTCGGAGATTGCTTGCATACTCGCTTGCAGATATTTCACGCCTTTTATGACGGATGGGACGGGCATTTTTTGGAATGGAAAAAGAAAGGTACATATGGCTGTACAGAGAGAATATTTGCTGTGCTCGTCGAGCTAGCTGAACAAGAAAGTCGCAATTTTAATTCTTAATTGTCTAATAGCTAGATGTGAACCAGTTTGTCCAAATTACTACCTTCTCATGCTCGTTCAGTGTGCCTCATGTGTCTCATGCTGAGACTGCTATTGTTTTGATCCTCTGCATCTAAAAGTCTGTGTATGCTCGTTGACGTAGTCTGAGAATATTATCCAAGAAGGCTGCCTCCATTTCGCTAAAACCCCTTGTAAAGCTTCTCAACAGGAACGTAGTGGCCATGAGAAAGGGCAAAAACGAAACAAAAGGGAGCTTCCCGGGTTTCGGTATCATAACTACGCATCCCACAGAATCCTCAAGACCAGCCCTCAAACTCCAACTCCCGTACCAAAACAATGACCAAGATTTTTGCGACGGCGATACAACTACACAATCACATTTTCGCGGGATGGTTTGTGTGCAAAAACTGTAGCTAATGCCCAGGCGACCTGATTTATACGCGGAAGGAATGCTATAGAAGCTATAGTTGTGGTGATGGAAGGCGTTGAAAGGGTTCCGCCTCCTTTTCTTGCCTCGTTTTTGCGCTGGAAGTCGAACTGCTTGCTTCTCAGGGGCGAAAAAAAAACTTTTAGCTTCTCTTTGATTGAGCGTGTCATCCTTAGTGCAGGGGCCATGCTAATCTTCTCTGTATCTAAGTCACGTGAGCAAATATTCCTTGGGTGAGAAGCCTCGAGGAGAGGCTTGAAAGCTTGGCTTACCGTTTCAAATTGACCAAATGCCCGAAGGCGAGGATTTGGGCTACTATTTAATGTGATATTTTAATTTTCGAGAGAGAATTCTGGAATCTTGAGGCTTGCGAGAGACTCCGGCCGCCATGTCTTGGCATTTGTATATCAGATGGATTTTTTTGCTTGCCCTAACCCGACACATCACGGTTTTGAGATGCCACATTTTGCGTGCTAATAAGATTCTTGTCTACAAGGTTTGTAGCAAACTACGTTACTATTGGCAAAATACATTTGCGCCGACTCAAAACTTGGATGAATGCCGCCGCCTTCATCTATCGTCTGTCCCTCGCTGCCATTGCATGTAAGTATCACGCCTTCCTCTCTATCATACATTCATACTTTGGTATTGCATTTGTGATGTCAAAGATCTCATAGTACCTGTACACCACGCTGTCTTCAATATAAGCCAAGCAGAATGTCGTCGTACAACACTTGCGACACTTGCCATAGCAGATATCCATACTGCCTGGTTTGTCACCAAATGGGTAGACATGTGGTGTCTATTGCCTTAACGGGTCAAGCTCGCACCTGCCTCCGTCCTTAGTTTAGATGACACTCTAATTTGCCGTGACAACACTCTTCGATGACACTCTACGCCACAATATCACCCTGAGATGTGCTCCATCACGGTGCATTTCAGTTCCTACACGCCACAATTCATTAACTCTCATCAGATTGGGCTCTAAGATTGTTCATCGAACAGTTTACTTGAATTTCCTGCCATCATATCGTGCCACCACCTTCTTGCAAATAGTTCTCAATGACATGTCCGTCACGCAACTTCCCAATGAAATCATGGAGGAGGAAACAGATGCCGGGCTCACCACGGCTCCTAATGTTGAATCATCCGACCATGAATACTCTAATAAGAATTCTTCTAACATAAGCCAAATATTCAAGATGGGACAAGTGTTGCCAGCAGAGAAATCAAGCAAAACTTCTAAGTCTATAACACCTGTCGACGCCCAACCCTTTCCATTCATGCGATTGCCGTTCGAGATCCGTATGATGGTGTATATGCAGCATTTCATTCAGGTATGTTTGCTGATCCTGTCATGTCTATCTATCAAGCAAACCACTGTGGGTAGTCTTGCGTACTAATTTGCTAGCTAGCCAGGCGAGATCGTCGTAAAGCACGCGAATTACCCACTCCGTGGAAGACTTTCTGGGTCCAGCAGAACCTTCTCTGAAGATCAAACGAAGAAGATGCGTGGACTTGATCAATGGATCGTTCTTGGAATACGCACTGCCTCACGAGCTGTCTTTGAGGAAACAGCCCAGCTTTATTTTCGCCACAACGCCTTTGCATTCCGTAGCATTGATCTGATGAGAGCCTTTCTTAACAGGATTCCCGTCACAGATCGCAGAGCCATAAGATCCGTATCTTTTCAATTCGAGGGCAAGGCGCCTGCTATGGGAATTAAAGCACTTGCGACTTGTGTTGGCCTTCAGCGACTCGAAATAGCCGTGAATTGGTTGACATCCTACCCACGACTTGGTCCACTGACGTCGGCTTTCGGCATGAGGGATTTGTTGAAGATTCGAGGCATCAAAGAATTGGTTGTGCATAAACTCCCATTGCCGCATGAAAATATGCCTTCGCGGTACGAGGGATACGATGAATTCGTCCAAGCTTTGCAGGTGT
Organism: Bacidia rubella; assembly: GCA_032158265.1. Taxonomy (NCBI): domain Eukaryota; kingdom Fungi; phylum Ascomycota; class Lecanoromycetes; order Lecanorales; family Ramalinaceae; genus Bacidia; species Bacidia rubella. Next base: position 571,910 of record JAVTIF010000009.1, on the reverse strand, counting down.
TGAAACAGCCGTGCTCCAGAGCACGACTCAACGCTCGGAACAGATTGGACGGGTCAAGTCCACCGCAGACTGAATCAAAAAAGAAGCATCCGAGGAAGGCCAAGGTCGAAACCGGAGCCAGTGTGGAACTTGAAGGGAAGTAGGAAAATGATTCATAGCAATTAATGAGGAAAGGGATTGTCAAGACCGCCTCAGATGGGTTTAGCATGAGCTGAAAGAGGAACTAGACGATATCTAGGTCATAGTCCTAGGCTGGACTCTTCACATCATCGAAAGCAAGGTCATCACAAAAAGCCATTGGTACGTAAATACTGTGAGTATCATGAGCCTTCCATAATCTGACTCGGTAGGCTGATGGCAGCAGCAGCGTTTACCGAAAATAATCTCTTCAGTAGCAGAGACCGGAGAGCACGTAGGACGTTGCTGGTAATGTCACCTCCAATTACATACGGCCTAGTCAGGGCCCTTAGATTTCGTACTCGATATAGCCAATAGCATTGTCTCTAATTTGGATTATGCCGCTAAGCAGCATGTGCTGAAGCAGGACTTCTGTGCCTGCATAGCACAGCATGGCGCTCCCTCTTTACAGGTCATCTGAGTCTTATCAGCGCTATCCCTTCGCCTCAAAGAGTCCTAGGGACTTACTCGGTATGATAAAGAGAGCTAGGTTTCCAATGACCTTGTCGAGCAACGTACAAAGAGATGCTGGACCTTGGTGATGGTGCCCGTATTTCTGCATGCTTTTTGCAGACTCTGTATTGGGTGGTCGACACCTTTGCCAAGTGACTCCGAGCTAGGGTTTTCCAACGAAGTCACGGATTACGTCTTCTACCGGTGACACTGGTCTTTGTAGTGCATTGAATATCACTGTTACTTCGGCCTCGTCGTTCAGCCTCGAAGGGGTAAGACATGTTGTGCGAGGGTTCCTTGTCGACACAATGGACAATCCTGCCGTTCGCGGACCCAGTCTAGGATACATGTCCAGCAGAAAACGTGCCCACAAGTCGTCGCACTCGGGTCTTTCATCGGCTCGAGACATAATGTGCAATTTCTCTGCTGCGCTGGCTGCAACCACGCCAATCGGTTCTCCTCCACAAGATCATACCGTGCTTCCTCCGCTGGAGGTGCAGGCGTATGCGTGCCCATGGCTATCCTCGTCCTGCTATCAGCTGGCCTGCCTTCTTTCGCAGTCCGTCCCTCCTCCTCCATGCCTAACTTGACCGTCTCCCTCACATGCAAATACCCCTGTACTATCATTTGCAAGACTAGCATCACGCCCAGAACCTCATATCCCACTCTCTGCTCATTCGGCGCTAATTTCCTCGAAAACACGTACTTCAACCCCCATATCCTCTTGCTCAAGTGATAATAGCTCCCCGAGAAGTAGAAGACCGCCAAACTGACGGCATACACGGGCGCCACGCTCGTCAAAGCCCCCAGATTCTGGAGCAAATAAAGCTGCGCTTTTCTGCTCGCACCCCCTTTCCCATCCTTTTCCTCCTCCTCCGTTCTCTTCAAGCTTCTCTCCAACCGCTCCCTCACCCTCCTCCTCATCCCCGGCAGCGCCTTTCCCAGCACATACGGCAAGAGCACCGCGCTCAGAATGTACCCCGCCCTTTTCTCCACATCTGGTAACGTCCCGGTCCGCGACTCGATCTGTGTGATATCCACATACTCCTCCCCGAGCGTCCTGTTTCCTACAAGCGTCGTCAGGGAGAAGTAGAGAAGTTCGGAGATGGTCTGTAGCAGGGCAGAATGCGTGTGCGTGAAGCGAGCGCCATAGAGAGATCGAAGTAGGGAGGTGAGGGAGGTGTTGAGGTTGCCGGTGAGGGCGATATCTTTTTGGGCGGAGCGGATTATATCGGGAGAGGAGGCGGAGGGGTAATTGTAGGAGGAGGGTGGGATGGAGAGAGGAGAGGGCGGGACATGGGAGGACGGCGGAGGAGGCTGAGAAATGGACGAAGCCATTGAGGCAATCGTGTTAGTCGTTGTTGCAAGTGAATAGAGAGTGGTATCGCATTGCGGTCGAGAGCTACCTTGATGGATCTCGGCGTTAAGCCTCGGGCGAACAAGGCCCAAATTATAAACGGCCGTTGCCAGCTCTCCCTTCGCACCACCAGTCACTCTTTATCGAAATTGTTGCTAGAGAGTCTTGTTGGCGTGGAGTCGAGAACCTGGTCATGTCCACGAGATGGATGGCGACCCTGCAGTTGAGCCGGAGCTGGATACATTCAGTCTCTTCCTACCCCTGCCTTACCGAATCGGTGTGATTTTCGTGCTCGGCATATGGGCGTGGGGAGTGAACCTTCATTACCTTTCTTTCCTTCGAATTGTAGGCTGCAGCCCATAGACTTGCAGTACCGAGCTAATGACAAAGTCAGGATGTTCCAGCCCTCATCCAATACACAAGCCATTCCACGACAATTCCCCCAGCCCATCTCCGCACATACAGAGTCGCAGCAATTGCAACAATACCACTGATTGCCTCGATTCTCCTCTACTGGCTCATCACTCATGGCCAACCCTCCCTCGTCATCGCCTGGGACATTCTCCCCCAATCATACCTCTGCCTCCTCGCCATCCTCTTCATCGTCCCCTTCCAACGTCTCTCCATAAATGGCCGCTACCGCTTCCTCTCCACTCTCAAACGCGTCAGCATAGGCGGCATAGCCGAAGCAGGAGAAGGAAAATTTGGCGACATCCTCCTCGCTGATGTCTTGACATCTTATGCAAAAGTCCTGGGCGATTGGTTCGTGGCTGGCTGCATGTTTTTCTCGCCTGGAGTCTCGTCCACGAATAAGCCTGACAGAGGCTGTGGAGGCGCGTATATGGTGCCGTTGATTATCAGTATACCCAGCATTATTCGGCTGAGGCAATGTCTAATTGAGTACTCGAGAGTGAGGAAGAGCCCCACTGCTTCAAGTGGGTGGGGAGGGCAGCATCTTGCGAATGCGTTGAAGTACTCGAGCGCCTTTCCTGTGGTTATATTAAGTGCAATGCAAAGAGGTCATGATCCTGCTCAATACGGTATGAGCGAGACTGGCCTTTTTCGCTTGTGGTATGTCTCCCCGATGCCCATTACAGGCAAAGTTGACATAGTCAGGCTTCTCTTTGTGTTTATAAATTCTTTCTATTCCTTTTACTGGGACGTTGCTAAGGATTGGGACCTCACCCTCTTCTCCTCCGAGCGCGACAGCCCCGAGCACCCTTGGGGCCTTAGACGACACACACATTTTCACACTAAAGAGATGTATTATGGTGCTATCATGATAGACTTTATGCTACGATGCACATGGAGTTTGAAGCTTTCGCCGCATTTGGATCATTTCAACGATTTAGAGGGAGGCATCTTCGTAATGGAGTTTCTAGAAGTGCTCAGGCGTTGGATGTGGATTTTCTTCAGAGTAGAGACAGAATGGGGTGGGAAAAGCTCGCATACATCTCATACATCAGACTAACCTTGACCAGTCCGCACCAATTGCGGTCCTTTGCCAGACGACATACTCCTTGGCGACATCAATGGTGATCTCGACAGCCCCAAAAGCGACTACTCCAACCCGCTAAGCCCACGCTTTCCGAAATGATTAAACAGCTAAGTCGGCGTGTCGAAGACGTTGACAATCTCTGCGGGGAAGATAACCGCCTTCGACCTCGCTATGAACTTCGCCTCATCTTCTCCGGCTATCTCCTTGTACTCCTTGTCTTCAAACATCTCTCTGATCTTGTCGGCGGAGACAGCATCAAAGACGGCTATACCATCATAGTCTGCAACTGCAACTTGTCGCTCGCCGTTCTTGTAGGACTCGACCTCGTCTTTGTGGAGATGGATCTACGAAATCAGGGTCAGACTTTACGGATCGTGAAGACTCAATTCGCTCGACATACTTGCTCGTATTTGAGGAGGTTCCGTTTGAAGATGGGGATCTTGCAGATGACCTCGGTATGTTCGTCACGCCAGTAATTGTCAAAGTCCTCGAAGCTCATGCCCTCCTTGCGGTAGAGGAAGATGAGAAGGCGCACGCGGTCCTTGCGAACCTTTGGATGATCTGGATGATGGACTGGTGGTATGGCGGACATTGTGGGCCTATAATACTAATCAGGGGCGAGTATGAAGTTTACGATGGTCTTGTGAGGAAGTATGTAAATGGTAAGAAGCACCGCTTGAGAGAAATGGGTGCGCTGTATCTTATAATCAAGACATTACACCCATCTTGCGGCACTTTCCACCTCTTCTCTATGATCCTTGCGTTGGGAGTCCAGGCCAAGAGCATCTCAATGCTGCGGTAACCCGTTCCAACAACCAATCGCAGCTCCTCGTACCAACCCCAACATGTCGCAACTTTGAGACAGGGTCTTCCCACGTGAACTTCCCCGGATTTTTCTGGTAGGCTAGCAGTATAGCGTCATTTCATGCAGTCTGATCGCACTGTTACCGTGCTTTGAGACGACTGTTTTCGTTTTGTTGAAGGCCTAGATCTGCCGCCATGTGGGTGGTTGTTGGTTTGACTTACCTCTTTCTCTGAAGAGCAAATTCAAGAACAGTCTTTTTTCCGTCTTGTTTTCCTTGGAGATGGTATATTTGATTCTTCTTGGTGCAGATTGAGGCAGTATGATATGTAATACACAGAAGCACTGTCAAATGGAAGAAAAAGATCGCAAAGAGAAAGCAGACAAAAATGTGACAATACGTACTATGCGCGTTCTCTTTATATCTCGTACCACTGAGCTGGCCTCCCACAACTGGTTAATCTCCTCTTATCCCATAACAGGGTAATAAATACAGTCTTGCGGTCATCTTCGACTCTGCTTCCACCATCCCATGACTTCCCCTTCACGTTCGTCCATCTTATACGACATCTCTACCCCATCTTCCCAAGCACTCTTTCCTTTGCAGCATGGCAGCACGTGGGTACCGCGCGCGCTGGTTATGTGGACGGCACACATACGTAGTATTTCATTATCACATGTGTTCTGAGGATGATAGCTGTTGATGCATTTCCGACTCTGAGAGTCATTTGCCAAAGAAAGTATATTGCGTACTTAACCATATTGCCCGACGCATTTGGTATATCATGCGGGTTGGGTGATCGACCATGTCTGTCCCATTGTGGTCGGCCGATGTAGTCATTTAAGAACTTGTCGGATCCAGGTCTGAGGCTTTGTCATGCCTCGTCTCATTGTGAGGCGTTTTCCTTTCTTGCGTCATACAGGAGCTTTCGCAGGCAGTCTTCCGTTGTGAGGACAGATGGTGTGGAAGGGGATGTAATCCTCCAGTCATCGATTCTGTTGCCTAAAGGCGTTGCTACGGAGTCATTTGGAGTGCGCTCTCCAATGCAATCGATTGACTGAGTAGGGTTTCCGTATTTGTGTTGGATGCCATGGATTTTTGCTAGGGCAATGAATTTGACATGACTTTCCTTAATACCGAAGCTTTCAGCAGGCGTATAGCCGCTATTTACATGTATCGGAAACCAACACATAGGTTATATCTAGCGAGACCTGACAGGTGAGAACATACTGCAAGCCTGGTCGGGACATTTCAAGAACGATTCCAGTGCTGGGAAGACTTTTGCAAATAGTGCGAGCGTCTGACATGCCTTCTCTGAGTTCATCAGGTAGGTCCTTCGACCGTAGTCATTGGGTAAATGGCAGAGATGTCAGAGCTATTTGGCATACTTCCGCAACATAGACAAGACCTTGGAAATTTCTTCTGTCTCTTGCTTTTCTTTGGTCGCGTCTAGAGGTTTCAAGTGCTAGTTGCCAGCGACAAGGACCTCTCTAACAACGTGGAGCCCAGTACTCTCGAAGTGAGTCTGTGCATGCCTCAGACGGGGTCGATCGGAGAGTGATCATTTCAGCAGCGTAAATGACATACCCTTCCTGCAAGAGCCTTGATCGCACGCTGACTAGCCTGCTATGCAGCGACGTTTTCGTGATGTTGGCAACAAAGTGCTCCTTCAAATTCTGGCAAAGGCGCCTTCCTGAAGTATTCTTCAATGATGCCGGATCTTCTTCTCGACTCGGCATCCAACATTACTTCATCCGCTTCCAAAGCGGTACCCACAGTGACACCAAGGCCGTCAATATCATCGTAATTGGGACAGCGGCACCCTGTAAGTCACCACTATGCCGGCTCAACCACCAGCCCATGAACGCCCAACCGGCGGCAGTAATAGTGATTTGCCACAATAAGACCCTGAAAAAGCTCGGCCTGAGCTCAACATGGAGACCCCACATATCTTCTCTTCCATCGAGGTGCAGATTAGTCTGAAAACGCTTAGTCCGTTTTGGTATCCTCTGAAGCGCCTCGCCTCTGCCACAAGGATTGCAAAGATTGGAGTAGAAGCGGCGGTTGAATTCGTGGGCAGAGATGGGCGGGTCGTCATGCGGCCCTGGTGGTCGGGGACTGTAGACGTACTGTGGGTCTACTGGGAGACTTGGGCCTATATGGGCTAATTCATTAACGTAAAAGCGAGTGTATTTGACGAAAGAGCAATGTGAGAAGATGAACGGAGACAGGCAGTATCGGAGAAGGCCACGAAGGCGTCGATATTCCATTCGTATGTTGGTGAAGAGCTTAGCATCGTCAATAATGCGCGTCTGAGTCTCGAGTTGAGTATGATCTGTTTTGGCGCTTTGATTGATGGCGAGGAGTATGAAGAGGTTATTTGTGAGCTCGGAGGAAGGAGGAACGCCGTTTCTACAGCTATGAACACTCAAAGACTGCTTTCCTAAGGTTTGGCTTGATGGATGACTTGATCTACTGGTGTTTTGGGTTGGGACGCTACTATTAGGCGACTGATTAAGGTTTCCTCCCTTTGAAGTAGTAGCTTGCGTCTCATTGCTAACGTCGACGGGCATCATCGTTCGGTATTTAGCACAACTCCGCGCTAAGCTTTGGCTTATATCGATTGATTGCAAGCTGCCACAAGTCTAAGTTCTGTTAGTTGAAACACTCCGATTGCAACAAAACAAGCAGAGATATGACGACAATGATGTCGAAAAGGACTTACACATCTCCATCTAAGCCGAACTTGCCCCCTCTCGATCTGTTTATTTGGTGGAGACAGTGGCCACCAGTCCCACTCTCTGCCACTGGACCTCTCAAATCCGGTTTTTACGCTATCGAGCCATGTAAAGGTATCATGTGCGAGGAATTCAACTTTTGTCTTCGGTCGCCACAATTCTGGTGGCGGCCCAAGCTGACGCTCCTGCTGCCATTGCCAATATAGTCTGATCTTACTGGCTCTCGTGTCATCGCACAACTTTGGTAGCCAAGATCCTGCCCTTTGTAACGAATGCAGCTTCTGAGACCATTGCTCTAAGCTGATCAAAGTAATTGATGGCATAGTTCCTTTGAAAGCTTGCGTAACCCTCGAACTAGCTTCTTCTATCTGTGTCTTGAGCGTGTTTGCCTCTGAAACTCTTCCTGAAATCTGATAAAGAAACGCTAAGTCGGCTTTACTAGCGAGAGAGGCACCACTGTCTGCGCCAAACTTGCTCAAGGTTGCTTCCAATGCTTGGAATTGCACGTCTTTTGCTTCCTCAAAACGACCCTGCCTCCAGTACATGAAAGCTAGGTTAGCTTTGCTGGCCATGGTGTCCAAGTGCTCCACGCCCCAAACTCTAACTCTGGTTTTCACCACCCCTCTCTGCAAAGACATCGCCAGATCCCACTGCTTGCCGTGCCATTGGACATAGGCGTCACGTTCCTTGTCCATCGTAGCCTGTTCCATTTTGTCTTGCCTCCTCCGTTTCAAGCGCAACGGGAGACCGAGAAATTCCACTTTCTTGCTACCAATGTCGGTATTTACAACATGCTTAGTCCAACTTCTAGTGTCTTGCACTAGTTGCACAATACGTTCAGATAATTTAGGGTCGTAGGCTCTTGAAGATATTGAGCTGGGCTCAAGCACAAGATTACCCGCTCTCTGGACCTGCTCTTTCTTTCCCTGAAGCGTTTTTGCTTGTGTCACTGTCATCCCAATATTTGCGGGGGGCACAGAAGATGGCGGTTTTGACGCAGTCTCACTAGTTCCACCGCTCACCGTGCTTCTAATCCGCTTCCTTCTCCAATTCAGCATCGCTTCCATTTCTGGGTCGTATGGTGGCGGCTGCTCTCCTTCCACGGGTGTCACCACTACCGCGTCTCTTGTAAAGAAGCTCCCAACAACACTCATAAGCGACTGGTGACATATGCTCAGTCTTTTGTGATTGTCTCTTACCTCTGGGCTGTCTCTAAATACCCAAAGTGACCTGTTCCGAGATCCAGTATAGTCCTGTGTTGCTGTATCGACTTCGACTTGGGCGGGCTCAATAAGGTGTGCAACCTCTCGCAGCGCCTTTTCTGTATTTTCTATTACTCTGTCCATCCATATACGCTCATCATTGCTGGTGGGGGCATACTTCAGTCGCCGTAGCCGATGAGCTTCGTTGACGTTGCGATTGACGTGTTCCGTTGTTCTTAGGAGGTCGGTCGTTTCCTCACCAATAGCCTTGAGCTGGTAAGTGACCTCAAGAATCTTGATGGTACATCGATCTCCATAGGCTAACGAACCAGCTCCTTGCGACTGTGGCACTGATACGGACGTGGCTACGCCAGAGTTTAATACCTGTGTGCTTTCGCCACGAATTGTGTTCTGGTTTTGTTTTTTATCAATCTTTGCAATGTAACGACAAGTCAATGTTCTTGGAGAGCAAGAGGAGCAAGGAAAGCCCAAATCACATTCTCTTCCTCTACGATTGCAACTGTCACATGCTCGTTGGAAAGTCAAGGCGGAGGTTCCATCCCGAAAACCAAAGGATTGGTCATGGTATCTGAAGGAACAGGTTTCTCCGTCTCGCTGACACATGAGACAGGGCAAATCACCAGAGCACTTGAAACATCGGCGGCGGCAGCGTTTACATATTGGCTTTCTTTGCTCCTTGAGACTAGAACGACGATCTGATATTCCACGTGAGACATTCGCAGGTAGCCTTACGGCACGGCCAATAATATCTCCATGTTTATCAACAATCTCTCTGTCTATATGAGCTGTCCGGCCTTTCAACTCTGCCAGCTTCCCTTCTCGAAGTTGTCCAACCAGATTCCGCTGCCAGTCATAAACGCCGCCATCTGCTGAGCGTTTAAGATCTTTCAATGTCAATAGGTCGGATGATTGATAAGAAATTTCACCAGGAACGGGTGGTTTGAGTGGCAAATTCTTCCGGCTGCTGACTTCGCCCCCTTCTTCTGCCTTTCGCGCTCCTTCTGGTGCGTTTTGAGTTGAATCTTGAACAGGAGCTGCTGAATGCCCCTGCGAGGTTTGTTCTGAGTTAGATGACATATCGTTTTCGCTCCACCCCGAGGAGTTGCCTGTATCTGATGCAGATCCTCGACTACGAAGGCTTTCAGTAAGCTCGACAAGAGCACAAATGTCGTCCTAAGATCCAGCAGCATGAGCAACTAGTTCATACATCAAGGGTCCAATAAGTGAAAAGGACTCACATATTCAAGATGAGCCATAATAGAGTGATCACCTGATGCCCTCGTGAAGTTATATTGCATCTGCCCAAGAGCATCATTACTGACAAGATCCTTGCTAATCTGCGTGTATTCTATATCCCCGTCGGTGGAAACCGCGAAATCTAATTGCTGTCTCTGTTGCTCAATCACTTCTTTATGATTTGATTCCTTATTTGACGCCAAGTTAGGATTTCTTGGTATTGATCCTGTATTGTCCTCGTCCTGAGCATCCTCGGAGCCTTGAAGAGATACGTCTTTCGGGTCCTTTGAAGTCTGGGGCTTTTGTACAACGTTAGACTTGGAACCCGCCTTACGATCAGCAGACCCTTGAAGTACAACATGGTCTGTGATGCCTTTGTAATTTTGCCAGAATCGAGCAACTGCGGAACAAAATACTTGACTGTTCTTATACCGTTCTTGGAAGTAGTTGAGAACAGCATATTCTTCCCGAGTTGGTACATAAGTTGTAGGATGTTGTTGGATTTTCCCCCAAGCTTCCTCCCTCGTACGATTAAGCAGCCGGGTTGCAGCTGCTGGAGTGGGATCAGTAGATTTCGCATGATCAAGCGCTTCGAATATGCTCGCTTCGCCTGGTGGGACCATGCTGGATAATTTGATCGAACGTGGCGAATTAAGAAGGCACGCTAAGTCTTCCAAATGTCAAATGCATTCACACAGTGATCTTTAGCCTCGTGGCTGGAACGCTGATCTAGATCCTTTTAAATTCATCCAACTGAGTCGCAAAGCTGTCGAACACGGTCAAATCAGAGGGCAAAAGAATAAGTAGAGGTTCCTTGATGTAGTGCAAATTAACGATCGCCGTGGGATACTTTCACCTGGATCTTGTCGAACTCCGTGCGCTCCGTTCTGTGTCGAAGGCATTTCCAGGACGAAAGGAAAAAGATCTTCCATTAAGACTCAAAAGCTCCGCCTCGAGTCCGCCTGTTCATCCCGCGAGGCTGAAGGCTATGCAAAACCCTGCATTGGTCTAAGGGGCCCTGCCGCCTAGTCAAGCCAATCAAAATTTGAAGCGGATCTCCAGGCACACTGCTGGCCGAAGAGACCTCGTCCAGCCTGAAAATGCATGAACATGAAGAAGCAAAGCAGATACTGTGCCACGAAGACTCGGGATCTACGTAAAAGCTGTCTTAACATTGTGGAGCTTACATCATCACGCAACCAATGCCATACATAGCCCTCTCCACCTTGCCCTTAATGCTATACCAGTCCGCCCTTCGTTCCGCAAACTCATACACCTCTTCTGCGCGAAAGATGCCCTTGAAGCGATCTCCATCCGCGATGATCGTAGCCAAAGACTTCGCGTCCGTGGGATCAATAAGGTAGATCTGACTGAGTTCCCTCAGCGCAATGAAGAACTGCAAGAGATCTTTGTTCTTGAGTGTGGAGATATAAGTATGGTAGAGATTCATGTCACTAATGAGCTTGATAGAGCCTGCAACGGAGACACGTTGACGCTTGAGGTGCTTGCAGAGGGCGGTGAAGAGTCGCATGCCGACTTCTTGGTTGAAGACATCGAGCATGTTCTTGTCCGTACTGCCGACAAGCATTCTTGTATGGGCAGAGACTATGTCGGTAATTTTCTGAGCAGTCTCGCTTGGACCTACATCCTGAACGTCGGAGTTTGCGTTTGTCGATGAGCCAGGGTTGAAGTCTTCAGCCTTTTGCGTGGTCGCACAGACGTACTCGACTTCGTCCATCAGCACTTCAATGCCTTTATTTAAACCAGCAGCAACCCGTGAATCAAGCATTTGTTCGAAGCGCTTCTTCTCTTTGGCAACAGGATTAAGGAAGTCGTTTCGATCAGTCAGTTTTGCAGCCACCATCTCCTGCTCGTAGAACACATCCAGCATCTGCTGTATGAGATCGCCTACATTGACAAGTTCAAGAAAGGTGACTAGCGGTGTCTTGCCTGCCTGCTTCTGTCCACTGACATCGCGAGGATTGTAATTTGATAGGTGGTCAACCGCTTGGTCAAAGCCGGCCTTGACATGCTTGGTACCTAGCGTCTGGAGCAAGGCGATAAAAACGAGCTCACATTGTAGGCGAGCATCTTCAGTGAAACGTCCACCAAGTCTCGTGAAGATGGCTGCCCGTTCGATGCTGGCCTTCCCTTTGTGGACAAGGTTAAGCGCAACCTCAATACTAAAAAGCGAGTGGATGCCTTCCAGTCGTGTCTTCATGATGGCTGCTTTTGCTGCTAATTCCGTTGTGGGAGGCTCGGGTATCGGTGTGACGGATCTATTGGCAGTCAAGGACGTCCCGTTAGTGATACTAGGTGTAGACGGTCTGGTAGAGCTTTGAGATTTCGAAGCTTCTGTCTCGCCGTTGACAAGTTGCTTCGCTGTAGCTGGCTTGCTTTGGAAAGTAGGCAGTACGTTGACAGGCATCATCACGACTTTCTTGAATGAGCTCAAAAAGTCACGTTTGTCTGCTTGTCGATTTACATTAGACATGTACATCGATTCCATCGTAGCATCTTGTTCCGAAAGCTGTTTCTCCCAATCGCTCACTTCGGCTTCCGACTTCTCCCTGAACCAAGCAAGTTCCTCCTTGAGATAGAGATCGACGTGCGGATCAAAGATTGAGACTATCATTTTCAATACGGCATCGAGAAAGGTTTCGCCTGCTAAGACTGCTGCCCTTGATGTCTTGGCCCAGTTGAGGCATTGTTCGCACGTGCCTGAAACAGCTTTCAGATAAGACTCGACGTAGACGCGGTGAGCCTCATCGAATAGTGTGGTGAGGAACTCGCCAATGACCACCTTACCAACCATCTCCAGGAAAGGTATGACAGCTTTGACCTCGGCTGGAAATACCCTCTCAATAATATCCACTTGCTCATCAAAAGCCACTGCAAGCTTAGAAAAGAACTCAAAAGACCTCTCATACGAGTAATCACCCATCCCATCAAGACAATAGACAGGGTCACCAAACTTATGCCGTCCATAGATGACCGGACTCCTCTCGATAATCATGTCAATAGCCTTCGCGCCCCCGTTGAGACTTGTGAGCACTTGCACATACTTTCTCATCTTCCCGTCCACATCCTTAGCTTCAATGGCAGCTTCAAATTCCTTCATGACTGCCTGTTCGAAAGCAGAAGCTACAGCAGCGAGCTTCTCTTGCCTCCGCCCCCACCCCTCCTCCATATCACTGTTTCCGAATTTGACAAGCGTTGCCAGCATCTGAGCCTGCTGATCTGGGTCCCTGTAAGTCCGGAAAATCTTCGCCTGGGTATGATTTTGTACCCGGAGAGCGTCTCGGTAAAAAGGAGCGAGTGCATGATGTATGCGGCCATATTCGGGGCGAGCATGACCACGCATCGAACGGACTGTCTTTAAGATACTGATTCGAGACGCAGGATCTTTTGGCTTCAGGGAAGCAGTGGAGAAGCCATCTTGTAGGTCTTGGAGCCCACCAGCAGGAGTAGCAGATCCGTTGATCTCCTGCTGCGGTTGCCCTTCCTCCTTCTTGGCCGTAGCATCGAAAAGAGTTACACTTTCTGTTCCTCCCCCAGGATCCCCTTCACCATTCGTAGGGAGGGTGACACTTCCAACTTTCCTATGCTTCTGCAAAGCCTCCGCTCTTCGTCTTCTTGCCTCTGCTTCGTCCCAACATCCCATAAGCTGTAATCGTTGGACCCATCGCGTGTCATCGTAGACCATCTCGTGCATGCGTTTGCACACGCGAGCACAGCGAACGAGGCATTCTGGTGGTAGGTAGTCGAGGATTTGGGAGAGGATCTCTTGAGAATATTAGCATAGGTCTTAGAGTCCACTACGAGTTGCAAAGCAGGTGCTCTGCTACTGGTGAAAGGGAGCAGGGATGTATTACCTGCTGGGAGGACAGGCTTCTGGTTGATAATCTGAGCTTCTCGTAAGGAGGCAAATACAGAGTTGCGGGGCGGAGCGCCGCCTTTTACGGGGGCTTTCTTGAAGCCTGACATGCCGTTGGAGGATCATTTGCAGGTATGGGGTAGAAGAAGGTTGCTCTCAAGAAGTTGCGGTGTGCTAATGGTGAACAAAGCAAAGACGGAATGGCTTGGTGGGCACTAAATGAAGCGCTATGGCACGCCTGATTCTATGCTACATCAATGATCAATGGACTTTGTGACAATCGAAGTGGGGAATCATGTTTATGGATTAGAAGTGCTTCTCATGCGGTTCTATCCTACTATAGTGGCCTTCCAATCACCCACGTCCGCTATGCCATAAACCAAAGTAGACTTCCCAACTCCCCTTCATTAATTATACTCCGTACCGTATGCAACATCATTAGATACAACCACACAGTTCAATGCCCAAGATCACCTCCTACTGTGTCTCTTGTGCTCAGCTGGTGACGCCCCAGGCGGATGGTTTTCGAAGAGATCCTCCAGATACGCACTCGGCGCACGTCCTTGAGGAGCAACACTCAGATTCAAGCTACTTTTGCTCGCTTGTCCTACCAAGCCTTGTGTACTTAGTCTGCTGCCATCCAAGATCGAGTCTGCTCCTCTGCTTGGTGGAAGACTGGGTGAATGTGGTGGGCTAGGGCCCTGAGCTGCTCTTGAATAGCGTCGGCCACCATTGCCGAGATTCGACATTGGGACTCCTCCTCCTATGTGTGTCATACCTGCACCGCTAGCCGGCGCAGCGTTGCCAGCCGCATAGTATCCTGAGGGTAAATAACCTGAGCCTCTGTTTGCTGGCGATTGCATGCCGGCGCCGGCAGTAGGCGAGAAGAAGAGGCTGTTGCGAGACGAATGGACTTTGCTGGCACCCTTGCCGCCTCCCAATTGATCCAAGGATAAGGTCGATCCAGGTCCGGCACTGGCGTAGGGACCTTTCGTTTTAAGGCTGCGCAATGGATCCTTCTCACCGTTCTTGGCTACGTGCGCCATTGCTGCTCGCTTCACCGATCGATGTACTGACCAGGCCAGAAACCCCCTCCAGGCAAGTACCATGAAGCCGAAGAAGCCTAGTGCTGCACCCACACATATGAATACTGTTCCTTCAGGTAACGTCGACTTTTGCATAAACGGAGCACCTGCAGTTGGTGGGACGGAGGGAGGTGGGTAATCGTCCCCTTCAAGCTTTGGTAGACCGGACAAGCCTGGCTTCTGTGTTGTCTTGCTTGCGGTCTTGTCTGTTGCTGACGCTGATTCTGAGGCGGAGGCTGAGGCGGAATCGGTTGTTTTGGCTGCAGATGTGGTCTCCTTTGCGGTATCCGTACTCTTTGCATTTGAGGTAGCGGCAGCGCTGCCTGTGGTTGCCGATGCATCATCTTCATCCTCATTGTTTCCCGGCAGCTTCGGTAGGCCTTGCGCGGCGACGTGTGAGATTAGGAGCAAGGTTATAAGGAAGATCATGACAGAGCCATTCTGCGATAATCTCGGGAGCCTCATGACTCTGTGTATGGGCGTTGTTCCCCCCTTATTACTGCCAAACGAACTATTCCTTCAATAATAGGCTGCGATTATTATGTAGAGCTGATCCTTCCCCGTCTGCAATGATGCTAGTGGGGAATGAGTCTGTCGCACCCCTGAAGCAAAACGAATGCTGCTGATTATACACAAGAAGCAAGAGCAAGACCGCTGGTTGCAAAACGACCGCAAGTTGACGCTTCTCAATGATTAATAAGCGAGCGTGGAACAATAAGTACAAAGAAGTTCTTGGATAGCGAACAGGAGCAAGGAAGTCGAGTGTTTTGGTTGCAGGGTACGAGGCATATGCTAGCCGCATTCGGCCCCCGCAAATCCAGGCCCGGGGCAACCGATCTAAAAGCCGAAGTGTGCGCTCCAAAAATAGCCCCACCAAAACTTTTTGATATTGAAATCGCATTTCTATGTCCCTTTGCCGTTCGGCAGCATTCTCAACCATGGGTGTCGCCAAAAAGACGCGCAAATTCGCACAGACGAAACGAATCATAGGGCAATGCGATGCACGACTGAAAAAGAACCAGCTTAAAGAGGAGCTCGCTCAAAAGCAGAAGAAGGGGAAAGAAGATGGCATCGTCCGTGAAATACCCCAAGCACCCACCTCCCTCTTCTTCCAATACAACACCGCCCTCCAACCACCCTACAGCATCCTCGTCGACTCAAACTTCCTATCCCACTCAATCCAGTGAGCAGAAGCACCCACCCATACATCACTACACAAGACCAATCCTAACAAAACCCTCAGACACAAGCTCGACCTCCTCCCCTCCCTAATGGACTGTCTCTATGCCAAAGTGGTACGTCTCCCCCCCTTTTTCTCCTCCCCTCTCTCCTTTCCCCATCTCCATCCAAAACACCTCCCCCCCTCTCCCCCTCCCTCCCCACCAAACCCCAAACTAACCCCCCCTCCCAGAACATAAACATAACAACCTGCGTCCTCGCAGAACTCGAGTCCCTCGGCCCCAAATACCGCCTCGCCCTGCGAATAGCGCGCGACCCCACCTTCACCCTTTTACAATGCACGCACAAAGGGAACTACGCAGACGACTGCATCGTGGACCGAATTTTGAAGAGCCGGATCTATTTGGTGGCGACGAATGATCGGGACCTCAAGAGGAGGGTGAGGAAGGTGCCGGGGGTGCCGATTGTGAGTGTGGCGAGGGGGAAGTTTGTTGTTGAACGGTTGGTGGATGCGCCGGAAAGGTGATGGTGATGAGGATGAAGGATTAGCATTGGGACGTGGATGAGGAGATGGGATGGGATGGGGGGAAGAAGAATCGGGAGGGAGAGGAGGGCGAAATTAAAAAGGATGGATGGGCACGCGGGTGGTGCAAGGTAATATCATGTGGGTGATGCGAACGGCCCATTGGACATGGAGGCACCATCGAATGGGTCTCGTTTCCCTGCCGAATTAGAAGACTGGGATTGAGGGAAAGGCGGTATCTTGCTACCTTGGCTGAAGATAGCACGACCAGGGGAGGAAGCATCGACTTGATGTGAACGATAGGAACAGAAGTTCTGCAAAAACGTTTGCTATTGGCGAAACAACAGGCAAGTGAGACGAGGTGGACATAAGCTGTGTCAGAATTTGAGGATGATCATGACCGAGAATACAGCTACCATCTAAAAATACTTCTTGTACGAATAGTACAGTTCCCAAACAGACAGTGACCTCCTCATGAATGTTAGAAAAGGCCGAATACCGAACTTCAATGCTCGAAAACAATAGAGTCTACTCCAGTCCGCAGTAGAAGGAGGAGACTTTCCATAAATGCCAGATAACTGCCGCCCAATTTTCCCATCGCCGGTAACCAATCCTTTTGCTTTTCTTCGAAATGTTGGACAAAGGTAGACTCCAATCCCTCCAGCATTGCCCCTAATAGGGATCTCTGGGTGGTCGAATCAAAGTTGCCAGATGAGGTCGTCTCTTAAAAGACCAGTGACTGAAGCAAATCTCTAGTTAGTATGGCAAATGTCGAGCGGGACGTGGTAACCTCAGTCACCCTCATCCCACTCGCGTCGCTCATTCCCTCTGACATTACCGCCATCTTTACGGATGGGAATCTTAATACCTTGCTTAGCGAATGCCTTACTCAGATCAGTAGAATCCACAACACCAGGAAACTTCTTCGCTGAGTAGACCTGAAACTCGTTCGAGTAACAGCTCGCCAGCACGGGCGCTTGCCCGGTGTTGAGTTTCCCCGTCTGCAAGCTCGGGTTCTGCTGACCTCGAGGAACAGCACCAGGAGCAGGCTCAGGGGATGGGGCACTTGCAGGCATGCCAACGTCAACAAAGTTGATTTTGAGTCGGAATGTGCCCTCAGTGCGGACGCTAAGGTCTTGCAAGATGAACCAGACGCCCAGGTCGTTCTCGGGATAGGTGAGCTTGAAGGCGCCAACAGCAAGGTTGCCAATGAGATTTCGTGTGAACATGCCGCCTGGATGAGAGCGAGGGTCGACGACGTTCATCATTGGGTTTGGCGAGAGTTGCTGGTAGGACATGTGCGACTGCTGAGAGTACGGCATGTTGTTGGCCGTGGCGGTCATTGACCCAGCGTTAGTCATGTATGATTGGGTCGATGGATGCATGCTAGAATTTGCCTTAGGTAAATGGTGATGATGTCCTTCGTTTTGTAATCGTTGCTGTTCCTGTTGGATGCGTATCGCTTCGTCGCGGGTGGCTTGCTGTGCTGCTTGCATGTGCCGAGCGAGCTCGTTTTGTCGAGGCACTGGATAAGGGGCGCCGGAGTAATTGGGTTGGGCTGCCTCATAGCCTGGATAGAATTGAGTACCCATGACGGGCACGTTGGGGGCGTAAGCCATGGCCGAATGTTCGGGTGGATAAGATGTGCTCGTCGCAGCAGAAATTGACGGAGAAGTCGCGGAGTGTCGGACGAGGTTGGCTTCGGCCTTGCCATCTCCAGACCAAAGATCTACGGTTAAAATGAAGTATGAGATGTCGATTTCACTGTCCAAGACTGTCAGTCTTGGAAGATAGAAGGCGTATACAAACAGATGTCTTAAAGACCTGAATGCTTGAGAGACAGGGGCAATCTTACTTGATGTCGAGTGGCTGCCGGGTAGCTGCATCCTGGACTCGGAGACGAATGCAAGGTGGTGGTGTGATGGGCCGTCGATCCTACACCGGTAGAACTATTAGTATGGTCGACATCACATTTAGACATAACCATGTCCCAAGAATCGGGCCTGACCTTGTCTCCAAACCCACACATTCGGGCCCGGGTAGGCTGCTGGACGATTTCCAAGCTGGCTTGACATTAGCATTGTCGAGCCGAATTGCCTTCTAGATGTAGAGGCGCACGACGGCACGTACCTGTAGATTCTGCCGTCATGGTTTGCACTGAAGAATGGCGGGTCGCCTACAGTCCCCGTGGGAGGAGGTAGGTGACGGGTGCCAGTGGGACTCTGAGGCGTGTTATCCATAATACGGTTGACGGACATTTGTGTCGTGGGACTTTGGGTCTGTGATGGCATTTGGTTCATAACCGTCGTCATGGTAATGGCTCTGCCTCAAATGGTCGCTCCTTCCTGTCGGCATCAAATGAAAACTTTTTGGCTAGATATGTAGCTTGGCAGATTGCAGCGAACGGAATGGGTGTCTGTCCAATTACTATAACGTCGCAGCAAACAATGGTAGGAGAACTTGCAGGTCCTTTTCTCAAGAATGCTTAGGATCTAGGTCAAGCAGAAAAGCAAAAACGCCTGAGCGTTGGTGTCCAACGTTTTGTGGAGCATAAAAAGTTGCCGTAATGCTTGCTTGGTTAGAGGTGGGCTTTCAACGTTGCATAGAAGGCATGTTCATTAATCGTGCTGAGCTGTTCCGAGACATTCACCAATTGCGTTGCTGCAGTCCATGGCGTGCATGACTTGTCTGCTGCCCCGAGAGCGCCGAATGGCAGTATTAATGATGGGTTGAGTTGAGGATTGACGTGTGGGAACGTGAACAGAACAAAGGTTCAATCGAAGATGATGATCCAGATCCAGATCATGCTTGGGGTTTGTTTTTTGCTTTTGCTTTTCTTCTCTTGGCCGCTTAGCTCGCCCCCGAAGCTCCACCCTAAATCCATTGGCTCAGCGCTCTTACCGCCCCAGTGGAAGGCCCTAAAACATTACTGGCCCCCGCCTAGCTCCTCTAACTTTCCGGGTGGGCTGCAGCCACCGGTTCACATTGAAGAAGTCAGGAAGCAAGCATCGCGGGGCAGCTCGATCATGGCTTTAAGGCACTCTAGTCCTCCCGTCAATCTTCGATCATCTCCGCAAATGATCGCCTCTTCCTCCCCACCATCATGCTATCTGTGCGAGACGGTAGGATTCCGAGCTGCAAGATCTAGGTGTGTTGGACGCTACGAATGGCAAATGATGGTCCCAATACCTGCACCCTGTGCATGCATTCTGCAGTTGCCTCTCCGGCTGGAACGCCTGCCGACCGTTGATCGACAACGTGATGTGCAAGCAAGGTGCAATCGCATGACTCAAGTCACCCACACCTACAAACATCTGGACGGCGGAGGAAGGCAACCATCAACTGTGGAAGATCTACAATCCTCTTTGTTTCGCCACACCTTAATTCTTGCTGCTATCTTTCAACTACCAGGGCACTTCAGCTGTCACGGATAAGGGAAGGATGATGTCAAAAGCTTAAGCTATCTACGCTACACGTGATAACGAAAGCTATGATATGCCCCTTGTTCCGTATTAGAGTGATAAGTCGCTGCCAATTCCATGCTGTATACATGCCCTGCCACGCCAAGCATCGCTCATCCCGACGTACATGACCAGCTCTGTACAGCCGTGACCAGCCTTGAACGCCCTGCCTGAACCCGCAGTTTTCTAATCCGTAAAATGTCGCTTGGTTCGGCCGTCCTCCTACCGTGTGTCTATGTTGACATAAACGATGAGACTCGTAGAAAATGTGTTCATTAGAAGAAATCTAGGGGGAAGAAGGAAGTCGGTGAAGTATCGAAGTTGTTGAATGTGTTTGGTGCTCGTAGTGTAGAAGGACGAATCCAGAAAGCTGCTTCAGCCAGCGAGCTTGACAAAATGCTTGTTCCATATCCATCCCACGAGACTGTTAGGGTCATCTTGATTTCTTGCAAGCCAAAGCTCCCCTTTTTCGCCAATGACATCAAAGATTTCCCCCGCAACATAGGTGAGATAGGGGTACCCAGCCTCTTTCCGAGCCCGGTCAATGTTGAACTCATAGACACTCGCGGCCAAGAAGATGACATTGTACTCGGATTTGTGAGGCCCCTGGGTGGGCGAATGTGTAGGCGGCGAGTCAGACATGGGCATTGCTGAAGAGAAGTAGCCTGAGAATCTGTTTCCGGAAGGGGAAGTCGACCGTGGCTGCGTCGAGGGAGTGTAATTTACACCAGGTGAAGGACGTGTCAGGGCTGAATCGTCGCTAAGACGGTTCAAGCGAGAACTCTCCATACTGGGTCGAAGCGAGGGGGCAGGATCTGTTGCAATCCTACCGGTCGCTGTTGGTGGTCGGCCGGGCGTTGAGTTTATCGGCGTCGTGTTGTTGGAATATGAACGCCAACTGCCGGGAGGATATGGTGTCTGAGGTCCATTGTTGGATACATTGGAAATGGCCCGATTCCGTCGACTGATTTGCCGCTGAGGAAATGGCCCAGGTGTGGAGGCATCACCTACAGTGAAGAAACTGCCATTGGGGCGATAGTCGCCAAAGTCTGGTTGCGGTAGGACTGGTGAGCGATCACTGCTCACGGACATGGTCCGCCTGGTAGAATCGAATGAAGGCCCTGTCCTCGGGGAGGTCGTGCCTTCATACTGCCCTTGAACCAAGGTAGAGCTTGATCCTCCGGTGAAGTTAGAGCCTACTCCACTTGGTGGGTCAAAGGGTATGAAATTTGGCGTATCATACAGAAGCGCACCATTGACCAAACCAAGGGAAGATACTTGGGCCTCATGGAATGCATAATCAGTGTAAAACCCTTTGACAATCTTCTCAAGTTCCTCCTGAAAGTCGCCGTCCTGCGTAGCTGATCGAATATCAATGGCTTGTTTCAGTTTGAGTTTCCAGAGTTTCAGCCATTTGAACTGTAGTTCCACGAAATTACTGAGGCAGCGTTCCATCAATTTTCCAGTCAAGGTGAACAATTTGGGCAGCTCGTCTTTCAGCGTCCCATTGACTGCTAGAAATTGTTCACCTTGCTCAGCAGTCTTCTTGTCTGGTTTGTCACCTCGCTCAGTGATAGACTTGTACCGCGCATAATCTGGTAAACGCTTGTCGCGCTTTTGTATTAATTTTTGTGGACCTTCGTGTAATTTGACTAGGGTAGTCATGGGCTGGACGACGTGTTTGCGTACTTGATCGACCTGAAAAGAGGTTAGACTGAAAGGGAGGGTTGGGGTTGAAGGGCCTTACGTGGTCAGGGAGAGCCATGGTCGACATGTCTCTCATTGACATCCTGAACTTATGCCATTTACTTTCAAGTTCAGGGTAGCTTGTTTGACCAACATCAATGTACGCTTCCATGCCTATTGCAAAATCCAGGAATTTTTTCACGAAAACCTCAACGTCACCAGTGTACATCTCGACATCACGCATAACCACTTGAAGGCGGACGAAATGCTCGGCATAATGTGTGACCAGTTTCGTATAAATCTTGTCCTCAAAGGTAGTGACAGACCCAACTTGCTGGCGTAGCTTCTTTCCAGCACCAAAAGCTTTTGCGAGGCCGGTCCTCATGTCTGATTCCTTCCGCTTCCTGCTACTACTTGTTACCGTTTCCAAGATATCAGCGCGCCTTTTGGCCTCATTGATGCGCATCGAAACGCCCTTCATTTCCCTTGCAGCGACATCAAGAGCGGTAAAATCAGGATGGTTTTCTGGCGTGACCTCCACCAGCGAATCCAAAAGCAGTGGATACTTTAGTACTCTCTGTGTGGGCTTCACGATCAAGGCACCCAGATCCCAAGCCGCCGTAAGATCAGTTGCATAAGCCCTGCATTCTTTGAGCCAAATCTGTACCTTTTGATTCTTCAACAACTGAGTGAGTTTCTGGTTCGCCGCGTCGTGATTCTTAAGATATTCGGTGTATGTCTTCTCCATTGCGGCCATGTGGTGTCCAAACGTCTCACCAACGAAAGTCTTCCGGTCTTTCTCGTCGTCAGTAAGATCGAGACCATTGATGGATGAATCGTCACCAGTAGTGCCGCTGTTAGCAGTCGCGTTACTAGCACGGTTGCTCTTCCAGCGCTTGGCCTTCGACAACGCGTAGACTGGCCTCGAAGCTTGTTTCAAGGAGTCAAGAAACTGTGTGGAAAATTCGATAATCTGACCGGAGTTGCCAAATAGCGTTTTCACATCATCCGCAGATATGATCACGTTCGACGTTCCCCGATAAATATCCTCAAGTACTCTCATGTCTTGGCCAAAAGAGTGTTCGGTATCCACTAGTTCCTTGATGATGTGTCTTCGTCGGGTTAAGCGCTTTTGTTCTGGTGTGGGAACGTCTTCTTGGGAAGCAGACTCAGCATTCATCGAAGCTTCCTCTCGAGACACGCCAGATTCGTCGGATGGTTTGGATACATTGATTGGTCGTATCGCGCGAGGAGTCTCGCTAGAAGGTTCTGGTAGTGGTCGTCTGTAGTCTATCGGAGGTGGTGGGGGCGAATGTTTCGGAGCTGGTTGAGAGGCCTTGAATGGAGAGTCGCTCCGTCGCGGCGGTTCCACATTAATTGCTAGACTCTGCCCGCCAAAATTGATAGGCGGTAGCTGAGGGCGGAATTCATCTTCTGACGGATGAAGTCGACCTCGGCCACCCTCATAATGTTCCATCGACTTGGGTATCCCAGCAACAGGTCTGTCTTTCTCTGGAGGGGGTGGCCTTTCTTCGTAAGGAGTGTCCGCTGCTTGTTCGGCGAAACCACCCAGAGAAGGAGACATATCGAAATCATCGGGACGACTCAGGCTAGCCCTGGCTGGCCTTAGATTGCCTTCATCATCCACATCGTGGATGGCTGAAGTAGCCGATAAGTTTCTATTGTGTCCTATCGAAGGAAGAATCTTTTCGTCCATGTCATCTCTGACCTCTTTCTCTGAGACAGGCCCTGGAACGGGCAGTGAACTAGTCCGCTTGTTGATGTGTGCTTTGATGTCTTCAGGCATAGCACTAGGGATCACGTTGCGGTCTCGTGCAATCTTCTGCAAATAGAGCTGCGTGACCTTTCTAGGGTCGTATCCGCCTTGTCGCGCCAACTCAGGGGACCGATTGTACATCTGATATTGACTGTCATGTAACCCATCAGGACTTGGGACGTCCGGATCATGGTATTGATCAAGTACTCGGTTGACAGTGCTGTACCGATCACTGCCTAAGGTGGTACGATCCGTCGTAGGTGAGGTGTATGACGCCGGTGACCATACAGGCTCAGTATGCTCGCTAGCGGATGTCGACACGGAGGTATGGGCATCTGCATAAGTATGAGATGACGGATGCTCTTCAACACGCTCTAGGTAGGCTTCTTTGTCATCTCGAGACCTGTTCGACGATGTCCAAGAGCTCATGCTCCACCTGCTGTCGGGATCCTCGCTTGAGGCAGCCTCCTTGGAGCGGCTTTCATTATCCTCATGGAACGATCGCTTTTCTAAAACAGGTGTTGCCCCTAGCATGATTTGTATGGACTCCCTATCATCTCCAGACTCTTGGTCTTCAGTGCCTGCACGCTCTCGAGCCTCTGATGCACTTGGATTGGTGGGACTGCGCAGTGCCATAATGTTCTTCAAGAGGGTTGGCTGAGCTGTTGATGGCCGACGAGAGCTCTCTCGGGACTGATCTTGAGGCTCATCATCAAAGAAAGTGTCCACAGAATCTTCGGTACCAGCAGTGATTGCGGAGCCTGGGTCAATCTC
Source organism: Bacidia rubella (assembly GCA_032158265.1). Lineage (NCBI taxonomy): Eukaryota > Fungi > Ascomycota > Lecanoromycetes > Lecanorales > Ramalinaceae > Bacidia > Bacidia rubella. The sequence goes on along the minus strand of JAVTIF010000009.1, from coordinate 548,063 downwards.
CGAGTTTGGCGTTGAGTGATTTGGTTCGTAGCCGTTCGTGTCTTGCGATAATCGAGCATTGAAAGTACCCAGAGTCGGAGAATCCTCCATGCTCAAATCCAAGACAGATCTCTCAGCTAGATGGCCTGTCTGTACGGAGAGCCCTTCTAACCTTTCTTTCTCTGCCTCAGTTGGATCGAGTAATTTGCTGCCTTCACCGGTTGGTAACTGCTTGTCTGCTTGCGAGGTGTGTTGCGTCGAGAACACATCGTCTGCTGGTATCTCCACGGATGGAGGAACTCTTGTTGAAAGTTCACGAGCTATGGAAGCCCTTCGTATTTCCCGCTCCTCCTCTTCCCTCACGCTTTTCGTGAAAGCCTGTTGTATCTTCTGTCTCCTAGCAGCAAAGTCCAATGCTCCTAACTCAGGGGGCTTTTTTGGCCTGCTCTCTCTCAAGCTACGAGCACCACTACTTTCACCTGAGAATTTCTCTACCGTTCGCGCTCTTGATGCTGACGTTGTTGCACTGGAAACAGGTTGCCTCGGCCTTGAACTTCGTAAGGGGGGCGACTTCTTTGGTGGAGGCTCTGATATATAAGCCGGAAGACCAGGTGAGGTGACCGAGCGGCTAATGTTGTTTTGGTAGCGAGGAGATTTTTGTGGTGTATTCGAACGCGAGTACCGTGGCGAGACCCTTGTGGTCTGAAGAGGTTTCGGTGGTGGAGCACGGGTACGTGTCGATAGTTTCGTGGGTGCCGTTTCACCGACTGAGCTCTTCCGCGTTGACGGTACAGAGTTACCAGAATCGGAATTTGCACTGAAGCGGCGGGAGCTCACGGGGATTCTAGACTGAGAAGTCCGCCTTGGTGTTTCGGTGACTATGGGTGAGGAGGGGGGTGAAAGATTGTTTGTATACTTTCGAGACGTGACTGGGCTCGAAGGCATGCCGTGCAAGTCGCTGCGAGTCCGACGATGTAGGTGTGGGGGCGGTTCTGGAATTTCACCTTTGGCTTTGATTTCTTCAAGTGGAGGAGCCGTGTTGTAGTACCAGGCGCTTGGCGAGTCCGGCGACTGATCTCGGCGCCGTAAGTAGTCTTGATCAGAGTACAAGGTTCGAGGGCTGTGGAGGCTGCCTTCAGAGCCTCTGCGACGTTTTGAAACAGGAATCCCATAGCCAATATTGGCTTGTGGAACGTTCGACGTCACAACCTCGCCAAACAACGGCCTCCGCGGTAAGGTCATCATCTCGGGTGCGAGGTCGGCCATTCCTTCAGAAGCAAACGGTTTCGCTGGTACTGCCTCGGACGCTGCCAAATTGTAATCTTTCTTGAACTTCGGACTTTCTGGTCTGCCATCTCGCGGACGAGCTCTTTCCTGCTGCCGTGTCTGTGCCTCCCTCACACTCATATTATCGCTTGAAAGAGAGCCAGAAGAAAGCCGACCGCCGGTGGCTCTGGCTTGTGAGGCTGTACGGGAGCGCATACCCTGACTACGGGAGACTGAACTGGCCGAGGGCGATCTTGACGTAGTCTTTTTAGGAAGCGGTGGGACCTCATCGGGTGTCTGATTGAACTTATTGACCAAATCTTGAAGCGACGTTTGTCGGTTGCGAGCTGTGCTGGATAATGTCGGGCTAGACTTGGCTGCACTGAGCGGAGATCTTTCGTGATTTGACGAAGCAAATTGCGCTGTATTGATGCGAGAAGCTATCGGAGTTATTGTGCGGCCATCTCCATTCCTATAACGAGGACTGGTTGCTTGACGGCGACCGTTTGGCTGACCCACAGAGCCTGGACTCCCTCCATCTGTTGAACTTTCCCGACCTAAGCGGTCACTTTTTGATCTGTAGTATTCGCGGGGATCGGGGGAGACATCATTCTGCGCTGTACCTGTGGGCTTTGGGCTGGACTTGCCAAAATTTGTGGATACGAAAGGGCGGCGTGGATGCGATGGTTTGTATACATTATCAGATAATGGAGGTATACCGTCTTCGAAAGATGGTGTCTGATCGCCTTTGAAGTCGGAGGGCTGGTAGGTCGAGGATTGCGGAGTGTGGTGGTGCTGATTCAATGCATGGGTGTTATTTTCCGCATCCAGCGAAGGCATGCTGGATCAAGCATTCGACGCATCAAGCACAACACAAGAGCATGCTGCCCAGCTGCGTCGGAGATCCGTCGTCTACGTAAGAATAAAAACTTCAGGCTGTGAATCTGTCGGGGAGGTGAGCAAGCTGGAACATGGAGTAGTCTGCGGCTCTTTGAGGAAGTGTCGCACGATTGGGCGGGTCTTGTCTGGGTTAAGGACGTTAGGATAAGGACTTAGGGTGCGATAAAAGTAGAATGAACAGCAGCAGGTTTTCCGAGAGTTGAGTGCGTGTTGTCGCCGGCGTGATTGGTAGGTGCCAGGGTGTTGGACATTGAACGTGGTCAGCAAAAGAAGTTGTCATGCCCTGGTTCACTTTTGCTTTGCTGGACGTAGGCGACTCCAAGGCGTGTTGACCGCCAATGAAAAATGGTCGGATCTTGGCGGGTCAGAGGGGAGGTGGCACTGGGGGCCCTTAGGGTATCAATGGCGCCTGGCCTCGCTCTCTCGGCCCGCCTCCAAAGCGCTGAAAGATTGCTTGGGTAAGGTAGGTAGCTGCTTTGCATTTCCTCCTTCACTACCACTTTCAAACAATATAGATTGTACTATTGCAATACAATTGCACTTGGAACCATCCCAGCTTGGACCTCATCATATCGCTCCATGCAGAAATCGAGCGGTAAGACCTGCTTTGGGTAAGATATCCACTCCCAAGGTCCGGCAGTAAGCATTCAATCGCGTCGGATTGTTGCTTTAGCTACACCAAAAGGCATCAGCGACTTCAATCGCTGACACCCTCTCTCTGCTACGGCCCGTCGAAGGAGTAACGCAATATTCCTGGAGGAATTTGCACGGCTGTCCGCGCGCCCTGTGCTTTGTCTCCTGCAGTCTTTATGTAGGCCTCCATGGCTTACAGGCCGTTTCCGTGTGGCGGACGTGGCGCTGACAATGTGGGGTATGTCATTAAACCGGCCGTGATATGTGGCACTAGCGTCAGACGCGTCAATTGACACCCACGCGGTTTCTTTGACTATCTTCAAGAAAGACGTCTAGACAAGCAGACCGAGATGTTGCTTGTATTTCCACAATTCATGAGACACTCGCTACCTTTGCTCTTCACTGTCTTCATTTCTCTCGTACATTCGTTGTTTTGACCCACCTGCACTAAAATCTTCAAATGGCCCGTAAAAGAAAACGTCCTCCCGGTGCAGGGGACAATGATGGCTCACGAGCCTCGAAACGCCCCAAGGTGAAGCACGGGCATGTACCTGAATATGATTGCAGTGCCCGTCATCCCACTTTGGCGTTGTACTATCCCCACATATGGACGCTTCGTGAATATCTTTCGTCAAAACTTCCCAAAGCTTCCAAATTAAGGCGGCGAAAGCTAGCTTCTGCTGGACACAATCAGCTAACAGGGCCGACGTCTCAGAAAGATCCAATGCATATTAAGCTCACCCAAGAGATGCTGAGCTCGAATGATCCTCAAAGTACAACAGCGTATTTGGGAGCGGTTCTCGACCACACCATTGTGTGTGCAAGCGATGCTGCAGCGTCTGCCTACTCCACCGAAGATAAGCACAAGGACTATGAAGTATTTACTCAGCAGGCTAGCACAGCTGCGAGCAATGGCCGCCAGGAGAAGACCATATCTCCACCAGACATAGTAGACTTTGCTATTTGGGTGCTTTTCAATCGAGTCTATCAAAACGTCAAGAAACCACCCCACGTTCTGTGCCGTGGATATGAAAGACAAAATCTTCAAAGGCATTGCTGTGCTATGGCAGGTATTCCGGGCATCGTTGCGCGTTATCCGAACAGCAACGTCAACATTTTCAAAGGTGCGACTTGGGCATGTATTATGGGTTTGCTAGGCAAAGACGCTGAAAAGATTATGTTGGATTTTCTTCTGCATTGCGGAATCTTTGTGCCTCTTGTGCAAAGCAATAGCAATTGCTATCAAATTTCCGGTGAGCGATTTCATGCATGTCCAGACAAAGGTATCTGACCTGTCAAGGCATGCCATTATCAGATATGCAAACGCTCAGCGCCTCGCAAGATCATCAAAAGCAGCGAGATGGAAACAATGTATCTCATGGATGCTACCAACATGCGCACGGTCGGCCGGGGATTGAGATGGTCTCCAGACCTGCAGCAGCGATTCGATTTGTGCGTAAGAGGACGTTGTACGCCCGTCCAGCATTGAATGCGAAGGGCGAAGTCACTTTTGGACTTCGTCATATCCGTGAGCCTTTCAGTCCATACTTATCGAATGTCACCTTCTGACATCTAGAAGATGCCCTTAGACGGTATTCAGATGCCACAGATCAAAATCATACGCTACTTTTGATGAAGTATATCTTTCCAAGACAATTTGGTTTGCACAATGTCTTTACTTCGACCACTAATCGCGAGGAGACAGCCCAGCATTTCAAGGATTATACCTTGAGAGAGAAGGAGATCTGCGAACAAGAACTTTCGAGGGGCGCAAGATCTGCTCGACCAATCACTGACCAAATACCTAAGAGGCTTCGTGGTGACGCTTATCAATTAGTGCAAAAGCTGCAAAAACTGAGCTGTAGCTGTGCGTACACAGAACTCTTGAAGTACTATTGTCCTTCAACAACCAACATGCCAGCTTCTCGAACACCGAAGCAGTCTGCTATGTCCAAAGCCCGAAAGCAGATAAGGCCAAGGCCGGCCTCCCGCGTCCACATTGACAGGGAAAGTCGATTATCTGGTCTTGCCACTAATAGTGGAAGAACGCATCCAAATGTTGTGACTGAGGGTTGTTCACAGAAAGTCAATCAGAAATCTGACGGACCCTTAGTTGAGCTTGCAACTCCGCATGCCCAAGTGTCTGCGTTTTGCCGAGCTGTCCTATCGAATTTGATACCAGATGCCTTCTGGGGAGTGGGAGTGGAGGGGGATTGTAACCAGCGAAAGGTTATGGAAGACGTTGATCGCTTCATCAAATTGCGGAAGCAAGAGAACATGTCTCTGCACACTGTATATCAACGTATCAAGGTCTGTCTTTTCAGAGGTCTGGCTTCACAGATGCTAAGTTTTGACAGGTTCAATCTATACCCTGGCTGGTACCTCCCTCTTGCACAGGCAACAAGAGCTCGCTCTCTGACACAAGGAAGCGTGAAGAGATACTGCTCGAGTTGCTATACTATGTATTCGACTCTATCTTGATACCTTTGATAAGGTCCAATTTCCATGTCACCGAGTCAACCTACCATCAAAATCGACTCTTCTACTTTCGCCATGATGTTTGGCGCAAGGTCACTGAACCCGCACTGACAAGGATCAAGCTATCCATGTACGAAGAGGTGCCTAAAGCCAAGGCTGGAAGGCTACTGGACTCCCGCAATATGGGTTTCAGTCAGATCAGGTTGGTTCCAAAAGCTACCGGGCTCAGGCCGATAATGAATCTGCGACGTCGAATAACAAAGATGCACGGTGGTAAAATGCAATTAGGAAAAAGTGTTAATAACATCTTAAAACCTGTCTTCAGAATCCTGGATCTCGAAAGAAAACGGCAGCCAGGTTTGTTGGGTGCTGCTTTGTTCTCAGTCGACGAGATGTTTCCGCGGCTACGACGATTCAGGAGTAGACTAAAGGCTGAAGACACTGTCCCTAATCAGCTGTATTTTGCGAAGGTCGACGTGCAGTCTTGCTTCGACACGATACCGCAACAACAGGTTGTTGCTCTAATGGGAAGAATTATGTCCGATGATGTGTATCGCACGACCCACCATGCAGAGATCAAACGGAACAAAACATATTACTACCGTAATAAGCGTCAGCAGACGCAGAAACCTCCGACTAGAAGATTCATCACGTCAGGCAAAAATGCCACCGACTTCACTGACTTCTCTGACTGGATAGAAACCGAGCGCGCAACGAGCAAAGCCGACACTGTCTTTGTTGATAGCGTAGCACAGTACTCTTATCAGAAAGATGATTTACTTACCCTACTTAGGGATCATGTTTGTAATAACCTTGTGCACATTGGCAAGAAGCTGTTCAGGCAGAAGACCGGTATACCCCAGGGCTCTGTAATTTCAAGTCTTTTATGCAATCTGTTCTACGGCCAGCTTGAGCAGAAATACTTGGCTTTTCTGAGTGAGAGCGAGAGTCTTCTGCTCCGATTCATTGACGACTTCCTGCTCATTTCTACCAGCAAAGCAGCGGCTGAACGATTCTTGCATATTATGCACAAAGGCATGCCCGAGTATGGCGTACAGGTCAACCCACAGAAAAGCCTTGCAAACTTCGCTATTGAAATCAACGGCCATAAGATCCAACAGTGGCCAATGGAGAGACCTTTCCCATACTGCGGGAAAGTCATCAATACCCGAACTTTGGAAATCATGGCAGATCGCGACAGGAGGAGAGACACCACGATAGCCAACACATTGAGTGTCGAGCGAGCCGCAATGCCTGGACGTACATTCTACCGGCTTGCGCTGGACGCATTCAAAATGCAATGCCAGAAGATGCTTGTGGATACAAACTTCAACAAAGCTCGAACGGTACTTTCAACGACTTACTTAAACGCAACCGAGACAGCCATGAAGTACTATCGATACACTAAGATCATGTCAGGATACTCGCAACCTCACGTTGATTTGGCTATCGGTAAGTGGTTCCCGCCCTCTGAAACTTGCTGACAGTGGATGACTCGCATGCAGGTACCATCGGCGATTTGATCAATCTAGCTTATGTACTTATCAAGGCGAAGCATGGAGGTCGAACGAAGGGGGAAAAGATAGAGTGCGCTGTGAGCAAGCGCCAAGTCGCATGGTAAGAAGCACCCCCGGCATCAAACCCCACGAGCGCGTCACGTGCCGCAGCACGCCCCCTGCTAACGTTTCCGGTTTCTCTAAAGGCTAGTGAGCAAAGCATTTCACCATGTCCTTAGTCGAAAGCAAAGCCATTATCGTGAAGTGCTCAGATGGCTTCGGGCAACGATTGGAGCAGCCAGGCCAAGCAGTCACAATGAGTTGGCACGGCTCGATCACGTTGTAGCCAAGGGCAACAAGGTCTTCGAAGGGTATCGCTATTGAGGATAGTAGGGGAAAGGGAGGGACAGTGAGACAAAAAACAACATTCTGTAAAAGCGCGTAGAAAATGGCATGGCTGGTGGAGGGTCGCAGCTCTTAGATCGCGATCCTACCCAGCCCCCTGAAACTCTTCAAGCTGCGACTTTTGCGTCCAGGCCCGACATTTTATCACTTCTTCTTTTGATGAATATACCACATGCGTATAGAAGATTCAGAATACTTCCACTGCCTCATCATTGACGGTCAATTGTGATGCGAAGTTGGGAAAGGAGAACAAGGCACTGGCTTCGATGAGCTGGGACATGAGCTGACGGGCTTGGCAGAGCGAAGCGCGGAGACTACTCACTCCCCTGAAGCCAAAAATGCATGCGGAGGACGTCAACTCCCCCATCTCACTCGCTTGCGACGGTCATCCTAATTCCAATGACGCCGCCGACCATTATTCTTACAATGTACATCTTTTGAATGGCACTTGGAACTCTCCACGACACTCGTTAGACGATCACATTCACTTCAATTCAGGCGCGGCTTTACCCAAACAACAATCCTTTGTTTCCCCACCTGTCAGCAATTCAACCTCTAATTTCCCTACCAGCACAGCCTTCGACAATTTGCGCTCAAGACCAAGAACATTGACAGATGTTGTTACCGTACTCTCTGTTTGCGACCAGATGAACGCTTTAGCCAACGAATTGCCTGGCTCCCCGCCTGGTTTGACCGCTTCGAAATCCTCTAAATCCTCTACCGACAGATCTTCTTCTGCGTCCGGTCCAGATGGCATACTATCAGATATCACTCACTTTGAAGACATAGGCTTGGAGGAAGAGGAGACCCAATCTTTTCAGCAAAAGCCCCTGCATGGCATAAACATTCAGAAAGCGTCTAAACCCAGCGTCGCAGCAGCAAACATGATCGCGACTAGAAGCAACGCAGGGGTCCCAACCCCAATGCGTGACCTTACCAATCAACAATATCGGCCGGTATATCCTCGATTACCAGACTCCTACAAGGGCAGTCCCGCCACGCATTCACTCTGCCTGCCAAATGGCGCCCCAATGCGCAAGTTTTCCAGAAATGCATCGACACCGTCTTTAGCAATTAAGGCTATGAGTAACTACAATCGATCAAGATCGCCATCACCAAAGTCGGCTTCTTCGCCCTTCCAAAAGCCATCACCGAATCTCAGGTCACCAGGCCGACCTGGTCTGATTTCTGCACAGACCCAACCATTGCCTATTAGAAGGCCTTCTCGGCAGACAAATCGGAAAACAGTCAAGGAACTTGAGGCTGAATGCAACGACTCGGATGAGGACGACCTACCTGACGACGCTAGTCTGTGGAACGTTCCTATTTCACCAAACGCGCCTCAAGAGGTGGCAGTCTCGCTGTCGCCCGGACCGTCGCCAAAGATTTCGCCTTCTGCCAGCCCAGATCGGTCGAGTCCTTTGCGCACCTCTATCGGTTCGGATGGAACTCAAATCACGGCTCCTAAGACTGCACCAATTCCCAACGTGAGACGTACATTACCGGCTTCGTTCCAATCTCCGCTACACTCGCCGCACCGATTTCTTCGAGGTGCATCAACGAGCACAATACCAGATTATCCTATGTATACAAGAAGCAAATCGTGGAATGTCGCCTTATCTGACCTTTCTGAAGAAGCTAAAGCCTTGACAGATACGCTAAAGACTCATGCGATGACAACCGAGGCACGGCGTGGAAGTGCCGTCCAAAGCGGCGAGGAAAACGGGATGGAGAAGCTTTCTCGGGTGAAAACCGCACCAATAGTTGAATTGCCACCATTGAGAGCCAACAACATCATGATCGATCCTTTGCCAATCAGCAAAGAAAAGGAAAAAGTGCTGAGTAGAACACGTCCAAGCTGGCTTCCACCAAAGAGCAAGACCGAGGAGAAAAAGCATCTCAAGGAGTACAAGCGTATGATGGAAGTGAGCAGAGAAGCCGAAAGGCGCAGGGCCGAGAAGGCGGTGGATACTCAATGCGCCAAAGATGACACACGGAGTACGTTGCTTCGAATCTGGGAACAACATGTTCTCCCGAATTGGGATCAAGTCATCCGAGAACCTCGAACCAGAGAGCTCTGGTGGCGAGGCGTGGCGCCCAAGTCCCGAGCGCAGGTGTGGCAAAAGGCAATTGGCAATGAATTAGCATTGACAGATGTCACTTATAAAAAAGCGTTGCAGAGGGCTAGAATAATCCGACAGGAAATTAACAGCAGCAAATTCGAAACGCGTCGCAGGGAGATGGCATGGTTCGATGCGATTCAACGAGACGTGAAGACCGTGTTCCCAGAGCTCAGGATCTTCCAACCTGGCGCACCTCTACATGATGGCCTTGTCGACGTTCTCACGGCGTATTCCATGTATCGCTCTGACGTTGGATACAGCTATGGCACGCACCTGATCACTGCTTTCTTGCACCTGACGATGCCAACACCAGCTCAGACATTCATTTGTCTCGCTAATTTATTGAACCGACCGCTTCCGCTCGCTTTTCTTACAGGAGATCCTGCCGGTACAAGGAAATCGTACGATCTTACACTGTCTCTGCTTCAAAAGAAGCATCCTCGCTTGTACCAGCATCTTTTTGGTTCTCAGTCACCTGACGCCCCGGTGGATGGAGTTAGTGCCTCCAGCGGCCACCCTCCTTCTCAAACGTCTTCAACGCCACTCAGTCTCACGCCTGAGGATGTCCTTGAACCCATGATTCGGACCCTCTTCCTCGCTCCTGGCACCGGCGTAGGTATTGACATTGCTGCCCGTGTGTGGGATGTCATGGTGTTCGACGGTGACGCCGCAGTATTTCGTACTGTTGTAGCCATACTAGGTCTGCTGGAAAGCAAGCTATACGGGAGCAGGGATGAAGTGCTCGCCGTGCTTGGTTGGCAAGGCAATCTCGGGACCCTCTGCGACGAGGAAGCATTTATGGCCGAAGTCAGAGCGGTCGGAAGAGTGACGTAATGTTTTTTTGTCTACGAAATCATCGCGATACTTCTTGGACAAGGATTGATTGAATGTAAATATGGGGGAGGCCAACGTCTGGAAACACTAGTTGGGACGAGATCTCCCTCTTTTGGGCATCTCGATGATTAATGTGACTGTAATATATACCCCGCCAGTGGGATTGATTCTAATCTTTAGCTCCTTGTTATGGCACTGAGACTCATCGTTAGTGAACGTTGATATTGTGGCGATCTTACAGTACCTTCCCTCTAGGGTTTCCATCTTGTTTTCCAAAGGGGGAGTCCGCTGCCGCGCGGCAGCCCAAAGCCTTACTTTGCCTCTCTTCCTCACCCCAAACATCCTGTTCAACCTTCTTCCTGCCAAAGAGTTATCTTGTTATGTACATGCAAAGCAAGCTTGAATCAACTGCCCTAAGATTGTAGTAGTCTCATTTCGAAATGCCCATTTTCCGCACTGGAAGGCTCGATCGGGCTCAATTCGTGGTTTTCTAAGTAGCGTTTGACACAAACAGACTGCTCGCCCTAGTCATACACCAAGATTGCCAATCAAGTACAGTGGGCTTACCACGATCCGTTCAAGTGTAATTTTCATTTGAGGGGTGCAAATTTTTTCCTTGTAATTCTGACCCATCGTCTGTCCTTCAGCGTTTCTACTCTCCCTCCTTTGTACACAAGAGTTACATCTTCATACTGTATAGTATTACAGTATCATCACTTGTGCCGAATAATGTTGGAGACCTTACCTCTAGAGCTTCTACGGGCTATTTGTGATAATGTATGTGCCCCTTCATATGAAAGATTGTTGCTAATAAGGCAAAGATTTATCAAAGAGCACACTTGGCTTCGGTCTCTAAAGTATCATGGACTTTACGCAACCTCGTTCTGCATCGATTGTTTCGAGCAATCATCATTCGGCCAAAAGATGAGCAGCATTTGTGGGACTTCAACACGGACCCATTCTTTGATCAGGCGGGAATCCAGGCGGCGTCGAGAATACTGCCGCATGTCAAGGAAGTCGCTTTTGTTGCGCCTTTTGAAAGTAAAACCACCGATGAGAGTGTCCCTGTGGATCGCTGTGAACATGAATGGGACTACGTCCAAAGCGACACGGAAGAGGACTTGGAGTAGTGGGGTCTGCATTGTACAGTGTGGATGTCACAAAGTAATGATGGTGAGGAGATACAAACCATTCTATATAGCCATCAAGAGATGGATGGATATTTGGCACGTTTGGCCGTACCACTTTTGAAGCTGATTGCGGCACTACCCGATAACTATCTGACTTCCTTTAGGTATTCATGCCTAGTATCTTGACGCTCCGACACTAAAGTAATTCTAGATGGGACATGGGCACTTGTTTTCCTGGAACTTTACTCGGCGAAGGCGGCTATCTTACAAGGCATCAGGCCTCTCTTACAACGCTATCTCTGATTACGAGGACTGAGTGCTATTTCGATCACCATTCGAGCGCTGCCTTGACAGAGTTTCCAAATTTGAAGAACCTTTCATGGATAGGCCTTAACTCAGAAAAGGCGTTTCGAGCACTCAGAGGATTTTTAAACCAGTATCATCATCAGCTGGAGTCTTTAGAATTGGATTTTGTCGACTGGGATAGGGCTGACTGTCAATTTGCATATATCAATGATGACGACCTTGAATACTTCTCTTGCTTTATGCCGACTAGATCAGAGATTCAGCAGACTTTTTTCCCCAACCTTAGGAGCCTCTCGTTAAGTGCTTGCGAGATTGACTCCGATAGTAGGGACGCCTTGCCGGGCTTCGATTTACTCGACCCTGGAAAAGTAGACAAACTACGGCTGATCAATTGTGAAGGTACTGTGGAATTTCTTGCAAAGGTGATTGAGTCAAGCCTTTGGTTTCCTGCAAGAAGAGTGGAAATGATTTTACCAGTCGAGACCGACGATATTGACTTGGCTACCCCAACATTTCCACGCGCAGGTTTTAACGCATTCGGAGCGTTCCAAGGCCTTGAGGACTTGTTCCTGATGCCAGAGGTGGAAAAGAAACACCAAGACCCTTTCTTCCGTTCCATACTCAATCACGCATCCACCTTACGCCGTTTTGTTTACCATGAGCGTGGTACTCCAAAAGAGTCAATCTTCGAGGAAGCAGACGTTTACCGGGACCTTACCCCCTGCGACCACGGCGCTCTTGTCAAGTTGATGTCCAATACAACGCTAGAGTGCCTCGGAATCTGCGACTCTCCTGCTGCATTGGCGTTCAGCTTTCAGCAACTCCTTCCATCTGCTGCAACAAAGACGTCCCAGCAGATATTGCACCTCAGATACACAGGCAAAGCGACACACGCACCCAAATTTCCGGACATCACAACAGAGGGTGACGAAGCCATGCCACGCTTGACGGCATCAGGGGCGAACGATGCTGGAGGCAGGCGGAAGTCTCCCAGATTGTTGAGTAAGCAAAAGGAAAAGTGGCAGCTGGAAGAAAGGAGGGAGGAAGACGAGTTCGCCGACTGGGCTGTAAGTATCTCACGAAACCCTTTCACACGCCTAAAGGGCAGGTCACTGACCAGTTCTCACGTCCCAATTCGGTCCAACCGGTTTCCCCTCCCTCCGTATTCTCGCATTCGGCGACTTTTCGCACGGCGCCCGCTTCGCAGACCAGCAGCGCTTGCTATGCCGTGCCTCTACTTCCCCCTCATCCTCAGACCTACCGCTCTGTAGCCCTCCCAACATCAATGAATCTGAGGGATCGGCATCTCACTGGCATGATCTCGACAGGACTAGCTGGCTTGGTAAAGGAGGTAGCTACCGGGCCGAAGACGTAGCGGACAACGAGCTCGTAAAGGCGAACATGGAATTCCTTGCTTCGTGCCCGGTTAGTCCGGTGCTGTGGGGGTTTGGTCAGGTGGATGAGTTTCCTGGTGTTGAGTAGGGGTTGAAGATAAGGAGAAGGAGGGGAAAGGGTGGGAAAGGTGCCTGATTTGCGCCTTCTGCGAATACGTGCGACGCTTGTGATACTAGGGACTGTGTGATATCAGGAGGCTTGTGCCGAGTATGGCTGTTTTTATGGTAGGTCGAACTCAAATGCAGTAGCATAAGTATCACGCAGAAAAAGGCAGTGTAAGCAATTAGCTATAGAGTAAACATCTTATTCAACTACTATAAGCTTCATCAGCCTATGAAGGCAAGAATACCTAATCTACAATTCCATACAGAATTTCATGTCTCTCTCACATCACCCCGATTGTGGCTATTATCAAGAAAACACGCCGATACCATCCATGACTAAACGTTTTGTGCAACAAAAAAAGCGCTATCCATACGCTGATGCTTCAAACGCTCCATTCAAGCTTCAATGATGTGACCAGGGGGTATCTTGAATATCCTAACCTTCCTTCCTCTCCTCCTAACACAAGAAAAAACACCGTGAAATTGCGGGAGGAACAAGGCTGATATTGAGAGCCTGCCTGCTCATACACAACAGACCTCGAAAGCGAAGGAAGCCTGATGGGACCCGCGAAACATGAAAGATACTAAACATCCCTTCCACCCTCAAGGTGAAAGATGTCCGAAAGTGACAGTAGCGTGGGAGCGTGCCAGCCAGATAGACGATCCCTTCACTCCCTTTTACATTGCAGCACTAACACCCAACACATAATCAGCCTCTCTCTGGGTACATGCAAGATCTCATCGCATGAAGAACATACACTTCTTGATGCCGTCGAAGCCGGGGATGTAGCCTTTAGACTGCTGCTGCTGCTTGGGTTGAGGCTGCTGCGCTTTGCCCTCCTCCTCGTCGGACTCGCTGGAGCTGCTGGAGTCGTCGTCTTCGGAATCGCTGCCGCCGATTTGGAAGGGTTTGGGTGGGACGGCGGTGGATTTTTGGGTTGGTAAGCTTGTGGAGAGGGGTTTGGGGGTGGGGTTGGTGTTTGAGTCGCGGCCTCCTTCGCGAGCGTGTTTGAGCTCGCTGAGGCTGGGGTAGGGCTGGCGGTGTGGGCGTGTGGCGTTGGATGTGCGCATGGTGGAGAGCAATGTTCCCTTTGGGAGCTGTGAGCTTGTGGGTCGAGAGTTCGGTAGTGATGTGTTGGGCTTTCCTGGGACGTGTTGAGGGATCTTCTGAGGCTTCTCGCTTTTCACCGGTGCATCAGAGCGTGTAGAGCTCTGCATTGAGGATGAGGCCGCAGATGAGGACTGAGATGAAGAGTTGGCATTTTGCTTAGCGACGCCGGGTTCTTGCTTGATCACAGGCGGCTTGGAGCTCTGGGTGGAGCCTGAGCTTGAGTCGGATCCTGATTCGGATTCTGACTCTGAGTCTGAAGATGCAGCGGAACTGACATCGACGGGCTCAGTAGCCTTAGCACCTCTCTTGGTCACACTCGTTTTCGTTACAGACGTGGAGCTAACGTTCAGAGTCTGGCGTGGCTTAGCATTTTTTGAAGGGGTCAAAGCCTGAAGTGCAGGATCGATAGAGGATGAGATTTGCTCAGCATCCGGAGCAGGTGAGCTTGTGTGTTCCGCCTGGTGAAGCTTGCGGCTCCTCTTGATGCTTGGTCCGGCTTTGGCAACCTTCGGATCATTGTCTTCAGAGGACACGGACGAAAAATCCGATACAGACGGCTCAGGACTGGGGGCTTCTATCGGCTGGGCTGACTGGACGGGACTCGGAGGATTGACCGCCCGACCTTTCATCTTCTTATCTCGAGTCACGTTCAGAGTCGATTGCCTCTTCTTAGACGGTTGATTGTCAGCATTGGCCCTTGGAGTGGACTTTCGACCGCTCGAAGCGACATTCCCTGAGCTAGCTGCACCAACGCTGCTACCTTTACCAGCTTGCAAAGTCTGATACGTATCGTGGTTGTTGTTGAAGGAGACTTGAGAGATGGATCTCCGCAGACTGCTGGACTGTGGTTTCAAGGCGCTGCGAGGCGGAGGGCGCATCGCCGTTGGTGTGTTTGCACTGTGAGGGCTGGAGGAGGGATTGAGTTTGGATGAGTTGGAACCAGGTACCATTGGTGTAAATGACTGTCTCCTATCGTGTGAGAGTGCAGAGATGTCGGAAGGAGAGGACCGATGAGCTTTTACGGGCCTTCTGGCCATGATGGAAGCCCTTTCTGATTCTGAAGCCTGGCTACTTCGAGGGATAAATTCTCCATTTTGAAAATTCTGCTCACGGAACTTCTGCGCTGCAATAGCGTCCCTTTCCTTGCGCTCCTGTGCTTTGCGTTGCGCAGCATTTAATTGTTTAGATGGAGGTTGACTTGGTGTTTTAGCCCAATCGTTTGTCTTGGGGGTTGCAACCGCAGCTGGTTTGGGAGTGGTCTTCTCAATCTGAAGCTGCTTTGCGCCCTCAGCAGCGAGCATAGCTCTCTCACCCTGCTTCTCCAGCTGCTGCTCATCGCGCTCATTGTGATTCACGGTAAAGTCGTCCGGCTGTCGCACCGCCCGTTTTTTCGGCGATCTCTGCTTCGCCCCAGCTTCTGGCTGAAATTCTCTGACAGCAAGCTGCTCAGTGCCGGTCGTGTCTTTGTTAGTGATCCGGACCTCCTTCGCACGCATCTCACCCTTTGCGGGGCCCGGCTCTTGTAGGGCAGGTGCGGCAGCATCAACATCATTTGCATTGTTATTTTGTTTCTTCATCCCCTTTGGATCAGTCGCGGCTGATACAGTAGACACAATCACATCCTCAGGCTTCTGGCTTGGGTTTTTCTGAGACAATGACGTAGATCCATCAGGCCTTACAGTGATATCAGCAGAGCGTCTGTTCTCCATATCGGAATCTAGATGTCCATTGGGCATGTCTAGGTCTTGACTGGAAGCTGGAAGAGCGTCGTGGTTGTTTGAAGCTTGGGGTGCTGGAGCGTCTGGTGGCCGGACTGCCGACCCACGTACTTCTGCTTCTTCGTTACCATTGAGTACCTTTGCTTTTGTTGATTCTTGTATTAATGCCGATTCAGAAGTTTTCGATGCACGAATCGTTGATGTTGGCCCTTCCACATGAGGATTTGCTTTGTCTACATTTCCTAGCTTCGCGGGATGCTCATCATTTGTTACTCCGTTAATGCCATTTGCTTGGTGCTCTGAAGCTCGGGATGAGCTTGCTTGATCCGTTGATGCAGAAAACGTTCGTGGTTTTTTGACACTCGGAACCTCTGCGTTTGGCTTAGCGACGGAATCACATGGCACTCTCGAGGAGCTCTTAGCTCGTGCAACGCTTGGCGGCGGAGGAGGCAATACGAAAGGTCGTGATGGTGTCTTGGTGAGCCGGTGCTGTTTCGCATTGAACATCTGCTGCCGGTTCTCGAACCCCTCAGAATCCGATTCGATGGGGTCGTAGATTTCGTTTTCCCGTCCTTTTCGCTTGGGTATTGTGTGACCGTTGAGCAGATTAGTAGCAGGAGAGGGAGATGTCTGTGGCAAGGCAGGTTCATTCTGGAGGGCAGGCTCTTCCTGGATTTGAGATGAGCCAGCATTCCCCAAGTCGACCTCGGAGCTCGGCACCTCTGGTGGTGCTTGATTGTCATTTTCTTGGAGAGCTCTGTCATGCTCTGCCAAATCGATTTGCGAAGGAATGACGATAGGCTCTGGCTCTTGTTGCGCTTGCGAAGCCTCCGGAGGAGCCACATCATGCACCGACATTCTCAGCACAGGTGATTCTGATTTAGTATCGCGGGCTACGTTTCGATCTTCTAAATTACCAATTGAAGGAGAATCTGGAATCGGCGGGTTATCATCTTGCTGCGCATAACACTGTTGACGGCTGGAAAGGGAAGTCGGCGTACCGTATGGATTTGCGACTAGATGTGACATTAGCAAATGAGTCTTTCCGCCGACTGATAAACGTACCTCTCCGTGGCGACGGCTGAGAGTCTAGCACCTGGTGCACGGATCTTTGCGAGCTTGCGAGCTGTGATGAATCGATCACCGCTTGTGCGTGCCCCTGATTGGAACCACTTGGTCTATTGTCACGCGACGGGATGCGCGCATGGTGTGTCTTCTGCCTCTTATGCGCCTGGCTTGTGTGACGATTACGAGGCAACGCTGTCGCCTCTTCTACACTCGGTAACGGTCGATTTGAATCATGGAACAGAGGAGGTGGTGGGCGTTTCTGAGGACGCGCGGTGGATTCAGGTGCCAGTGAGACGAAGCGTTGCGCATTGTGTAGTTCTGCGACATCAGGGGGATATCGAATGACTTTGCATATGGACGTGAATATTTCGCGATTCGAACTCCTATCGTCGAAAACATCACCGATCTTATCTGTCAGGTCGAGGGTGCTGCCCCAAGAATCTTGGAGCTCCTTGACTCGAAGTGCGCTGGTGATGGCATGGACGTTAGCTGCCAATGGGCGCAATTTCCATTCATGCTTTGCGATTGACTTACGATTTGCCCACATATATCCTCCCATACCTAGCTCCGATGTTTTCGACCAATTGCGCCAAGGTGTTGTCAGCATCTTCTGGCTGCGTCCAAGGTCTGATTTCACTCTGTCGCGCTGCAATTGTTGCTGCCGAGGGTGATTGCTGGCTGTCTACCACTTGGATCTGGAGCCGAATCCTGGTCATTGTGGTGTTGGATGCAGTTCATACTGCAGCGAACAAGCGAAGCGAGGGTGGGCGAAAAGGAATGTGTGTGGTAGAAAATAGCTCCGCAAGTGTCAAACGCGGTGAAACTTTTGATGGACGTGGATAAGGAGCTATCGGACTTAGTATGTTTTAGCGTTGAACCCAAAATATCAAAATATCGAGCCCCAGAAAATAAGGGGCAGGGATGGCGGCGGAACGTTTTGTCCGCCACGTCATTACACAATAGGGGCATCACGACTTTCAATGCTCAGAACAAGGGAGAAGAGTATGCTGATAATCAGTATATGTATTTTGAGCCAGTCTATGTCTATCCCTGGTATATATGTACAAATTTCCAGATGCTTCCCCAGCGCCGCCTGCTGAAATACCGAGCATGAGTTTCGAAAATGCAAGAACTCCTTATGTGCATAGCGTCGAGTCCTCAATCGATCTGCTGAGCCAGTCTTGTTGATACTTTCAATCTGTCCATTTTGTCGCACTTTGACATTGATCACTTAGAACTTCTCGCGGTGTGTGTATGATGCCTTCTCCACAGAGATATCGTCCTGGTTGTAAGCCTGAGCATCCAAGCTCATATTCCTAGCGGTACCACGGCGCATGGAGGCGCGCTTGGGAAGGCCAGTCTCGGGATCGACAACAGAGTGACCGCGCTCGGCAGCTTGAACAAGTTCGGGATTCTGTTCCTTGAGAATGCGGAAGTTCTTCTCGCAGTTCCAGACGAAGAGGCTGTCGTCAGCGAAGACGAGATTCATCTCCTCAAGAGTGCGTTGATTGGATTCAGGGTAGAAGCAGTAGACCATGGGCAAGGTGATGACGTTGGCAATGCCGAAGATGTAGTATGTCTTCTCACCGAGAGCGTTGAAAACAATTGGCAGCATGAGCGTGAGCCAGCCGTTGCCGACTGACCAGCCAACCACGCCCCATGCGTTACCCTTCGCACGAACTTCCAGAGGGAAGATCTCAGCTGGGTACAGCCACGGGACCGTGAGCCAGGTCGCACCGAAAGTAGCTGTGAACAGGAAGATCATTGCCACTGCACCGGAAGACCAATTCTTGGCTCCGGCAATATCTCCAGCTTCAGTCAAGTTAAGACCTAGGCGTGCAAATCCGCCAGCCAGGAACATAGCAATGCCTTGAACGATGGAGCCCCAGTACAAGGTCCAGCGGCGGCCAATTCTGTCGAGAGTAAACACACAAATGAGAGTGGAAAGCTGGGAGACATGTCAGTATTCGAAACGGATGTGCATGTGTTGCAGGAACTTACCATGTAAGTGATAGTGTTCAGCCCAGAGATCCATTGTACATCAGCGTGGCTGATACCAGCAGTGCGGAAGATAGTGGGAGCAAAGATGGTGACACCTGCAATACCGATCCTATTGATCATCTCAGAGTCAGAAGGTTCCACGCCAGAAAACAACGGTTGGAGATGGTACATACCACTCTTGCATGATCTGAAGCCAGATGACGAGCTGGACACGACGACCAGTGTGGAGCTTGCCTGAGCCAATACCGAAGAACATGGAAAAGTAGGATGAGCGGCTGGCGGTCTTTCGCTCAAGTTCTGCAACATTGCGGATATCCTGGAACTCGGCCTCAGCCTTGCCATGATCGTCACCAGTCTCACCACGGAGACGGCCAAGCACGTATCGAGCTTCGCGTTCACGGCCAACCTTAACGAGCCAACGAGGAGATTCGGGGAACATCCAGCAGACGGCGAAGAGCAGCAGGAGTGGAGCGATCTGGAAGCCGATGGGGAATCGCCATGTGAAAGCAGTGCTGCCTCCCTTGTAGAAGTTGCATCCGTATTCGATCCAGTAAGCGACGACCACACCGAAGATGTTAAGTGTGAATTCAATGGCGACGAATTGACCGCGGGAAGTATGTTCAGCAGTTTCGGTTGCCCAGACAGGTACGATAGCGTTAAGTATACCAGTTCCCCAACCGTTGACGAGGCGAGCTATTATGAGTTAGAGGATGCCCGCCAATCGGCTGAGTTCGTCTTACCTAGAATCATCCAGGTAGCGCTCATAGCAGAGGTTTGAAGGCATGCACCAATGATACCCCAAAGAGCGCCGAGTCCGATAGTCTTGATACGTCCGTATTTGTCGCCAAACCAGCCACCGACCAGGCAGCCCATGAGAGTACCGAGGTAGTAAATCGATACAATACCGCCCTGTTTGAGACCGTTGTCTATGATAGGTGTCCCGTCCTCGCCAGGATGACCGAACTTCATCGTCTTTTCATAGTAGTCAGGGGCGGTGTTGACACCACTATTGTTCATCTCCAGTCAGTATAACCACACAAGGCAGACGGAAGGAAATGATACATACCCCATCATACCTTGATCATAACCGAAAAAGAAGATGGAGAGCGCGGCGACACAGTTGATCCCTATGAGAAGGCTACGCTTCTCGAGCTTGTGGACAAGGTTCCAGCTTGGAATGGACTCCATGATGGATAAAGAGTGATTGTGGCTTTTGTATCAGAACGAATAGATGGATGTGGTGATTGTGTTTCAACAGAAAAGGCCCGAAGGACCTTGTGCTGCCTTGCTTTGCTTTGGAGAAGCGAAGGCGAACTGAGGCTCTTGTTCAAAGAGAGAAGAAAGATTGAATGTTCGGAATGGTGATCCATGACGGTGGGAGCAGGTTTCTTTATACAAGAGTATCGCCTATCGAGGAATCTCCGCGCTTCACATTGCCACCATGTGGTTTCCTGAGGATCGGGCCAGACACCGTGGAGCAGACACATTTGGGGCAGCTTCAACTGACCGGTCTCAAACCTTGCCTATTCGTTTCATAGTCAACTCTGGGAATCCGTGGACCGAGTATATCGCCAAAAGAAGCTAAGTCTAGCAGGTAAGTCGCGTGCCATGCAATCTATGGGAAGATGATTTGCGGCTTTACCTGTTTGGTCAGCAGTGACCATAGGGTTTCAGCCTTGGCTTGCAGTGGATGAGCATCAAGCTCGCATATCAAGCTTGCATCGCGTGTGGATATGCCCGCCTCAAGCGCAGCCAAGCGCATCGATATGACTTGCAGTTCCACCCCATGTTAGTAGCCGCCCCACGGAATGTGGGTGATGGCGTGGGGTCTCCACGGCTGGCCTTTGCATCGAAGCAGTCTAGATGTCTCCCACAGGGCTTGCTAGCGTCGCGATGCTGAACGTCATCCTGCGGTCATAGTGATCTGGAAATCTAATCTCAGACTTTAGTCACTGCTTAGATCCAGCGCATCTCTGCCTAGCCAGTCTCTAGCCACTGATACTGGCGTAAGCTTTCTAGACGCCCGTCGAAAGGTGTTCACCATGGCAAGCGAAGCTTTCCAAGACAATACTCCTCGCTTGACGAAACGCATACAAGCACTCCATTAAAGCCTTGGAAAAGTCTTGTTTAGTGTTGACAAGCTTCGCCTATGGTGCTTGTCGCCACCGATGCTCTTGATGGCTTTTTAGTCTTCTTTTGCGTGAGATCGAGCCAGTGCAGACCTATGATACTCAGAGAGCCTATTAGACTCCTTTTACCAGAGCCGCTCAGGTGATGCTTGTTTGCATAGCCAATAGTTCCCACTGCGCGATCTTTGTAATGCTTTT
Organism: Bacidia rubella; assembly: GCA_032158265.1. NCBI lineage: Eukaryota > Fungi > Ascomycota > Lecanoromycetes > Lecanorales > Ramalinaceae > Bacidia > Bacidia rubella. The sequence goes on along the minus strand of JAVTIF010000009.1, from coordinate 526,789 downwards.
TCTCGTGCGTGCACAATAGCATTGGCTCGAACAGTAGCAATTTGGTCGTAAGACTGAATTCCTTGGTCCAGTCCCTTTTCCTACTTCGTCTCTTTCATGAAAAATCTCGGCTCGTAAATCCGCGGGAGTGGTATTCTCGCCCTTTCCTCACTGTCCGGCCTGGTTTCAATCCGAAGGAATGAAAATGAAAACGCCGAGACAGACAAGCAAAGTACAAAGATTACTGCCCCAGCATCTTCCACCCTCAGTACCTCTATGATATCTCGATGCACAAAAACAGAGGCTTCAAAGTGCATGCACAAGCTGTAGAAACCCAATGATAGGGAAACCCTTCATAAAGCCAAACGTTGATTGGTTTCCCTCAAAGCCCGATTCGAGGCACTTCTTCCTGATCGTGCATCACAATCATCCATATCCCAAAAGTTCCAGAGCGGTCTCACAAACCCCTGCATGCGTCCGATCCCGGCAATTTCTCTGTAGATTCTCGATCCAGGCAAAATGATTCGCGACTAGTATCCCCGGTTTTAATTTACAGGCTCGATTGCATCGTCTGCTAAACGATATTGCCTTCATGTGAACTCCATTTCATTGGGATGGTTTTTTTTCCCCGGGCGTATCGTTCGTTTGTTTGAAAGCTTAGTTAGCATTTCAGTCTTTGCGGTATTACATTGGAGTCGTGGTGCGAGAGGTCTCATTGGCTGTATTGGAAGAGTGTCCGAACATGATCGATTGGATTTGCGACCTTTCTTCATGCTCAGAGAAGGGGTTGGGAGGTTTCTTGGCAGTGCAAAGCTGAGGTGGTTACTTACAAAGCGTTTCTGCAAGTGTATGGAAGAAGAAGGTGGTTTGAAAAAGAACGATGTATAGACTTGCTTGCATGCAAAACATAACAAACATGAGCTTCACGAATAAGACAGGACAAACCTTCAATGTTAATATCCTTGTTCTGAGCAACTTCGTCTCAACACAAGGCATACCTCTAAAAGCCACCAAGAATATCGCTACCAAATGCATTGGTACATACAGAGAGAACAGCCTCAGCTAACGCGATCTCAATAGCTGACCGCCATCTTTCGCAGCCATCTTTCGCACCCACCCATATCTGCTTCGGCATATATATATATGCACACATGCGAGAAGAGACAAAAGGAAGCCATAATAAATACACTCAGTATGAAGTTGGAAAAATAACTCAGAACGCCCTTTCTATGCCGTCTTGCCGTTAGTCGTTCGGTTGTCGTTTCCCAGTTGTCGCGTCTATGATGTTCCAAGATAGTGTTATTGTTGTGTGGTATGCTGCCAAACAAAGGGTTCGAGCCGGTACCATATCACGTAGAAAGCTGTATCCACTGAGCAAAGTCCGCCAATCGCGGTGTACAAGCAGATGCTCCCTCGATTGCAGTAATGTGCTCATCCAAGTTGTCGTACCAAATTCGTACTTCATAATCCATTTCGTCATCGCAAATTCCAAGATGTCGTCCAAACTCATACGCTCGCTCGCTTGTCCGAACAAAAAGCAGATCATGCAAATCCATAGCTCGTCGTGGTCGTTGCTATCGGGTCGTCCGATCTCAATAGCATGTCGCTTGCAAGCTGGGCATTCAATGTGACAGCAATTGATAAAGCTCATCCAATGAATTCCCCATCAATCAAAGCCTCCCATCTGCCTCCTCCCTCACCCTTCCACACACGCTCCATGACCTCCCTCGCAGCCTTCGCCTGCGTTAGTCCCGTATTCTCAATATTCCTAATCCTCTCGCTCAGTCGTTCTCTATGACTCTGCTGCAACGCCTCGCATCCTGCCACAAAGATAGGGAAGAGCAGACAAGCCTCCGCGGTCCCGTTATGGCTGACTTTAGCCAACCCACCCACGATAAAGTCGACATAACACTGAGTCTGCTCGTCCGATGCCGGTTTTCGGAGGACGCGACGCTGTAGGTAGATCATGCCGGCGTAATGATACATGTCATTCGCAGTGGTGACCTCAAGGGCGAAGTCCTCAGAGCGGGGAGTGGGGGAGCTGTCGGGACGGGAGGAGTGGTTGCAGCCTTGGAATTCTCGATACAGAGAATTCTTGAGAGCGTCACGGAGACCGTTTGCTGCTTCCACGGTCTGGAGGGCCGGTCTCCATTCTTCGCTATCGTTGGGGTAGAGCGCGAGATGGCGCGACCTCTCGTCGTCACAGATTCTTGCTAATTCGGCTATGGAAGCGAGCAAGCTGACGCAACGGTCGGAGAAGCCGTAGAAGCAGTCGATTCTTGAGCCCTCGTCAGGGTTGTTGGGGTCGTCGGCCCAGAAATCCCCTTTATAGAGGGGAAGGGGCTTGTTCATGCCGGACAGGGAGCCGAGGACATCAAGATAGGCAAACCAGCGGGTCAAGAAGTAGCTTTCGTCATCATCGCGATCTACCATCTTTTGGCGTATGCCGCGAGCAGTGATAATATTGCGGGCCGTATTTAGATGCGCAGTCCAGGGAATTTGGAGCTCGAAACCAAATGCATTAGGTGAGACGATCTGAAGTGATGCAAGCATGACTGCCGTTGCAAAAGTGCTATTAGATATTTGCGCATTCGGATCCTTGAGCGCATTTAACAGCGTCTCAAACAGGCCATCTACGTATTCTGCAATCCGCGTTCTTGGCTCTGTGTAGCCCATGAGACGTGCCCGATGGCTTGCGGAATACGCCAGCACAAGACGCAGCAGATTGTTATCCTTGAGAGCCACTAAAGATAGATTAGCGAATAGTTCTAGTTGCACAGCTGAGACCATTGCTCACTCCTGGGTAGTATCTTTCTGAACGGATTGCCCGAACAGTCGTGAGGAACTAATATCCTGGCCGTGTAATGGATGAAATGGTGAAAGTAGAGAAGGTTCATAGGATTGTTTTCAAGAACTTCTGGAAGGGGTTCAAACTCTTCGGGTATCTTCACATGAATAGCGGATCTATAGAAAGCCTTGTGGGGTCCTGGCTTTAGGCTCTGCCTGGTGGGATCCGAAGGAGCTCGGCCTTTGTTGCTCTCCTTGCCTGTGAAGAGTGGCCTCGCATTGAGTGAGGGCGTAACATCGTTCAAAGCTTGCTTGTCGTTGTTGTACGGGGTGTCAAAGTCAGGGTATCCAGGATCAATTCCGTAATATGTTTTGGGGGTGCTCGAACTGCTGTCAGTCCTATGGTGACCTTGCTTGTCTGATTCACCAGATATCAGTGATTCAATCGACATACGACGGTCCGGATGGCTCAATTGTCTCGATCTAGAATTTGAGCTCTCTTCGGACCCAGCTGAAGACGCTATGGGACTTGGTGGGACCCTGCTGCTATTCAGTGGTGACATTTGAGCAGAAGTGCTGCTTGTGCTTGACCTTCCATTGACGCTACCATGAAAGTAGCCATGAAACGGTGTTGGAAAGTCGGGTGACTTCATTGGTGCATCGAGCCTCGTCCGTTTAAAGCCGTTATCAGCGTAGTTGATGCCAGCATTGAGCTGGCGAGGAGAAGTCTGCCGCGGAGGGGGCATATCAGAAGATGTGAGTGGAGCTTGAAAAGCGCTTGTGGATGCGCGCTTCGAGTTTGGCAGCAATGATTCCTCGATATTGGATTCTGCTGGTGATGGATACGGAGACTCGTCTTCTTTCAGCCTGGAGAATTGCGAAACGGAAGTAGTAGAGGAGGTTCTGGATGCGCGCGGAAACGAGGGTCTGCTCTCAAATGTTGAGATTGAGGGCATTTCGCTCCTGCGACCATTGTTCATGTGCGAGCTTGTTGTGGGTTTCTTGGGCTCTTTGGAATCATTGCCGTTCACCGTAGTTGTGCTGAAGCTTAATACTGACTCGCCTGCTGCTTGGGTTGTTCCAGAGATAGAGCTTGCAGTCATGTGATTCTGGTTGCCCCCTTTTTTAGAACGCCCATCCCAGTTCAGCTTGATGCTGTAGTCACAGGTCTGCCCTGTCTTCTCGCAGTTGATACATGTAGGCTTTTGCTCCCCACATTTGATCTTTCGAGCCTTGCATTGTCTGGAGACGGTCAGAAATGGTCAAGCTCGGGAGGTAGTACGGGGAGAGCATACGTGCAGCCATGCCTGCTTCGAGTCTTTGGTTCCCCGCTCCCGGGCTTCCTTGGACGAGGCATCTTGAGCTCCCCTAATTTGGTCTGGAGTGATTGTCCTCCGTAGCAATAGCACGAGAGGTAGACGCAAGCATCGGTAGGAATGGGTGAAGACCAGCGATATGGGGCCTTATGCCTCTATTGGATGCATGAGACTGCTCTCTTGTGAAGTGACATGTGAGTGGCCCTTGGCGGGGTGAGGGTTCAGGGTTCGTTCAGCAGGGACTTTAGTGACGGTATTGGCGCAACTGTTGGACCATGTAAAGAGGGCGACTGCGGAGTATTTATGCCCATTGCTTAGTGGTTTGGGCCTCGATGGCGGGCAAGCGCATGAGTGGGTGGAGTAGGATGGCGAGTGAATGGAGTCGGAGTGGCAGAGCTGGTAAGTGGCTCAGGAGGGCAATACTTCATTGGGACAGTCTTGGGGACATTGGCGGAGGCAGAAGTTCACCGACTGCCACATGCGCAAGGCACCACCGGCGAATGAAATGGATGCAAAGCTGAAGCTACGACGTAGGAGCGATAAGATTAGATCGAGCACATCGTGCAGCCAGGCGATCATCTTTGAAACGAACCAATTGGCTCGCTTGGCCAATTGTCTTTGAGATATATGATCCTAGAGTGCATTTGGAGGGTTTATCAAGCAATCAGAAAGGTCAATGAAGTCATATTCCTTTGATGGCTGTGAATATATTGTTCAGACGAATATAAATGGCCCTTCTCCAGGATGTATTCGGCAACGCCTTCCTATCCAACTAGTAACACATGGCAACATGTTTCATCTATAAGACAACAAGAAGTCAATTCAGTTATCATCTGAACAACATCCTCATTCATGCATCTTTGCCACCATAATACCTCTTGTACCGATCCTTGGTAGTCCAATCCACGTCCTCGATGATTCTCCAACACGTCAACAGCAGGTTCGGAAATCGCCTCGTCCAAAAGCTGAGGTACCCCTCAACCGGTCCACCAATCTTGCGTTTCAAATCATCGCTCATGTCCTCGTAATGATTTCTCTTGTTCCGCAAGGCCCGCAGCAGATCCAGCAAGCTTCCGCCCTTGTATTTGCGCTGTCTGCCTAACGCATCCTTGAACTCATTTGGCAAAGCCCGCTGGAAGTCCCCATGGTGTAGAGACGGATCAATCACTTGATCGGCGCAAGATTCGAGGTAATCAACGTAGTCGTTGTGTACAGCTTCTGTATTGTCTGGGTGCAACTTGATCCAGTTATCAAGCTGGTATTTCTCGTGCTCGAAGCTGTCCGAAACGTCACAGAGGAACTGCAATCGCTCCTCTGGTGACCAGAAGAACGGATGTCGTAGGATAGCGGCCGACTCGGGCCGCTCTCTGGGATTGTGTCGTAGCATGCTCTCTACTAGGTCGCGCGCTTCCCACTGGTAATCCCCTAAGCAGCCTAGGGCATCGATATTGTAAGTGCCCTTGACGATATTGGCTTCCCGCATGAACTTATCCTGTTTGTCGAAAGGATGTTGGCCGTTAGTCAAACAATAGTAGAATGTGCATCCAAGCGAAAAGATATCGATAGCTCTTGTAGCGCTGCGTCTTGTTTGGCTGTCGATGACCAAAGGCTCAGAGTTGTTTGTGTCTGTGGTTGCTGACGTCGAGTTTTTCACGTTAGGATCATCATCAACAAGAAGCTCTGGTGCTCGCCAGCCGGAAGTACCAGCTGCGTGAGCAGTGGTTGCACGGAATGAATTTTGATCTGCTTCCAACTTCTTACACAGCCCGAAGTCAGAGATCAACAGTCGTGCTTTCTGAGGGGCCGAAGGTGCTAGCGGATTTGCTTTAGGGGTGGAGAGGAGGATATTCTGAGGTTTGATATCCCTATGGACAATCTTGAGCGAATGTAGGTAATGGAGCCCTGCCGTTATTTGCCTCAGCATCTCCGGCTGATCTGGCGATGATTTCATCAGGTCTGCAAAATCCAGAGGTCGCTCTATGATATCCTGCAGTGAAGCTGGACAGAGCTCTAGTGCAATATAGAAGAATTGACTGTCGTCTTCTTTGTCGTAGTATCGAACAACATTCGGATGGTCGTCGCTTTCTTGGAGGAGACCGACCTCATGTGAGGCAATGTCGTAGAACTCTCGTAGCATTCGTTTCACAGCAACGTCTCTCCCGCCGAAAGTACCCTTGTAAACCATCGTGCCGTGTCCACCATATCCAAGAACTGTGTCTGTCTTGACAGTCAGATGGCCTATTCGGAGTGTTCCCTCAGGATCAATCATATCTGCTACGGTTGGAGCAACAATTTTTGGTGGATCAGCCTGCACCTTGGCGGCATCCGGAGTCTGCATGATTTCCTTGACTGTCTGATCAACCTCCTCCTTCGAATCGTTCTGACTGTTGGTCCTCTTCTTCTTGTGTCTGGCACCGCCTCGCACACCCCTTCTAGCTTTCTTCTTGCCCAGCTGGGGTGACTGCGATGGATCCAGAAGATCATCGTCGGCGCGAGCAGGAGAAGCGTCGTGAAACCTAACACGATTCTCATTCTCACCGCGACCGCGGTCATCGACCGAGTTGGTACGACTGCGCTTTCCATCAGGAGGTGGATTGACTAATGTTGAGCTTCGATGTCTGGATTTGACAAACGATTTACTGCCTTCTTGAGAAGCGTTCTGACCAAGATCATCGTAGGTTTCAGGTTCTTTAGTCCAAGCCGGAACTGTGGGCGAGGACGGGACAGAGGCACCACCCGCATCCGCAATTATGAGTGGGTTACGGAACTTGAGGTTGCTGTTGAAAGCTTTCAAGAGTTTCGGCCTATTCCAGAGCAGATAGGAAAGCAGAAGTATACCCAAAATAATCAGCGTATCATACGGATTGTCCCTTGCACCACTAAGGATCCAGCTTCGGTCAAGCGCTGGTGTTGTAGGTATGCGGGCAATCTCGTCGTAAGGTTCAGGCGCAATCTCTACATTCTGTTGACTCGAAGCATGACCTGAGATGGTGAGAGGGTTCCCCCAGCGAGGCTCCAGCTCAGACAATGCATGCACACCTACAAAGCCCTCTAGTCTCTTGTCAAGGCTACATTGAGGTGAAGAAGTCCACTCGAGCCAGTCTTTATCATAGCAAAGCGCATCCTTTGCCCTACCAGTCACCAAGGGATAGGTATTTTCCGACATGGCAAACCACCCGCCCGCTGAAGTACGGTTGACAAAGATACGGTTCCTGGCATCAAGTGCGCCATAGCTGGCCTCATAATCTATTGGTCCAACAGGTTGTGGAAGTACGATGAGCTGAGGGTCAGTGTCCTCAGCTTCCAGTGGCCTGGCGATATCGAATACCCTGACGACTGGAGAAGACAGCTTCTGCGTGTATAATTTCTGCCTACCGGTCATCTCCCCGTGATCCCAGCCAAAAATGCTGCCGTCGTGCAGAGTGTAGATGTATCTGTTGTCTTTGGTCTCCTGGTACTGGCTGTGTAGATCTCCATCACGAGCATTTGGACCCCATTCAGAATACTTCAAAGTGCAGATTGGCTCGGTAGTATCTCTGTTCTCGATGGTGATGATGTACTCGGTCCTCCCAAGGACAAAGGATCCTCGCGAGCCACATTCTTCATCGTCCAAAACGTCAAGGCCGCCAGGTTTTGGGCATCGCGGTTCCTTGCTGAATGTTCCACCCGAACCAAAGACTTTGTTGATGGTGCCTGTCTCCGCATCCACTGTATACAGCTTTGTCCTCTTCTCACCGTTGTAAACCACAGCAGGGTCCTTACTTTCATATGGTGACATGTCAGCCACCAGTTCCTTCACGGTCATATGCAATTTCTGCAATCCACCTAGTCCGCCTTGATTATAGATATAGATGTCCCCATCTCGACTTGGCTCCACTATCCAAAGAAAGTCGTACCCAGATTGGGTTCCATCCAAGCCAGACTTATTCTGCGTATGATACGTTGTCTCCACCATAGGCGTATCGACCTCCAACTCCCACTTCGCCGCCCCAGTCTTCCTATCTCGGGCGTGTATCGAACCGTCCACGGTCGCCAGAAGCACAAAATCCTCAACTTCCCAGTCCTGCAACGAGCGCGCTTGAAGCGGCGTAGAAAGCCCGGCTGACTTGCCGGAGCTTCCTCGTTTTGCAGTCTGAACAGCTCGCACGGCACGACTATCATCGCCGGCCAGAGCTATAGGATTTGTAGCGACAGCGCTCGCTCTATTGTTCCTTTCATTCAAAATATGTGTGTCTTTGCCATTCTTGTATTGTGTTGGCTCCACTTGCTGTCGGTTTTGCAGACCGGCGGGAAAACCGGCTTCCGTGTGTTGGTCATCTGCAGGACCGTATTCGTGGGGAGATTTGCGGTGATAGATTTGCTCATGAATCTGTGATGCGGTGATGTAGGGCGCGAGAAGAAGGGAAGCTGTCAGGATGGCAGCTCTCCTGACTCCTGCTGGCCTCCGCATGGTTGCGGGGAATGGCTTGCATTTAATGCCTCAGCAGGCAGGCACTGGTGATGAGTTGTTCATATGATATGCTGCGGGTGGCGAGCAATTGGTCTGAAGAGAAACCGCAATATAATTTTTATTATAGGGAAAAGCTAGGAAATGCATATGAATGCAACGAGGTGGGGATAGAAAGAACTTAGGTGGCTGGCGATGAGACGACAAGGCACAGCGTAACGTAAGGGTGGGTGAAGGATTCCGTCCGATACGAAACCGCTAGCCCCTTTAGGCTTCGTTTCGCATATGTGGCGAGCCAATAGGAAGACTGCCGTCCCCAGCTGTCAACCTTACAGCGACATCTGTAACGACGTCGGTATGCCTTCAGATATAGTTCACACAACGGAAACATCGCTTATACTAATCACCAAACCTATGTTGACATAAATATCAGGTTCATATTCAAATTCCGAGATCATGACTAAGATGCTCCCGTTATTCTCGGAGTGATCAGTTGCTTGAGAAACAATGGCAACAGTGGAAGACCCCGGAATTGTGGATCTGGATGTTTCAATAACGCCCCAGGCGCACTCGTTCCTCATTCTACCGTATCAGTCTACTAGGCTTGAGCGGTTTCCGCGAGATTTGTGTGGTCCGTGATGCAATAGCAAGTACAGCATTGGCACGGTCGCGGCAAAGAGCAGCAGGATGCGGGAGGATGGCGTCAGTCTTTGTTATTGGACTGGGGGCCTGTCTCTGAGACAATTGAGTCCCTACTCATGCAATGATATCACGTACCTCTCCAGGTCCCAAACGTGCTTTAGGAATGTGTTCGGCCTATGGATCAATAGCGACTGCCGCGTTGGCACAATCGGGGCAAAATCGGGAGGATGTGGCAGGATGGCGTCAATGTGTATCATTGGATCGAAAAGGCATAGAAGGCATTGCTGATCCATTCATACATCTATATGCACGGTCATCACATCCTCTCCCTCTTCCTCGGTGCGCTTCTTATGATATTGTCCACTCTCAACAACAACTGCGCCGCCTCGCCTGCTGAGCTCACCACTGCACGCTTCAGCTTGTACGGTTCGATGACTCCCTTCTCCCTCATGTCTGTGATGCCTCCTCCAGGCGTTAGCAGATCCAGTCCCGACCTCGTCTTGCCGTCATAGATCTCCTTCTTTAGCCTCGCAACCAAATCACTTGAGTCGAATCCAGCGTTATCTGCTAATATGGTAGGTAGCTGTTGGAGAGCCTTTGCGAATGATTCTACTGCTATGGCTTTCTTCCCAGCTACATTGACAGCTTCCTGTTCGACTGCCTTCGCCATCAGCATCTCAGCGCAGCCGCCGCCCAGTGTGATTTTGGGCTCTCGGACAGTTTGTGAGAGGACAGCTAGTGCATCGTGTAACGAGCGCTCGGCTTCGTCTAAAAGTTGCTCGGTCGCTCCTCGGAGGACTATAGTACATGCCTGTCCTGCAGCCACACCCGAAAATTTGATCAGGGTGTCTTCGCCAATAATAACCTCTTCAATCAGATCGCAATGACCGAGTTTGACGGTTTCTGGGTGATCGAATGTTGATGCAATTTCTCCACCCGTCACTAAGGCCAGGCGCTCGACCCCGTCGAAGTCCGCGTGCTCGATGGACACGATGCCAGCATCTGAAAACAATTGCTCGGGCCAGTTGTAAATGAGTTGTCGGTTGACAAAACAGTTGATACCATGGCTCTTGATCTTTTCGACCTTTGCCTTCATCTTATCTCGCTCTGCTCTCTCGAGCTCACCTAATTTACTTGTCGCATCCACCTTTACTCGAGCTCCGAAGATCTTGATCTTGTCTGTATCCATGGCAGTATTTGCGACCAGAATTTTAGCATTCTCTAATCTCTTCGGTTGATTCACACCTATTGACTTATCGAGTATGAAACCTTCGTCCAAGTAGGAGTCGCTCAGCTTGCCGCCAGCTTTCTTAATGATCTGTATGTGACTCAAATCTGTTGAACCTTTCAACCGTAGAACTGCATCGCATGCTAATTCAGCAAAGTGACTTCGATCCTGGCTCAGAACTTTGGAGCTCAACGTTGTTCGTGCGATTGCAGTCAAATCTTTTCTAAATGCGGCCTTATCTTTGCTATGGTCGACTGCTGCCTCTTCTAAAGTCTTCAGTGCGACATTGCCGGCTATTCGGTATCCTTCAATGATTGTCTGAGGGTGCATTTTCTTCTCCACCAACTTCTCCGCCTCTCTTAGCAACTCTGCAGCGAGTACTGTGACTGACGTTGTTCCATCTCCAACCTCATCATCTTGCACTTTCGATATGTTGACCAAGACTTTGGCAGCAGCATTGTCCAAGGCTATGGCTTTCAGGATTGTGGCTCCATCATTTGTAACTAATATTTCTCCCGTTGAACCAGACTGTAATATCTTGTCCATACCCTTGGGTCCAAGTGTACTCTTGACTAAATCTCCCACAGCGATGGCGCCCACGAACGCACTAAGACGCGCGTTTTCACCTTTTTCTTCGGTTACTTCGTCGCCGAAAATCTGGGTGGGATTGAAGGCTGCCTAATGCTGATGTTAGTTGGATTCGCAACCTTCACTTTTTGAGAATGGGCATACCATATTCCAAGTTAGGGATTCACGGTATGGAGAGAATGGGCCTCACAACGTAGAAAAAGTCGCGGCCTGCTCAAGATCGCGAAGAAAATATACGCCAAGAAACGGTCGTTCTTCCGCTCTCTCAGCCAATCATATCCATATCGCACAACCTATCAGGGAAGGGAGCAACTAGGAGCTGATGGAGGGCAAGACGAATATGGATCTCTAAAAACAACTTTAAGAATGTTCAGCCATTTCGTTGACTATGAACAGCTCGATTTTTAAACGCTCAGACAGTATTAGTGAAATATGGGGTATCAGGAAGCTCCACAGCGCCGGAGGTTAGTACAAGAAAATGAGTGCCTTTAGGGTCGATATGCGGTTACAGTAGGAAAGCTCCAGTCACCAGCCCAAACATTGCTAGGCAGATACCACTATTATTTGAGTTAGCCAAAGCTGTCTTTCCACATTGGAAACTGTGAGCCAATAATACATACCTGCTGAATGCACTCATTCTCCCAGGGGCAGAGTTGTATCCCTTAGGTAGTCGGCTTGTCGGGTTCGCTGACGTCGACACTCCTTCATCTGCATGATCGTTGCTGACCTGACTCAGCACGTTTTCCTGGAACTTCCCAATGATGTTTCCCCTGGGCCAATATTCGCAGAACACCAGCCAGCCATCCTTCTTGCAATCCTGCACTCCACAGCCAGTACTACTCATGTCCTGCCATACCAACTGTGTGAAATGGCCCGTCTCTTCCTCGAAATTGGCTTCCTTGAAATCGTAGTCTTTGCGCTCGCCGCCCCAGCCGTCGATCGCGGCGGTCATGTTCTCGTAGCCTTGAGCAAGGTTCTCGCCATAAGGACCATTGGTGTGCGCGAATTTGCAGGATTTCACCTTGGAGGAGGCGTAGGAGGCAAGCGTATCGTTCCAGGTGATGGATGACGCGTTATGCTGTTTTCGGTAGGTGTTTGTGCTGTTGAGGACGGCTGATTGAAGGGCTGTGGTATCGGTGTACTGAGGAGATGGAGGAGTCGATGAAGGGGTCGTGGTTATGGTGACGGGCGTATCTGTGTATGTTACGGTCGTGCCGGTGCCTTGGGCTGTGGTTGTGAGTATATAGAGGCTGAAGAAGATGAGGAGTCTGAAAAATGAAGTAGCAATCATTGCACGTGTATGTCTATTCTAAGAATGGATAAGGTGTAGCGACAACACGAACACAGTAATGCAACGTGAGTAACAAGATAGACAAAGGGTATCAGGCACAGCCTTTGAGAGGCTGAAAGAGAAGCAGGATCAACAAAGGCAGGTGCAAAGGAGCAGTTGTCGTGCAACTTCGTTCGGGCGGCAGCTTCATTGTAGAGCTAGGGACTCGACATTGACCCACGCCGCAATGCTAATGCAGCTTTAATGTGCCTGACGATTAGTCTTCTGTCACAGCAAATGACGGGAACCGCTTGTGCCTGTGACTGCGTTTCGAGCATGGATGATGAAGGGAAAGATGATTGGGCAGAAATCGATCTGAAGCCATTGATGCTTGGCAAGCAGATTTAGCATGCTTTCCCTATCGATAGCTTTCACTTAATTTCCTCAAGTTTCCCTAATCATGCTACGGGATTGCTCCTGTCCCGTGCAGCATCGACAGTCCTTCGCGTGATGACTTACTGACATCTTCAGACTCACATTAATAGGTTGTGGGTGGCTTGCAGTGATGTAAGCTGCTACTGAATCAGGACTTCCGGCGCTGTATAGCTCTACTGCCTGCTTTTTTTTCTTAAGCTGCAGCACAGTGGAGGCTTCCATTGTCATGATCCGACCACTACTTGCGGCGCATTCGCTCCTATCTTCTGTGTGATGTCTACAAGCCTCCCTTGGTGTGCTGCTTTCCATCATTACACCAGTGACAAGGAAGGGATGTTCCAAGCTGGATGGCATTTTATGCACAATCTCTCACCACCTTCCCATCCCTTTATTTGGTGAAGAAGAATTTCGTTTCGTTCATTCCATAATATACCAACGTGCAGCAAGGTCGTTTGAGGGATCTACTCGTCAGTGGTCGCCGACGAAGCATCAATCAGCTTCAAGAGCCATGCTTTACAAAGTACAGTAAGTTTGCATGACAGGCGGCGACAACCGTATGTTGACTGATGTTTTGCACCTTGTCTCAACATCTAATAATGCACATTGACGCGCAGAAATAAGGTCTGCGACAGCTCGACATGAGTGGATACACTTCCAATGAAGATACAGGCGCTTGTTCTGATCACGCGCTTTCAAATCAAGCGCAACACCATGCAAAGACACCACAGTTTTGAATTGTGGCTACAGCTTCTGCACCCCCACTACCCATCTGTGCTACATTTTTTACATTTGCAGAATGTCAGAACAAATGCACTACCACACGTGCAAGATGTACAGCTCGCTTTTAGTCTGGTTACTTATCGCAGTCTCCTGTTTGACGAAAGCGCTTCCTCAACAGGCTTCTTCTCTAGATGACGGCTCAGACCTACCTACCCAACCTCTCGAATCAAACAAAAGTACCAGTGCTTTTGCCGGTCCTAGACCACATTACTGCTTCAAGCCTACAGATCCACATGTCTATCCACTCGTACCAGAATACTGTCCAAGAGTACTGGATTTCGTTTTCCTCCGGGATGGGAATGATGAGTTCTACAAGAAGCAGATCTTTTCAAATGGCAAGCATGTTCCTCCTGGTACACATCACACCCCGGATCGATGGATCATCCAGGACGATAAGGGAGGATACTGTCAGCTTGCCGTTTCAGCAGATCCGCAAAGCCTTTCCATCGACACCTTCACCTTGAAGGATGTAGCTGTCAAAGGTCAGATAATCTTCAAGAACTGCGTCGAAGGACAAAAGGACAATCTCGGTGGCTCTATACGGATCGGCAACAATGAAGGCTTCTTCGTTGTTTTGACAGGACAGTCGTGGCGTGATGGGGAAATGCCTCCCAATGCCAGTTTTATCACCATCAAGAGCGATAGTCAAGCGGTGCAGCCAATCTTAATCTCATGATGAATATCGAGCTTACGTCAAGCTCTCAACAAGCCGTTGCAACAGCGTGCAGATAAGCAGGTCAACGCCTATTTGCAGAGAAAGCTCAACGATTATAGTGTGACTACAAGGAGCATGTACCCGCTTCAAGCAAGAGATCAGACAATTTTTCTAGAAACTTTTCAATGCTCTTTTCGCGAATCCATTTATGTTGTCCTTCTCTAGCTGTGGCTTTGGTTGCTAGTTCACCATGTCATTTCTACCATTCCATCTCAACAAAGCCTCGGAGACCGTCAATGAGTAGCCGTAAAGGTACACTTCATGCTGCTCGGCCGATTTCAGGGGAATCATTATGGTTTTGAGAGATCTCCTTTGGCTTACACCCTCGGCGGTCCGACAGGACGTCGGATACTCTTTTCCGATCAAGCGTTCCATTGGTTACTACAATATATTTTGGCTCGTTTACCTGGTATCGGTCCAAGTCTATAGATTCCTATTCTCTTTGTTGATACAAGATAGCATCCTGGGCATGATGATGCTGCTAGTTCATTCAGAGTTTGCTTTGCCACCATCGCTACGTCAGTCCGAGCATCTACTGTCCTTCCTTTGTTCCCTGTTTTCCTACGCGTCACCATCTTGATACGTGTGACTGCTTAAGTATTCCATGTCAGAATTATATAAAGATCGATGTTTCCTCTGCTTGTAGTTGCAATCCATCATCATCTTCTTCTTCATCTCCTTCATCATTTTATTCTCTTTCTTGGAATCATGGCCACCCTAACCATCGCCCTGCGCAACAACACCACATCTCCCACCGTGTACGCCTACATAATAGGCCTAGCCATCTCCTCCTCGAACGCGAGGTTTCTTCTCCAATCCGACGCCCGAACCCCTTACTTCCCCACCTCCCCCCCATCCCCAGGCACCCTTTTATCCACCAACTGCGCCATCCCGCTCGGCCCTCCAGGCTCAACCATAAACGCAACAATCCCATATCTAGCAGGCGGACGAATCTACATCTCCCTCAACACGCCCCTAACATTCCTCCTCAACCCCGGCCCCGGCCTCGTCGAACCCTCCGTCACCAACCCCGCGGACCCCAACATTAACATCTCCTGGGGATTCGTAGAGTTCACATTCAACGCATCACAACTCTTCGCAAACATCACCTACGTCGATTTCGTCTCTCTCCCAATCTCTCTCTCCCTAACCTCCACCGCGAACTCCAACGTACAAACCGTACCCGGCCTGCCCCCTAACGGTCTCGACATCATCTGCTCCGGACTCGAAGCCCAACAGCGCACCGACTCCGCCGGCTGGGACGCACTAATCATCAAATCCTCCTCCGGCCAGAACCTCCGAGCCCTAAGTCCCAACAACGGCATAATCCTCACCCCCTCCCTCTTCGCCACCTACTACGCCCCCTATGTCGACGCCGTATTCTCACGCTACAGCACCCGCACTCTCGGCATCGACACCCAAGCACAATGGGGCATCGTATCCAGCCGGCCCAGCAATAACAACACCATCTTAGACTTCGGGATCGACACCTCCACATCCCCTCCCACAGATTTGAAATTCGAGAAACCGACAGCTGGAGATATATTCAGCTGCAGTACCGGACCCTTCACACCCAGCAACTCGATTGAGAAGGGGGCATTGATCGCGCGGTTGGCGGCGGGGTTTAATCGGAGTACGTTGACGGGGGAGGATGTGACGCCTACGAAGGGGGCAGGGGAGTATTATGATGGGGGTGGGGTGACGAATCATTATGCGAGGATTGTGCATGCCGCGAATCTGGATGGGAGGGGTTATGCGTTTCCTTTTGATGATGTGGCGCCCACGGGGGCGGGGGATCAGAGTGGTGCTGTGCAGGATGGTAGCCCGGGCGTTTTGACGGTTACTGTTGGTGGTGGTGGAGCTAGAGGATTGGCTGTGCAGTGAGGGAAGGACTGAAGTTCACGTAAGCGGGTTTGGCATAGAAAAAGGCTTTGGGTAAAGAACATTTGGATGGTGAGGTGATTAGAATTTTCGTTTTCTTGCTTTTAGAAATTCTGTTAGAAAAGCTTCAACAACACTTCATTGACGAGTATCAGAATATATGCTCTATGAACAGACCAATTCCATTGTTCTTACCAGGTTATAATGCACTTGACCGTTGGATGTTGGACGTGATGTAACTAACATCAGTCAACCACGAAGTCCATGACGATAAGTTTTTAAGTTAGCGAATGCGTAAGCTACTCTAGCGCTGGTGATACTCTTATAATTTGTATCCCATCTTTGAACCCAAGCATCGTCGAGCTTAGCACATTGGCAATGCGTCACTATGGATTTCAAGAGGAATTCCGAACGACTTTCCTCCTATTGCACGTTCCAGAGCCGTCAAAGCGTCGTCGATAGGACACGGATATATCTCAAGAAACTCACTGATTGCCTTCTCTGGATATTCTCGCATTTTACGTCCACTGGCATCCACACATTTCTCTGCTACCTTCCATAGGCGCTGTGCCCTAGGCATTCCCCAGTCTCCTAGTCGATTAAGCGGAAGTGCTCTAGAGAGCGGTATGTCATTAACGTCGAAAGGGTAGTAGCGTTGGCTTCCTTTCTGCGTTGTCTGACACGATCCAAACAGAATATTTCCATCGCTTTTCTCCACGAAAGGTCGGCCCACTACAGTCCCGATAATGCCAAGTTCATAAAATTCCTTCCGGAGGACCTCATAACGCGCCTCTGTGCAGGGAGGGCTGACGTGATACTGCTGGTCCATACGATTGAAAAAAGCTTGATCCTAGCAAAGTCAGTACTGCCTCTTAACAGACTGTGCGTGTGTACGTACAAGAGCGCTCAACAGGTTTGATGTACAGAGGATAAGGATATTAGGACATCTCCTCAAGTAGTCGAGTCCAGCAAGAAGTGAATTGACAGCCTTCAGTTTCTTTAGTATAGCATTCATTGTCGCTGGACTGTACATACGCTTGCGGAATGGTTGGGCTCAATCTTACCAGCTGGAAAGTCGAGAGATCCAGCGATACTTTCGACGTTGTCAATAAGCACGCAGACATAGCAGCCGTTGTCTTGATTTGCTAAGGCTGCTACACAGGTGAAGAACAAGGTAATCATTTTGCCATTCTCGGGACTTCTCCTTGAAAGTAGACACTGAGCATCAACAATGATCATCTTGAAGCTCGGAAACTGATACTTTAGTCGAATAGACAATTGCTGTGCAAGACCTTCACATAGGGATGATTTACCCGTACCTATAGGTATTAGCTTTACGCTTGGGCCGTACCAATGGTGTATCAGGGCCGTACCAGGTTCACCATGGAACAATATGACGTGGCTCCAAGTTCCCGGCATGGTTTGCCCAGGGGACCGTTGTCGCTGAGCTGCAATTGAGGCTAAAATCCATCAGCAGACTGAAAGCTGTATGAACGAAAAGCCCGAAGCCCACCTCTTCGCGAGATGTAATTAAACATCGAATTGCGGTCGAGATCCTCAAAAACCAAGCTAAGGGCATTTAGTCAGGATGCATTTTTGTCCTGGCTTAATTCATCTTTGGGCTTACCCGGTCCACAGACCGTGAAGCCGTCGATTCGGCAGCGATAGGACCTTTGCGGCCATGAAGAGGTTTACTGCGCTGGCTGCGTCGTCATCTGTAAAGCCTGTAGCACCTTGGAAATGATTTGCAAGGTCCGTTTCTTTTTCAAGTAGATCGACGAAGTCGACGTGAATATCGCATTGCTCCACATTAACGAACAGAGGGTGTATGCCAATGGGGACGCCCGATATACGAACAAGTTCGATGTCTTCTGGCTTGAAGCTGATTGCTTCGACTCTTTAGCGTTTGTTCTACCCACCGAAGGGAGTTCTCACGAATCGATACCCATTCCATACCCCAATACACAGTGTCCTTTATTCCTTTCAAGAAAGCCTTAATCTCGTCTGCGATCTACAGCCATCAGCTCGAGGTATATCAAACTTTTCAACCCATCTCTACATTTTGATGATCATGTCGGGTTTGTTTCATATACACTTCTACGTAGACAGTGGGCGTTGGGTTGACGTTAGTGAATGGGAAGTCCATCATTGGAGTGGACATGATAGGCGATGTTGTTAAATGCTCATTGAAACGGATTCTGAGGGTGAGCAATTATCCTGTAGCAGGATGAGAAGTTGGAGAAGTGATGAGAGGTACATTGTCCGGTGGCCGAGTAGGAGAATCTCACTTTCCAGCTTTGCCAAACGCTCCTTCCAGTGTGTGCGGCTAGACAATCGGCAACCGCGACCGAAGAATACTGGGGAGAACACGGTTCTTCGTCCGTCCAAGTTAATGCAGGGCGATAGTTATCTTAATCTTAGGGACATTCTGACATCACCGAAACAAACTCGGCTGACGTGACGGCTTGTGAGTCCAATGCCACTCAGTAAAAAGCGTTGCCGGTGATCAAGCTTACGCAATGTCGACTGACCCGCCACCGTAGCGAACAGGTGGCGTTTCCGCAGACGGTGGGTTCGGTAGGCTCCCTTGATATCCCTCACACCCCGGCCCACGTAGACTTGCCTGCTTACCCCCACAAGTGCACTTACAAGCTGGATTGATTGCATATCCAACCGGATGCTGACACTCCTTGTTGAGCACGCAGTCGTGGCTGTCAGAAAATGCTGTGTAGACTTCCTGTGGTCTGGCGACGCCATCATATCGATATGCAGGATCTTGCTTATCCATTGGCAACCGCTCATGAGTACCACAATCTGTATATACAAAGATAGTGTCCCCAAAGACTGTTTTTCCGTCCACCGATCGATAGGGTTGCAATGTGCAGACATTTGGGGTAGTCACTGCCTTTCCGTCGCAGAGCAATGGGCAAGAGCCGAATTCGCAGTAGGTTGGGATGACTCCTTGTTCGGTCACAGAACCACTGTACCAGGCACTTTAGCCATGGAACGACGTAGTAAAGAGGCACATGTGGGCTCAAGGAGCGAGGGACACTAACCAGGAATCATGCAGTAGTGGTAGAAAAGTGAAATAGCCACACTCGCCTTCCTTCAGCCTGACAGTTGTGGTCTGTATGTCCGTTGTCGTGGCCGAGGTACTCCATCCTCCTGTGACACCCAGCTTGAAGATGGCAAACCACTCAGGCTTCAGATCTACCTTCCATGTCACTCTCGTGGCCTTGTTGGTGCCGACTCTATAAGTCATAGGCCCATGACAGTAGGGTGCGTCTATGTAACACCAGCATCAGCGCCGTCACGTCGCCCATCTGGTCTTATAGTGCTCTTCGCAAGGGTGAAGAAACATTGAATAACTTTGGTAGTAGTTGACTCACCTATTGGAAGCTCTTCTCCGTAAGTAAACGTTTGTCGCACTTCGCAGTAGGACGCGCAGTCTCCAAGAGAATCTACCGGACACTGTCCATTCTCTAACATACTAAATTTCGGGGGACAATCTTCGCGACCATATTCTTTGTAGACAATTGGTCTACCACCTGGTTCGCAAGCGTTGGATGGACGGAACAGTTGGGAGACGCCACCTGCGAGAGGTTTGCATTCCACTAAGCTCAAGTAAATCAGGACACTCAGTGCGACCCTCGAGAAGTTGCTTAAAGGCATGGGCAGCGGCTATGGACACTCGATAGAATCTGTAACGCGCTGTCAAGAATCGATACGACGGGGTAGATGTCTGATAGGTGAATTGAAAAATTCAACTGTATCCTCCAGTGCACGTTGTGCTGGAGGGCCATGGCTTTATAGCACATAAGTGCTCAGCATCCACATTATCCAACCAACGCAAACATCTTGCTTAGTGTATACTGCAACTGTGTGCCAAGCAACGATGCAGCTGATGATTATGCTTTTGGCAATCACTTAGCTTCGAACAGAGACTCAGCGAACGGAAGATGATATGACCCTCGGCTTTTGACAGGCATTACCAGGTTGGTGCTGCCTAAGGGCGTACCGGTAGATTTACATTTTTTAAGCAAGAAACATTTTTCTTTCAGCAGATTGCATATGACTAAGAACAATCCTCGAACGGTAGTCTGTGAATGCTCTCATCAAAACGTTGCTCGAGGCTGATCCTCTATTAATTCTTCTGGCAACATCCTGAATGCATATATTTTGAGGCCTAAATACGCCGCTACGAGTGATTGGTTCACTATACTCATTTGAGCAAGGTGAAGGCTTTATTGTTGCACGGAAACACACGACAAGTTTGGTCCTTGGTATTGACTTTTGCCCGAGCATAACGTCCGCACCTTAGCAGCACCGTTTGTCAACAGAAATTCTTTTGTTAGTGTGTCCAGAGCCTGCCTGAAGTGACCGCAGGGTTTTGTAATTGAGGCGGTGTTAAGATGGAGTCTGTTGGAAGATTAGGTTCAGTCAAAGGATGAGCAGGCTAACCGCATGGCATATTAATGTGCTTGCAATAATGCGGGTAGCTAAGTCGTCTAGGCTGAAAAAGGGTATTTCGGCTTTAATACCCTTGTATCGTCATACATCAAGCGCCGCTAATGCCACTGCAGCTGCCTCATGCCTTCCTTTGATTGCAAGCATGGCCAGGAACAACAAAGCATCTGTGACTATGGGTACCCATTCATGCGTCTTCGGTGATGTTTACGAATGACCCATACGCCGCCATGAGCTCCATTTGGGCCACAGATCACCCAAGTGATCAGTATCGAAATCAGACCAAGAATCAGCGAGACGTTCAGACGCAGTCAGTGATTTCCATATTACTTGGACTTGTTGCCTTTGTGTCTTTTTGCGTAAGTTATATGCACTGACCGTATGAGGTATCTCTGACCAAGAATCTAGTTTTTGCGCCCGAGATGGACAACGCTGTACGCTGCGCGCAAGCGCCAGAAGAATGCTGCCCAGCTACTGCCAGAGCTACCAGACTCTTTCTTCGGTTGGATACCGGCGCTTTACAAAATCACGGAGGAGCAAGTCCTAGCATCGGCAGGGCTGGACGCTTACGTCGTAAGTGCGACTGTTTGGAGTAGTAGAGTAGTGGCTGATAATCGGACAACTAGTTCCTCTGTTTCTTTCGCATGGCCATTAAATTTATTGCTATAACATTCTTCTTCCAACTGGTCGTCATGCTACCGATACATCACACGGATACCGGCGACTGGGGCATCCCAAGCCCTATACATACAGGCAACCAAACCTCTAACGATTCAACGTCGGTACTGACCCGTAGCGGAGGAGAAACACTCACACTCTTGGCAAAGCCCTCAAAGAATGGGGAATCGTCACCATCTGAACGTATGCTCTGGCTTTACGTGTTCTTCGTCTATCTCTTTACTGGCTTTGCGCTGTACTTCATAGTCTCCGAAACGAAGAAGATCATCTCCGTCAGACAGGCGTACCTGGGCAGTCAGTCTACCGTTACAGATCGAACGATTAGATTGTCCGGTATACCAGTTGAGCTGCGGTCTGAGGAATTGATCAAAGAGGCAGTGGAGAATCTACAGATTGGAAATGTCGATAGTGTATTGTTATGCCGCGACTGGACAGAGGTGGACGAGCTTATGGCCAAGAGGCAGAAGGTATTACGAAGTCTTGAAGGCGCTTGGACTAGCTACCTGGAGGCGCCTAAGAATAGTCGCAGAAAGTCGTTGATGCCGCAAGTAACCAATCAAGATCGTAATGATACAGAAAATGCTCGGCTTTTAGACAATAACAATGGAGGCCAGAATGAAGGATCTCAGCCACGGCCTCAAACGAGGATATGGTACGGCTTTATGGGCCTGCAGACGCGCAGGATCGATGCTATTGACTACTACGAGGAGAAGCTGCGCAAACTGGACGAGCAGGTAACAAGCTCACGTAAGAAGGTCTTCAAACCTATGCCTCTGGCATTCGTGACACTAGACTCGACCGCTGCTGCCGTAAGCCTCCAAGCATCATGTCAGGCTGGAACAGAAGCTAACAATGAATAGCAAATGGCAGTACAGGCCGTCATGGATCCTGAGCCGATGAAGCTCTTAGCTAACGTTGCGCCAGCTCCTGCTGATGTCAACTGGGAGAATACGTATCTTTCGCGATCAACAAGAATGGGCAGAGCTTGGTCGATCACGCTCTTCATTGGGGTCTTGACCATATTGTGGTCAATCCTTCTCGTGCCAATAGCGGGTTTGCTCAGCTTGGAGAACATTGGTAGAGTCTCGCCTCAGCTCAGGGATGCGCTTAACAGCCATCAAACCAGCAGGGCGTTATTTCAAACGGGTCTACCTACTCTGCTGTTTTCGCTCTTAAGCGTAGCTGTCCCGTACCTCTACTACTGTATGCTCCTCTAAACCATCACTCCCTTCAACGCTGACAAGACTAGGGCTCTCAACGCTACAAGGCATGGTCTCACAAGCTGATGTAGAGATGTCTTTGATCAGCAAGAACTTCTTCTTCACCTTCATCAATCTGTTCATCGTTTTCACTGTATTCGGCACCGTAAGCAACGCAACGGGTTACCTCGACCAAGCCAAAGGTTACCTGGACCAAATCAAGAAGAACCTCAAAGACACGACCTTAATTGCTTATATCCTTGCAACGTCGCTCAAGAGCCTCGTCATCTTCTATATGAACCTCATCATCCTGCAAGGACTCGCTCTCTTTCCCTTTCGTCTCCTGGAATTTGGCTCAGTCTCACTCTACCCAATCTACCGCTACACCTCAAAAACACCCCGCGACCACGCGGAGCTAGTTGCCCCACCCATCTTCTCCTACGGCTTCTATCTGCCACAGACTATTCTAATATACATCATTTGCATCGTCTACTCCGTCCTTCCAGGCTCCTGGTTCGTCCTCTTCTTCGGTCTACTCTATTTCCTCCTCGGCGCCTTCATCTACAAGTACCAGCTCCTTTACGCCATGGACCACCGGCAGCACTCTACAGGTCGTGCCTGGCCTATCATCTGCAACCGTGTTGTCCTTGGACTTCTGGTATTCCAGCTCGCTATGGCAGGGATCCTGGGCTTATCCACGGCGTTCAAGCGTTCCGCCCTCATAGCGCCCTTGTTCGCCTTCACGGTTTGGTTCATGGTGTACTATCAGCGCACATATGAGCCATTGATGAAGTTCATCGCCATCAGGAGTCTGAATCATGATCCACCGATTGGAATCCAGCAGGGACAAAGTCGGTACGAGAGTGAGACGGCAGGAAGGACTCTGGATGACAGTGAGGAGACAGGGCAACGGTATATCAACCCAAGTTTGATACTACCACTTGAAGAACCGTGGCTCCCAAAACAGGGCAACGACACGGGCGCCGAAAATAGGGGTGGTGGCGAGAACGATGGTACCGAAGCGGCAGTTGGCATGGTATGAAAAGTGTAGATCACGAGAATGGCGAAAAATGTATGCATAGCGAATGTATTCTTGGAACCAAGGCATGGCGTAGGAATGATACCACAGGGTTTTAGGTCATTATAGCAATACGAATAAAGAATACCAATCGACGTTAGCAATACCCTCTGCCCCCCTTTCCCGTCAACCCACCTAAAGCCCCAGCATTTCCAGTTCAAGCCGACTCAACGTCCACAAATCCACGCCCTGGCCTTCATCCTCAACATCCGTCCCATGCTCAGCCAGATAATCAGGAACCCAGTCTGCGCTCCCATCGCTCCACTGCCCCTCACGCATAGGCGGGACATGAATAGCGAAAGGTCCGCCCGTGCGCTGGAAGACGCCTCTCCCCTCCGCCTCCTCGCCGGAGAAATACCCTTCATCCATGTCCATTGGATCCTCTGGATCGCTCTCGCGATGAATGCTCATCCCATCACTAGCCACAGGCGGCGCATCCTCCATAACGACATCCTCATCCGTATTCCTAGGCGCCCGCGCCATACCCGGTGTCCCCACCTCCCCACTCGCACCATCAAACTCCGCACTATTTCTCTCAACGCGCTGCCACGTATTTCTCTCGCGATGAAACGGGATCGGACTCGCATCTCTCATGACGACATCTCTACCTTCATCTTGCCCATCCGTGACAACAGCCGTACTAATCCCATCGCTCAGCACAGCGAGCTTGAGACACTCTCTCCCGCCACCGGCAAGTTGCCATGTATACCCCCTGCACTCAGACGCGGAGAACGCATGGATAGTGAGATCGCCGTCGGAGGCGTTGATGGAGACTTCGGCCAGGGAACGGATTGTGGCGATATGGATGCCTTGAACGCGGTGAGGCACGGCGGATATGGTGTTGAAGCCGGAGTCAGAAGTTTCGTGTTGGCGGATACTGACTTGAGCGGGGGAGGAGAAGAGATCGATGGGGACGCTGAAGAGCCAGACTTGACGGGGCGCGTGGAGATCGTGTTCGCAGGCGTACCCGGCGATGACTCTGATGCCCCATTTGAGCTCTTGGGCGCCGGCGTAAATGTAGGGGATGAAGCCTGGCAAGGGACCTTCGAAGGCGAAGCGGCGCATGAGTTGGGGGATACCTTGACCGGGGCGAGTGTCGCCGCCGAGGTAGAGTTTGCCGTCTTGGGGGTCGGTGAAGATGACGTTGTGGCCGTCGCTGAGGGGTCTGGCGTTGAAGTGCTCGGGTCGCGAGCGTGCTGTTCCAGACGAGGACATTTGGGAGAAGGTCCATTCGAGCTTCCAGGCGTCGTCTTCGGTGTTGCTCAGGTCCCAGGATCTTTTTCGTTTGAGCTGTCGGATTCGCGATGGGTACATTCGGTTTGCGATCTTGGCCTGGACTGGATGATCGGCACTGGCAATCACACGAAGCTTACGGTTGCTGTCGATGCCGGCGCGATTTGGTAAGAAGTACAGGCAGTCGCTGGGAGACGATAGGGGAAACCAACGCTGCAGCTCCTGTCCGCTAAGCACATCGAGCCAGTGTATCTCGATACCACTCGAGTTTCCAAATGCAACGCAGCGACGTTGACGGAATATTGCGATACTTCTTGGCGGATCGTGGGCAGAGCACAAGTTGTGGTAGATGTCTCGCCCTCCGGAGTTGTCGCAGAACTCAGGACATTGCGAGAAGTCTTGTGAGGCGTAGGAACCATCGCTATTCCAAGCTAGAAGGTCGGCATACGGTCCATTAATCACCGTAAGGCTGCGATTCCGATTTGCGCGAAAAGCTGGCGGTGTTCGAGACGTGGAGGTCCCTTTACGAGAAGGCAGAATTGTGCGTCGGGGAATGTCGGAAACGAGTCCGAATCGCTCGTCTAATAGAGCGGCAACAGACAGACGATCGCATGATGTGTCCATACTGACGGCCAGAACCCGCTCAGGACAGCTGATACTGGCTACTGCATGAAAGTGACCGCCGTATTCATGGGATGGACTACCCTCTGGGTCGCTGAGCATGTAGACATAGATAGACTTGTCTTTGGTGACCAAGAGATAGTTTTGGCAGACACTGACAACGAAGCGAAGAGACGGATCCGAGTCTGTCTGGCGACCTTTCCTGGCAAGATCACCGAAGTCAATTTCTGAAGTGAGCGTTGGTTGTTGGCGCAGACTTCGCGACTCAACAACTGTAAGGCGCTCCCGGAAAGCTTCATCGTGCGCTGATATCAGACTGAGCTCACATTCAGTCGCTAGTCTCTTACTTAACAGCCAATTTGCACTGACACAGCTCAATCTTCTCTCATCTGTAGATTGTAGCCTTGCAAGATCACGCTTCGCAGCATCAAACCAGCCACCTTGCTGCAGCATACGATGCAGGAGCTTTTCATCTAAGCTTGTGATCATCCAAGACCTGCAGGAATGTCTAGTATTGTTGAAGTCATGCGGTTCTAGAAGGTTGTAAATTCTTTCCAATATTTCAGTAGGAACACGATTCGCTGCGGGCGGAAGGATGGGTCGAGCGCAAGTTATGCCTTCAGACCAGCTGCGGCAGGTGAGTCGAATGGCCTTATAAGTGTCAAAGTCAAGGTAACGCAGTAGGTGCCGAAAGATTGTTAGGGGGAGCTCAGCCGCTCTCAATGGTAATCGCTGGAGACCTAACATAGCAAATGTATCTCTATGATCAGCGAATCGACTGAGATCGATCGTGCTATCAACGCTGGAAGCGCGGCGTAGTTCTTCAGAAAGACTGTAGGTGCGGAGCCTTTGAAATGGCCGTGGTTCGAGTAGGATACCTGCCAGATATTCTTCGGGCTCAGTTACGAGGTCGCGACTCATGAGACGCTCGCGCAGGGCGCCGGGATCGATGCCTGACGTGACTGAGCTCAGTCGTCGATGAGCCGGGTGCGATGCAAGTCGACTACGCGCTGGCATTCGACGAAGGGTTCGGCCTCTGATGGGACTTTGCTCCCCACTTGATAAATAGATAGTTTCGGCATTGATGTTAGTTGTGAGGTTGAATTGGACATGGTTGCTTTCTGAAGTTGTTGGACTAGGTGGAGAGGATGCCTTTGAGCGAACAGGCTCACAGCTAGAGTGGCGACGACCTTCGCCATCAGGAAGAATGTTGGACCAGTATGTGTTGTCTGAGATTTTTGAAGTCTGACAAGGAGGGTCCAGGAGAGGTAGGAACATGTTCAGAGAGGGCTAAGCTGAAAGTGCTCTGAGGCTGTTCAATATGGACAGAGGAAAGTATGTCAGGTAGTGATAATGTCAGACTTAGGAATACGGATAAGGGTGTTCGCAGAGAATGACCAAAGGACTTGCTAGACAGGAATGTTGCAGCTCGTCCAGATGGTCCAAACTTGCGAATGTTCTGCATAAGGATATGGTTGAAGAGACTTTGGTGCTTATGGACAACGAAGTAGCACCGATACTGACCGTGGGGGCCGAGGAAAGCTGCCAACTGCTGGGCATCAGACATTGCAACGATCGCGCTGTTACCTCGTTGCTGGCCCGGCAACAGGTGCTCGAGGCAACCGTCATATGGAAACCCCAACGAGAGAGTGCGAGCCTGGCCAGGCATGACTTTCGTCGATCCCTAGGCTATAGCGATGTGTGAATATCACTAGACGCCACCTGTTAGTTGAAAGATAGGGAACGGTCAAGTCTCAAGGCAGAAAGGTATAGCTGTCTTCTCAGAAATACCACTACAAGTTGTGTCCGCATGATTGTATTAGGATTTCAACAACGATTCATTTGTAGCTCATCATGTAAGAATTTGGGTACTGCTAGACCATGAACAATGATGGATTACTTACCCAGAAGTGAAATTGATAAAGCAATTCAATTCCATTCTGCATAGGGCATATGTAGAATGAGATGCTGTAGGTCTCTCTTCCATAATAACCATCTATTAATCCGTAGCGACAATTTAGGAGTCAAAGTTGTTCAATGCTATTTATTAGCACATCAAAGCCTTGTGCATTTCCTTCGACAAGTCCTTTCAGTGTGCGCGAGAGATGATCGACAGTTTTCGCTCTTGCGTTTGCCTCCATCTCCTTTGACTTGACGGCAGCTACTCCAAGCACGGAGTCAGGTACATTGGCCAGTCTAGCAACATTGAGCCCATACGAGCGATGAGCGACACCTTCGGCAACCTCATAGAGGAAGGTGATCTCTTCCTTGTCTTCACCACTCTCAGTAAAGCGCATATGGACGTTCTTGAGCTCTCCTTTGTCGAATGCCTTAGCTAGGACAGCAAGGTTCTGGTAATGTGTAATGAATAGCGTCAAGCTCTTCTTCTCTCTGACTACGTAGTCGAGTACAGCTTGTGCGATGGCCACACCGTCGTGCGTACTAGTGCCTCTGCCTAGCTCGTCTAGGATGATTAATGATCGCGAAGTTGCTTGTTTGAGAATGTCTGAGGTCTCAGACAGTTCGACCATAAAGGTAGATTCACCAGTCATCATGTTGTCAAAGGCGCCCATCCTGGTAAAGACTGCATCTAGCATGCCGAGCTTTGCAGACTCTGCAGGGACGTACGACCCAATTTGGCCCATTATTGCGATCAGAGCAACTTGACGGACGTAGCTGGATTTTCCACCCATGTTTGGGCCTGTCACGAGAAGACTTCGCGTGCGGTCAGAAGCAACATCGATATTGTTCGGTACGTATGCGTCAAGCAGTAATTGCTCCACCATTGGATGCCTGCCCTGCTCAACCTCGATACATGTAGAGTCGGTGTATTCGGGTTTGACATAGCCAGGTTGGTTGGCTACGGCTGCCAGTGACAGAAGGCAATCGAGGGTTGCCAACGCCTGTATACAGTCTCGGAAGGACTGGTATTTCGAGGAGATTTCGACGAGAAGCTCTGAGAACGCCTTATCGCACGCTGCAGCGAGAGCTTCTTTGTGCTGGTCACGCTCGCGGATAAGTCGAACTACCTCTGGAGTATGGAACCTTGAATACTTCTTAGTACCGCTAATCTTAGCCCAGGAGGCAGGGACATTTTTCAATTGGCTGTTTTCGACTTCTATGAGATACTCAATGCCCGCCACAGTGACATAATCAACTTTCTTCTTCCTCAGCTTCTCGGCCGCCACATTACGATGAGCATCAAGATCTTGCTCCACGCTTGCAATGCCTAACTTATGGGAAGTTATGTCATCTGATTCTGCCTCATCACGGAAGAATGCATACTTGTCGTCTGAAGTCGCCGCCTGGGGGTTGATGCGATCGAGGTATACCACTACATCTTCCGCGATGGTAGGGAGGAGAGCAATTGCTTCGTTGATCATACTGGAACGGAAGCCGACATCGGAAGGTGTTCTGGCAAAGGCAAAGTCATTGGCAATCCGCTGCAGGGTCTGCAGTACGGAGAGAAGTTCTGGCCGAGCACATTTGCCATAGTAGATCCTTACTAGGCTTTTCTCGAGATCTATCCTTGTTTGAGAAAGAGTGCGGCTCAGCTTGTCCACTATTATCGCAGGCTCCTTGTTTCTAAAGTCTTCAATGGCCTCCACTCGTTGCTCTAGATCAAACCTCACAAGCAGAGGTCTTCCTACCCACTTCCGCAGTAAACGTTGACCAGCGCGTGTCTTGGTTCGGTCTAGAGTCCAGAACAGACTACCCCTCTCAGTATGGTCTGTCTGGTTTTTGTAAATCTCAAGGCTGGTCAAGCTGGTGCCATTCAACAGCATGTGGGAGCGGGCACTGAAGGACTGAAAGTATTTGGTGAGATCGAAGACATGCTCTAAGCCATATTCTGTTAAATGTGTGATCATGGCCGAGAGACACACCATGACCATCTCATGTAGATTAAGCACCCTGTCCAGTGTCTTACTAGCTTTCTCTTCCTGGGAAGAGATTTTCAACTTTTTTGCGTAGAAATTAGAGACGTGGCTGTAGGACTGAGCGGCCATAGTCTTTTGCTTCTCCGCCCTCTCTACTCGGACCTTGTCGCCGAAGACATTGGTTTTGCTTCCAGCCAAATGCTGGACCAGCTTGTCTGTCGCCTTCGATAGATCACCAACAATCAAGATCTCGCAAGGTGCAATATGCAATAGTCTAGTCTCAACTTCACTACGCATGAACCCATCTTCGAAGTCATCATAAATGACATCTCCGGTAGCAGGCTGAACCGCAACAAGTCCAAGGTGCACCTTTTCATCAGTACCCCACCCCTTGGCGTTGCTCTCGGTAAGGCAGACCAAATATCCAGTCGCAGGGGCACCACCAGCGGGTGCGTCTGAAGGCGTGCCCAAGCCTTCCGCATCATCAATGTAGGTGCCTTTGGTGTACAAATTGGTGAGCTTGCGGGTGAACGGAGCATTACGGTTGTCGCCAGCAGCCTTCAAAGCTGCTGTTTCAAGCTGGCGGACGACTCCGACTTTGTGACCAGCTGATACAAGTCGCTTTACATGAACATGCAGACGATGAACAGGAATGCTTGCAGATGCAAATCGGTCGTAGTGGGCTTCTGAAGGATGCTCATCGTATCTGAATTTTCCCGGGATGCAGACTATGCTGAGCTCTTTTGCGGCGATCCTTGCATCTTCGCCAAAGAACTTGAATTTGTACCCAACTTCGACGACTAGGACCGTCTCGAGATGTTTTCGCTTGATATCCAGATACTGCTTCTCCATGGGCGTAAGCTTGCTTGCCCCTCTCTTGCTGGCGAGCCCTTTCGGGCCCCGCGTTGTAGGCTTTGGTTCTTCTTCTGCTTCGGCTGCATCTTCATCTTGTACCTCCTCCTGAGTTTCTTCAGTGATCAGCCAATTTCGCCTTTTGATTTCGGCGATGCTCTCCGGCCTTCCTAGCTTTTGAACGAACTTTTTGTGCAATCGTTCCTTGTCCTTTTGTGTAGCTTCATCATCCTCAAGGTTTTCGTCCCCGTCCTCGTTCTCAAGGCCTGGAGAGGTAGAAAAAGTATACTTTGAAGTTCGCTGTGCTGCTGAGGCTTTCCGTGTGCCATTGGCTGTAGTAGAAGCAAGAGGGCTGCCGGCGGAGACACGACTACCTTCAGCTGATCCATTTTGCTCATTTTGCTTGAAGGTTGTATCTTCGCTGGTTTTTCCTGCGGACAATCTCAATCTTTTTGATGCAGGCAAACTTATACCATAATCTTCATCCGGTTGCTCGACGTCATTGTCCTTGTTCGACCGCCTGCGGAAACGTAGCGACACTCCACCTTCCTCTTCGTCCTCCGATGATCCGAAAAACAAGCCTCCGTTATCCTGGCTTGCATCATGACCGTTCACTGCTTTAGAATTTGGGGTTTTCGGAGCAGGTGTGGCGGCATTTTTGCCAAAGAAGCTGGAGATTGACTTTTGCTTCTTTGTTGAAGCCTGAGACGATGACAAGATCGCCGGCATACTTACAGTGAAAGCTAAAGTGGGCAAAGCCTACGACGGACTTGGGGAATTCTGCAATACGTCGCGTGGTCTGGCTTCCTTAGCGCGACTAGAAGGCCAATATCAATCACCCAATGGCGCGGTCGCGCGCGGCGCGCACCCTAGGCCTTTTAGGTGAGCTTTGCCAGATAAATTTCATATTTAATAGATACTGGTAGCTTAATTCTCTATACAAAATCTTGATTCAATACATTAGTAGTTTCTATACTGTTCAAAGCCTTTTTGTCACAGGAAAGACATTATTCTTAAAATCCTAAATGTAACCATTTGTGGATGCATTCTTCGTTCTTGAATTCATACGTTGCTAGATAACGTATTCAACGCGTGACAGCAAAACCTATTCGTAGGAGATTAGTTCTCCTTGCGCATCGCTAGACCGTTTCGGTATAAGTGTATCGTCCACAAGGTCCATTGCTGACGGTAACCTGCGTATAAAACCCTTAATTAGCCATTCGTGTTGTGGGAAGCCGAAGCCGAAAGCAACTGTTCATTGAAACTCACCGGTATACTTCCGGCCCTCTGGTAACTGTACAAACCACCAACTCCCGCCTGATTCGCCGGACAACTATTCCCGACCTGCAACTCACAGCTCTGCTGTCCAAAACCCGCCCCATAGTTCCCACCATAACAATTCGGTGTCTTGAAGCACGCGACGCAGCAGTCGTAGGCATTGGCGGTATAGAAGAGCGTTGCAGGCACGTAACCGGCTTCAAGTTCCAGGAGTCGGCCGTTGGAGTCGCGGTCTACGGTGTTGGAGGGCCCACAGGCGGCGTACACGGTGGATGAAGGAGGCGGATTGGATGTCGCGATAGCGGTTTGCCTAAGATAGGATTTAATGAGGGGGTTTCGGACGGAGGAAATGGAAGAGAGTGGATGATGATGTTGAAGGGAGTGGGAAAGGGGGGTGGACTTACGTGTTGGTCATGGTTTGGGTTTCCGTGGTCGTAATTGTTGTGGTTGTAGAAGTGGAAGTGGTGACGGTTGTGCTGGCGTTGGGCAGGCTAGTTGTCTCGGTGGTTGTCGCAGTAGTGGTTTCTTCCACCGTTGGGGTGGGGAATGTTATGGTCGTTGTAGCGGTAGCTGTCTTGATCGATGTGGTTGGGACAAAAGTCTCTACGAGTTGGTAACATTTGACTAGGAATGGATATCTCTTGGGAGCTCCACGACACTATATTGACAAGCGTAAGCAGCTGGTGAACCAAATGAAGTGTAAGGGGCGATGGGTTTGAGAGCCCGTGCGGTGATGGACACCAGAATCATGCCCCTGATTGCCTATGCAAGCGGAGGGACAAAGAGCAAAGACTCACGTGAGGAGATTTGTTGCCGTCCAGCAACTTCTCTACGATCGACTGTCGTCGGACAACCTCGACCGCGCGCTTCTGCGGAGCGCCAGGGGTCGGGTTTGGATACCTGAATCCATTGGGGGCTGGTACGGTGGAGACTGTTGGGTCGAGTGTGGTTGTGATAGTGGTGATCGTGTTTGTTGCGGTGGTCGTTGTGTCTGAAAAGTAGATTTAGCACTGCAGGCTAATAATTCCATTGAGCTGGAACATACCGGTCACTGTGCTTGACACCGTTTCTGTGGACGTCTCGGTCAACGTATCGGTCTCGACTGGCAGTGTGGTAGTCGATGTGACGGTCGTGGTTGTAGTAGCTAAGTTGGAGCAATGATTAGCAATAGATCAGCTAGCTGGCGGAACATACGGTGGAATGAGGAAGGTGGAATCTATGCTGATTTCCAAAGTTGTGACCATGAAATCTGAACTCGATTGCGAGCGGAGGGGGACTGAGAGATGTGTTGAGGGAGACGAAGGATAGATCTAGACTTACTGGTCGTTGCTGGCGGTGTCACAACGGTGGACGGCGTGATTGTGACGACCACTTTTCTGGGAATGCTGATAGTTTGCGCGATGGTTGTAGTAGATACCGGGCGACCAGAGGCGGATGTGTACTGTGTCAAGCAGATCTGTTGAGTGAACGCTTGGGCTTCAACGTATTGCAGAGCAAAGGCAATGAGCATGAAAGTGATAAGACCCATCTTGTCTGTGGGAATAGGCAGAGTGCTGGAGAAGTTTCTTCTTGCGGCTTGAGCATCGTAGGAAAAGAGTGGCGGAACTTGGTGGATTTATATTCATCCATGGTGGTTTTGATCGGTCACTCCCAAGCCCATTCCAGCTCGTACAATTGAAGCCACAAAGATGCTTCAGCCATCGCGATGATTCTTCTCAGGCCCAGACTGTTGCTGCTGGCGAAAGTAGATCAAGTAAAGAGCCGTGAGGATGAAATATTGTACTTCCTGCAGCCGGCAAGCTCGTTAGCCTCATATTCTTCGCGTACGAGATCCCTTCGTGGGCTAGGGGCCGAGGCCATGATAAACGATCGATCTAATCCGTATATTAAAATGTAAAATGCAGTGTGTTCCTGTCAGGAGTGGTGGTCCGGGTTTGGCTAGGGGAAACCCTAATACTGATTGGGTTTTCTGACGTTACTCGTGTGGACCTAGTAATGACCCGGACCTAGAAGTGGACTAGTTTTGTAATTTACTATACTCTAAACTCAGGCTTGGCATGTAATTTATAATAATGCGCAGTAAAATTTTCAGACTAGTCCACTTCTAGGTCCTGGTCATTACTAGGTCCGAACGAGTACCAGTAGTGCGCGACGGGACGTCACTTCGTTTTTTAGCAACGTAACATTCCCGCTTACGAACCAGTCACCATGACTCATCTTGGCCTGTCACTCGCAAAGACCCCTCGAGCCTGCGCCACATCTACCTGGGCGCTCTCACCTGATCGTTGCATGCCAACTCGTCATGTAAATTGCGTAATTCGGGCTCCTGTGTGCTTTCGTCGCCATCCTCTTGGTCAAGAAAGGAATTGAAGAATGATTGCATTGGCAATTCGATGCGCCGAAGTCCAAACGCAGTAGAAAAGGTCTTTGCGCTCCAAAGTTGACTATTTTCGACAGCTATACCGATGCCGGGACGGCAATCATCCTTCTCTCTGATCAAAGGTGCGACAGCAGGAGAAACGTGGGAAACTTGAGATCAATCGACAGAATCCTGGGGAGGAAGGATTGACGCCATGGTTGATGAGGGGCTTATGAATCTGCGTTGCGTTGGCCCCATAGCAAGGCATGGTAATGTGGAGGCATGTCGCAGACACTAGCACTCGCGGATACCGTGATCTTTTCGGACTCGAGCGAGATAATATGAAAATCCATCCTGCTCGGCGAATACGGCACTGCGATTTCTGCTACGGATCAGGACGACGGATAAGGGCAATTTCCGATTCTGCTGGATGACCTGAACGTTGGAGGACGTATAGAAAGGCGTACTTTGAGAGTAAAATTAGTACAGTGACTCACCCCGTGTGAAAAAATCTGAAAGCGTCAGGAACGTCAAGATGGACGAGCCCACCCAACTATCTGTTGAGCTTTCTTAGAGATCGTGGACTGGATAGCTGAGCGTGAAGGTGTTCGTCGCCAAAGATTGTTTCGAAATTTCGTGTCGAACGACCTCCATCCTGGTGGGGGCCACAGATCCATCACGTTGCTGTGGTGTCGCGTCACCCTCTGCTCACCTTTGGCACCAGCGGAAGCGGCAGGCTTCTGGGTGGCTTCTAGGTGAGCAGAAGGTACAATCCTGATGTCTTTTATTGCCAAGATGTCGAAAAACTTTCCCTTACCGTGAATTCACCTGACTGGGTTTATGAGGGTTTAAAATTCTATGCGCTTTGGCTAAGGCAAATACGGGCGTCCGATGAACTTTTGTAGAGGTTTTCATGCAGTAGAAATATGAACGATTTGATGTCAGATACGAGGGACAGAGCTTTCCCAATTGTTTGAATCATTCTTACATCTTACGAAAAGCTGGATCACAAATGCGATGACCATCGCGTGTGCGAAGCAAAGGACCTTTTAATAGACAATGCGGTGGAATGTTGAACGCGCAGAGATCTCTAAGTTAAGGGATAGAGGTTTACCATGGGACAGTCCCTGTATGCTCTGTCACCGAAGTAGTGAAATCCTTGAAGCAATCGACCGGAACGTCAATCACAATAACCCGACCAACTCTCCTGCGCGGCGAAGTGGACCAATATACCACGAGCCTCCCAAAACCCGCACTAACAATCGTAATCACAGTCGCTCGGACAGCATCAGACGCTGGGATGAGAGTCATGCTAGCCAACAGAATAGTGCCGTAAGCGTAAAGGGTATAGCTGGCTATTGCGGTAAAAGTCTGCAAGAACCATGATGTAAATGCATCCTTTGGACATCGAAGAACGATCGAGCAGCCATTGGCATCAGCGGACGGAGTGACTTTACCCTTCTTTGGTCTCGCACTTTCCGCTTTGACCTGGATAGTGTGGGACTTGAAGAGCAGAGGGCGCCATAGTATGTTGAGAAGAGCCAGAAGCTGGCTTAGCGAAACCCACAATGCAACGTTGGCTTTGACGGGACAGGCGAACACTATGATCCCATATCTAGTGATTTCGGAGACCATGTACCAGACTCCAGCTCCAATGACGGTAGCGATCAGGCTCGAGGCATATATTAGCACATGGCTGCTTTGCCAGTATGGACGGGGTTTCCGGGATTGAGCCGTCAGTTCTTGAAGGCGTGATAAGGCTATCTGTAGACGAGCATGACCTCCTTGTTGCTTTTCGAAATAGATATCAGACAATCGCTTTGGTCGGTCCCCGAATCTCGAATTGAATGATGTGGTAGATGATATAGATAGGGCGATCGCAAGAACGATAGATTCGTCGGCTATAGATGTGATCTCGGTGATGCTATTCGACATCAATCCGACGATGGTGGGAATGAAGGCCAGGATCGAGGCTCCAGCAGACCAGCGAGCTGTCATGTCGCTAGGGCTATTATCCATAATGCAACGAAGCATGGTATAACATTCGACCCGTTCATTGGGCGTTTCATTGCGACATGCCGCAATTACAGACCTTGCAACTGGGTCTCGGCTGTCGAATAGATAATGGCCATGAGAAGGGCCCACAACGAGGAGCGCTAAACAGATGTGGACTAAATGCATTTCCGCCAGTGTTTCCAGAAGGGATATGATGGGGCGTCGTCATAATAGACATGGCAGCAAGATTAGAGCTGAGAACGATGAGGCTGGAGGACGATCTTATGCACCTTTACTAAGCAACTATGGTGAATTGCCAATAGGGTCACTTCCGTTTCCTAGGCGGCTTGTTGATCCGAACAATCTACCCACTCGCCGGTGCAAAATTGGCTGCGACGTATACCGGGCTTGCGAGGTGCACGACTCGAGGGTTTGAAATGATGGTGGTGAGGCTCCAGATGAGGTGTCCCTCCTCTGACGTACGCTGATACTCCAAGGGATGGCGTGACTGGGGATCAAAACCGCATAAATTCGCGTTACCCTGATCATCCTAACCCGACCTTTGCCGGCGGGAGCTCATACACACATGCGAAAGATCATCCCTTGATCGATGAAAGGATCTAAATATTTTTGCAATGTGCACCTACTCTAGCACGATGGGGTACACAGAATCGTGAGCGTAGCTGTGCGACATATCAGCTTCTTTGTTTGAGTGGGGAAGATAAGGTTCCGACCTGTCAGGTGGATCGCGCCGTAGACCAGTATCACGGCAATGGTGTTCACAGCATCGCTGGCTTCCGAGAACCCTGTAAGCCATCATTCAATATTCGCGGCATCGGTCTTTTCCGTGGATCAAGAGGGAAGCCAAGGGAGGGTTGCACGTGAAAGGTCCAAGATTGGCTGCCGTCCCATAAAAAATCTCGTGGAGTTTGACGATATGGCTTTGAAGCTGCAGGACCGGCATTGATTAGGATTTCTTGCATGCTGCCTTGATCTTGAGAACTGTGGGCGTTTCAACGTCCAGACGTTTCCGGAGCCATTGTGCATAGATAGCCGACGTGCACCATACGTAGCAGATAGTGAATAGTTCTAGCGTTGTCAAAGGGAGACTTTGCGCCGCGCGACCGAAACACTCCAGTACAAACCATCCAATTTGCAGGCATATAAGGCTCTTGGTGAAAGCTTTAGCTTTACTCTTGTCATCTATTTCCTCCTCTGTTATTTCTGGTAATTCTAAGTACTGCTCTTTCAGGAGCCATATATGATGCAATCCATGGACTGGGAAAGAAACGCTATCTCGAGGCTACAGAACAAATCCGCCCATATTAGCATAGAAGCAATGTCGTAGCGTCCATTCGTGGTAACCCATTTCCTTCCACGATTCGAGCGTACGCTTCGCATTGCATCTTTGACCAGCAACAAGTGCAAAAACGAAGTCAGGGCTGACGATGGTAAGTACCATCCAGCGGAGCTTCCTGAAAACGGGTTTCCAGTAGCCTTCATTTGGAGTAGGAACGTTGAGATGGAGGCTTGTCCATGTACAGAGGAAGATCGTTAGGAAAGAGCTCAGAATGATGTCGAAAGTTCCTCTGTTGTTTGGCTGGACCACCCAACCATGAAGAGCTGTTGTAGAATTGGACGGTCTTAAGATTATCCCCAGGAGTGATAGGTGTGATACAGCGGGTGGTGAGTTCCCCAGTCACGCTTTTGTGACCCTCCAACACCTAATTGAGGCCGCAAAAATCACATTGTTGGTATGAAGGAAACCGCTTTCTGGCTCGAGAACGTTATACCAGACGACTACAAGATGCATGCACAGCTCAAGAAGCCTTCTATGGGAGATATAGAAGATCTACCTAGGCGGCAGGCTTGGCAGCCTTCTCATCGTTCTGAGATTTACTGATTTAGGGGCGGCCGAGGGGGACACCAATAGCGTACAGAAAGAGGCTTTTAGGGCGCAGGCCACGGCACTTACAGTCACAATCAAGACGTTTTCAGTCTGGCTTGTCGGATCCTATGGCTAATCAAGCCGCTAAAGGTAAGAGCAGGGAAGATTGGCTTTTTCTTGGTTCTTTCTTTTGAAAAATAGTTAATTTATTGGAATAGTTTTTCTTCCGGTTCGAAAGGGCGCATAACTCAGCGGTTCGTTGTTTGTCCGGCCTCTATTTCGTTTCATCCAACTCACACCACGTCTAGGTTAGAGTGTGGGATTGCAGTCACTTACGACAACTATCCTAAAGTCGCTGGTTCAAATCCGGCTGCGCCCTTTTTGTGTTTTTGATTCTCTCGAAGTATAAGTTTGGGATTCTGGGCTTATGAACTTTCGTCTTTGGGACGTCGACGACATAACTGTCTCTTAGAGTTTGGAAACAAAAGTCCCGCCATAGCATAGAGAACCTTAAACACTGTCTTCTGTGGTACGGCAAATTGCATAATATACCGATCATTAATTGCACTACGTAATGTTCGGAGTGCTAATCGCCACCAACGACAGCTTCGACGTCTCGCTTCATCAATTTGGATCTTGTTAGACTTTCGATGGCCACATCGAACCACAACGCCCCCAAAAGGCCGCCATATGGATTCCCTACTATACAATGCCATAAGCATGATGCGCTCCAAAAACTGTTTCTTGAATCTAAGCATGTCTGTAATCGTAGATGTCGACATTATGTTGCAGTTCAAAGAAATTTGCTGGGGCTTCGCGCCGATGCTACCTTCATTTTGAATCTGGGTGGTTTCCAGATCTTTCTCAAGTCTTCATGTTCTGCGTTTACTGCTCACTCTATCTTTATGATGTAAGCCAGCTGCTGTTCGTGATTGCTTCGGGGAATTTCCGTGTTCGGTAGTGCGAGTAATCCCCGGGGAGAATTGTGGTTGCTGATATCCGTCGGCATGGGTAGTGCTTAGTGGATTCAGATAGCTACCGTGGAAGATTGGTCCAACAAATCCGCCAAATTCCATGTGCGGTGGCAAGCTGCTGAAGAACTGTGGCGGCTGATTGCCAATTGCGGAGAAGTATCTCTGTGTCGCTCTGGGCTGCGATTCGCCAACGTCATCTTCGAACAGCTCGTTGGTGGTGTGATGGGTAGGGACCTCTATGTTCTCCTTGTTGTCTTCGAAAGAAGATCTCTGAAAGTATGCCACGGCGATAGATTGCCGTTCTGGATCAGAGAAGCCTGACAGAAAGTCCTGTACTTCGTGATCCTCTCCAAAGTCAAGCTGTGTGGGGCATGTCTGCTGGGAATCGATCTGGGAGGTGAAGCGTTGGAATGGCGATGATTTTCCATCACTTGCTCCGTCGCTGATACTCGACTTTTTCCCAACGCTTGAGGTGTCTCTGAAGACCGCAAAATCTGGACTTCGCCGGTGACGAGGACTGCCTTCCAATTGAGTCAGGTTTTGCTCCTTGCTGATAGGAGCAGCGTAGCTGATGTGAGTGTTCTGCGGATAGACTGCCCTGAGAGTTTTTAACGCAATTTTGGTCATGTTCTCAATCGCCTGAGGAGTGACCTTTCCAACCGTCTGTGTAGGCGGAGGTTTTTGTTGGCGTTTCTTCCCAGGGCGTGAAGCATTCGTACTGATATCAGCTAAGACGTTCTTGTTCTTGGGGCGAGCACGCCGTGGACGTTTCGGTGGGGGCGTAGACTCCTTAAAAGGGCTACTCTCAACATTGCCAGTGATGACTCTCTCCAACTTAACCTCACCTCCTGGCCAGAAAATTCGCTCTGTTGGCTCGATGGTAGTAGAATCGTGTTCCATCTGTTCCAGCACTGATTCATTCTTTTTCTGGTTTCGCAAGCGTTGTGCTTCATGCGTTGCAGCGTCGAACAATGACATACCCGGATAAATCATGCCTTTAAGCAAAGTGATATTGCAACCTGGGGCTTCTTCTTCGTCCACCAAATTAGTCGGCTGAGTAGGTTTTTCCATGTATGAAGGCATGTCTGCTGGATCTGGGTATATCTGCTTTGTTGGTGTCCTTATTGGCGAGCTTTGACCGCAACCACTGTCTATCGTGTCCAGAGCAAGAGAACGATCAGACCCTCGACCAATACCACGTCCAGGGGTGAAGCTTCTGGAGCCTTTGGCATACGTATTGGCCTCGGTTCCTTGGGCTAGCATACGAGGAATAGGAGCATGGCCTTTGAGAGGAGCTTCACTAGGCGACTCTTGATTCCGTGAGTGATGAGACGGTGGAGTTGGGCGAGGAGCCAGCTGAGTATCAATAATTGACTCCTTGGGAACTTCTCGCTTTGCTCGACCGCCAGCTTTGGTTGATTTGGCTGGCTTTGCAGGCTGCTTCGATTTTGCCGTTGTTCTGTCATTGCCCGTACGTTGGTCATGTTTGGCGCTCATGCGCTGAGAAAGCAATTTTTCGATATGATTCTGGTCGTACCAGAGGTCGAATGCATTGATCTTTTCACGGATACCAGCATCTTGCCGAGCTCGCACCTGGGCTCTGAAGTAATGAGAGAGATGACCTTTGGACGCAATGTGCGTCAGGAGATGGGAGACATCACTAAAGTCCGGTGCTTTTGGACATATGCTGCAGTGAAGAGGAATGGAGCTCATGGTAGCAACTGACCTAGAAGCAAAGCTGAACAAAGCAAGCAAGGAGCAACCGCTTCATCAACTGTACGTATACAATGCACCTCCCCAGAACGAGTGATGGATGTGGATTGCTGGGGTGGAAGGAGGGAGAGTGAAGTTGCTGGGATACATGACTGTGCCAAGCCAGGAGATCCCCTAGACGAGGGCAAGAACCCCAACAGCTTCGCGGCAGGAGCCACTAACCTCTGCGAACACTGAGACACTCAGGAAGCTGGGATAGCTGCGACTGAAAGTCTTCAATTGGCCAAAAGAATATGACCGACGGCTTTCGAAGGATTTTGGTAGAGCTAACAACATGACATCTGGTTCAAACGTCATACAAACTGTCAACCCAATTTTCAGCCTACCCAGACGTCTTGCAACACAGCCTCTGCAGCAGAACTTAATTACCCTGAGCAGCTATCTCGATCAAAGTGTGGTCAATTGCAACACGCGCTTTGTGACTTTCTTGGACATGCAACTGTTCCTCAAGATTAGAAGCGCACCCACATAAGTAAGGGAACTCACTATATCGGATCGACTGCCTCAAGCCCTGGGTAGCAAAGAAGACTTAGGCCGGATATGCCGAAGACGGTATGGAAGACGTCGACCATGTCTCCCGGCCTATCAGCTATGCCTCCTTTCTCAGGATCCTACTCCTCCCTGATTAGCAATACGAGAGAGAAGCTATAAGGCAGACATACGCACCTGGCATCGTAGTATGAATTGAGATAGCTTCTCACCATCGATCCAATGCAGTCGATCAATCATGGCCAGGCTGCTCAACACCCACCAACTGTAACACACGTCTTCGAGCTTCTCCGGCCGACCGTTCAGACCTCCGTTGGGAAGCTGACGCTCACTCAGCCACGTCCCAAGACGATCTTTGTCTACCAGATCGAGCCGTCCTGCAATTGAAAGAGCACCAACACATGTGAAGACTTGTCCGGCATGGGACTCGGCACCTGGACTGATGCCGTAGCCTCCATCAAAGTTCGCACATGCTTGTATATGACCCACTGCCTTCGGCACATCTACAAGGCGAAGTAGTCGCAGTAGGGACAAGGCGTTGAGGGCACCGTAGAGAAATCTTGTGTCGTGTTCACCCCATTCGTCTCCTGCAAAAGTGCCAGTCTCCGCGTCTTGAAGGCTCGCCATAACTGCAAGCAGTGATCAGCTCTGTCTCGATGCTAATCACCAGCTTCAGCTCACATTGTCCGACCTTCTGCCTGCTTGCTTTGCCTCGTTCGTCCAAAACGTTCAATGCGTCAATTGTAGCCAATATCTGAACAGCGCTGACTGTGTAGAGCATATGCGCGTCGTGTTCTGGTGCTGCTCCAAAGCCACCATTGTCATGTTGACAGGACAGAACGAAATTGATGGTTGCATCGCGTGGCAGTGCGTCTGGACGCCCAAGCAGGTGCAGGGCAGTGAGACCCCAGTAGACGCCATTCAAGCGAAGGTGTTCCGTCAGCCAATACTCCAGTTCATCTTGACGCTGTCAGCATATGAGCGAAGACCTGGAGGATCACATAGGCAGCGGCTCACAGTATTCAAACTCTGGATGTACTCCACATGTCGTTCAACTGCCAGCATAAGCTCGGCAGGGAGAGTTTTTCCCGCCGTACTGGCGCGACCTGGACCGGAAACCAGTGACATGGTTGTGCGTAAAGCCACCTCCTGATGATCCAAACGGAGTGGACTCCAGTTGGAGGTTGCGGCTGCAAAATACAGGTGGGATCAGCAGTCGAAGCAGCAGCCAGCCGTCACCGCGTATTCCGGCAGGTGCCTATCAAGCAAATCACGCGTACTTTTCAGCCCCTGGAGACTTGCTGGAGACGACCCATTTTAAGTAGGGAAACATTTCACTTTAGTGGCTGGGGGTGCTCTCTAGAGGCGGCCGTTTCAGAGGTGCTTGCCCTGCCAAGCCTCCCCGCGATTGCCTTCACTAGCAATTCTGTGGACAATGTTGCCTCTATTATCCAAAGAGGAACAAACGCAAGCCAACAATCCCAGCTACAGAGCTCTCCCAGCGTCACAACGCTGCAAGAGGTCCGGTTCACTCTAAGCTCCGCAGTTTTGCAACGCCGGCAGCAAAAGCTTCTTGAAATTCCTATTCTTCGGGGAAAACAGACCTCGACAGTACCTACTTACTGCCGCGAGCTTAGAGAGCCGTCTGCACGCTACTGCACCTTACTGCATGAAGTTTGCCCACTATCGACGCTGGCCGTTCGACGTGGGGCGACTGACTCCTGTCGGGCATTAGCTGCCTCCTGCAACCCTCGACATCCTCGTCCATGCTCTTGTTGGTGGCTCACCGCTGAAAAGGACAAAGAGAGCGGTATTCTAGCCTGACAAGATCGGCCTATAGTTACTCAACAAAACTTACATGAGGCACGAGGTGACATAGCCGTTGCAAGGAAAGGGTCAAATTTCAGCGGATAGGGTAAGCAGCACGCATCAGTCGTCACAGCACTCTGTTTCTGCTGGTAGACGGCATTGAGTCTTTGTCTCATCAAACTCCAAGCTTGTCTGAAAACTCAGCAATTGATTGGGATCAAGAAAGAAGCTTCTATTCGTTTGCTGACGGCATTGCGTTGGACCAGGGCATACATCATATCAAGTCCATAGGCTTCCAGTCCAGCTTCAACTCCACTATCACGAATGAAGCTGCCAATGAGAATTTCGAGGAAAGGGAACATATTTCGGCAGCTGTTGCCAGGACTTCAAGACTGAATTGGGAAATTGGGACTCATACCGAAGATCATGAGTGTCCTTTGCTAGCAATCCTAAAGGGCGTCCGTAAAAAATTCACATTCGCTGGGTTGAGTGGTTGTCATGCCTCGACCCGCATCTTTGACGCTGGCAGTGCCGTCAGGCACCTCCGCTGTGAGCAGTACGATCCCTTCACCAACTGACCCCGGAAGTGGCGTGTCATCTCCAGCGAGCATACATGCCGACTCGATCCCGGCTGCCGGGGCCTCACGATACCACAAACCAAGTACGAGTACACCTCACAACGACGCGTCTCCTCGTGTACAACCTTCTTCGCCGGATATTACGTCGCTACCCGCTTTCCCTCCTTCACCAAAAGGCCCTTTTAAACAAGGAAAAGAATCATCCAAGAACTTCTTGTCAGGCTTCAAAAGTCCAAGGCCATCCAACAAAGCTCCAAATGTTGAGTCCACTGTCCGTCAAGTATCGGAAGACACACCGAGAGTCCAGGTTCACCCACGGCAGCAGAATCTGTACTCCCTCAAGAAAGCGTCAGGCTCAACCCCTGACTTAAGCTTATCAAATTTTGACGTTGCTTCAAATGATGATCGCCCAGGTAAGTACAGGTCTACACAACCATTATACCTCTGACTCAGATACAGGCCGCCCCGGAGAGCGAAGCGATTCGTCAAGACGGCCGATGGCTGCCTCACTTGGCGGGCAAAGCGCGGTCGCACCAAGTCCTACCGACCCTTCATTTTCACGAAAGCCAAAACCTCGCTTCACTAATCTCATCAAGCGAACACAATCGATCCGGATAGACGGCGACGGGAGAAGGTCAAAGCCAACAACCCCCGTCAGCACAGCAGGATCTGGCAGGCAAGGGCAATTTGAGTTGCCGAATGAGAATGATGAAACAAGTCGTGCACCGCAAACGGCACCATTACATCCTGATCGCTCTCTACAGGCTATGATGGGTTCAAATGTTCGAGGTCGATCTGCAGATCGACCTTCGTCAAATCATAGCTCGGAAAACGTACGCCCAAGAGCCGGACGACCTTCCAACTCTGCCTCTACCTCCAACACGGCACTTCCAGGATCCACTGCTGGCTCTCACAAAGAGAACGCTGGCTCGCATCTCTTCGCAAACATCAAGAATACCTCCAGTAAAGCCGCTGACGGGCTAGGCAGAGCAGGAAAAGGCTTGCTAGGTAAGATGAATAGGCGGCCAAGTAGTACAGGCAGGGACGAAGGAAAATACGAGCCGAAAATCATCAAACTACCTCTGAGAGAGCAGACTCGACGGACGAGAATCGCAGCGAGGTTAGAACACTCCAGGGACAAGACAGAGTTTTGGATGCCAGCGCTACCCTGGCGGTGCATAGAGTACGTCTTCTATGCTCACTACAACGTTCCATGCTGACTCATTCTGAATCTAGCTT
Source organism: Bacidia rubella (assembly GCA_032158265.1). NCBI lineage: Eukaryota > Fungi > Ascomycota > Lecanoromycetes > Lecanorales > Ramalinaceae > Bacidia > Bacidia rubella. Next base: position 482,333 of record JAVTIF010000009.1, on the reverse strand, counting down.
TCTGAACTTTAAGGGATGTGAGGAAGAAGGCATCTATAGGATTCCTGCCTCAGAGAGAGAAATACGGAATTGGCAAAGGCGATTCGATACTGAAGGAGACATCGATCTGTTTTTGGAGGACGAACTTTACGACATCAACATCATTGCCAGCGTCTTGAAAAGCTGGATGCGCGAGCTTCCTGATGAGATTCTACCGAAAGCCATTCAAAAGAAAGTGACCTCAGCACATCCCGATGCCGTAGAGCCACCGCAGCTGCTCAAAGACGAGCTTTCAAATCTTCCACCCTGGAATTACTACCTCCTGTTCGCTATTACCTGTCATTTGAGTCTTCTTACCGCCTACGCGGAGAAGAATCGGATGAACTTTCACAACCTTTCAGTCTGCTTTCAGCCGTGCATGAAAATTGAGCCTCCCGTCTTCAAATTCCTGGTTGAGCATTGGAGAGATTGTTGGCAAGGCTGCCATACGGAAAGAGAGTATCTCGACGAAGAGTACCGCATCCTCGATGGTGTGGCCTCGAGCGGTGGTGACAGCTCGGCTAGCTCTATGGTCCTAGTTGATGAACGAGATCCATCGCATCCGCCTAGCAACGGCACGCATCCTGGATGGAACAACACTGGAAAGCCAACACCGCTCAACTTCAAGCGGGCCGGGAACGAAGCTCCTCCAGCGACACCAGCCGGCATCCCTGCCGAGGCTAATGGACACATCAGGACGGCGTCACAGCTGCCAGAGCTCAAGCCCATATCGCCAATGTCCAGTGACTTTCCCAAGTCTTCACCGAAGAAAGCATCACATTTGGCGCAAGCTTGAAGAGACGACGAGAAAATGTACCAACAGTGAGATCGACATATCAAAGTGCTACCTCCACCGCTTCTTCCTGTACTGGCCATCTTCGCCCCGTAGGATGATACCCATCGTCAACATTAGCGCGTCATTTAGGCGTTTCACTGAGAGCAGGACTCACATTCAGGGCGCCATCATTCACATCTAGGACATTAGCGCGTTATCTTTTGATGATCAAATGTATGCAAAAAGCGAAGGAAGAAAGCAAGCAAAATCAGGAAGCAAGATGGAAAAGAAATGTCGCATTGGGAGGCAAGCAAACTGTCTGTCTGTCCAGTCTGGTTGGCTATCTTCTATATCACTTAGCGGACTATGTCTATTCTTCTTCTTTGCTGCGATCTTGAAACATTAAGGGACATAGCCGGAATATTGCTATGATTTGTTGTTTTGTTAATCTTCTAGGCGAGCTGTACGATAGAGGAGATAGGATGAAATGTAGTTTCATTGGAAGACTGGTTTCTCTGACATTGTTTCCGCTTCGCTTTATGCTACACACGAATGCGTTCATGGCTCTGCAACAAGCACAGACGCCCCATTATTCTAACCCAGATGCTAAAGAATCAAATCTGATAACCCACCCGTCCCCTCACACACCCTCTCTCAAGCTCCCCCACAACCCCACCCCCACTCCCAACCCACTCCTCCCCAACCTTCCTCTCATCAACCTTATCAAGCAACACCCCACTCCGTGCCCAATACTCCATCAACCCCCTAGCCTCCTCCCTCGTAACCCCCTTCATCCTCTGCACCTCCAACCCACCCCTCTCAAAAACCTCAAGCACCCGTTCATCCCACCTAGTAAACGGATCCCTCTCCTCCAACCTTCTCCCTTGCTCCACCATCTCCACCCCCATCTTCAAAGTCGGCACCGTAGGACTATTAGAAGCGCTCATAGCGCCCAGCACCACCCCGCCATTCGCAAGCTTCTCGGCGCCAGAGAGGTATCCCATGAACCATTTCACGAGCTCGAGCTGATGGGCGTGGATGGGGCGGAAGGCGGCGTCGCGGTAGAGGGAATCGCGCATTACGTGCGCGAGATTGTCGATGCAGAGGAGGAGGGGAGGACGGTTGGGTTGTTGGAGGTCGGACATTAGGAGGGAGAAGATCTCGGGTGCGGTTTCGGGGTCGGAGGCGCCGAGGGAGGCGAGGCGGGATAGTGAGATGTTTTGGGGTATGGATGGGAGGGTGGCGGATTGGGGTGGGGGTTGCGAGAGGGTGAGCTGGGAGAGGATGCGGTCGTTGGCGCGGGCGATGGCGGAGAGGAGGGTTGCGGTGTAGGTTTTTTGGGCGTAGGTTGTAGGTAGGGAGGGGGATGTGGGGGAGTATTCGGTGTGGCCTATTGTGAGCTTTTGTGCTGTATGAGGGAGGTGTATTAGTGAGTTTATAGTGGGAGCAGGGAATTGGGAGCTTACCTTCTGGGATGTTTACGACGACCCATCCCTTGAGGAAGGCTATGGTCATGGCTTGGAGCAGCATTGTCGTCTTTCCTGTTCCTCTTTCTCCTACAATGATCTTCCTGACGGTGTTTTGACCGATGTCTTCCATCATTTTGGCATACTCCAACGTCTCTCCTCTCAGCAGCATCGCCGGCCGGCTGTACGTTGCCCATCCTTGCGCAAATTTGAAGGCGTCTACAGCTCTCAATTGATCGACAGTATCGCCCGGTATGCCCAGAACCTGACCTCGTAAGCTTTCGTCGACAAGATTCGTAGCCTCGAGATATCGTAGTCCCGGAACGTCGAGGGCATTGGTATTGCTTAGCACAATACGCTTGCCGGGGGGCTTCCGTTGAGCACCAAAAGGTCGGGAGCGATCCTGATCTGCTTTGTTATTCTTCTTCTGGAAAGTTTGCCTAGCTCCCTTCTTGGTTGTAGTTATTGTCTTTTTTGCTTTCACCGGATTGGCGTAGAAGGTGGATGAGGTTGAGAAAGCTGCAATTGGGCCAGCATTGCGTCCTAGGAACGGCTGCAAAGTAGCCTCTGGTCTCGACGATGTTTTTGCTAAACAGCGCCAACAGACCTGGGAATTCATTACGATTGGGTCAAATACTCTAGCTTGCATACGATGGACAGTCAATTACACATATAAATTCAAAGATTATATGCAGCTATCCGGCGCTAAGCGGCAATCGCGTCAAAAAGCTTTACGCACATACTCAAGATACGTTAGATCTGCATCTCAATTGTAAAGCACCTCAACATATTAAAAGCATCAATATGACCACCAACGACGTACCAATGGACGATGCTTCCCCAGCTCCAGCTCACACGAACGGCACTCACCCAAAGCTAGTCCCTCAAGTGCCTCAACACCAACCCCTCCTGCTAACCGTCTCCACAGCACCTCCGCTCACCCCCCATCCTACGATCTCGGCAACCTGCTCATAACGGACCCGGCCCCCATCCTACCCTGCGAAACCAGCGAACCCCACCTGCACGCTCGCGCCCAGTACTGCGCCCAGCATCTGATCTCCCAACTCCTAATAACATGCCCCATAAAAGTCTCGCCAACCGCCGACAAAAAAGTCCTCATGACACTCCCACCCTCCACCACACCATTACCACGAGAGAAGCCGTTGCCAAAACCGAAGGAGAAAACGACATGGGAGCGATTCGCGGAGAAGAAGGGGATCACGAAGGATAAGCGGAAGGAGAGTGAGGGGAACAAAGTGTACGATGAGGAGAAGGGGCAGTGGGTACCGAAGTGGGGGTACAAGGGGAGGAATAAGGGGACGGAGGGGGATTGGATTGTTGAGGTTGATGAGAAGAGGGAGGCGGAGATGGAGGGGGAGGAGAAGGGGAAGAGTGTTAGAGGGGAGGGGAGGAGAGATAGGAAAGAGAAGATGAAGCGGCAGGACAGGAAGAAAAGGGCGAATGAGCGGAGAGGGAAGAAGGGTGGTGTTTTTGGATGATGGTCATACGAAATGGATGGATGGTTTTGTTGCACAAGGTATGCGACGATAAGTGCTTCAGGAATGCTATGGATTACGATATAGAGTACAATGGTGTGTCCGACGTACATCATGTGTCCGTACATTCATACAGGTCTCCTGCTAACATCGGTAATAAGATGAAACAGATGCTTGAGATAACGAAGCCACTAACATCAGTATGTCGTGAAGCATTCCAATCGTACCAGCAAAAGAGCAAATAAACACTTCCAATCATACCCTTCATGTCTGGCAGGCAGCAAGTGCCTCATTCATCCGTTCATTCAGCGTTCCTTGAGTAGCCTCCCATTCCCGACGTATACTGTCTGTCCGCGCCTCTGCCAGCTTGTCCAGGCTCGTGATCGAATGCTTGTAGAACTTAAGAAGATCAATCTGCGTTTGGCGGGCGGCCTCTGCGGATCTTTTCATACTTCGGGTGCGGTCCTCCACAAAGTCGTCGATCAGAGCCTTTCCTCCCACACCGAAGTCCTGAACCTTCTGGTGGATGACCTCTTCACGCTTGATTATCCTTTGAGACAACCGCTGTCAAAAGTTAGTGTAATACTACGCAAGGGTTCGATCTACTCACGCCCACAATACCACACAATAGGCTATGCATCTCGTAATGATGATCCTCCGCCCACTCAAAGGATTCGCCTGTGTCCATAACGCTCTCCTCTTCCACTGCTGCAGATACAGGCTTTTCAACCGAGGAGCTATATGATGAGCCATAACTGGATACGTCGATAATCTCTTTTCGACCCTTGACTGGTCGAGCTCGATGTTTAGGTGTGACAGAAGCAACAAGCGTCTTGTCGGGGTCCTCAGCAGGGGGGTTTGTTGGCCTTTTCAGTTGTTCAACCTCCCTACTTGGCACACCTACTTCGGGTGCATTTACCGCTGTATCTTTGACAGCTTTACGTAACCTAGACATGAAAGAACTCTGAGAAACCTGTGCATTTGCTACGAACGGGTCCTGAAGCTCGGTCGGCTCAAGTCTTTCGCTTGTTTGGACGTTGACCGTTACGCCATTCGGGTGGACCGAAAACTCCTGCGCATGGGCAAATGTAGACTCTGCGGTGGGTGAGCTCGGAACTTGCTTATGACTGTGAGCTCGTGATGCACCAGAGGAGTGAGCCTCGAAAGCAGCTGGCTGATGTACAACATTTGTGACAACAGCGACATGTGGAGATTCATGTAGTGATGGGACTGTCCCCTCGTCAAGTTTTGCGTCTGCTAAGGCATTTTCTGCATCTTGATCTTCGAGAATCGTATTCTCGTACTTACTAGCATGGAGATGTCTCTGCGACAAAAGAATGGGGCTTCCATCGTCTGTGACATGTGTTTGTGATCCGAATCTTACCTCAGGTTTCTGCTTTGGGTGCCGAACGACAGGCTTTTCGATGAGAGTCGGGATTTGCTGTCGCTTAGTTTTATCCGAAAAAGGCAAAGCTGGGTCGCTTGGTCCACTAATATGCTGCTGATTGTGGCTCTCAGGCTGCTTTTGCAGCTCTGACTTTTGGATGCCTCCAGGGGCAGATGTTGGTGATTTAGACACCTTAGGCTTGGTAAATTGTCTCTCGTTTCGATCGACCGGCACAACATCTGGATCGAATGTATCCTCAAGCTGGATTGGATTCTCAAGTCTAACGAGGTGGCTATCAGTGTTCTCTGCATGCCCTGATCGCGCTATTTTGCCCTGATTTTGCGGCCCCGATGTACTGAAGTGGATAATGTTGGCTTTGCCAGTTGACAGCGGACGTGACGTTGACTTGGGCTGACGATCAGTCCTTCTTTGGGTCTTCCTTTGGGCGTCACTGCCAGCCTCTCTTTTCTGCTTCTTATGTAGCCTACTCATAGGTGCTACTTCGGACCTTCTCTTTCTTTTGTCCGGCACGGGTGTTTGCACCTCCTTTCCCATATCCTGGAGGCTTGTATTCCCGTCTCTACCAGTGGTAAGCCCTGCCTTACCGTGAACTTCAAGGCTTGCAGCTTTCAAAGGCTTAATGCGATCAACCAACTTGCCTTGAGACCGAGCAGTGCCAACGCTTGTAAACTCAGTCCTGTTGGTGTTGATAGGCCCAAGCTTTGTTGCAAACGGATCCGCGGCTCGTCTTTTGGGCGCAATAGGCATTCTCGTCGTCTCACGGTCAGCGACGGCCTTCGCGCTGCTGAACGGAGTTCCTTGCTCTACTGTGATTGGTTTCGGTGGGCTCTGTGGTATCTCTAGTCGTATGAAATCTTTGGCTTGATGATTGAGTTGGGCCTGGTCTTGCCTTGTGTTTCGCTCTAGTAAGAAGCCTTGTTTTACACCTGAGTGTTTTCCATCAACATCTTGAGGAATTCCTAGCCTAGGTCTAGGCGAAGGGAGTTCTAGCTCCCTTTCTTGTCTATCGACAGCCTTATGCTGAGTAGCGCTGTTAAACACAGTAGGTTTCTCGATGGATTCTTCTTGGTGGGCTTGAGGGGCATCATCTTCGATCTCTCCCGCGAGTGCAATACTAGCATCGACGCCACTGTGATCATACTTCTGCTGCTCCGTTGAATCTGTCTCACGCGTTTCATCGGTGACATGCGATTGCTTAGTTGCTGAAATCTTCTTGGGTATCGGAGTCGACGCACCAGCTTCTGGCTGTGGAGAAGAATCTGCGTTTGGGAGCTGCGCTTTCTTCGCTTCCTCAATATTTGAGCCCTTGTTGAACTTGTCCGCTTCCAAGCTGTAAGGATTGTCTTCAGAGCTCAGCTGGTTTCCTATTCTTCGATTTGTCTTGACTGCAGCAGGTCCTTTCGGATGCGATCGAGAAGCTGCAACAGCGGCTGTGTTTCTCTTTGGAGGCTTTGACTTCTCGATTTTGGCGGACTTGCCAGTCTTTAGTACCTTACTTTGAGCCTTCATCGTTGACAGCGGAGACGGTGAAGGGTAAGCTTTGCTGCTCGCTTTCTTTGCTTTTCGGGTCCTGGACTTGGCGCTTTTCCCTGGCTGTTTGACAATCATCTCGTCTTCCTGTGGTAGAAGCCCCTCACTCCATAGGTCGTCGTCTAGTTCTCTTTGTGGCGGCTTCTGACGTGAGGTTTGTGCGGCCAAGCTGCCATGGATTTCTTTTTTCGCTTGATTGGTAGTAGATGCATTGCCTTTCGCAGACTGAGCCGCTGCCAAGTTGCTTGGAAGCTCCTTACCAAGTTTATTAACAACCGGATTCGACAGTCTGACATTTGTGTTTCTTTTCTCGACTCGCAACTTTCTTGATGGTTCATGCTTCTTGGCGCCGTCAACTACACTGGCAGCCGGTCCATTTACGGATTTCGTACCACCGTTTGCAGACAAGTCCTTAGAAGGGCCAACTCTCTCCCCTGTCCCCACATACATCGCTTTGGTTTTCTCCTTTGGCTGCTGTTGGCTCGCTGCTTTCATCCGTAAGGCTGATGAGCTTTGACCACCTCCATCAGATGCATTCAATTCGGAACTCGTCTTCGTACCTTTCAAAGGCGTTTCTCTATTGATGCTTTCATTCGGCTGTTCAGATACTACGGGGCCATTCGTCCGTCCGTGTATGTTGTCATCCATTGCATCGAGTGCAGAGCGAGCTGTCCTGACTCTGGGCAGCAGGGCACCGTTCGATTGTCCTGGATTTCCCTTCGAGGGTGCTGAACTGCGTGATGGTACGTGATGTGTGAAGCCTGGTGGAAGGCTGCCTTCTTTGGGAAGTGGCATACTTGCGACAGCTGACCCTGCCTTCACCTGAAATTCAGGTGCAGTCTCAATAACTTCCATCCCTTGTTGCCACGCGATCTGGCTTGAGAGCCCATTCTCGGAAGTATGTTCGGCGTCTACGTAGTCTTGGACCCCCTCGTGCTGCTCTATATCGGTCCTTGAGGATCTCTTTCGACGAGTAGTGACACTAGCTCTGTTGCCCGGACTGATGATTGCGGATTCGGTTTCCCGAGTATGCTCAATATTCCTGACTTGACTACTACGAGGCAGCCTAGATTCCACTCGAGCGGGTTCATGCGCTGCGCCAGTCTTATCGAGCTTTGGCCATCCGTCACCACCAAACATATCAGGGAGATATTGTTGGGGGCGTTGGCGATCTTCAAACTTTCCACTAGAGGTTCTCTTCTGATTATTCTGAGACTGCAGCGTTGAAGTCGAATGTCCCAGAACCTGTGTTCGTGCTGTTTGCTGCACTTCAGGTTCGTTAAGATAATCAACAACATCCTCATTGTGTACATCGCTAATGTCAAGCGCTTCGCTGACACCTACAACAAAAGGAGTTTGATCATCTAACTTCATACTCACGCACTGTTTCACGGCTGATGCGGCGCTTTGAGAGCTGAAGCCGAGTAAAATGCAGGCGGCATTTTCGCCTTTCGCGTTAACAAAAATCGTGGGACGTGTGGCAGTATCAAGGTCAAGTTGGAGGGCGTGGTCTTCCTGTGATATGGATTGCTGGAGCTGATCTGCTCCGACAGATTGAATGCTTCCGAATGGAACGTCAATGTAGGTGGACGGTCGATCAGCCGAGGCTGGTATCACGATGTTTAGAGCATCGGAAGCGGTCACCAAGATCGCAGCCTCTTCCTTGACGGTGAAGCAGGTCTCCCCAAGGCTGATGGCTGTTGCGAAGGCCGTAGGTAGCTCGCTCCTTCAATGTTAGCAGCCTCCGATAAAAGTGCCATTTCATCTACCTTTGCGAGAGATCATCATCGTTGGGCAATAGCTCCTGAACGAAACTTTCGAAAGAGACCACCCACTGTGAATCACGCTGAGAGTCTGTGGGAAATCTTGCAAGGACATCTTTCTGAGTATCTTCACCAAAGAAAGCTTCCAGCAAAATGCCGGAAAGCACAAGCTGCCTAATAATTGAGCCAGCGAGCTGACGGATAACGCGGTTCTGCGATTGTGTCACAACGCTTCCCAGGGAGCGACTAGCATTTATCAGCAATAATTGGGTAGATCCCAATCCTCGTGAGTACTCACAAGATCTCTGCTGGTGCAGTCTCAAAGTATCGCGTGTTTGCAGGGCATTTGGTCAGTAGCTCTAGCTCGAGAACTCCGGTCTAGAAAGTTGCCCATAAGTGGTTGAAGCTTATATCGTGGAGAAAACTTGCCCATCTTCGCATCTCGTCTTTGCGGCTGGACCTAATGAAATCTCTGAGAAGTGGCATCAAAGTTTGCTGAAGTGATGCTTTCTTCTTCGCCTTGATGTACTTGACTTGAGAGTCATCGGCATGGGCGGAGCGCAGGGAAGCCTAACGGTCAACGGATAGCCTTTGCGATTGTCATAGAAGACTTACAGCAAGTAAGTAAATCCCTCTCTGTACTGGCAGACAGGAATCCGCGTGGAGGAAGATGCTACATAGAATGACCGTGCCAGGAGCATCAAGGCGCTCGAGCGGTAAGTCGTCAGTGTCAATAGCGCTAATGAGTCCACCTATCTCCTCGGCCGTGAAGCGGTTGCTTCCAGTCACAAAGGCCGCGACTGCCTTTTTAACATCCTTGGGGAGCCTAGAGTTCGGTTAAGAACACCCTGTTTGGCTTGAAAGAGTAATAGCGTACGAGAATGGCTCAGTCCCACCTTGTGCTTGGATGAAGCATGCCTCGATTGATGCTAATGGGGACTCTGTCATTGTCGGACGAGTTGCAAGGGAGTGCCGTATTCAGGTGGTGACTGTGCGGCGTGATCACCTAACAGAACACCCAGGGTTTGGTGTTGTGGAGACAAGGACCAAAAGGAACGAGCACAGGTATGTGTGCTGGATGGATGGAAAATGGCTAGTCGAGATCAATCAATGACGAAGCGATGGAGGGTCTGGTAAAAACGATAGTAGCTTGTCTTGGCGCTCTCACTTTCCAATTCGGCAAGTATGTATGCTTCACGACTGCCCGTTCTTATGAAGTACGATGTCAAGAAGGCACAAACAGAAGGCAGATTGGTCGAATATAATTAGTCGGTCCTGTGCATGAACCGCAGGATAGTCGTGGAATGCTTGGGCTCCACGTGAGACCGTCATTATCTGTATGAAAGCTTTCACTGTAGAATCAGTCTCTTAGAAAGCAGTCGATGGATAGACATCTTGAACACGACTGAGCAACTTTATACTCCCGATCGCAACAGCCTGCTTTGACGTACAAGTCGCGATCATGTAGTCTTCACGAAACGCTTGGATCTGCAGCCCAATGTGTTCTACCTTTTCACCACCAAACCATGTCTCCACCTTTTCACACAGCTCGCCCCATTCGCTGTCAGGAGAAGGGTTTGGCACTTCTACGTTCCGAAACTCCATCTGCTTGAGCGAGCTCGCCATCAAAGCCTCGCCCGTCATTTTCACGTATGCCTCTTTCAAGCACCAATGGGCGTAGAAATGGCGCAGCTGGGCTTTGACCACGTCCGCCGTGGTGCGGCAATTGGCCGGTGCATAGCTTGAGATATCACGCATCTCCCGATCTGAGAATACCATCTCGTACGTGTTCGCCCAAGCCTCGAATCCTTCTCGCATGACTTTTGCACAATCTTTCTCCCAATTCAACTTGACAATGTCCACGCCCAGATCCACGTTGGTGCCTGGACAACCGACCAGAGCGACCAGCGTGCCGTGATGTGACACGTTGAATTGCAAGGTCTTCGCGATAGGATCACAAGGGACGTAACAAGGTTTCCGATGGTTGTCTTCACCTATCTTCACATCAGTCCAAGGTATCCCGCACGTTTTTGACACGGCCCGGCGCTTCAACAAGCAAGACCCAAGGCACAGCTTTGCGTCGGTATGGCGGTAGAATTTTAGCACTTTGGTGCGCTCTTCATCTGGTAGCAGATCCAGAGCGCGCTGAGCGTCTTCGCCTTTTGACCATAGCTCGGTGGACTTGAATGGCTCCTCGCCATCAAAAGGCGTTTTCCAGAGCGGGTCGACGTCTAGGAGCCATCGGAAAACATTTTGCTCAGTCATGGCTAAAAGGTGTGATAAGTATCATTCTGAGCCTGAATTCGTCCCTGATGTCCTGACATGATGTAGAGTAGTCGATCCTCAGGCAGGAAAGTGAACATCTATGGATGGAAACAAATTGATGACTCCGGCTTTAACAGGGAACCCCATGTCGCATCCAAATAGGCTTCTCGGATACTTTCGGACGCGATATACAGATCATATAAATGTTTTATGTATTCTTAAGTCTTTACATCCCTTGACGTCAAAGACACTAACTATGATTTCGAAACATTGAGGTCTACTTCCGCTTATGAAACAATAACAGCTTTGTTTACCAGATCTTATCCTTTCTGACTGAATAGCGTAGGTCAACCGCAAACTGATAACACTCGGCGCCAATCCTTTTGAAATTAAGTCATATCATCATATTTGTCGCAGAAGCTTACAACCTGACTCGCGATATGACCGTCCATCTACCCTTGACTGCAACCCTCCCCCTCTTTTTAAGGAAAAGAGAGTTCCGCAACTCCTTTATCTTATCACCCAGCTCCCTCCCACCATTCCCTCTCCGCAACGAACACAAGCCTCGGCCTTTCCCTGCTAACCCTCTCACGCATTCCTTCCACAACTTGACATTGCTCCGTCAAGGTCGGGAAATCATAGATATCCTGCAGCTCCAGACTCAAACCTTCTTCCGCGCACATTGTAGCCAGATGCGCAGCTGCGAGGGAGGTGCCTCCGAGGTTGAAGAAGGAAAGGTCTTCGTCCCGCTGGTGGGGTCTGTTGGTAATGTGGGTGTTGCTGTTATCTTTGGTAGTGTGGAGTGGCGATCCGGGTGTTGGCTCGAGGGTTGCTGCCCATAGAATTCGGAGACGGTTGTAGAGAGCATCTGAGACAGGTGGGAGGTGTGGAACGAGTTTGTGATTCGAGGTTGTAGTGGATGTATGGAGATCAAGGGGTGAGTGACTTGCTTCGTCTATTCTGGGGTCAGATTGTAGGGTGCCTAGCGTTTTAATCTGGTGGTCTGGGTGTTCGGTCATAATCTCGATCACGGCGAGGAAGTAGTCGATGATCGCATTGGCTGTCGTCTCGGATATCGTGTCCTCGTTGAAAGTTAGCCAGCAAGTCATCGGCCCTTTGTCGTCTGGCATAGTGGTGAGCCAGCAGTCCGTAGTGTCGAGCATGATATGATTGTATGCTGCTGCGCCCGCGTACCTCCACTTCAGGCCTTCCGAATTGTTGTCTTGAGATACGTTGGTACGGGGTATGTCCTGGTGCAGCACTACGGACCCAAACCGAGTTGACGATGGCCACGGTGACTGACGAAATATTTGCTCGACAGGGGTGGCTTCGTACGGAATCATAGCGATCTGTTGCTCATAGGTTTGCTTCATGAGATCCATGAAGGTCTCATCTGGCTCGATCCTGAGTCGGACCGGAATAGTGTTCAGACATGGGCCAACTACTTCGCCGGCTCCGTCGAAAGAAGCATGTCTGCCCGACACAATGGCCCCGAAAACGATGTCGAGTGACTTTGAAAGTCGGGAAAGCACGAGCGACCAGGCGGTTTTCACAACTACCGCGACAGTCATCCCTTTAGGCTGCTTGCTGATCGATACTTCTTTTCGCATCACATTGCGATCCGGTGGCGCGTCTCTGGATTGAGGTAGTCGACCGACCGAAGTCATTTTCGAACCCTGCAACATCTGAGCCCAGAAATTACGGGCCTCCGTGCTTTGGGATATCTGCTGCGAGTATTTAAGATACCGAGAGTAGCTTGGGGGCTTCCGTTTGTTTAGCTTGCCGGTACACGCTTTGAGGATGTCACTGAAAATGGTTTCAATACAGAACCCGTCATACTGTGCGTGAGATAAGCCAATTCCAAGTCTTTGTTGACCAGTCTCGATGTCAATGACAAGTCTAAAGCGCGTCAAGGGTTGACCAAGTTGTACCGGAGTGGTCACATCCTCATCAATGAGTTGGCAGCACCGGTCATCAATCCGTCCTGAGCAGCTCATTAATCTGAAATCAGACTTTACGTGCTGCTTCAGAACTGCTTGGTAACACTGCCTTCCAATGATGTGAAACACGCTGCGAAGGATCTGATGGCGTCGCACAACGACGGTGCAAGCATCTCGGATACCTCTAGGGGTAATGTGACTCCCGATGTTGATGAAAAACCAGAAGTAGTAGTGACTGTACCACTTCTGTGCTCTAGTTATGTAAGATGTCTGCACAGAAGAGGCAGGAAAGAGATCCTCAAACAGACCTGGCAGAATAGCCTGATCACTAAGAAGAGACAGGGCAGCTGGATCATTAGATTCAGACACAGATCTATCCTTCAATTTAATTACGATGTTTGCCGCCATAATCTCAAGCACAGGTTCTTTGAAAATTGTTGCTACACTCAGCTCGAGGCCTTTATCCTTCGTTGCGGAGACTAGCTTAATTGCTGCCATGGAGTTCCCTCCGAGATTCATGAAGTCGTCATCAAGACCAACATCCTCTACGTCGATGCTGAGTACTTGAGCCCAAATATTCCCAAGCGACCTCTGTATCTCTGTCCTTGGTTTTCGCTTCTTCAAAGAATGTGACCTATAGGCGGCTAAAAGGTTGCGTGGCGCATTCGTGTAGATTCTATGAAGAGCCTTCCTGTCAATCTTACCAGCTGTTGATAGCGGAATCTCATATACAGGTATATAAGCCGTTGGTATCATGTATTTAGGCAGGCAACCGACAGCCTTCGAGGCGGCGTCATTGATCAGAGATCGAACTGTCTCGTCAGGACGAAGAAGCGTTTCTTGTGAATGCTGGCTGCTTCTGCCCTCGAGGGTAAGAAAAGCAACAAGGAACTCGAATTTGCTGCTGCCCTGTATCATTTTCTCAACCACAGCCAACTTTATGCCACGACAGTTGGCTAGGACATTTTCAATCTCTTCCACCTCAATGCGGATCCCATGGAGTTGAATCTGCATATCTTTCCTTCCTGCAAAAGTTATCGACCCATCGCCGTTGCGACGGACCAGGTCTCCGGTAGCATAACATCTTTCATCGCCCGCTTTGGCCCACCCATAGCCACTGCAGTCGATAAATGCTTTCGACGTCTTTGCCTCATCCTTAAGGTAGCCACGTGCTAGTGAAGGGCCGGATATGAGAAGCTCACCGACGCACCCGATTGGAGCTAGCTTTGAATGATTTGTAGGCTCCACAATCCAAAGATGAGTACTTTCACCGGTTGCATATCCAATATTGTTAGGATCAGTGTCTAGTGAGATGTTGAAATTGCAGCAAGCACTTATACAAGCTTCAGTAGGCCCGTAAGCATTGAGCAAACGGACATTTCCGCTCCACTCCTGAATAATATGCTTTGTCATAGCTTCTCCACCAAGATCCAATGTAGTCAGATATGGACAGTGGGTGGGGGACTGCAAGATATTTTGCACAACAGTCGGTGTCGAGGTGAACATTTCGATACGATGCTCATTCAAATACTCTGGTAAGGTCGCTAATCGCTGGTCATTGCTCGGTATGAATAGGCACGCTCCCTGAAGAAGCGGTGCATACATCTCCCAGACACTGGAATCAAAACAATATGAGGAGTAGAGTATCGCCCGAACTCCAGGGCCATGGTCCGTCAGCTGTACACGCTCCAAGATAGTCGTCGACACGGCAGCATGCTCTATCATAACACCTTTAGGTTTCCCGGAGCTACCAGACCTGTATGATCGAGAAGTCAGTAGAAATACATTAATGAACAACAAGAAGCAAGGCCTTGGCTCGAGACAGCCAAACGCGTCCTATAAAGGATGTGTAAACTCGATGCTTCCTATCTGCTACCTTCGGGAACAAAACATAGCTGACCAAGAAGGATGGAAGACAACGTACGTGTAGATCACATAAGCTATATCAGAGGCGGTGTCACCTTTAACCACAGACAAAGCGGGTTGCTTCATTTCGGCCATCCTAGCCACGCTTAGTACGGTAGCATCTCGGTATGGCAAGCTATAGCGACCAGGGGGGACTTACTTTGGTGGCTCAAAGCACTGCCGCCTCAACACATCAATGTTGACCACAGCCAAAGGAGGTTCCATACCCCGACACAACTGCTCCTGACGTGGTGTGCACAAAACAAGTCTTGACTCAACCTCATGTGCAACAGACCGCATTCGCTCAAGTGGATGGTCAATCTCCAAAGGCACATAGGCGCCGCCGGCTTTGAGAACTCCAAGAATTGCGACTATCATCACCGCCGTCTTCTCCAGGCACAAGGGAACAAGATCACCCGTTCGCATGCCTGAAGCTGTCAGGCAGGAAGCGAGATAGGAGGAGAGATCATCAAGCTCTCTATATGTGAGTTTTGCGTCGACTGCACTGATAGCTGGTAGGGTTGACCAGCCATGCATGCGTTCCTGAAATACCTCTTCTATACGTCTATTGGTTTTAGGCAGGGGTCCTTCATTCCAGTAATGCGTCTGTTGTATTGTCTTAGGTCCTGACATGTCCAGGGTTTCGATCAGGGAATCACCGTTAGAGGTCAATAGTAACAACAGCCGACAAAAGTAATAGACCATCCACTGAACTTCATCTCTTGACATCACTGTCTCGTCGTAAGACAATGACACGGCAAGTTTGCCTCCACTTTCCGGCCGGCACTCCAAAGTCAGACAGTCATCGCTCCAAGCACTCTCCTGGTCCAACATGTCCAGAGCTAGACTGGTTTCCTTGTCTTCCACAATATCCGCGGCATGAGTTTGAACAACGATCATGGTTTGGAAAGCGCAAGCCTCCTTCGCACTATCACTGAGCTTACGTATGTTCTGTAGACCGTAATGCTCCCAGGGCAAGGCCTCAGCTGTCGCTAACTCTACATCCGCTATGTAACTACCGACTGATAAATCACCCCTGGGTCGTAGACGGCGGGGAATGGAGGTAAGTGTGGGACCGATGACGGTTTCGATACCCACTACGGATGCAGTACGACCTGATCGCACAACTCCAAAGCAGACCTCTTCTGAATCTGTGTATCGCCCCAAGAGTAGACCCCATGCTGCTTCAACAAGGACTGCAAGCGAGGCAGACACATTTTTGGGGAGGTCAATGGTGGTCCTGTACTCTTGATCGACCTTTGACATGGACTTTCTTACCTGGGGAAGCCGCGTGACACTTGAATCGGATAGAGTATCTTGCCAATATTGTGCAGCTCCAGAAGAGCTCTGAATCTGAAGGGTGTGTTGAATGAAGGTTGAGAAATGTTCCATATCCACAGGATCCGAAGGTTTGCCTGCGTATCCCTTTTTGATCTCTTGGACCAGCATATCTAACGACCATGCATCGAAGACGGCGTGATGCTCGGAAAGTACAAAGTATTTCTCGGCGTCTGATGCCAGGATAGCAAACTTAGTCAGTCTCTCTCCGTATCCTGGAGGAGACACCCTGCTTAGATATGAATCCGGGCAGTCATTGATGATTAGCAATTCAGGAGCCTCGTCTATGACAACTTGCAGGCTTCGGAAATTGTCATCCAGGACTATTCGTGTCCTCAATAAATCATACCTGCGCCATACGGCCTCCAAACAACTGGCGAGCTTTGGTATATTCACATCTTGCGGAAGGCGGAACACACTTTGAATAAAGTACGAACCCGGGTGTTTCTCAGCAAAGATCATCATTGACTCCGGCATGTAGCTACAAGGATAAATGTTGAGTATAGAAGCTCTAGGTACGTTGCATCTCGACGAAGCAAACGTGATGCATCTCTCCTTGCCGGCGTCTCCCAGAAGCGAGAAGGGCTGGGGCGCATTATTAATGATTTCCGCCAATTCGCTTGTCTTCAAAGTGGCTGCCATGATTCTTAGAGTGCGGGACTTGTACACAGCGCTTACATCAAGCCCTGCGCCACGTTTGCGAGCGTGTTGAACTAGTCGGATAACTCCGACGGATGTTCCTCCAAGTGTGAAGAAGCTATCATCAATCCCAATCTCCTCTAGTGCGATTGGGATTGCTTCGGACCACATCTGCTTCATAAGAGCTTCTTTCTCATTTTCAGGCTGGCGTTTTGAAGCCACCTTGCCTGGTCGGTAATCGCCAACATTTTGCTCGACAGCAGCCCGTAAGACACGTCTGTCAGTCTTGCCAGATGTTGTGGCAGGAAAGTGAGGTACAGGAACATACGCCGACGGAACCATGTATGTTGGAAGAGCCGATCTCAGGCTGCTGTCAAGCTTCTGTAAAAGTTTTGGTGGCAGAGTTGCGAGAGGGAGCAGTCCTGTGTATGAGCCAGGTGTATGTTCCACCTCGAGGAACGCAACGAGAGTACTCGATCCAAAAAGCTCAACAACAACCCTTTGGAAGGCAGTGCAGCTAGAAATCTGAGCCTCGATTTCGCTCAACTCGAGCCTCTGGCCGTGTATCTTTTTCTGAAGATCTTTCCTTCCGATATAGCAGATCGAGCCATCTGGACAATACTTGCCAAGATCGCCAGTCCGGTAATACCGAACAGGCTCGCAATGCGGGTAAGGAATGAGTGAAGTATCCACACCGAACGCCATTGAAGTAGCTTCTTGATTGTTGACATATCCATCCGCCACATTCTCGCCACAGACAACTAGTTCCCCTATGACGCCAATAGCAGCTAGTCTATTAGGGTTGAAAAGATCAGCAATGAATAAATGACATCCAATCGGAAAGCCAACATTGTCCAGCTCATTGACATCTACGTTTGCGTTCAGACTACACAGAAAGCCAGTCTCGCTGGGCCCATATCCATTCGCGATTTTGAGATGGGGATTGCCGCTTCTCCACCGCTCTACAAAGCTTTTCGTCATGCGTTCGCCGATCAAAATTAGGGTATTCAGGTGAGACACATCTTCAGACTCCAGAAACGAAGCTAACGTTGGAGTAGTAAAGAACAAATTTACGTTCAAATCCTTCAATGCACGAGCCATGCCTCCCCCGAGCCGTTCTGAGTCGGGAACCATGCAGAGGCAGCCACCAGTGATTAGAGGTGATAAGATTTCCATGACAGAAGCATCAAAGGAGTAAGAAGAAAGCGCAAGCATGCGTGTTTGAGACGTAATATTCAGCTTGGAGATGATACTTGTCAGAGCAGTGGTGCTTGCGCCGTGACTGACTATGATACCCTTCGGCCGGCCAGTGGATCCACTGGTATGGAGAATGAAAGCGGTAGATTCTAGCATTGCTTTCGGGGTGGTGGACGTAGGTTTCGTAGAGAGACACTTAGTATCATCCCCGAATGACAGGTTCAATGGAGATTGGCCAATTCGATTCCAGATAATGGTCGCTGATCCGTTATCGAGTAAAATAGTATTCGAGGTCTGGAGTTGATCTGTCTGATTTTGCTCTCCTATCACTTGTACATTCTGCCCCAGATCATCAAGGATAGATCGAATTCTCGCTATCGGTGTGGAATGATCGAAAAGAACAAAAGCTCGCCCAGCTTTCATAACAGCTAAAACGGAAACAACGACCAATGGGGATTTTCTTAAGTATATTGCTATTGGTAGGCTTGAATGTTCACCGTTCATTATGTGAGAAGCAAGCCTACTCGCATATGCATCTAGTTGCTGGTATGTCATCCTTTTGTAGAGTGTTGAGTCTGCGAATGCTGAGTCGATGGCAATGTTTTGAGGTTGATTAGCGACGGTCTCTTCGAACAAATGATGTACTAAGGCTTGCGATCGTGGTCGAGGAAGTGGGTTCCATTGGAGAATGTTTGCCTTATCATTGCTTGTACTGCTTTCGACCTGACCAACTAAACCTCGCACGAAGGCAAGTTGCTTAGCAATGTTGCCTAGTTGACAAAGCAATCTCTGGACCTCCAGAATAGCTATGTACCGGCTGTCGTATTCTGCTTTGAGGTACAGTTGATTCGTAGTCGAGCTAATAGATGCGTTGATGACAAGAGGGTACTCCGCTAGGAAATTTGTTTCTTCGTCGACTATTTCGACGAGAGCTTTTATGGTGCCACTTCCCCCACTGATCTCACGTTGTATTACAAGCATTGATGAAAACTTCAAGGCTTCATGGGTGCTATCATGAACTATTCGCGAGATGTTGTCAATGCCATAATGCTGATGTTTTTGCATATGCAACAGCGTATTCTGCGTACTCATCAGAAAGTCGTGAACCTCCCTAGAGCTCTCGACGATGACCCTCATTGGGACGCTTGCCACAGTAGGCCCCATAACATTTTGAAGAAATGCTTCATCTCTCCCTGATAATACCGTACCGAAGCAGACATCATCTGTATTACAATAAGATGACAAAAGCAAACCCCATGCAGCCATCACCAACGCTGCAGGCATTATCCCTTGTTCCCTTGAATGTTTCAGCTCCAACACCTCTTTATGTGTGGAGACCTCCGTAGCTTGGAACTCATAATTATGGGAACGCATGGGCGGAAAATGAACCATCCGCATGTTTGCCATTTGGCTCGCCCAATACTTAGCGTTTTCAGTGGTATTCGTAGTCTTGATGTGATCGATAAAATGAGCGTATGGTTCCCGGCCACCTATTTCGACTTGGTAGTGGAGACAGTTGGTATTCAGGTCATCTAGAAGCTGGGCTAATGTCCAGCCGTCGTAAAGTACGTGATGAATAAAGAGAAGCAGTCGGGAGTTATGCTCGGATTCACTATTCTTAAACTGGTAGTAGAGAAGAGGCTTACCTTCTCCAAAAATGTTTCGTGGTACAGTGCTTTGTTCTAGACCATTAAGTCTTGATTTGGGCGCGATTCTCATCTCCTAAGACGTGCATTAGCGACAGACACAGGCTCTCGATGTGCTGACTCCCTTGAATCAACAAGGCGGCTTACTTACGGACAAGCCCTCTTTACATACGACCTGCATTGTTCCTTCCGTGGAAAATACTAGCCTTGTCCTAAATATGGGGTTTCGCGCAATGACCTTATCTAGAGCGTTCGAGATCTTAGTGAGTTCCGCCGAACTAGGCATTCTTAAGGCTATGCTAGCAATGTATAAGCCGTCTCCTTGGGAACCACCTCCTTAAAGACTGACTGCAGCAAGATTTTCCTGGAATGGCGATGCAGGATAGATATTTTCTATTTGATCCGTTGGAATATTGCACAGTCGAGCTGCTTGCGGTAGTAGACGCTGCGCGCGGTCGGCAATGGCTCTCGATGCAAAGTTGCTTTTTATATTCTCAGATTCGGCACAAGATCGAGCAAATTTGGCTAGGTCACCAAGTCGTGGGTGTTGATAGATGTCGCCGACGGAAATATCATTACCCCGTTTTCTGGCAGCAGCCACCAAGTTGATAGCGACGAAGGAATCTCCACCCAGCTGGAAGAAATCATCGATCGTCGTGAGCCTTGCATTAATGTCAAAGACTTCTTGAAAAGCGGCTTCAATCTTAATTTCAGCCTCTGTTTGAGGAATTTGGCCAAGAGGATCTGTCGCTTCATCTCCTATGAGAAAAGAACGATTGCCGCCTTTTGCGTTTTCGAAAGCCTCTCGAAGCAACGTGCGATCTGGTTCACCTGTTGCAGTCGTAGGCAAATAAGACATAGGTATGAAGAGCTTTGGGATATATGGTTGTATGATCGAGCCAAAAAGCTGCTGCTGAGCCTTCAAGCACTTAAGCTTGAAGGAAGAATCAAACTCATCTACTGCTACGAGCTCAAGGTAAGTGCTACCTGACTGATGGCACACGTCAACAAACGCAGCTAAGTGGGGGATTCTATGCCCATCAACGACGTATTCGACAATAGCATTAGCGAAGGGACCACCAAGGACGCGAAGATGACGCTCAGATTCCATAGGATCCACTGCGGTATCGTCGATCATCATGTTTCGGCATGGTCTGCTAACGCGATGCACGCGTCCCGTTAGGTCGTAAAACCCAATGTTGCCTGTAAGGTGTATTTGTGAAGTGGTTCCATTGATACGCACTCGAGGGGCAGAGGAGTGGCTCTTGGAGGAAAGAGGCTGTTCAAGGTATGATTGATTTACTGGGGATGCAATTTCGCCCGGACAGAGTAAAGGTGCAGGCCGTAATCCACCTTCATCGTCCCTCTCCAGGACCCACTGTATCTCACCGCAAAACGCCTTCCTTTCTCTTGGACTACAGTCACTAGACGCATCATTCTTGGGTTGTCGAACAGCAGTCAAGTCTTCTGTAGCCCACTCATGGATCCTCGATAGCTCATAATGGCTAGCAAGCCTCACACCAGCTAGCTTCGATGATGGCGTCAGTGTATGAAATGCTTGTAATACACACCCCAGATGTGAAAGTAATACGTCAAGCTCATGCTCTGGTATGTAAGCGGCGTCGTATGCGCATTCAACCCTGATGTGATGATTCTCAAGGATGAACTCAAGAGTGAGGGGAATATCACTAAAATAATTGTCTGAACTTCCAATCTTCTCAAACAAAGCACCGTCACCTGCAGTCTGATCTGCTGGCTGAACAACCACAAGGGTCCTGAAATCGCACGCTTTCGCTGCCTCTGGGCCGGCCCTCTTGATCTTCTGTAGTCCATAGTGTTGGTGTGAAGTCAAGTTCAGGACGGCTTGCTGAACCTGCTGTAAGTATTCTGTTATGCTTAGGCGTTTGTTTAGCGTCGTGCGGAAAGGCAAAGTAGTAATGGTAGGTCCAATCATACTGTCGATATCACCAACGAGAACGCTTCTTCCGGACAGAGTAAGGCCGAATATGACATCTTCAGTACCCGAATGTGCACCAAGAACCAAGGCCATAGCTGCATACAATATCGTAGCAGGCGACGAACTATATGGAACTGCCAAACGGTTTATATCAATAGTAAAGGAGGAGGATTTCGTAGGACTGGTCATAATCTGGTGCGCCGGATCTAAAATTGTTCTTGGGTAGTCAAAAGCCGATGCGGAGCCTAAGTAGTCTCTCCAAAAGATATCGTGCTCTTTGTCTTGGTGCAAATCATCCAACACGAGATGTTGGACGAATGCTGTAAAAGGGAGTCCTGGGTCAAAGCGATCTCCATGATCATAGAGCAGCTTTAACCTTTGCAACATGAGCTGCATTGCATGACCATCGAAAATGGAATGATGAATCTTGAGGTTGAGAACCCATCTCTGCGTCTCGTCTTCTTTCGACAGATTCACTCTACAAAGATCTCGTCCAAGCGTGATGGGACTATCAAACCAGTCTTTGCTCCAATTACAATCATGGTGGGCTAAAGTCACTTGGAAGAACATTGATGTCGGAGGATGCCAAAATATGCTGTTGCGCAACACACTCTCTGCAGCCTTCAACTTGCTACACGCATACCTTAGCCGATCCACATCAGTCATCTGAAGCACGGCGTAGCTATATGTGCATACGTAAGCCTCTGGAATTTTGGTCGTCGATACCATGAAACCAGCCTGGAGCGGCGTGCAAGGATATACATCCTCGATTTCATGTACTTGAACTCCACACTCCGCCGCTGCACATCTCCGAACCTGCTCGGCGCTCGTTTCAGCAGGTAATAGACTGTACGGCTTATAAGCCCGAGAATTGGCCAAAGCCATTGCGTTAGCAGACCGTATTCAGTATGCAGCTATTCCAGTTGTAGTGTAGAAAGAAAGGCAGTATTGCTGTGACAATCATAAGCCGATTAGGCCTTAAAGTGGTTCTCTTTATCTCCTGAAAACACGTTTGACCGTACGTCCAGGTCGGCACTATCTTTGAGAGATTCTTCTCACAGATGAGATGATGGGCTTTGATTAGTACATGCTTAAACCTGGGCTATAGCACAACTTTGATCAATCGTGCTTCGTGGCAGTGCCGTCTGAATTGTGTAAGCGAGCAATGCCGGTCCATCTAGATCTTTTCCAGGTAAGATGCGACTTCCATTACGTTTTCGAATGCGATTCCTCGGGCAGCGTCGAACTTGCGAAGGATGAGTATGTCGAGAAACCTGCAACTCAATTTGGGGCTGTATGCAGGCCAGCATTAGCGTTAGTGGAGCATGCCTAAATGGGCTTCAAATGCAGTCTTTCCCTTCACTGAATAGAAGTGCATGAACGTCATCGGCGTCCGCGTTCTGGACCAAAAACATCTGAGGCCTCACTTAATTTTCCTAGCCTTGCAACAAGCTCTGGGCGTCCGAAGTTATCCATAATGGGTGGGTCTCTGGATTTGTAGGCATCCAATAGCTGTGCACGATGATTCAGAAGCTGCGGTGCGTTTCGGCCGAATTTGTCCGAAAGTGAAGCAATGATCGTAAAATACTTTTGAATCCTCGCCGAAAGTCAGACCTGAAACAAACGAGGTACTAATATCCACTAAGAAATCTAGCGGCCAATGGAGTATCCTATAGGACTGACGAACATGGCCCAAATGTCGTGTATGATTGGCAGAGTCGTATTAACTGCGGTGATAGGCATCGGATTCTTTGACCGGTTGAGAGACGTACGTTTTGTAAGAGGTGGTAGGATGGACGAAGATTCGTAAGACTCTTCACCGCTACCTGTGCAAGTGGTCAAACATAGAATCCCACGAAGCTCTTGCATTAATGGTGTCATTTCGAATGTGGATAGCGAGACGTATGTTGCATTTACGTGGCCACATGGCTGTAGGACTTGGTCGGAGTTCCAATACCTCTTCCAATGCTATCATATTTGATGAATCTGTTTCTTTTTCAGCTTTGAAACCTCAGAGCTGGGATAGTGTCCTTCTTAAGGAAATTGGTTGCGACCTTCGAGACATTCACACAGTCGTGACAATCCCACCCACTGCATTTCACATCCTGTCTCATCCACTACAACACCTTCACCCTCGCTAGCATGATCGTCAATTGGAAGCAACCTAGCCACCCTTCCCTCGTTCATGTCTCCAAACGCTCCGGCCGTGCTTCCGGTGCCTACTCCCTCGTCTCCCTGCCAGCGGGAACCCTCTTCGCAAAGATAACATCCGCTATACCGTGCACCCAGAGAACGTGGACGAGCGTCCAGTGTTCCTCAGATGGCAGCAACATCGAGCTCAACTCAGATCTCGTCTTCTGCAACCATTCCTGTCGGCCATCCCTGGTGTTTGACATGAGCAAGCTCGAAGTCAGGGTGGCCGATGAGCGGCCGTTGAAGATTGGGGACGAGCTGACGTTCTTCTACGCGAGTACGGAATGGGACATGACGGAACCCTTTGAATGCAATTGCTCCGATGGGGAGGGAAAGCCGTGCAAGACGCGGATAGCTGGGGCAAAATATGCGCCTGCTGCGTTGCTGAAGCAATGCTGGCTTAACCCCCACATAAGGGATCTTCTGGCTATGGAAAGACCGGGAATACTGGATGATGGGTTCAAAGACGGTGGAGAAGGGAGTACTTAGGGAATTGACCTTTGTCAAGGACCAGGATCTTGCAGCGGCAAAACCCCGCTCTTGGAGAAAGGTTCTGGACCCGGAAGAATCTGCGTACGTGCTGTCATGACTCAGCATTTTATAGAATGTGCGGTGCAGGATTGAAACCTCACAAAGTCCATTCCCTACCCTTGTATGTACCTGCAGAAAGAGTCATGGCTTAAATGTTTCATACACCTGTGAGCTGAGTAATCATTACAACATAGCATCGAAAATAAAAAAATATTATTAAGACCTGCACTATCGGAACGTAATTACACATCCTCCCCATCCCCACGATCCTGCTCTAAACCTCTCCCAAACCCCGCCACTACAAAGCACCCCAACGAAAACCCCCGTAATAGCATACACTCCTCCAAGCCCCACACACAACCCCATCCAACCAACTCTCTGCACGGTCCATCCAGCCAGTACCGAGCCCACCAAACTCCCACTCGCCGACGCAACGTTATACGATCCATAACTCGCCGGCACTCCCCCGCCAGGCCCACCAATCCCTGGCTCCCTCTTCTCCGCATCCTCCACCACGCTTCCCATCCCAAGCATTATCGGCGTAGCCGCGGAAATGGCACCCAGTCCGAGCAGGACCTGCATAGCCCACAGCGCGCCCTTCTTTGCCGCAGTGGGCGGTGCACTGACGACTGCCATGGCGAAGAAGGCGAGGGCGATGAGGGCCATCCCGAGCGCGGCGAGGGATGCGCGGTACTTTTGGGGGGAAGCCACGGCGCCGATGAGGGGGTCGAGGAGGGTGGGAAAATCCACATCTAGGTGCCGGAATATTAACCGGCTTCCCTTTCGCGCGACGGCGCACAAGTGCGCACTTTATAACGGGTCTACCCTGTCGCTTAGGATCGACTAACTCTTGTCCAACTGCTGTTCACAAGAAACCTTTCCCCACTTCAGTCCTCAAACTTCTCATTTGAGTATTTGCTATTACCACCAAGATCTGCACTAGGGGCCGTTCAACCCGGGATCACTCCCAAGGCTTCGTCACTGACCCCCACGCCTGCCTACTCGTCAGGGGAGCATGAAGACGGCGAGGCAGGCACATGAGAGGGTAGGAGGCCAGGCGAAGAGACGTTGAGTGTAGAGGGGAAGGACGGCTTCGATTGAGGTGACCATTAGGGCGCAGAGGAGAGTAGACCAAAGGACAAGGAGGATGCGGAGGCGGAGAAGTAACTGGAAGACTGCTGGACGATGGGGGGGCTTCTTGGCTAGTGGGGAAGAAGGGGCGGATATCAGTGGTGAAGACTTGTGGGCCTCTTTATCGCGCACATCGGTTTGCGTCGTATTTGTGTCTTGCGCTGTGGTAGGCTTAGGCGGCTGAGGAGAGGCCTCGTCTGTTGTATGAACGTGCGATGGCGCCTTCACATCTTCAGTCCAGTGGTCAGCGTCTTTGCGTTCTATGACTATGAGCCGTAACACCACATCAATGATCAAGACTAGATATGCTAATAGGAAAACGGCGTAGTGACCTGCAGCGTCGTACACAGCCCCGCCAGCGAACGGGCCGATGGAGCTTCCAGCGCACATTGCAACAGTAGTCCAGCCCATAGCGGTACCCGAACCATCAACGCCCATAGTGTCTACCAACAAGGCAAGTCCGACCACCCAGAGAATAGCGGCAGAGGCGCCTTGGAGCACACGAGCTGCGAGTAGTATGATAGGGGTTGTTCCGAAACAGTAGAAGGAGGTTGAAGAAATCATGGTGAGAGGCCGAAGAGCATTGGGGGACGCCTAGAGGGGATACGGTCGGCTAGGTAGCCAAGGATGGCTGGGGAGTGTGAGAAAGTTGAGATAGACAGGAGTGAGAGGTGGTTTACGCGATGTGAGGAGATGGCCGGCGCCAAAGGCTCCCAAAAGAATGGAGATCCAATCCTGAACTTTTATGAGAAGAGCGTATAAGCAAAAATCCCGAAGTTGTGGTGAGTCTGACGGTGAGATACCTCGATTTGCCGGTATCCCTGCTCGTTCAATGAGGGTATTGGGAAAGATAGGCACAATCTAGTCTCCCTCATTAACTCCATGATCAAGCATGCGTTCACAAAACCGCGAATGAGGGACAGTTTACGAAGGAGTAGAGAAATGTGTCCTGTCTCATCAGCAAGCACTTGGATGATCCCTAGTCAATCCACTCACCGAAAAGATAGCAATGCATACGACCAGCGTGATGAATGCATTGGAAGACCTCACGCGCAAGCCCCAGGGTGGCTTCTGAGACTTGGGACGAGGCGAGCCGAAAACCAAATCCTGTCCCACTGATTCGTCGAGGGCTACCATTGCTGGCAGATCCAATTCACTGAATGTGAGAGTAGAAAGAGAAAGATTCAGGCTCAGTGACAGGAGAAGAGAAAGCTAAGGCGCGTATATCGGACGCTGTGGCTTACACCATGGCCATGGTACTTGCTCTGAGCCCAAAGATCTTTAACCCGATCTGCTGCTGCTCTCGCGTCGTTGTGAGCTATTGTATGATGCGAAGAGCAGTTGTTAATACATCTCTAGAAAATGCAGTCTCCAATTGGAAAAGCTTCGAAATGATCGATTGAAAACGAGGTTGGATGAGACTTCTGAGATTAGCAAATCAATATTACTTTAAATGAATAACACTCAAGCCTATTGAAAAGCTTTTGCCGTAGAGACGAAACAGACACTGTACTTAAGAATGAGGAGCAATCTTTAGGAATTGAAACAAGTGTATTTGCGGCTGTAGGGAACAAACAAGATAGCCACGTAATAGACGAGTCTAGTTGGAAAGCTATTTCGCTTCCATTGAGTTGTCGTTAGCGTGACGGAGTTCGGTCCATGATTGTGTACTTCAGATCATAGCTTCATGGCAGCAGATGCAAGCCCCACTTTATGACAAGGCCCTGCCAAGTACCTTTCTACTAGCTGAAGATCCTTAACCGCCTCATGTGGATGGTGCTACGGAAGAAGACAAAAATCACTTTTCTTTCTCCGCAGAGAGTCGAATCCCCAAGGTCTTCGATACCCTTCTTGCAGCTTATGCCCCTCTGATGTCTGAAATCGTGTCTGCATGCTGCACAATAATCTTCTCCGGCGTTTCTCTAAGTGGGGAAACAATGAACCATGTCGTAGTTGGGCACATTCGCTTCTATCCATGTGTTCGTACGGAAGCTGTTGCAATGTTTGCCATTCTTATTGCGGGTTTTGGAACGCTTTGACTCCAAATGCATTGGCTTCAACAGCAACTCGAGCTACATGCTAATGTCATGTAAGGGTGATGATTGGGTTGTAATTAAGTTGTATGTACAGGACGTTCGTTTAGACGAAAAGAGTTATTTGTACAACAACGCGGCTTAGATACTTTTGCAGCAGCGGATTACTAAGCAACAAACTAAGCCTAATTGGGCGATCTCTCCAAAACACCATATATTGCATGACCAGTCAGAACGGTCAGAACGACCCTATATAAGCTAATTAGGTGGCAAATGAGCCGGTGTCCAGACCATTCTAGTGCTGACAGCCAATCACGTCATTACGTAAAGAATTCCAACAGCAGTAACCGCTATTGCGACCGGCGTCGGCCAAGGAATTCTAGAACCGGCTGCAACAGATACACGCGGGCGGAACAAGTTACGCGCTGATTAATCACATTTAGTACGAGCAAATACTGTCCATCAAACCTGGTCCATTCACGAACAATCAGCCTCTGCGTTGGCCACCGTTCCTTGCTCCAAGCCGCTCCTCTGCCCCAGCACAAACTAGCTCAGTATTATAGGACTAGCTGGTTATTTGCTACTTCTATTAATAAGGGTTTTTAATAGTTAATGTGAGGGTGGTAACTAGGTTTTCATTGAGTAGTAAATATAAGACGTTCATTAAGAAGAGAAAAGCTCTTACCTATTTAATAATTATATATAGACGGAATTAATTCCGCGCTGATTAATCAAAATCAATTAGCTATTAAGACTTCCATTTGCAATAACTTTATTATAGCACTCCTTTCTAATAATTAATTTATTAAATTAATAATAAACTTTGAATAATTGGTTTCTTATATTAAATAATTAAATTTCTATATTAAGTATTACTTTAAATAGTAAATACAAATAGCAAGAAGGTTAAAAGGAAGTTAAAAAAATAATATAGATTTAACTATAAAGTCTATATATAAAGATATTATTTTTAATTAAAATATAATATTTTAAATATTTTTTTTTATCTATTTATATATATACATATATTTAAGAATAAAATAAAGTTAAAAATATATAAAAAGTAATATAATAAATCTTAAATTAAATATAAATAGTTTAAAGCTAATATAAATACTTTTAAGCTTAAAAAAAACTTTAAAGAAAAAAGAAAAACCTTAATAAAAATAACAAGATTTAAAGCAAAATTAAGAGTAAATATTTAAATAAATAATATTATTAAAACTATTTAAAATATATTTAAAATTAAAGCTTTTATATTTATATTAAAATTATTATTACTTCTGCTAAAAAGTATATAATTATTTTTAAAATTAATAGTATATTTAATTAGCTAAGTTTTTTCATTTAATTCAATTTAAATAAATATTATAATACTTATTAATAGCCTTAAAAACATTAATAATATTATTAATATTAATTTATCTAAGTTAATTAAAGCTATAGTATTTAATTAAATATTTAAATTAATAATAATATATTTATAAATTAAAGATATTATTTATTTCGCAAATCTAATTATTATTTATATTAGTTTTAAATACCGGGGGAGGAATAATTTAAATTAATAATAAATTATTAATAGTAAAGTATAATAAAGAAATATAAAAGATATTATAAACTAATTAAAACTTAAGTAGCTTTAAGCAATATACTTAAGAATTAATTACCTTAGTTATTATAAATAAGCTATTACATTTATTAATATTTTTTATTAAATTAAAAAATAAATATATTATAAATATTTAGCTAAATTTTATTATTAATTTTATATTATAAAGTATAACTATATTAAGCATTAATATATTAAGCTTATTAAGAATTTTTTTTTTTAATAAAATTGTTAATATAAATTCGCTAATATTATTTAATAGCTACAATATTCTTAAAGTAATTAATAAATAACTTAATATCTATATAAGGACATTAACTTAAATTAACTAGGAATAAAATAATTCTAATAAATTTAAAATAAATATTATTAGCAATAAACTTATTTTAAATAAAAATATAAAGCTTAATTATTTTAGAGCTAAATTATAAAGATTTAGAAATAAGTCTTTAATAATTAACTATAATATTTTATTTAGCTATTAATTAAAAAATAAAAGGCAATATTAAAATTAACTTTAATACTTAGTTTTTAATAAATCTAGTTTTGAAAGCTATTAATAAATTAAATTCCTTAGATAAAAATAATATTTTCTAATATATTATAATGCTTCTAGATTACTTAAATAAAGGCTTTAATAATATTTTTATAAAGATATTATTTGTTGCTTTAATATAAAATTGCTTAGAAAAGCAATTATAGATTATTATAATATTGATAACTTTTTAACCTTAAAAGTCTATATTTTTAAAAAATATAATAATAAAATTAATTAAAATATAATATTAATATTATTAAAAAACTTCTAAAGGCATTAAAACTCCTTATTTTTTAACTTAAAAGGCCTTGACTCTGGAACAAATATAATAATTTTGATAATATTTTTTAATATTAGCAATTAAATTAAGCTATTAATAGTTTTTGAAAAGGAATTTATAAGTATATTTTTAATCTAAATAATCTATTATAAATAAATTATAATAAAAATAAATTATGTTAATATAAATTTATTTATTATTAATATCAAGACTTAATATATAATATAAAAATCTTAAAGCTTATATTTAATTATAAAAAAATACTTATACTTGCGGTCTTTATGAATAATAATATTATAGATTTCTTAAGATTCTTTATTTCTAATTATTTTAGCTATAAAGTTAATAATTATAAATAAGTTTATAAAGTTTTTAGTTTACTTTAAAGACTTTAAAGATATTTAATAATTAATTATAATGATATTTACATTTATATTTTTAAGAAAAGAATCTAACTTATTAATAATAGCTTAAAAATTGATATTATTAGCTATAAAGCTAATAATATAAAATTAAATATTTTTAAGCTTAAATAAAGTTTATTAACTATAATACTTCTTTATTTGCAAGCTACTTATATAGTAAGTTAAAGTATTAATAATAATATTTTAGTAATTAAGTCTATAATAAATTTTGAAATTAAATTATAAGATAAATCAAGTTTAATAAGCTTAATAAGGTATAAAGAGCTTAATGGTTATTAAATATTTAAGATTTTTATAATTCATTATTATATTAATAAGATATTCAAAGTCTTATAGCTTAAATTATTATTTCTTAAAAATATAAATAATAATTATACTTTAGAATAGTCTAGGTCAAGTTGAGTTATAGGGTAAATAAGCTAACTTATTTTAGGTTAAGTTATAGATAGGTTAAGTTAAGTTAAAAGTCAATAGGTTAGGTTAAGTTAGGTTATTCTCTTGGTTTAACTTATCTAATCTTTTTATAAATTTTTTATTAATATTTTTATGAATAATTCTATTAATTAAAAGATTTTATTTCCTAAAAAAATTTATATTAAAATTAAACTAAAATTATACTAAGAATATACTAAAAATAATATTTAGGTTAACTTAAAAAAAAATTAAGTTAAGTTAAAGATAAGTTAAAGTAAATCAGATTTAAAAGTCTTTCAACTTAACTTAACCTAAGAATTTAATCTAACTTAGTCTAACTTTTATTAAGTTAAACTAATCCATTCCAAAGCATAATAGTAATAAAAAGCTTTTTATTATAAATCTTATAATTATATTTAATAAGTATTATTTTAATAAAAAAGAAAGTAATAGACTAAATAAGTCTTTTATAACTATATTATAAAAAGTCCTTTATAATAACTTTATTAAAAATATTAATTTTAATAATAATTTTATTTTTAAAGTTAAAATAGTAGAAAACAAGTATTTAAATAAAAATAGCCTTAATATTATAACTCTAAGATTCTATTTATTAGTAATTTATGTTAATTAAGTTAAGAAGCTAAGTAAGTAAGTTAATTCTCTAGGATTTGTTGACTGTCTACCTAGCTTAGTAGTGCAAAACTGCTCTTATAGGGCCCTAACTAACGAAAACACTAAAGATAAAAGAGAAAAGAAAGAGAAAAGCAGGCATTTTATATTAAATATTATAAGCTAAGGCTTTAATATATCGGCTTTTGATACGTTTTTATATTAAATTTTAATTTATAATAATAAAAATTATTAAACTAAGGTTTTGCTAGCTATATCAAAATTTAACCGAGCAATATTAAAATAAATATATTAAATTAGATTATAATAATATTCCTTTTCTTTAGATTTATTATAACTTTATAGTATAGTATAATACTTTATAAGCTAGCTTTTAAGCTCTTATATAGTTTCATTTATTGTTATAATTATCTATAAGCGTTATTTATATTGTTATATTTTCGCTAAAAATACCAGTTTTTATTATAATATACTATTAAAATACTAGTTTATCGTTAATACTAATATAGAAACGCCTTTTAAAGTATATTATATAACATTATAGCTATATTTATTATTTATATAAGTCTTTTTATTTAATATTTTTGTATTTTGCCGCTTTTTTAGCAATATAAAAAAAAAAGAGAAAAAAAGAAAAAAAAAGTATTTATATTTTTAGGATAATTACAAAGCTAGTCCGTATTAGGTTAGAACATAAACGTTAATATAATAGTTCTATAGCAAGCTTTATAAATATAATATATAGATTTAGTATATAATTAAAATATTTATGTTGCGGTTTTATTGATTAATAAGGCCGTATTTCTAAATAATTTAAGTCGGTCCGAAACTATTAGCCGTGTAAAATATTTACGTTATATTCGAAATAGCTTTTTATATTATTTAGAGCAATAATTATTTTTAGGATTTTTTAGCGATTATAAATATTATTTATAATAGTCGTCAATAGTATTTTATAAGTTGTTAAAGTTTTTAATTTTATATTATTCATTATTGTGTTCTTAGTTTATTTATTTTGTTTTAAATAGTATATATTTATAAAAGCGTTTAACAGCCAAAATCCGCTCGAATTCGTATTTTTTCTATTTATTAATAATAATCGATTTAAGCTCTAAATTATTTTGTTTTAATAATAAATCGTTTAAGTTTTTATAAAAAAATTTAATATAAAAGATTTTAAAATATTTTATTATTCTAAATAGATCTAACTTGTATAAATAATTGATTTTTTTTGTAATTTTAAACGATTTAATTTATTTATTATTTAACTTTTTATTAAGCCAGCTAGTTTGGATATTTTCTATATTAAATTATATTTAATTGCCAATTTCGTATATAATATTTTTGCGGCAATAATTAATATACTCTATTATTCAGTTTTAAGTTTTTTTTATATTAATTTATGCTTTTTTTAAAATAGCTTATATTTTATTCGAGATATTAGCGGCTTAAATAGCTAACTATTAGTTATATTATATTTTATATAAAATATTATTTAGTCCAAAATTTATTTTAAAATAATAATTATAATTAATAAAAAATAAAATTATTTCAATAGTTATTAATTTAAAATTATTATAAGTTAATTTTGCTATAAATAATAGATTTATTTAATTATTTTAATAATAATTAATAAATGTTTTTAAATAAATATTAATATTTTAATTAGCTTATTTAGTCTATTTGTCGGTTTTAGAGTAATAGACTATTAACTTATTATTATTAATATTAAGTCTAATATATAATAACTTCTATAATATTGATATAGACTGAAATCCGCGGTCTAATACTATGATATCCGGTAATTTATATTAAATAATAACTTCGCGAATAATAATATAAGCTGTTTTTTTTTAGCTAATATTCCTAGTTTTTTGTAATCTACTAGTATATAGTTTCTATCTTTATTAAAATAATATATAATAGTTAAAATACTATTTATTTACTAATATTCTAGAAGACTAATAATAAAATTTATTCTAAAATCTTGCTATTATTGCTAAAATATTAATAAAAAATATAGCAAACTATTTAGTTTATTATAAAATGCCTTTATTCGTCGGTAAATATAGTAATTAATAATATATTATTTAATATTTTTTATTATTCCGGGCTAGTAATAGTATTATTTAATTATTTTAGAAATTTTATTTATTTTTAAATAATTAACTAGTTTTTAATTATAGATCTTTTTAATAAAATAAATAATCTAAAATTAAAATATCTATAGTCTATTTTGTTAGTATAATATTCTTTATTTATTTCTTATATACTTAAAACTAATATTATTAATATTATTAATTGTTTTTTATCTAATAGCTTTTTAATAATAAATATAATCTTTATTAATATTATTAATCTATTAAATAATTTTATATATTAATAAGCTTTAAAGTTGCTTTTTTTTTTATAATAATAAAAGTCAAACTTATTTAGTAATAGCAAAACTTAATAGTTTTTTTGTTTTTATTAGTTTTTATATCTTTAGCGAATTGAGATATCTATTTTAATATTATTTTTATTAATATAATAATAGATTTTAAAATTATATTATAACAAAATTTTAGTTTATTATGTTTATTTTCTAGATAGCTTTTTAGTTATTATAAAGATTTTTAGGTTTTTATAGTTTATTAAGATTTATATTAAGGTTCTAATAGCTTTTAGTTTAGGTTGTTAATATCTAAAAATATAAATAATAGCTAAAAGCTCTTTATTATATATATTATAATTCCGCTCTATTGGATTTAAATTCTTGCTATAGAATATAATTAGGTATATTTTATCCTTATTATCTTTTTATAATAATATATTATTATTAATTCTATTTAAAGAATTAATTTCTAGAATATATTTTAAGCTTAGATTAAAATAATATAATACTAGAGCTTCTATTATTATCTTTTTTAATATATTAAACGACTTTTCTATTTCCTAATTCTATATCTATTTCGCATTTTTATATATAAAATTAATTAATGCTTTCACTATTTTTCTGAAGTTTTTTATAAATCTATAATAAAAATTATAAAAATTAAAAAACTTTTAAACTTGCTTTATTATTATTAGTATTTACTATAATATAATAGTTTTAATCTTTTTAAAGTCTATTTTAATGCTATTATTATTAATAACAATTTTAAAAAATTTAATTTTAATAATATTAAATTTGCAATTTTTAATATTAATTTATAGATCTATTATTTAAAATCTCTAAAGAACTTAGTAAATATATTTTTTATATTCTTTAAAGATCTTATTATAGATAAGAATATTATTTATATAGGTTTAGCAAAACTTATTAATATATTTAAACAATATATTATTAATATAGTTTTGCTATAATGCTAGTTTATTTAAAAGTCTAAATAATAAAATTTTATATATATATATATATTGAAATAAATTAAAAAAGAAATATATCTTTATTATTTAGATTTATTTTTATTCTATTAAATGCTAATATAATATTAATTTTAGATAAGTATTTATATCTAATTATTTTAGCTATTATTTTTTTTAATTAATAATAATAAATAATAATTCTTTTTTATAATATTATTAAGTTTCTAATAATTAATATAAAAATATAAACTATTAATTTTTTTTTATATAAATAAAATAAATAATATATATAATGCTTTAGATAAAATAATAAAATCTTTAATTAAATTATTATCTAAATATTCTTTTATTTTTTATAGATAATAATAGCTTATATTATATAGCTTTAATTTTAATAAATTTTCTATTTTATTAATTAAATTAATTTTATAGTTATAATTTCGATATTCAGGTAAAACTCTAGATTATTGCTTATTAAATATATTAAGAATATTATATAGTTATTTAGGAAATTTTACTTTGATTTCTTCTTAAATAAATAATATAATAAAGATTTTATTTAGTTTTTCTGAGTCTTAAAGCAATTTATAATAAATTAAATATTTATTAAGCTTTATTATTAATATTAAGAAAACTAAGTTCTTTGAGTTCTTTTTTTTAAATTAATAAGTAATTTATAAAGAATATTATTGTAATAGCTCTAATATCTAATAGTTAATTTTAGTCTTTTTCTATTAATAGAGTAAATCTTTTTAGAATCTAAATCGGTATTAATATTAATTACACTGCTAATATAGCTGCGATCTTTTCTTTAACTGCTATTAGAGTTAAAAATATTTTTAGTTTAAGCGTGGACGATTTTATAGTCTGCTATAATAGAATAGATAGCGGCAAGCAGTCTATAAATATAGTTTTAATATTAGTTTATTTAAGGTTTTTTAATAAATAGTATATTTACTAAATATTATAGTTAAAAAAGGCTTTAATAGCTTTTATTCAGGATTATCTAATAATAAATAAATATGTTCTTAATCGGATAATAAAGAATAGCGCTAATTAAACAGTTTTTTCTTAAATAATTAAAATTATATAAAAAATATAAATAATAGATTAATAGTTAACTCTAATATATATCTATATTAATTTAAGCTTGCTTAAAGGTATTAATATAATATTAAACTTTTCTAAAAAAGAATATATAAGATTAATATTAATAAAAATATAATTAATAATATTAATATTAATAAGTTTTTCTATTTTTATTTATTTATATAAATTATTTATAATATAGGTCTCTATAAAAGGTTTTAATATAAAAGGATTATTCTAGAGATATCTATAGCTATTTAATAATAATATTCTAACTCTATTATCTCTAGCCGCATTATTAACAGAGGTTACTTGTTTTTTAAATCTTTTTTAGATTTAAGCTTAAAGTTATTAGTATATTTCTATTCTTTTTATTTACTATTATTAATATTAATTTTATTAATATTTGTAAAATTATAAAATAATCTTTTAAACTTATATTCAGAAATATAGTATTTTATTTTGCTATATTTAAAGCAAATATCTAATATAATAATAATTTTTTTATTTTCTTATTTGAAAAAAGATTAATAATATAATAGGCTAAAGCTTATTGTTTTTATAAACTAAATAATAAGAATTATTATTTTAATTAAAGCTAATATTTAAATAAAAACATAAGCGGTCTATAGTTTTTAAATAGGAATTAATTGTTTACTATTCTAATTATAGTTATAAATAATATTATTAATTGTTTTTAAATAATAGCAAAATTAAACTAGTAAGTTTTTTATATTTTAGTTATTAATAAAACGATTATATAATTAGCGGTTAATCTTTTTTTCTAAATTATTAATAATCTATTTATTTATTTTTTCGAGTTTTAATACTAGTATAATAAAATTTAATTAAAATTCTTTAAAAAGATAATTTTTTTAGTTAAGATTATAGTATTTATATTTATTATTGTTTTTTTTATTTTAATTTGTATAGAATTTATCTAAATATTTAAAGAATTCGTTAGCGTTCTTAATAAAATTACGAGCATCTAATTTAAGATAAATATAAATATATCTAATTATATTATTAGTTAGGCAATTATTAATATAGATAATCTAGTTTTGAGTATAGTGATAATAGTTGAAATTGAATTTAAGCTTCTAGATTATATTAGTCTTCTATATATTATAATTAATTTTGTTAATTTTATTATCTAAAAATAATTTAAAATTAGGAAATTGAATTATTTATAACTTAATTTAAAGTAATAACTTATTATTATGTTTTTTAGCTATCTCTTTTTTATCTATAGCTATATTAGCGCCTAACTTTTTTTTATATTTTGAGTTTTATTTTTTAAATAATATAATTTTTTTATTTTTATTATTATAAATCTTCTTTAGCTTCTTAGCTATTTATATTATTAATATAATATAGTCTATTAATAATTATAGTATTCTAAATATAGCTAATAATTCTGCTGACCCTTTATTAGTTTTAATATATATTTCGAGTTATTTAATAGTAATAATATTCTATATAAAGTCTACTAACTTAGTAAATATAAAAAGAATTAATAAGATAATAAATTAGACAATTTGATTTTCTTTTAAATAAATAGCAAGCTTTTCGAATATAGCTAGCTCATCTGCTATTAAGGAATATATTACTAGCATATTAATTTATTATATAGATATAAAAACTTTTTGTTCTAATAATGTTTTTCTAGGGTCGATTATTTGTAATCTATTAGATTACTTTTCTGATAGCTAGCTTTCGTTAATATTAAATTACTTTTCCGATAGCTAGCTTTTATTAATCCTGATTTAGTCTTATATTTAGATTATATTAGATTATTAGTAATATTGCTATTTAAGTGGGATAAAACCTAGCTGTTAAAGCTATAGAATTTAATATTAAAATAAACTAAGCTATTAATATCTTAAAAGAGGTTTTATTTTGCGATATTATTTCTTAAATATTATAATAATTAAAAATCTTTAATATAATATTGATTATCTATCTAGTTTAATAATATAAAACCGCTCTTATAAGGCTTTAACTAATAAAGATACTAAAGATAAAAAAAAAAGAAAGAGAAAAGCGGATATTTTATACTAAATACTATAAGTTAAAGCTTTAATATATTGGCTTTTAATATATCCTTGTGTCAAGCTTCAGTTTGCGATAATAAAAGTCGTTAAGCCGAGGTTTTGCCGGCCGTACCGAGGTTTAACTGAGCAATATCAAAATGAGTATGCTGGGTCAGATTACAACATTAATTGCTTTTTATTAATATAAGTCAGGTCTTTTACTTAATTTATTTATTGTAATATTGCCTTTTCTTAATATATAAGTTATTTAAAATTTATATTATTTTAATAATTTTGATTATCTTATTTATTATTAATTTAGCTGCTTTATTATTATAAAATATACTAAATTCTTATAATTTATAAACACTTTAATATTATTAAAGTTTTCTGCATAATTTTATTATTATTAAAATATATTTATTATTATAAGTAATTCTTTATTATAAATCTTATAGTTTTATTTTATGTTAGATATCTTTTATAAATAATATATAATAAAATGCTATTTCCCTTTATTTTCTTATAATAAATATACTTTAATAATAATATTTAAGGTATTTATTTTAATCTTTACAAGTTATTTTATTTAAAAATTTTTTAATATTAATATCTTTATATAAGTTTCCTTAAGCTTATGAAATATTTTTTATTATTCTTTAATTTATATATATAATATTTTTTTCTTAATTATTTTTATAAATAATAAAATAATTTATGAAAATCCTTAGATAAATCTTTATTTAAAATTAATTGCTTCTAAGAATAACTATAATTTTTTAACTACCTTACAGGACCTTAGCTGTTTCGTAAGCAAAACTCTAATTAAGCTCTAATTAAACTCGAATTTGGAGTTATTCCGCTGCTTAAGACAAGCGCAAGCTCGCTCCGAGCGAGGCGCTCTCTCCATACAAAATTGTACTTGAGCTCTGCCGGAGTCAGACTCGAGTCAAACTCGGAAAAAAAAATTTGAAAAAATTTCTTTTAAGTTAGAATTACTATAATATATTAAAATATTAAGGTTTACGCGCATTCTATATATATATTCGCGTAAATCACGTGATTTGGGATTTTTATTACATAAGCGTGGCTAAATATAGCTAAAACTCCGAATTGTTAAAAAAACAACCGTGTCGAACCGTGTTAGTTTTAGCTTTTAACTTTAATTTAAATCTAAAATTTTAAGTTTTAGCTAGAATCTGCATATAATACTAGCTCGACTTAAACTTTTATTATAATTGACCTTAAATTAAGCTTGAGATATACTTTTTTAAAAAATGAACTCGAGATTAACTCGAGATTAACTCGAGATTAACTCGAGTTTTACTCTAGTAAATAATTAATAAATATTAATCTCAGGTTAAATATAATATAGAGTCTAACTTTATATTAAGATTAGCTTAATAATAGAGTTAAATTAGAGTTAAAATAGTGTTTGAGTTTGATTTAAGTTTAATTTAAGTTAATTTCAAGAAAAACTCTTTTTCAAAGATTTTCTCAAGACTAACTTTTCAAACTACTAAGGTCCCCTAAGGTATTATTAATTATAGTTATTTAAGTATTACTTAAAATTTTTCTAGATTTATTTTAGTCTTCTAATAATAATAATATATTTTAAAAATATTTTTTTTAATAAAATTTATATTTTTCTGGTTTTAGCTTAAAGTCAATTTTATTTAACCATTATAATACCTTCTTAATATCTTAAATATACCTTTCTATTATCTAGAAATAAATAAGAATATTATTAAAATATATTAATATATATTAGTCTAATAAATTCCTAAATATAGTATTAATAATTTCTCAATATATAGCTAAAGTATTAATTAATTTAAATAGTATAATTATATACTTATATAATTTATATTATATCTGAAATATTATTTTTTATTTATATCCTTTTATTATTTATATAAGGTTATATATTCTTTATATATTAAGCTTTATAAATTATTATGCTTTTTATAATTAATTTTATAATTTATTTATATTTAATAATAAATATTAGTTCTTAATTATAATATTATCTAATTTTAATAATTAATATATAATTATAATTTATTATTCTTTTTAAAATAAGAAGAATTAAATATTTAACTAACAAAAATAAATAGTAAATAAGTTTTTTTATAAGGTTTTTTCTTAAATACTTATTAAAAGCTTTAAGTTTTATTTTTAATAATTAATATATAAGTTGAAAGGTAAATTACTTTTTATTAATTAATTTAATCTTGTTATAATCTCATCTAATATATTCATTTTAATATTACTTAGTTAAACTTTAATATAGCTAGTAAAATTTTAGCTTAATAATTCTTATTATTATAAACTAAAGCTTAATATAAGAATATATTAAAAGCTAATATATTGAAGCTTTAGCTTATAATATTTAATATAAAGTAGTTACTTTTTTCTTTCTTTTCTCTTCTATCTTTAATATCTTTATTAGTTAAAGCTTTATAAAAGCAGTTTTGCATTACTAAGCTAAATAATTAATTAATATTATATTAAAAATCCTTAATTATTATAATATTTAAGAGATAATATTATAAAATAAAACTTCTTTAGAGATATTAATAGCTTAGTTTATTCTAATATTAAATTTTATAGCTTTAATAGCTAGGTTTTATTTTCTAAATAGCAACTTATACTAATAAATTTAATATAACCTAAGTATAAAACTATGTTAAGCTTAATAAAAACTAGCTATCAGAAAAGTAATTTAATATTTATAAAAATTAATTATTAAAAAAACAATCCAATAAATTATAAATAATTAACCCTAGAAAAATTTTATTAAGATAAAGAATCTTTATATTTATATAATAAATTAATATATTATTAATAATATATTTTTTAATAGTAGATAAGCTAGCTATACTTAAAAAGCTTAATATTTATTTAAAAGAAAACCAAATTATTTAACTTATTACCTTATTAATTCCCTTTATGATTGTTAAGTTAATAAATTCTATATAAAATTTTATTATAATCAAATAACTTAAAGTATATATTAAAGTTATTAAAAAATTAAAAGAACTATTAGCATTAATTAGAATACTATAATTATTATAAACTATACTATACTAATAATATAAACAACTAAAAAGCTAAAAAAAATCTATAATAATAAAGATAAAGAAATTATATTATTTAAAGAATAAAACTTAAAGTATGCTAAAAAGTTAATCATTAATATAGCTATAGATAAGAAAAAGATAGCTAAAGAATATAATAATAAACTATTACTTTAAGCTAAACTATAAATAATTTAACTTTTTAATCTTAAATTATTCTTAGATACCTTAATAAGAATAATAAAATTAGCTATAATATATAGAAAACTAATATAATTTAGAAATTTAAATTTAACCTTAATTATTATTACTATATTTAAGATTAAATTATTTATATTAATAATTGCTTTATTAATAATATAGCTAAATATACTTATTGTCAAGAATTATAACTGTTGTCAAATATGAAGTTGATAAATCTTGTTGTGGGAGCTAGCTGAGAATGCAATATAAATACACTAGGGCCGGACACTATATCTAATTAGGTAAAGCGCATCT
The DNA here is from genome assembly GCA_032158265.1 of Bacidia rubella. Classification (NCBI taxonomy): domain Eukaryota; kingdom Fungi; phylum Ascomycota; class Lecanoromycetes; order Lecanorales; family Ramalinaceae; genus Bacidia; species Bacidia rubella. The sequence continues at coordinate 441,155 of JAVTIF010000009.1, read as the reverse complement.
CAATGCTTCCTAGTTATGGGAGAACCGTGACAATTGCCTACAAATAGAAAAAATGACAATTACGTTATTTCAGTGGGTTTTTACGCTCTATATTACGTTATATATACCTATTATAGTCATTCTATTCTTCACGTCTCTCATTTGTCGATTTAACGGTAAAATTCGGATTTTTTGGTTTAACAGAATTGTTACGCCCCAGGCTGCATAAGGCTGCTCAGCGACAAAGGACAAGTCTTAGATTAGTTCAGTAAATAAACTAATTATAGCCTACTTACTGTTATGCCCCGGGCTATACAGGGATGCTCAGCGATAAAAGACGGGTCTTGGATTAGTTTAGTAAATAAATTAATTACAGCCTGCTCGCGGATTTCGTAATACTTATTAAGTTATTACCTGTAAATAGCGTAAGCAATATAAGTATCGCGAGCATTTATTAAATATATAAATATTGCTCTTTTTTATTTTAAATAAATCTGCTTTTTAATAATTAATATATTTATTATTAAATATCCTTAATAAAATTTTTTAAAATAAATTATATATTTCTTTTATAGCTAAGCCGATATATTGTGCTTTACTATAATTATGTATAAAACTTGTTATTACCTGCTAAGCAAACCCCACTATTCCACGGCTATTACAAGGCAAACGACCATTACAAGAATAGTATGCGGCGATGAGATAATATTAGTGATATTCCCTATTAATATCGGAGGGAGATATAGACCTATTTTGTATTCGAGCAAAAGTATTAATTAATATAATAGTTGGTTATCGAGTAATAAAAATTAAGTACATTGCAAAATCTAAGTATACTAAAAATAGAAAAAAAGAGTAGCTAGAATAGCCGGCCAATATATTCAGAGCTGCTTAAATCGTTCAGAAATAGTTTGAATATAATCGATAAGCCGAAAGATATATATTCTATAACCTAGTTATTGTAATAATAAATACATCCTTTATAATTATATTAATAATCTAATCTAGCATTTTTCTATGTTTTTTTTGCTTGTTTCACTATAGTAGTCATTATATATAGTATTCTATATTCTTAACGTATAACTAGGTATATAAAAAATATCTATAATATTAATATAAGCGTTAGCAACTAAATTATATTTAAATTTATGCTTTAAACCATTAATAAAATATATAGTTTATGCGAGATCCGGCTCCTTTTTTTTTTATATATATATAATAAACTCGTAGCTTTTAAAAATAAACTAAAGCCTGCTATTACGGAAAAAAAAGAGCTCGCTATCGCTTCTAAAAATAATATTATTGTTGCTAATATAGCTGATTTAGCTAACGATATTGTTATTATTGCTAATTACTAAAACAGTCTAATAGTCGGTTTTATAGCCGGACGTTAAAATTAATATATACTTCGAATTATATATTCTAAATGTTTTTTATCTACTATATATAAGATATAATATCGTTAACGCCTATTAATAAAAAAGTTAAATTTAGGCGTAATTACGGCTAGAATATATTATATATATATTAAAGATCGTCCGATTAAAAAAACTCCAATTAGTTAGTAATAGTAAGGACCTTTTATATAAAATAAATAACTAATTTTTTTATTGTAGCGTCTTTTCTAGTATATTTAAAGGTTTTTAGTTTAGCAAAAAGTTCAAAGTGACCTAGCTAGAAACGAGTTAATATTATATTATATTAAAATATAATAGTTATAGCTATATTATATAATTATTTTATATATTTTAATAGCTTTTTATAATATTAATTACGTATTTCGCTATCTAATACTATAACGAGATTTGCTTATATAATTTTATAGTCTTTAATAGATATTATATCTTTAAAACGTCATATAAAACCGGCGATTTTATACAAATTACTATCGAATTGTTTTATTTCTTTAGATTGCTAGCGTATATCTATATATTGCGGGACAGCTATTAATAAAGTATTATTTTCTTTGTCTTAGAAAGATTATTCGCGTGAAAAGTAGCGAAAACGAGAGCGAAAGCGGGACTCTAAAAAGATAATACGTATATTTATTTGTATTATTATGACTATTAGATTATCGAGTTTCTTATTAGTTTCGTTGCTATTGTTTTCCTTATTTATTAGTACTATATTTGTAATTAAAGAAATAAGGCTTTTTTACTATATTAAAGGATTTTCTCTACGTTTTTTTATTTCTTTCTTTTCCTTGTTCTTTTATATACGAGTAGATTGTCGAGTAGATTTCTTATTACTGCTAATATATCTAAACGGCCTAGTTAAAAAATTAGATATTAAAGTTGTTTATTAGATTTTTGTAACTTACTAAAATAATATAAGGAGAAAAAGAAAACCGGCTTAGGCGAATAAGCTATTAGAAAATAACTTAAAGCTTGTAATAACTCTTAATAAATCTGATCTTTAGGTATTGCTATTAATTATCAAGAATTATAACTATTGTCAAATATAAAGTTAATAAATCTTGTTGTGGGAGCTAGCTAAGAATGCAATATAAATACACTAGAACCGGACACTATACCTGATTAGGTAAAGCGCATCCCAATGCTTCCCAGTCATGGGAGAACCGTAACACTTATATTTACTTTAAACTAAATGCTTATAATCTTATTAAAGATATTAATAAGTTCTTTAAATACCTAAGGTATATAAGCTTTATATAAGTTAAAATAAGAAGAAGAATAATAAATATAAATACTATAATCTTAACTAAGGAAATTGCCTTTTTTAAGAATTTTAATTAAACTTTATTATATTAATATTAAACCTTAAAAAAACTTTTTATTAATAATTTAAAAGAGAAAATTAACTATTAGCTATATAATTGCTTTATTAATAATTAAAATACAAAAAACTTATTAGCTTAACTCTATTATTATTTAAAAATAATTAATAATATTATTTATAATTAAAAGTAGAATAATAAATAATTAGCCCCTACTTAGAAACTATAGACTATTTATATTACGCCCCAGGCTGTATAGGGCTGCTCAGCGACAAAGGACAAGTCTTAGATTAATTCAATAAATAAATTAACTATAGTTCGTTTATAGATTTTATAATGCTTGCTAAATTGCTATCTATAAGCAACGCGAGCAACGTAAATATCGTAAATATCTATTAGATATATAAATATTGCTTTTTTCTATTTTAGATAAATTTACTTTTTAATAATTAATATATTTATTATTAAATACCTTTAATAAAGCTCTTTAAAATAAATTATATATTTCTTTTATAGCTAAGCCAATATACTGCGTTTTGCTATAGTTATATACAAAACTCATTATTATCTGCTAAGCGAACCCTACTGTTCCATAGCTATTGCAAGGCAAACGACTATTATACTTTAACCACTTATAGCTCCCAGCCCAACACTGCTTGCCAACCCAGTAAAAGCTGGAGCGGAAGGAGCAGTTACGCTCCCAGTCAAGGTAGTTACCCTAGATAACTTCAAGGGAGAACGCAGCACCCTGAATAGGTGGATTATATAAGTCAAATTATATATCAAGATATATACTATTTAATTCCTAAATAAATCAGCTAAAATAATATTTATTATATTTTATCTAGCTAAAGCAGTTTTTAATTAAATAATACTTAATTTAAAAGACTTTATAAGAAATAAAGAATCCTAATAAAATAACAAAATAAATCAAATATTCTATTTATTTAATAATTTTATTATATATATCAAAATAGCATTTAGAGAAATTAATAAGGAAAAAGCGAATAAAAGAAGGTTATAAAACCTAAAACAGAAGTCCTTAATATTAATATATATTGTGATATTTAAGATATTTATTTATAAGATTAAGTAAGATAATTTTATACTTATAGTATTATTTTATTAAGAATTATATAATAGAATAAAAGATATAATAATAACTATTAAGAAGCTTATAACTTTAGAAAATATCATTAAATTAATAATTAAGATTAATAATTAATAATAAAAAAGATACTTAAATAAACAAGTTAAAAACAAAAGACTTATATAAAAGAATTAACTTATAAAAGATCTAATAGAAATTAATATTTCTAAAAAAAGACTATAAACTAAAATATATTATTTTTATAGCAAACTAGGATATATTAAAAAAAATTACTTTACAAAAGTAATAAAAATATTAAAATAATAAATTAAGGTATCTAAAAAGCAAGAAATAAATAATGCAAATAATTATATTAAATTAATGTAAATTGCTTATTATATTAATAATTGCTTGGCATATATCTCAGAGAAATAAGGATTAAAATAGTACTTAAAAAGGCTATAAAAAGAAACAAAATTAATTAAGAGATTAAGAATTTAATACTTTTCTTTTAAAACGGAGAAACTATTAACTATAATAATAGAATTAAAAATTAAAGAAAGATAAATAATAATATTAATAATAAAAAAAGAAGAAAATAAAATAACGATAAAATTAATCAAGAAAATACCAGGTTTTCTGTATTTAATAAATAATAATATATTAGTTATAAATAAAGATAATAATCTTATATTAAAGGACATTAATATTAAAACTAAATATAAACTAATAAATATAATATTATTTAAGATTATATAAAATATTAAAGAATATATAGTGCTTAGCAAATAATAAAGAAATAATATAGGTACTCTAAAAATAAGAGAAAAGAATATTTAATATATATATTTTAAACTCTAAACCATTAATATTTTAGTTTATAAAAACTTTATAAATAATTTAAAAGATAATAATTAAATAAAATAAATAAATATTATTAAACTTAATAAAAAGTGTAACGGTCGTTTGCCTTGCAATGGCCGTAGAACGGTGGGGTTCGCTTAGCAGGTAGTGACGAGCCTCGTGCGTAACTGTAGCGGGGCGCGATACGTCGGCTTAGCTATAAAAGAAATGTACGACTTATTTTGAAAAACTCCGTTAGGGGTATTCAATAATAAATATATTAACTATTAAGGAGCGGATTTATTTAAAATAGAAAAAAGCGATATTTATATATTTAATAAATGCTTGCGATACTCGCGCTGCTCGCGTTGCTCGTAAATAGCAACCTAGCGAATATCGCGAAATCCGCGAGCGGGCTATAATTAGTTTATTTACCGAACTAATCTAAGATCCGTTTTTTGTCGCCGAGCAGCCCTATATAGCCTAGAGCGTAATAATACCCTTCCTATATTGCTTTTTTAACTAAAAATGTTATAGCACTGAATTCAATTATAAAAACCCTGTATTCTTTTTATTTCTATTGTTAACTATGTTTTCTTTAAGTTATTAACGTCGTCTTCGAGCCTTCTAAATTATTTAGCAAAAGGGTTAAAATATACCTTTCCTTTGCTTTCGTTGCTTTTACGATCCTTCTAAAAGGTATCGTATTGTTGAAAGCTAAGATATCTATAGAAAATACGTTCGGTCTAGCTATTTTAAGCGATATAATATCTTCCTATCCGAATTCGTATATTCGTTGTCTAAATTCCTTATTTTTTCTTTTTTTTTTCGCTAATCTTTGTTTCTAAAAGAAAAACTTTAAAACAAGAAGAAAGAAATTCGTTCCGAGATTAAGACTACCGGCATTCAATATAATCTCGAATATAATAAAGTTGTAACCCGTTATTACCATATGTTTTCCCTTTTTATAAAACAGAAGCAGTTATCCGAGATATACCGCGGCCTAGACAAACGCGAAAATAACTATATTAAATAAGAGGTTAAAGTGATAAAGAAACTAGAAAAACTCGAATCTTCCGATACCGATATTATTAATAGAACTACGGGTTTTACAATACCGTCTAATAGTAATTTCCCGATAATATTGTTTGAGGAAATCAACCGGCTTACTGCCGAGATTGATTTCGATTTTAATACTTTTCCTAGTATCAATTTTTAAAACGCCTTTTCTATTTCCTAGAGTGTTTATCTAAAGGTTCTAGGGGGGGTAGCAATTCGGATCTAGCTTTTAATCCGAAATTAACTATTCCTAGGATGAGAACCTATTTTTATCTATATCGTTGTCTTTGCGACTGCCTCTAGTTTTTGCTCCGGATTCGTTCCTTTATACCTTATTATTAATTTCTTTATCCTACGATAAAGAGCTGGGCGTTAAGAGCCTATTGTTATCTTAAAGATTATTATTAAAATACGGCGTTAATGGCCGTTAAACGCTTTAAACTGGATCAGGAAGTAATCTCTAATTATCCGAGTTATCGACTATATCTTCGTCGGAAAAAACTAAAAAGTCTCTTTTCGCTAAGCGTAAAACGTAGATCTTCTAGATTTTCTTAATTTTTTCGGGGTCTTTTATATATCTTTTAATTAATCTGATTTAGCTTTTTTCAAAAAGCCTCTATAGTTTCGTATCCGTCGGATTTTTTAATGCTTTAAATTTCTTATCGAATTCAATAATATCTATCTATCTCATTTAGTCACTATTATCTAGATTATTTATAAAGTTCTTATAAGCTAGAATATTAATAATCTAAGGTTTAAAGCATATATATTAGGTATCTTTGTTTTTTGTCTCTAGAGCATCTATATTATCTCTCTATTGCTTGCTAAATACTATATATTCCCTAGTATTTCGTATAACTTTAAATAATATTATATTAATCAGCCCGTATCTAATCTCAATATCGATATTTTTTAATACGAGATTGTTTTTATCGTTTATAACTAATATATTGTTATTTGTCAATTGCAGAAAACCTAATATTTTCTCGACTAATTCCGTTGTTATCTTGTTTTTTTCCTTTTTTGTTATCAATGCCGTTATTTATCTTTCTTTAATTTTCAATTCTATTGCTGCGGTTAATAGTTTCTCGGTTTTAAAAAAGAAATATTGGATTTTTGGCTTTTTAATCAACTTTGTTTTTTTTCGTAGTCCTTTTAAATATTACCCCGATCCCTGTTTTTCCGAGATATATACCAGATAATCGTTATTATAATAAACAATCTATATCAATTTTTCGTAATCGTTCGTATTGCCTGTTTCTCGCTTTTCAGACACCTCGATTTATTGTTCCGACATTTCTATTACCTCCTTAAAGCAATTTTTTTTAATATATCCTGGTTTGCTATAAAAATAGTATATTCTAGTTCGTAGTTTTCTTTTGGAAATATTAATTTCTATTAAATCTCCTATAAATCGATTCCTTTATACGGGCTTTTTATTCCTAATTTGCTTGTTTAAGTATCTCTCTTGTTATCGATCGTTAATCCTAATTATTAACTCGACTATATCTTCTAAAGTTATAGGCCTCTTAATAGCCACTATTACGTCTTTTACTCTATCGTATAATCTTTAATAGAATAATGCTATAAGTATAGAATTATCCCACTCAATCTTGTAAGCAAATATCCTAAACGTCGCGGCATATACCGATACCGAGGACTTTTATTTTAGGTTTTATATTCTTCTTTCGTTCGTTTTTTCTTTATTAATTTCTCTAAATGCCGTCTTAATATATATAATAAAGTTATCGAACGAGTAGAATATTTAACTTATTTTATCGTTCTATTAAGATTTTTTATTTCCTATAAAATCTTTTAGACAAAATATTATCTAATTAAGGGCTATTCTAGCTAAATAGGATACAGCAAATATTATTTTAGTTAATTCGTTTAGGAATTGAACGGCGTATATCCTAACGTATAGTTTGATTTATATAATCTATTTGTTTAAGGTGCCGCGTTCTCTTTTAAAGTTATCCGGGATAACTATCTTGACTGAGTCTATATTTCTTGTAGGCTTAAGCGTTAACGAGATTGCGTTTATATTTGGCGAATAGTTAAAATATAACGGTCATTTGCCTTGCAATAGCCGTAGAACAATGGGGTTCGCTTGGCAGGTAGTAACGAGCCTCGTGCGTAACTATAGCGGGGCGCGGTATATCGGCTTAACTATAAAGAAAATATACGATTTATTTTGAAGAGCTCCGTTAGAGGTATTTAATAATAAATATATTAACTATTAAGAAGCGGATTTATTTAAAATAAAAAAGAGCGATATCTATATATCTAATAAGTACTCGCGATGCTTGCGCCGCTCGCGCTGCTCGTAGGTGGCAACCTAGCGAGCATCGCGAAATCCGCGAGCAAGCTGTAGTTAGTTTATTTACCGAACCAATCCAAGACCCGTCCTTTATCGCCGAGCAGCCCTGTGTAGCCTGGGGCGTAATAAAAAGTTTAAAATATTAGAAAATCTAATAAATATAAAATTATAAAGGTTTTTCGAAAAAAGCTAAATTAGATTAGCTAAAGGATATATAAAAGACCTTAAAAAAATTTAAAAAATTTAAAAGATTTATATTTTATATTTAATAAAAAGAGATTTCTTAGTCTTTTCTAATAAAAACCTAATCAATAAATCAGATAATTAGAGATTATTTCTTAATCTAGTTTAAATTACTTAATAGCCATTAATGCTATATTCTAATAACAATCCTTAGGATAATAATAGACTTTTAATGCCTAGCTTTTTATTATAAAATAAAAAAATTAATAAAAAAATATAAAAAAACGAATTTAAACCAATAACTAAAAGCAATTAAGAAAATAATAATACATATAAAAATAGGTTTTTATTTTAAAAATAATTAATTTTAGACTAAAAGCTAGACCTGAATTATTATCCCTTTTAGAACCTTTAAATAAGCACTCTAAAAAGTAAAAAAGGCATTTTAAGAATTAATACTAAAAAAAATACTAAAATTAAAATTAATCTTAATAGTAAGCCGGTTAATTTCCTTAAATAATATTATCGGGAAATTATTACTAAATAGTATTATAGAACTTATAGTTTTATTAATAGTATTAGTATTAAAAGACTTAAGTTCTTCTAGTTTTTTTATTATTTTAATCTCTTACTTAATATAGTTATTTTTATGCTTATTTAGGTTATAATATATTTTAGATAACCGCTTCTATTTTATAAAAAGAGAAAATATATAATAATAATAAATTATAATTTTATTATGCTTAGATTATATTAAATGCTAATAGCTTTAATCTTAAAATAAATTTCTTTTTTTTTATTTTAAAATTTTTTTTTTAAAGAAATTAGCAAAAAAAGGAAAAAAAGAAATAAGGGATTTAAATAATAAATATATAAATTTAGATAAGAAGATATTATATTGCTTAGGATAGTTAGACTAGATATATGCTCTATAGATATTTTAATTTTTAATAATATAATACCTTTTGGAAGGATTATAAGAGCAATAAAAGCAAAAAAAAAGCATATTTTAACCCTTTTATTAGATAATTTAAAAGGCTTAAAGATAATATTAATAATTTAAAAAAAGCATAATTAATAATAAAAATAAAGAGAATATAAAATTTTAATAATTAAATTCAGCGCTATAACATTTTTAATTAAAAAAGCAATAGAAAGGGGTATTATTATGCCTTAAATTGTATAAGGCTATTTAATAATAAAAAATAAATTTTAGATTAATTTAATAAGTAAATTAATTATAGCTTGCTTATAAATTTCGCAGTGCTTACTAAATTATTATTTATAAGCAGCGCGAGCGATATAAGCATTGCAAATATTTATTAAATATATAAATATTATTCTTTTCTATCCTAGATAAATCTATTCTTTAGTAATTAATATATTTATTATTAAATACTTTTAATAAAACTCTTTAAAATAAGTTATATACTTTTTTTTTATAGCTAAGCCAATATACTGCGCTTTACTATAATTATGTATAAGGCTTGTTATTACCTGCCAAGCAAACCCCACTATTCCACGGCTATTGCAAGGCAAACGACCGTTATAATTTATATTTTTATTTAAGTATTAATTCTTATTAAAGCAATAAGTTTTAGTTTATTATATTATTAATTTCTTTTTAAGTAAAAAGATAAAAAAAATTATTATTATATTAAGTGCTGATTTTAAATATAATAAGATAAAATATTATACTTCTGAATATAAACTTAGAAAGTTATTTTATTACTTTATAGATATTAATAAAATTAATATTAATAATAATAAATAAAAGGAATAAAAATAAGGTAATAACTTTAAGCCTAAGTCTAAAAAAGACTTAAAAAATAAATAACTTTTATTAAGAATATAGTTAAAAGTAATGAAATTAAAATATTACTATTAAATAGCTATTAAATACCCTTAAAATAATCCTTTTATACTAAAACCTTTTATAAAAACTTATATTATAAGTAATTTATATAAATAAATAAGAATAAAAGGATTTATCAATATTAATACTATTAATTATACTTTTATTAATATTAATTTTGCATATTTTCTTTCAGAGAAATTTAATATTGTATTTATGCTTTTGAATAAACCTAAACTAATATAAATATCTAATAAAATTAATTATCTAAGAAAAAATTATTTGATTAATATTATTCTTTATTATTTAATTAAGAATATATTTATTTATTATTAAATAACCTTAGATAAAAGTTATTAAAGCTTTCTTTGATTATAATATTTAATAAAAAGAAAGCCTGGAGTTTTTTTTTTGGAAAAAAACTCTTCTGGAAAAAGAAGCAGAAAAGTTCCGCTGCGGGGAAACTTCGATTCTTAGTAGCAAAAACCCGGTTTCCCAATGCAATATCAATGGCGAAGAAGAGCCAATCAGAGCTTAGGAGCGGTACTGAAGAGACTTATTGCGTTATACAACATTGTCCTAAACGGGAGAACAGCGAGCCCTCTGATTGGTGGAGCTAAATACAGCCGCATTCAGGTGGTTCCTTGACCGTTCCCTGGCCGTTTTTGCTGCAGATTTGGCTGGGAAATGGCCGAGAACCGAAAAACGCGGGGTTGAAGCTGTAGTTGAACAATTACAGCTATTTGAACCAATCAAAGCATTTCATTTTGCTCAGTTGCAGTTGTCAATCTGCTTAAAACCTATTCTCAGCCCAATTTGCGGTCAAAATGGCCTGGGAAACAGCCAAGAACCCAAAACAGCGGGGTCTAAGCCCTTTTCGGACAGCATGTAGTTGATTTAGCCAATCAAAAGCCTTCATTTAGGCAGTTGCAGCTCTCAGAACCGGCGCTCTGCTCAAGACCGGTTCCCAGCCTAATTTGCAGCTATTTTGGCCTAGGAAACGACTAGGAAGACCTATAGAGCCAGAATAGCGGGGTGCAGGGCTTATCGATAATTTTGAGGCCAGTTCTGAGCGATCTGAGGCCCTCTGAGTGACTCTAGGGGTCTGTTTTGGATAGTATATAGCTCATTTTGGTGGAATGCTCATTTTTTGGTGAAGTCTTGGCAACTGAGGTTGGTAGAGGAGGCCGGTCGCAGTAGGTCCTACATGAAAACGTTAATTACTCAACAACTATTGGTCAGATTAGCCCAATTTTTGCGTCATATTGAAGCGCATACTGTATCTTATAAACGACAAAGTTATTGCGATAATGCAATAAGTTGATAAAGTGATGCACAGATGCAAAGAAGTTCCCCGTTGCAAAGATTTTTGCTGGTCCGCCGACTAAGAAAAAGGGCAAAACGGCCGATTTTCATTGGCCAGAAGTTAAGGTTAGGATTCGGCTCAGTTATATTATAGAAAAGGTAGATATACTATTTGCTAGAAAGTCTTAAATAAATTAATATTAAAACTATATTTATAAACTATTTATTATTATTTATTTTACTATAGTAGACTATAAAAGTATCTATATTTAAACTAAAAATGCTCTTAGCTTTAATAGCAATTAAAAAAGAAATTATAGCTATATTAGTAGTATAATTAGCAATAATATTAACTTAAATTCTAAAGAAACCTATTTTATTAATAAAGAAAAACTAGAATTAATTATTTAATATTAAAGCTATTATAATAATATCCTTTATAAGTTATTTATTAATTAAAAAAAAACTAAAAAAATCTGGTCTTTTTAATATTAATAATAAAGCTTAATAAATATTTAATTTATTATAAATTATTTTAAAACTTAAAAGAACTAAATAAAGTCTTTATTATATTATTTATTTAAGAAGAAATTAAAGCAAAACTTTCTAAATAGCTATATAATACTTTTAATATATTTAATAAATAATAATTTAAAATCTTATTGAAATATTGAAATTATAACTATAAAATTAATTTAATTGATAAAGTAAAAAACTTACTAAAATTAAAACTAAGGTATATAATATAAGCTATTATTATTTATAAAAAGTAAAAAATTATTTAAATAATAACTTAGCTAAAAGTTTTATTATTTTATTTATATAAAAGAAGGATAATAGTTCATACTTTTATATTAATTATTAGAAGCTTAATAGTGTTATTGAAAAAGAATTATTATTATTTATTATTATTAATTAAAGAAGCAATAGCTAAAATAACTAAATATAAATACTTATTCAAAATTAATATTATATTAGTATTTAATAGAATAAAGATAAATCTAAATAACAAAGAATATATTTCTTTCTTAATTTATTTTAGTATATATATAAGGTTTTACCTTTTAGATTCTTAAATAGATTAGTATTATAGCAAAATTATATTAATAATATACTATTTACATATATCAATAAGTTTTACTAAGCCTATATAAATAATATTCTTATTTATAATAGAACTTTTAAAGAGCATAAAAAGCATATTTATTAAATTCTTTAAAGATTCTAAATAGCAAAACTATAAACTAATATTAAGAAATATAAGTTTAATATTATTAAGACTAAATTCCTTAAAATTATTATTAATAATAATAGTATTAAAATAGATTTTAAAAAGATTAAAGCTATTATATTATAGTAAATACTTATAATAATAAAATAAGTCTAAAAGTCCCTTAGCTTTTATAACTTTTATTAAAAGTTTATAAAAAACTTTAGAAGGATAATAAGAGTATTAATTAACTTTATATATAAAAATATAAAAGAAATATAAAGTGTTCAAGTCTTAAGATAAACTAATAAGAATATATTAGAATTCTATTTATGAAAATCAGATAAAAATCGTCTAATCTTAGATTACAATATATATTTAGCGCTAAGTTTAATAAGGTTAGCGCCGGCTATAAGCGAATATTATTCTTAGTATATATGCTACAGTTTTGCTCTTATATTGTAATATAACCCTCTTTTTCCAAAGCGAGCTCTAATAAGCTTTTTAAGAACTAAACGTGCTAAGTAAAGTATATAATATACTTTTTTAGTCAATGGAATTAGATATTATAGCTATAAATTAGAATTTTAAATCAATAGTTAACTAATAATATAGCAAATATAAAGCTTTAGTCTTTGAAAGTCTTAAATAATAAATATAGCCTAGGCTTATCTAGATATTTATAATAAAAATTGGCAATTAGCTTTAAATAGCCGGCGATATTAGTCTAGTCCTGCTATTGCAATTATATATTTTATTCCGGTAAACAAACGTATTTAATTCTATATTTTAAATAGCTTTTATTTTTTATAATTAGATCCTTTAATCTTTTATCGATTTTTAAATTAACTATTTTTAGCATTTTATTCTTTTCTCCTTTTTTGTCGATATATAAAGATAACGGCGATAATATTATTTAGTTAAATAAAAGATCATATTTATTTAAATATAAGAGCTATAAATAAAAGATTAGATAAACTTTTTTTATAGATTTAGAAAGCTTAAGCTTATAAACGTAATAATCGATTATTTTTATAACTCTAAATAAACTTAAGTTCTTATAATCTAAAGATTTTAACGGCTATATTATTTTAATGTTTTAAGCGTCGAATATTATTATATCATCTATTTTTAGCTCTAATAATAGATATCTATAATAATTAGTTTATTACGTTTGCTTTTCTTATAATTATTTAAGCTCTTTTTTTAATACTAAGCATATTTTATTAAGCTTTTATATTAGTATATCTATTGCGATAATATCTTTTTTCTATAGCAGTATTATATTAAATAGAATATTATTAAAGACTTCTAATTCTAATTATAATAAATAGTTTTTAATAATTAGGAATAATATTAAGCCGGTAAAGGCGTTTTTATCGGAGTTAGCTTCGAATTTTATAATAGATAAGTCTACTTAATCGTCTTAATTATAATTAATATAAGCTCTTAAATATTATTTAAATATAGTATTAATATTCTCTATCTAGCTGTTTATTTCAAAATAAAAGATTATTAATAGCTTAGAACTTATATCTATATACTCGTAAAACCTCTTCTAGAAATTTAATACAAACTATATATTATAATTTAAAACGATAATTCTAAAATAGTTCTTCTTATACTATATTTATTTAATAAAAGTTTAAACTATATGTTATGCCCCAGGCTGTATAGGGTTGCTCGGTAACAAAGGATAGGTCTTAGATTAATTTAATAAATAAACTAACTATAGCTTGCTTACGGATTTTGTAGTATTCGCTAGATTACTACCTATAGATAGTATAAGCAGCATAAGTATTATAAGTACTTATTAGATATATAGATATTGCTCTTTTCTACTTTAAATAAATCTGCTTTTTAATAATTAATATATTTATTCTTAAATACCCTTAATAAAGCTCTTTAAAATAAATTATATATTTTTTTATAGCTAAGCTAATATATTATATTTTACTATAATTATATATAAAATTTATTATTACTTGCTAAGTAAACTTTATTATTCTATAGCTATTATAAAGTAAATAACTATTATACTTTAATTACTTATTAAATATAAATATAATTTTATTAATATTTAAGCCTATAAGAAGTATAAACTTAGTTAAAATAACTACCCTAGATAACTTTAAGGGAGAATATAGTACCCTAAATAGGTAAATTATATAAGTTAAACTATATATTAAAATATATACTATTTAATTCTTAAATAAATTAGTTAAAATAATATTTATTATATCTTACCTGGCTAAAGCAGCCCTTAATGAAATAATGCTTTATTTAGAAGATTTTATAGGAAATAAGGAATCCTAATAAAATAATAAGATAAATTAAATGTTTTATTTATTTAATAACTTTATTATATATATTAAAATAATATTTAAAGAAATTAATAAAGAAAGGGCAAATAAAAGGAGGTTATAGAACCTGAAGCAAAAGTCCTTAATATTAATATATTTTGCGATATTTTGCGATATTTTGCGATATTTATTTATAAGATTAAATAAAATAATTTTATATTTATAATATTATTCTATTAAAAATTATATAATAAAATAAAAGATATAATAATAGCTATTAAAAAGCTTATAATTTTAGAAGATATAGTTAAGTTAGCAATTAAGATTAATAATTAATAACAAGAAAATATTACGCTCTAGGCTACACAGGGCTGCTCGGCGACAAAGGACGGATCTTGGATTAGTTCGGTAAGTGAACCAACTATAACCCGCTCGCGGATTTCGCGATACTCGCTAGGTTGCTACTTACGAGCAGCGCGAGCGGCGCGAGTATCGCGAGTATTTATTAGATATATAGATATTGCTTTTTTCTACCTTAAATAGATCCGCTCCTTAGTGGTTAATATATTTATTATTAAATACCCCTAACGGAGCTTTTTAAAATAAATCGTATATTTCCTTTATAGCTAAGCCGACGTACCGCGCCCCGCTATAGTTACGTACGAGGCTCGTTACTATTTATTAAGCGAACCCCACCGTTTTACGGCCATTGCAAAGCAAACGATTGTTATATTTTAACTACTTGCGATGCCGGAAAAACGGATTTTCGTATCGCTAAACATTAATAGAAATCCTACTAGAGCCTTGCTCGACTCAAGAGCTACCTCGTATATAATATTACAAAAGTATACCGAAAAAATAAATATGCTTTTAATTAGGAAAACGAATTTTTACGACATAGGATTAATTATATAAAAAGAAATACTAAGAATCGAATAAAAAACAAAAGAGATATAGATAAAAAGCAACAAGCACAAAAAAAGAATAAAATTTAATATCTATCCAGGGTTAAGAGATATCTACCTTAATGTATTATAATTTATAAAATAGAATTTATATATTAACTGGAAGTCGATACAAATGTATATAAAAAGCCGATTACTTAAAATGTTTAAGAATTCGATCGGAATGAAAAAAACTAATAATAGTTTTACCCGAAAATTTTGGATTTATATTAAAAAAGAGGTAATAGCTATAGAAACTATATCTATAGAATATAGATATTTCAAGGATATACTAAAGGAACCCAAAAAAGGGTTGCTATTGCCGGATTATATTAAAGACAATTATAAGATTTTAATCGATAACCCTAGAGAATTAAAAACAGATCCGATCTACGGTCTGACCGAAGAAGAATCAAAAATATTAAAAGAATACCTAGATAAAAATTTGAAAAAAAAATATATTTCTGAGTCTAAATCATCAATCGGACAATCAATTATTTTCGTTAAAAAAAAAGACGGAATATTTAGACTTTATATAGATTACAGACGAATTAACAAATTAACGAGAAAAAACAAGTATCCTTTGCCGTTGCTGCATGAGCTCAAAGATAAGTTTAGAAAGGCCAAGTTTTTCACGCATTTGGATTTAAAAGACGCCTTTAATTTGATTCGAATAAAAAAAGGTAACGAATAAAAAACGGTATTCCGAACTAAGTTCGGTTTATTTGAGTATAATATAATACTTTTTAGACTTATTAACGTATTTTCTATACTATAGCGAGTAGTGAACAAAGCGCTATACCAGTTCCTAGACAAATTCGTGGTTGCTTATATGGATGATATATTGATATACTTAGAAACATAAAAAGAATATAAGAAGTACGTTATAAAAATACTAGAAATATTTAGAGAAAAGAAACTTAGAATAAAGTATAAAAAGTCAACATTTTATACAATAAAAATCGACTTCCTAAAGTTTACAATAAGCCCAAAAAAAGTATCAATATAAATAGACAAGTTGGATACGATACAATAGTATTCAGCTCCGAAAAACCTCAAGGACTTATAAGCTTTCTTAGGATTTACCGGGTTTTATTAGAATATGGTTGGAAACTACGCAAAGACAATAATATTACTATCCGATATATTAAAACAAGGACAACAATTTCTCTAAACAAGAAAAAAGGAAATAGCCTTTAACAAATTGAAAGATATATTCGCTTCAGAAGAAGCTCTCGGAATGTTCGATCTAGAGAAAGAATCTACGATTCATACCGATATATTAGATAGGGCAATAGGAGCCTGTATATCGCAAGCTAAAAGGCCTATCGTCTATTACTCAAGGAAGTTGTTATTAGTAGAAGTAAACTATACTACGACAGACAAGGAAATATTAGCTATTATAGTATTATTGGAGCACTAGAGGATATACACAGAAGGAATATTTACTCTAGTTAAAGTATTTATAGACTATAAGAATTTGGTTTTATTGCTTGACAGCAAAGAATTAAATTAGAAACAAAGCCGATAAATAGAGACGATGTTAAGATTCAACTTTTTTATTCAATATATCGCTGGAATAGACAATATAGTAGCAGACGCTTTGAGTAGGCGACCTAACCACGAACAAAGAGAACAAGAAGTACGATTAATACTATAAAAAACAGAAAAAGGACTCGAAAGTATTAATATAACGGAGGAGTATAAGGATATTATAAGAAATAATTATACTACTAAAACAGCAAAACATTAAAAAATCTTAAAGACTTATAAGAGAATATAAGAGATAAATAATTGGAAAGACCTAAAACAAGACGTAGAAGAAACGCTTGTAAAATGCGAAGATTGCTAGAGGACCAAAAAAAATAGGCAAAAGCCCAAGGGACTACTGAAACCAGTCGAAGTACTAGAAAGACCGAGAATTACTATAGCAATAGACTTTATCACAGGATTGCTAGAATTATACGATCCGGACACAGATGTCTTATACAACATAATAGCTATAGTAGTAGATAAATTTTCCAAGTAAGCAAAATTCATCCTCTATAAAACTACGATAAACGCTCTATAACTTGCAAGACTTTTACTAAAGGAAGTTTTCGCAAACAGAGGCATCCTAGAAAAAATAATAAGCGACAAAAATAAACTCTTTACGTCCTATTTTATAAGGGGATTAAGAGAGGCTCTGGGAATACAAAGCGGAATATCAACAGCTTTCTACCCTCAGTCGGATAAACAGACCGAGCGGATGAATTAAACCTTAGAAAAATATTTAAGGATCTTTTGCTTAAACGAACAAGAGAACTAGGTCGAGCTTCTGCCGACAGCGTAGATGGCAATCAATTCCTTGTTTAACGAAGATATGAGAGCTATTCCGCAAGAAGTAGAAACAGGATTTTCCGCCCAATTCGAAGTAAAAGATATTAATATACTAGCAGCCAAAGATTTTACATAGAATATGCAACGAGCTTGGACGAAAGTGAAATATAGACTAATCTAGGCACAAAACAAGATGAAAAAACGGGAAAACAAAGGTAGACAAAACTATAGTATTTACAAAAGAGATCGTATATTACTAAGTACTAAAAACTTAACGGATAGAAAACTCGAAAAGCTTTATATTAGAGTTTTCTTAGTAAAAGATATTAGAGATATAATCGCAATATTAGACCTACTAGGGACAAGAACATTTCTAAAATACTACGTTTCAATATTAAAAAAAATCGCATTAACGACAAGGCTAGCAACTAAATAAACTTATATAACAAAAAACGAATAAGAAATAGAGAAGATATTAAAAGAAGACTAAGGCTCTTTTTTAGTTAAATAGAAGAATTTTTTATACGAAAATAATACTTAGGAATTTCGGAAGAATTTAAAAAATACTCAAAAAGCACTTAGGGTTTTTAGAAAAGCAATATAAGGGGGGTACTATTACGCCCTAGGCTATACAGGGCTGTTCGGCAATAAAGGACGGGTCTTGGATTAATTCGGTAAATAAATTAATTACAGCCCGCTCGCGGATTTCGCGATACTCGCTAGGTTGCTATTTACGAGCAGCGCGAGCGGTACGAGTATCGCGAGCATTTATTAAATATATAGATATCGCTTTTTTTTATTTTAGATAGATTTGCTCCTTAGTAGTTAATATATTCATTATTAAATATCCCTAACGGAGCTTTTCAAAATAAGTCGTGTATTTCCTTTATAGCTAAGCCGACGTACCGCGCCCCGCTACAATCACGTACGAGGCTCGTTACTACCTGCCAAGCGAACCCTACCGTTCCACGGCCATTGCAAGGCAAACGACCGTTACAATATATTATAAAAATCAATTATTATTTCTTTAAAAGTAAAATAAAAATCGATTATATAATTATTAAATCTAATCTTAAATATATTAAATACTATAATCTTATAATAATTGCGAATAAACTAGATTATATATTTTTCAATAAAAAAAAAGGATAATATTATAATATAGCTTAAAATCGACTCGATTACGCTAAACATTATATTTTTCTCGATTATTAGTATTGTTAAACTTTTTAGAATTAAAATAATAGATATTAATACTTTCAACTAAATTAATAAAATTAAATAGGTTGTTTTTTACGAGAACTATATAATAAAGATCTATTATCTTTTTTCTTAGCTCAGAGTTTTTAGAATTATAATAATAAGAAATCCATTTTTTTCATAGTTTAAAAATTTATTTTTTAAGCTTTATAATCTCGAGCTAAACTATATTTATTTTTTTACAATAAACTTTATATTTATAGCGAATTCGGTTAAATGTATTCTTATAGATATTTATTTTTGTTTTTAAACTTTATAGCTATTTATTTATTTATTATAATATATATAATAATCTATTATACTTTTATTCTAATATATAGATTTTAATTTTCTTTTTAAATATATTATATCCTAGCTAGAAAACTTTTTTCTTTTAACTAAAATTCTATTTTATTAGATTAGAAATTACTTTATATTAAAACTTAGGTCTTCTATTAATAACGGCTATAAGTATTTTAATATTTTTTATATCTTTAAAAATATCGTATTTATTTATAGTTTTAAATATAATATATTTATTTTATATAAATATAAATATCTGTTTCTTTTTTACTTGTTTTAATCCTTTTTCTTTATTATAATATTAAAATATTAACAATTTTTTAATTATATTTTTTTGTTTAAAATCTTTGTCTTTATAGTCGTTAACGACGAGTTGTTGCTCTATAGATAATAATTTATCCTTTTATATTAAAGTTTTAGGCTTAATTTTCTTTAATTATACCTATTTCTTTCTTTAAATCGTTTTCTAAAAAGATCTCATTTTTATTATTTATATTTATATTTAAATCTTCTTCGAAATAGCCATATAAAATTAGAATAAAGCTGCTAGGCATATAAATAGCTAGCTTCTTTAGCTTTAAAATATATTTTATATATTTTTTCGCTAATTAATTAGCGTATTTATTATTTAGATTAATATTCTAAGTTTTTTCTTATTCTTTTAAGATTTTAATTACAATTAAGGTTTTAGCCTTTAAACCGCGTATTTCTAGATTAGATTTTATTATAGTGCGCTTAGTCTAGCTACGCCGTTCTTCTGTAATACGCTCGTATAATTGCGACTATTATGTAAATAAAAGACTAACTGCTTAACTTAGAATAAATAGAATTATATTAGAGTTTTAAAATAAAATAATAAAAATATATTAGAATTCTATTTATAAAGATCAGATAAAAATCGTTTAATTTTAGATTACAATATATATTTAACGCTAAGCCTAATAAGGTTAGCGCCGGCTATGAGCGAATATTATTCTTAGCACGTATACTGTAGTCTTGCTCTCACACCGTGATATAAAGTTATAAAGCAGAAAAGTTATTTAATGCATTAAAAAAGATAATAATAGAAGCTTTAATATTATAATACTTTGATTTAAGCTTAAAGTATATTCTAAAAACTGACTTTTTAAATAGAATTAATAGCAATATATTATTATAAAGAAATAATAAAAATAAAGTATAGTTAATTGCATTTTATAGTAAGAACTTGAACTTAACAGAGTAGAATTATAATGTTTATAATAAATAGCTCTTAGCTATTATCTATATTCTTAAATATTAATAATTTAAACTAAAAGCTACCAAAGCTTTAATATAAATTTTAATAAATTATAAAAACTTAAAAACTTTTATAATAATTAAGAAGTTCTTTAAAAAACAAGCATAATAAGCTAAGATTTTATTATAACATAATCTTAAAATCTATTATTATATTAGTAAAAGTAATACTAAAGCAAATACCTTAATTTGCTAAGAGTATAAAGATTAATAAAAAATAAAAAAACTATTAAATTTTATTATTATTAAATAAATTTAATCCCTTATTATTATAAAAAGGAAAGTAGTTTTAAGGCTTATTAGTATATAAGATTATTTAATAAGCTAATAATATTAATAAACATTATATTTATTATTAAAAAGCTATTAAATAAAGAATAATTAAATATATTGATAATATTAGCTTTAAATATATAAAGAATAAATAATAAATGCTATATTAATAAAATAAGCTATAAATATTTTAATTTTAAATTATTTACTTTATTAAAGAAATTTATAATTAAAAGCTAATTAGCTACTTAAAAGTAAATAAGAATTCTGAAATAATTAAGCAATATTATTATTAGTTTAAAATAATAAAAATTATTAAACAATATTCAATTAACTATTATATTTGTTAATAAATAAAAGCACTTTATAATAAATTAAATAGTCTACTATATCTTTTATTAATATTTTAGTAATAATAATAAGATTTTAGAATAAACTTTATTATTAGTTTTCTAAAATATTAAGAAATAAATAATTTCTTAATTCTTATATACTATCTTAGCAAAGATAAGGATTATATATTAATATACTATAATAAATTAAGAATATTAGTAAAAAGACTACTTATATTATTATTTATAAAATTATTATTTAATATAAGTTACTAAATAGTATAATATTAAACTATAAACCTTAGTTTATATTAGTATTATAGAAGTTATTATATATTAAATTTAATATTGATAGCAATAAGTTAATAGCTTATTACTTTAAAACTAATAAATAAACTAAATAAGCTAATTAAATATTAATATATACTTAAGAATATTTATTAATTACTATTAAGATAATTAAATAAACTTATTACTTATAGCAAAACTAGTTTATAATAACCTTAAATTAGTAATTACTAGAATAACTTTATTCTTTATTAATTATAGTTATTACTCTAAAATGAATTTTAAATCAAATAATATTTTATATAAAATATAATATAATTAGTAGCTAGCTACTTAAGCTATTAATATTTTAGAAAAAAATATAAATATATTAACTATTACTATAAAGATATTATATATAAAGTTAGTAATTAAATATAATTTAATATAGAAAAATTTAAATTAGCTATTTTAGTAAGAAATCAAATAATAAGCAGATTAAGCTATTTAAAATTATAAAGAAAATTAATTATTTATATAAATTAAACCTGCTTAAAACAATAAAATATATTAAGGTTTTTATGTTAAATTCCTTTATAAGAACTTAAATAATTTACTATTAAAATAAGATAATCTAGAGCTTAATTAATAAATAAAAGGAATATCGATTTAAGTAATTTTTAGCTTTTAAATACTTTTATAAATAAATACTATTTAAAGTAAAATAAATAAACTAAAAGTATAATAATAAAAAATATAAAGTTAAGAGCTTTAATAACTTATAAAATATTATTGATAACTATTATAAATAATATTTATAGTTGCTAAATAATTCTCAAGATAATTATTACTTTAAATAATATAAAAAACTATTTTAAAAATAATATAGATATTTTATACAGCTAATAGCTTTAAACTAGTTTAAATTATTCAAAAATATAGCTTTAAGAATTAATTATATTTTAACATAATATGAATTAGCTTTATAATTATTTTAAAAGTATAAATATTTCTTCTTTTTCCTTTTCTTTTTCTTTTTTTCTTTTTATTATTAATAGCTTAAATTAGCTAAAAAAAAACAGCGCTGCTGCTTTTACTAAAGAAAGCTTAAATAGAAGAAAAGCGTTTAAATAGCTATAATATTATATATTATATTTTAAAAAGTATTTTTATATTAATATAGATAATAAATTAATATCTTTGTAATATATTATAGTAAAAACTAGTATTTTTAATAAAAATATAATAATATAAATAATAGTTAAAAATAATTATAATAACAAATAAACTATATAAAAACTTAAAAGCTAGCTTATAAAATATTATATTATATTATAAAACTATAACAAACTTAAAAAAAAGAATTATTATTATAATTTAATTTAATCTATTTATTTTAATATTACTTAATTAAACCTTAATATAGCTAGTAAAACCTTAGCTTAATAACTTTTACTATTATAAACTAAAGCTTAATATAAAGATATATTAAAAGCTAATATATTAAAGCTTTAGTTTATAATATTTAATATAGAATATTTATTCTTCTCTTTCTTTTCTCTTATATCTTTAGTATTTTTATTAGTTAAGGCTTTATAAGAGCGGTCTTGTACTACTAAGCTAGGTAGATAGTCAATAAATCTTATAGTTTTAAAGTTAATATTTTAATAATATTTTTTCTTTTTCTTTTTCTTTAAAAAAATGCTTTTATAGCTTATAGTCTTTTAATATTAAATATTTCTATTATTTGTAAGTTACCTTTTTTTTCCCTTTTAATAATATTTTAATAATCTTTCTTTATACATTTATTTAAACCTTTTATTTTGAAGTATTTTTTTTATATAAAATTAAGAGTTTTGTTTTTGCTTTTATAATTTTTTAATATCTTTATTAATTAAACCTTTGATTATATTTATTAAAGTAGGTAAATTATATAATTATCCTTTATTTAAATTTATAACTATATATATCCTATTATAATATTCCTATTTTTGATTTTATATATAAATTTAATAAGCTTTTAAGTTTCAATAATTAAATTACTTTTAAACTTTAATTCTTTAGTTCTTTAATTAATAATTAAGTTATGCTTCTTTAATTAAAGTATCTTTAGTATAATATTATAAATAGCTATTTTTACGATATTAAATATTATACTTTTATAATATTATTAAATAATAATCTTTATTTATATAGTTTTATTTTTTGTATTTTTATTCTTAATTATTAAATTATTTTTGCTAAGATAAAATTCTAAATAACTTTTATATATACTTTGGAATAAGTTAGTTTAATCTAGCAAAAGTTAAGCTAAATTAAATTAAATTCTTAGGTTAAGTTAAGTTAAAAGACTTTTTAACTTAATTTACCTTAATTTATCTTTTCTTAGGTTAACTTAAATACTATTTTTAATATATTCTTAATATAGTTTTAATATAGTTTTAATATA
Source organism: Bacidia rubella (assembly GCA_032158265.1). Taxonomy (NCBI): domain Eukaryota; kingdom Fungi; phylum Ascomycota; class Lecanoromycetes; order Lecanorales; family Ramalinaceae; genus Bacidia; species Bacidia rubella. The sequence continues at coordinate 416,867 of JAVTIF010000009.1, read as the reverse complement.
GTTTTAATATAGTTTTAATATAATTTTAATATAATTTTAATATAATTTTAATATAAATTTTTTTAGGCAATAAAATTTTTTAATTAATAAAAAATTTGGAAAAAACTAAATAAATTAACCTAGGAAAATAACTTGATTTAACCTAACCTAACTTATTTATAACCTAACTTAAAATAAATCAATTTATTTACCTTTTAACTTAACTTAACCTAGACTATTCCAAAGTGTATTTGGAACTAACTTCTTTATTTATATAATCTTATAAATTTAAATTAATCTATAAAAGGACTTTACTTCGTATAAATATAATAACAAAGGTAATTTAATTCTTATTTAATATATTTCTTAAAAATTAAAAGTATAAATTTAATTAAAATAATTAGTTATTAAGTTTATTCCTTTCTTTATAATAAAAGTTAAGCTTAAATAACTTAATTTTATTATCATTTAAAACAATAAGTTAATATAATATGTCTCCTTATTAATATATAATTTTGATAATATTTATTTTAAAAATATTTAATATATTATAACCTTAGAATCTTATTTATTAATAATCTACATTAATTAAATTAAAAAGCTAAATAAATAAAATGGTTCTTTAGAATTAAATAATAATTAGACTTATATATAAGGAAATGTTATTAATAATATAGCTAAATTATAATTTATTTAAATTTATAATAAGGAAATAAATTTACTATTAAATATAGAAAGGAAGTCTTAAGAACTTATTTATTAAGGGATTTATATATATAATCTTTAGCCTCTTATTTAAGATAATTAAGTATATTTAACCAATAAATATATTAAATATTTCTTAGATTAATAATATTTAACTATCTTAGCGATTAATTACGTTAGTCCTGCTACTTATTCCTATATCTTTTAACTTATATTATAAATAAAAGTTTAGCTAAACTTTCTTTGTTTATAGATGTCTTCTATAACTATAGAATCTATCCTGAGATAAATATCTTATTATACTTATCTATTTATAGCTAGGTTTGAAAGCTATATTATAATATTAATATTATTCAATTGAATTATAATTCATTAATGTTTAATAAATTTACTATTAAATTTATTAATATTTAGCGCTAAAAATTAACATTCTTTATATAGTAATATTATAATAATACTATTATATTACTTAAGAGTTACTAAGCTAATTTTAATTATAATACTTTTAATCTATTTATTAAATAAAAGTGTTTTTATTTTAATTCTATTTTTAAAGAATTCTAATTATATAAGATTTTTAGTATTATAAAAAAATATATATTCATTTATTTAATAAGTTTATAAATATTAATTTTTTCGAAAAACGAAAACAATATTAATAATATAAAAAAGCTATTTAAAATAATTAATATATAGTTTAACAAATATATAATTTATGTTAAAAAGCTTAAAAAATTTTTAATCTAAAATAAATCTAGTTTTGTTATAATAATATAAAACTTTTAAAAAATTTTATAATAAAACTTTTTATTTATTCTATTAATATAGGTAGTCTTTCTTCAATATTAATTTTCCAAATTTAATAATATTAAAGCTATTATATAAACATAATTATACTATATAGTAATTTCTAATATTAATAAGAAATTAATAAAAATATAAAAATATAAAAATATAAAAATATAAAAATATAAAAATATAAAAATATAAAAATATAAAAATATAAAAATATAAAAATATAAAAATATAAAAATATAAAAATATAAAAATATAAAAATATAAATTCACTAGTACTAACTTTATTAATAATATATTTTTATCAATATATTACGCCCTAGGCTGCACAGGGCTGCTCGGCGATAAAAAATGGGTCTTAAATTGGTTTAGTAAATAAATTAATTATAGCTTACTTGCAGATTTCGCGGTATTCGCTAAATTGCCACCTGCGAGCAGTATAAGCAGCGCAAGTATCGTAAGCATTTATTAGATATATAGATATTACTCTTTTTTATTTTAAATAGATCTACTCCTTAATAGTTAATATGTTTTTATTAAATATTTTTAATAAAACTCTTTAAAATAAATTATATATTTTTTTATAGCTAAGCTAATATATTATACCTTACTATAATTATATATAAGGCTTGTTACTATTTACTAAACGAACTCTATTATTCTATAGCTATTATAAAATAAACGATTATTATACTTTAATTATTTACTAAATATAAATATAACCTTATTAATGTTTAAGCTTATAAGAAATATAAACTTAATTAAAATAGCTACCCCGGATAATTTTAAAGGAGAACGCAGTATCTTAAATAGGTAAATTATATAAATTAAATTATATATTAAGATATATATTATTTAATTCCTAAATAAATCAGCTAAAATAATATTTACTATATCTTATTTGGCTAAAATAGCCCTTAATTAGGTAATATTTTATCTAAAAAACTTTATAAGAAATAAGGAATCCTAATAAAATAATAAAATAAATTAAATATTTTATTTATTTAATAACTTTATTATATATATTAAAATAATATTTAAAGAAATTAATAAAGAAAAAACAAATAAGAAAAGGTTATAAAATCTAAAGCAGAAGTTTTTAATATTAATATATACCGCGATATTTAAGATATTTGCTTATAAAATTAAATAGGATAATTTTATATTTATAGTATTATTTTATCAAAAATTATATAATAAAATAAAAAATATAATAATAGCTATTAAGAGGCTTATAACTCTAGAAGATATAATTAAGTTAGCAATTAAAATTAATAATTAATAATAAGAAAGATATTTAAATAAGCAAATTAAAAACAAAAGATTTATATAAAAAAATTAATTTATAAAAGATTTAATAGAAATTAATATTTCTAAGAAAGGACTATAAACTAAAATATATTATTCTTATAGCAAATTAGGATATATTAAGAAAAATTGCTTTAAAAAAATAATAAAAGTATTAAAATAATAGATTAAAGTATCTGAAAAGCAAGAAATAAGCAATATAAATAACTATATTAAATTAATATAAATTGCTTATTATATTAATAATTGCTTAATATATATTTTAGAGAAATAGGGATTAAAATAGTACCTAAAAGGGCTATAAAAAGAAATAAGGTTAATTAAGAAACTAAGAATTTAATATTTTTCTTTTAAAACAGAAAAACCATTAACTATAGTAATAGAATTAAAAATTAGAGAAAAATAAATAATAGCATTAATAATAAAAGAAAAAGAAAATAAAATAATAATAAAATTAATTAAGAAAATATTAGGTTTTCTATATTTAATAAATAATAATATATTAATTATAAATAAAAATAATAATTTTATATTAAAGGATATTAATATTAAGACTAAATATGGACTAATAAGTATAATATTATTTAGGATTATATAAAATATTAAGGAATATATAATACTTAATAAATAATAGAGAAATAATATAGGTGCTTTAGAGATAAAAGAAAAAAATACCTAATATATATACTTTAAACCTTAAATTATTAACATTTTAGCTTATAAGAACAATATAAATAACTTAGAAAATAATAATTAAATAAAATAAATAAATATTATTAAATTTAATAAAAAATTTAAAATATTAGAAAATCTAATAAATATAAAATTATAAAAGCTTTTCAAAAAAAGCTAAATCAGATTAGCTAAAAGATATATAAAGGATTTTAAAGAAATTAGAAAGGTCTAAAAAACTTATATTTTATATTTAATAAAAAGAGACTTCTTAATCTTTTTTAATAAAAACTTAATTAATAAATTAGATAATTAGAGACTATTTCCTGATTTAGCCTAAAGCATTTAATAGCTATTAATATTATATTTTAATAATAGTCTTTAGGATAACAATAAGCTTTTAATGCCTAGCTTTTTATTATAAGATAAAGAATTAATAATAAAATATAAAAAAACAAATTTAAAGTAATAGCCAAAAACAATTAAAAAAATAATAATATAAATAAGAATAAGTTCTTACCCTAAGAATAATTAATTTCAGACTAAAAACCAAATTTAAATTGCTACCCTTTTTAAAATCTTTAAATAAACACTTTAGAAAATAGAAAAAGTATTTTAAAAATTAATACTAAAAGAAGTATTAAAATTAAAATCAATCTTAGTAGCAAGCTAGTTAATTTCCTTAAATAATATTATTGGGAAATTACTATTAAATAGTATTATAGAACCTATAGTTTTATTAATAATATTAATATTAGAAAACTTAAGCTCTTCTAATTTCTTTATTATTTTAATCTCTTATTTAATATAGTTATTTTTATATTTATTTAGGCTATAATATATTTTAAATAATTATTTCTATTTTATAAAGAGAGAAAATATATAATAATAATAAGTTATAACTTTATTATATTTAAGATTATATTAAATATTAGTAGCCTTAATCTTAACATGAATTTCTTTCTTTTTATTTTAAAATTTTTCCTTTAAAGAAATTAGCAAAAAAAAGAAAAAAAGAAATAAGGGATTTAAATAATAAATATATAAATTTAGATAAAAAGATATTATATTGCTTAAGATAGCTAGACTAAACGCATTCTCTATAAATATTTTAGTTTTTAATAATATAATACCTTTTAGAAGGATTATAGGAGCAATAAAAGCAAAAGAAAAGTATATTTTAATTTTTTTATTAGATAATTTAGAAAGCTTAAAGATAATATTAATAACTTAAAAAAAACATAATTAATAATAAAAATAAAGAGAATATAAAGTCTTTATAATTAAATTCAGCGCTATAACATTTTTAATTAAAAAAGCAATATAAAAAAGATATTATTATACCTTAGGCTATATAAAGCTATTTAGCAATAAAAAATAAATCTTAAATTAATTTAATAAATAAACTAACTATAGCTTATTTATAGATTTTATAGTGCTTATTAAGTTATTATTTATAAGCAGCGCAAGCAATATAAGTATTATAAATATTTATTAGATATATAGATATTATTCTTTTCTATTTTAGATAAATCTGCTTTTTAATAATTAATATATTTATTATTAAATATTTTTGATAAAGCTTTTTAAAATAAGTTATATACTTCTTTTATAGCTAAGCTAATATACCGCGCTTTATTATAATTATATGTAAAGCTCGTCACTACCTGCCAAGCGAACCCTACTATTTTATGGCTATTGCAAGGCAAACGACCATTATACAATATAGTATTATCAACTTATTATATATAATAAATAATTAATATTAAAAAAAAGCAATTTAATAGAATAGATTACAATCTAGTAAAAAAGAGAAATAAATTTTTTTTTAAAAATAAAATAGCTAGTAACGATTTTATTAGTTTTCTAATTATTTTTAAAAAGCTTTTTGATATTTAATTATTTTTTATTTTTATATAAAAAGCAAATGAATATATAAAATAGAAATAGTTTAATAAAATAAACTAGTTAGCAAATAAAAAGCTAAATAAAAAATTTATTATAATAATAATAAAAGAAAAAAGCGATTTAGCAAATAAATTAATTTCTAAAAAAATATAAAAAGATAAAAAAATTATAGAAGTATTATAATATAAATAAAAAAATTAATAGCAGAATTAATAGCTATTTATATAGTATTATTTTATTATTCAGTTACTAGCTAGCTAATTATACGTAAAATGACTAGTTAGTTAACTAGTTGCTAGTTAGCAGTTAATCAACAACACTGGACTGGCTTGGCATATCCCACGTATGGAGCTTGATTCAAACGATTGGGGAAGGAGACAGGCTTTAGCCAAGTCCTCACCTCTTATTGCCCTCGTCGGGGCAATAGTGATGCTATCAATGGTGAGGAGCTCCACCATCGACCTTTACAAACAGTCTCTAATTGTATCCTGCAGACGACCCCCAAGCCTCTGTTGCCATCCGCAACCTTATTATGGATCATGCAGACAGCCGACCGTTCGAAAGCAATTACATATCACGTATCATTCGCTTCGATACGAAAGCAGCGGTTCTGGAAGGCCCATCAAATATCCAATTCATCCGAGCAGCAGGTCGTATGAATCGCTTGAAAGACCCTCGGCGCCCGACTCGGCTGACAGAATACGAGAAGGAGAAAGTCAGGCGATACTCTGAGCTACAGGAACTCTGCGCAGAACGTGATCATGCTACTCAAGAAGCCACGAAAGGCAGTCAAGCATGGTAACGTCCCGAAGGCGCAGAAGTATCACGTCAGGCACCAAGCTGCCATTGTTAAGATTCGGTCGCGCAGCAAAAAGTTGCGGGATGAGCGGCTACAAGAGGAACAAGCAGTATATGATTTGGACACTCCTGGAAATGATCTCTTGCTCTAAATCTCACTTGAGAACGACGAGAAGGAGGCCATCGGTATGGACAAAAACGAAACGATGCATTACTCGTTCCGAGAACGCCATCTTATTGCCAGTGCATTCTTGCACTCGCAGCCGCCGTGTAATTCATCCATATCATGGCCGGCGCAACTTGGCGACGGTATCCATCAAAATGTAAAGCTCAAGAAGGTCTTCAACCTGCCTCGAAAGACCTAAGAACACTCTATAAGTCTACGGAGTCATTTGGTGATTCGTACCGCCGCCTCTATATTACGTTTCAAATAACTATAGATCTTTATTAGAGATAGCCTGCCCGGTTCTAATATATACAACAATAGTTTTCGATTCTAAAAAACTTACTTATAATTATATAGCTATCATATACAATATTTAAATATAATAAAAAGCTTAAAAACTTCTATCTTACTCTTTCTATATATTAAATCTAATTCTTTTTATAGAAATCTTTATAAGTAGTTTATATTTAAATAAAAGCTAAAGTTCTAGTCTCTAGTTATTAATTCAATTATTTTATATACTTTTACTACTTTTTATTATTTAATACTTAGAGTTATAAAGGTTGTTATATAAAGTAAATATATTTCGAAGTTTAGCTATTTTATATTTATATATTTTTAAAAAGTCAGGTAAAGAATAGGTCACTTAGAACCACTTTGCAAAATCCGAGTCCTTAAGCAGTCACGAAACCAGGGAGCAAACAGGTGAGATCTTGGTAATTCTGGATTTTTTGGACAGGGGGGCAACATCGGCGTCAGTTCGACACAATTTCAACTTTCCTTTACCTTGCACCGTTATGGCTAAATTTAATTATTCGGAAATTCCGTCTGGCACCATACGCTTGCTCCAGCTTCTACCATGCAAAGCAGGCCCAAGAATTGCGCGTTGCAAATTTCTCGAAGTCGCCCTGCAAGAAACGAATACACCTCGTCCATACGAAGCGCTGTCATACTGCTGGGGTAGCGAGAAATTGACCCGGTCAATTATTATCATAGATGATCAGGGGGAAGATCGAAAATTGAGAGTCACGGAAAATCTTTATGCAGCCCTACCGCATCTTCAGGACCGCGACATTCACCGGACCATCTGGGTAGACGCGATCTGTATAGATCAGGCAAATTTCAAGGAGAAAGAGGCTCAAATTCAGCTAATGCCAGAGATATATGCCAAAGCAAGCCGAGTAGTTGTTTGGCTTGGAGGGTCGCAGAACGGTAGTGATGGCGCGCTTATAGAAATCCGCGACGCAGCCGAGAAGTCTCTGAGTCCAGAGAGAACACCACAGCCTTTAACAGCAGCAATCATGGCGCTTCTGCAGAATCCATGGTTTGGTCGGATTTGGGTAAGAGGGCTGATATACGATCAGTCTATTCAAACTAAGCGCGACTCCAGGTTCTACAAGAAGTAGCTGCAGCTCGGCAAGTCCTAATCATGCATGGCTCCTCAGAGATAGATGGCCACGCATTTTGCTTAGGGTTGAGATTCTTCGAAAATGCTATGGATCAGGTTGCCTTCTTGATACGAGGAGCAATATTCCGGTCCAGGCACATAATGAAGGAGACGGGCAGGCCATTCTCTTTAAAAGTCGCTTCTCTCGGTGAGCTCCTCGACATGTATCATGGTCATCAAGCTACGAAGCCCCTTGATATGATATACGCATTGCTCGGCATGTCTTTGGAATTCGGCAAAGAACCCTTGGCTGCACTGATGCCTGACTATAAACTGGAATGGAAGACTCTCATGCAGCGTCTTATCCAATTTTTCTTCAATGGCCAAGCTTCTATTGAGGCTTGGAGTGGAAGAAAGACGCCACTTATCAAAGTCAGAGGTCGTGCTCTTGCCAGGGTTACTGCTGTGGACACTGCAGTTGCTACAAATCTAGAACACAGACAGAAGATTGAGGTCGTATTTCAAAAGAAATCCGTAGGACCTGACACAAAATTAGCAGAACTTTGGGAATCTCGAACATTAGCGAACCAAATTCAGAAGGGAGACATCATCTGCCTCTTTGAAGGATCCTCACAACCTGCAATTGTTAGACCGTGTGAGGACTTCTGGGCTATTGTGGCGATCGCCGCTGTGCCCCAAAAGGGCGGGCAGTGGTCAGAGCTCGTGCGATCGCCATTAAGAATGTTTATTTTCTTACTTGTTTGGAATTTCAAAGGCTTTTCAGAGGATCCGGGAGATCTTGGCACTTCTGGAGTCTGGATACAAGCTCCCAGTGCGCAGCCGAACAACCGTATGACAGTACTGGGTCAGATGGAACAGGGAATTAGAATCTGGAACGTTATGCAGGCCCTAGGAGATGTAGGAGCGATCGAGGAAGCAGAGGAAAGGAGACAACCGGCCACAGAGATATTTAAAGCAGTGATCAGGAACGGGCATCGACATTCACTAGAGTGCCCATGTACTCGTATACCACTATCATGTGCTTCAGAAATTGGGGACGTTGCAGTAATAGATTTGATACTTGCAGCGAGTGACGCTGATATAATCTGGGAAAGTTATAGCGGCCATACGGCGCTGCAGCGAGCTGCCGGTAGCGGGCAAGAAGCCGTGGTCAAGCTGCTGCTTGGTACAGGTCAGGTGAAGGACTACCTCGGTGTGGCACTGAATGAGGCTGCTGAAAGCGGGCACGAGGCCATGGTCAAGCTACTACTCGATACAGGCCAGATCCATATGGCATCCTGGGGTTATGTTGGCTCCGTCGGTTCGGCGTTAACGAAGGCTGCTAAGGGCGGGCATGAAGCCACTGTTAGGCTACTGCTTAGCACGAGTCGGAGCCAGAACCACCACATTAGTGACGCGCTGCTACAGGCTGCTGACAGAGGGCACGAGGATATAGTCAAGCTGCTGCTTGATACGGGTCAGGTCGAGGACTGGGCCTTAGGAGACTAAATAGGACTGCTGGGAGCGGCCACGGAGTCGTGGTCAAGCTGCTTAATCAGCCTCCTCTCTCAATACAGCCATCTTAAGGTTTCATTTGCTTGTACAAATTAGCATAAAAAAACTGTTACTTGCCGAGAGGTTGTCGGTGGTTCCTTCTCTCCTTGCAGAGTCTGCTGCTAAGTCTGATGCGTCGCTTTATGTGGCTGAAAGGGGGAGGCTATGAGGAGGCGAGGCCGAAACGTAGTTGCTCTCTCCTTGTTATCCCCGGAGCTCGGTCGGATCACATTCTCTTGCTTCTAGAAGTGTTGATCCGAGGCCGTCTGGGGATCAGGCCAGTCGGTATCCCATAGCGTGGTATAATCCCAGGCGAAAAGATCATTAGGTATAGAGTATTCTAAATCGTAATCATCCAAGCGAATTGCTTAAGCGGATGGGAAAGTGTTAGTAACCGACTAGAATCCAATAATAGTGGATTTATAACTTTTGTTCCTCGCTGTTCGATGTTCTCGAAGCATTGAATAGGCAGCGCAAGGATTTAGGATCGCAGAATAGGGCGGACAAGCCATCGCCGACAGCAGCCTTGATGTTCGACTGCTCCAAGTGGCGAGTTGTTTCTCTAGACAGGAATGGGAGGAAGCACGTTGCTAGTGAGTCAGGATCCAAACTACAGACGCTAAAGCACGCTAAGCAATCGCAGGCCAATCACGTTTGGGTTGCATAATTCAGCTCCACTTTCACCGACCCCCCCCTCGGGTAACAAAAAAAAGGTATAGAGACACAATGATAAGTCAAATATCGACACGACTTCTACTTTTCTGAACATACAATTGCAACAAAACTTGTTCAGAATTCTGTTCTGAACAAATAACATATATAAAGTTTTGTCGTAAAATTACGTAGTTCAATAGATTTACAATGTTAATTGTCTAATAGTTAGCGTCCCACTATACCTTCTTTTTGACCACCCCCAAGCCCCCATATTATTCTTTAAAGAACGTCTTGTACTTACAACTTAATTCAAACCTAGTCATCACCCTCACATGACTCCAAATGCATTGGCTTCAACAGCGACTCGAGCTACATGCTGATGCCAAGTACTTCCTGAGCCATTTGATGTTATCGTGAATTGTAAGACCTCTAGTCAGGAGCTAGCTTTGCGACTGATGCTTCTTGAGGCAGGTTTGCATCTTACAAAGATAGTGTCTGGTTACCCTGGTATTTGTATAATGCTCTCTACTTCTCGTACAGGACTATGGAAATAATAAACTGAAGCCTAATCACATTGTGCCAACAACTTCTGCCTTCAACCTCGGATTTTCACAAGTCTCGGTCTGTCTTGGCTTCGGAATTTTTAAAGAAGACGTCTGGGATGAAAGAAAGAATACAAGTCGGGCAGAGCGAGATAGGCGATCATGCAGTGACCGTAGTCCCGGCATATCATATGCTGGTTGGGTATTCAACTCTTGACATCATGTTTGAGGAGATATCTTGCCAGGCTACCAGAAGAGCTTGAAATGCCTACGACTGACACAATTGAGATTCAATCATCCGTTCAGTTTTCGCCCAACCTTATTGTGGAATACTCCCACGAGCACATCAAGACAAAGCGGGTACCATCGTCACTAGCATATGCCAGACCTAGTGCAACCCTCTCCGCTTCTCCGATCTCCTTCGGATCTCGTGCCACCCTCAACCACAGCAATTGCAACATTGACAGGTATATTCTGGGTATCTATGCCTGGTGTTTGGCCGCCTAAGTCGAATTTTACCTGAGCCGTAGGTTGGAATAGCAAGCAGTACGTCGATCCGCCATAATGAAATGTACCCAGCTCGTCGCCCTTTTCTACCCGCTGCCCCTCGTATGCGGTGATCTCACACGAGGAGGTTTCCAGCATCCCAATAGCTAAGAAACAAATCAAGCCAATCACTGGATTTTGAGCTTGAAGGAAGACAATAGCTCTTGTGGCTACTTGAGCCAGATAGGCTTGCGAACTCAGCAAAATCCCTGTACCAAGCCCTTCCTCAGGGCATCGAGAGTAATATGTACCCTCTTGAATGTACGCTTTGACGACGGTCCCTGTGACTGGGCTATGCCATCGATGATAGCTAGTTTCGTCTAGGTACGCTTGATACACTGTTCCGTCGACAAAATGTTGCGTAAAAGCATCGCCTGCAAGCATGTGCTCAATCGAATAGGGTTGCGATTTGAGCCAAAACACATCTCGCAAGTTCACGTTATGCGCTACACGAAATGGTGCAGCCTCACAAGCATTCACAATGACGTTTTCATCTTGTGGTGAGTCGACTGGGCGCGCTCCAGGCCGCAATCGACGTGTAAAGAAGTCGTCCCATGAGCGAAAGCCGTGATAAGGTGCAAGAGGATCGCATTCGAAATCAGCTTCAAAAGATGTCATTCTGACCATCGCATTGTGACCGAGCCATCCGTGAGAAGGATGTTTGTTCAAAACGTAGCGAGAGTCTGCTGAACTGAGATATCGTGACCACTCTTTGAGTATCTTGCGCAATGCGTCGTTAACAGCCGGACTAAGGAATGCAGCCTTGCCAGCAGAAGTGCTCATGAGTTGGTGAACAATAGCGGCGATTGGACAGGCAAAGAAGACATTGAACTCAGGCGCTCGACGGAGGACCCCGTTAAGTGAAGCCAGCATTTCTTGGTAGTTCTGAGCTTGTTGGCTCCCTAGTGGATCCTTCTCGTATAATCGAGGTCCAGGAATTTGGTCAAACATCTGGTGGAAGAGCATAAAGAGGCAAGGGTCACCTTCGATCAGCGCCTTGAATTTAAGGATGACAGTGTGGTACTCTATGTCTGTTTCGTTAAGCACCGTCGTAGGCTCGTTCTTGGCGGAGCTTGCTAGAAAGCAGTCCTCCAACAAATCGTCTGACCAGTCCTCCATCATGAAACTGTGCGGCTATGATCTGAGACTCTCGTGCAAACCTGGCAACAAGTGGGTATCACGGGAGGTGACTATAAACTATGAGATCTCTGAATCAGTATTCAAACGGTTTCCAGAGCAATACCGGCCGACCATTGACCAACTCATGACCATATATCATTACGGAACTCGATCGGTTGCCCCGCTTTTGGTGGCTTGAGAAGAATCCCTATTAGCCCCATGGGCTAAGATTCTCACGATTTTCTAGGCGAGAAAAGTGGACTTTTGAGTTCACTTGTTGCGATTTACGGGTTGTGCAGTCTTCGTAATGTTTAGCTAATCACAATATTCCCTCTACTATCTCGTACAATCTTGTGGAAATTTTTCCGTGACCGCATTTTGGTCTAGGACTCTATATCATTGCCCTACTCACATTATGCTTTGACCCGTACTGCAGCATCCTTAATACGATGGTCTTCCCGAAACGACGTGGCTAATTTCTTGGGACTACAAGGCGTGAATAAAAAAGCAGACTATCCACGTCTCTCGCCAAAAGATCAAAAATATATGCCAAAGGTGGTTTAGGGAAGACCGTAAAGTATGGAGAAATGTAGGCAATGGATCAACACTTGCAGTCCGTTCTGTGCCGCTCCCTCCTCAAGTCAACGGTAGCACAGTGAAAGGAACCTCCAAGCGACCAAACATGCCGGAAGGGCAGTGGAATGGGCTCCACGCCCAATTCGCGGTAAAATTCATGCATCTTCACGTCGTCCTTTTCGCAAAAGACACGTTTCTCATCCAGACAAAGCACGTTGATTATCAGATCCGGACCACTCATGTATGGTGGTGGATACTCTGGGTTCTCGGGCTTGTATGGTTCTGGAAGAAGTCGCCAGGTATTAAGTGGTTTGTGTCGTCGAAGTTCTTCCAGATCCACTTTTTCTGGATTATATACTGCTGTGCCGTCCATCATCGGTACCAAAGTAGTATCAATATGCATGGCACGGTGGTCGTGGCTTTCAATGACAACGAGGTTGTAGCCGGCCGGTAGGTGTGCACGAACATAGTCTAGTCCTTTCTGATTCGTCATATGCGACAGCCGGCCAACAACAGTCTTCCCGAGACGAGTAAACTCCGCGGCATCAAAGGCAACTCTGGAGTTGTTGATACAGAATCTCGAATCTGGACCGACCTCGAATATACGATCCACTTCAGGCGGGTTCGGAGCTCTAACGATGCGATAACCCTTCTCTGCGAGCATTTGGAGGATCGGTCCGTACGCCAGCTCGACCTCTTGCCTGCGACACTTCCACGAGAAACATGACTCAATGATGGTATCGCCAACTACCATGAGACCATCACGAGGCATTGATCCCGTATATCCACCTACTTTGCCCCAATCCACGATTTCTGAACGGTGGACCTTGACGCCGTACGATTCAAGGACGGCAGCAAAGTTGTCCAATTCAGCACACGCTTTCTCGACGATATCTGCGGGAAAAGGGTTGTTTGGGCGAAACTCATCCAAAAAGCATGTTGTCATCATCGAAGCCATGACACTCATTTTCTCCGACGGAAACTGCGAGTAGTCGGCGCGGCCTACAATCACTTCCTTCAAGGGAGACCACTCGTCATCGCAGAAGCATTCTCCTTCTTCAACAGGCTTGTGCGCATTGCGCAGACTTATTGATTGATTTAAACGCATTTTTTATGATGGGGACGTTTTGTACAGAAATGCAGATTAATTCAGGAAGAAGAACTGGTCTGTGGAAAATCAAAGGAGTTTAGTTGCTAAGGTGTGCACTAGGTTGCAAACATTTGAACTAGAACAGTAACGAGATGGTAGAGGAGTCTGATTCGGTGATTGGAAAGCCATGCCCCTGATCTGTCTTTAGCGTGACGGAGTACTTCGGTCCAAGGCTTTGAAGGTCAGACCGCTATTTTCATGCCAGCCCACACAAGCGCCACTCTTGATTTAAGCCCTATCAGGCACGCTTCTCCTCCCTGAAAAGCCCTCGCTTCCTCAAACGGCATGATGCAGACCAAGGAAAGGAAACGCGCTTGGCTTTCCCGCAAAAGTCAGATCTTGACGATCGCCGACGAACTCCATGCGTCTAATGTCCGATGTATCGCTTTGCTGCAGGTACGCAGCTCGAGAATCCATCAAAGAACCTATCAAGACGTCCTCTGAACCTGGGGACAAACAAACTATGTGGTAGTCAGGCTCGTGCGCCACCGTTTCTCCATGCGGAATACCGTGCAGTCTTCACAATTCTTTCCGCACGTTCTAATGATTAGGAACGCTTTCAAGCATGCCTTGTGCATTGGTCATAAAACACTCATCGAGGCATTGCATTGAAATGGGTGAGGGTTTCAGGCAAGACCGAAGACACCGGGCAAGCGTCCCCTAGACGATATAAATTTGAGCGTGACCAGAACAGCATATGAATAACTCAGGATATTGCTTGAAGCTGATTTAGCACGAGCGAAGCAATTACTATGTCGCAGTACGTCTTTTGATTAGTAACACCATTATCAGCTGTAAGCTTTGCCCACAAAGCAGGCTATCACCATGAGAGCGGTGGGAAATACTTTCCAGTCCACTCTCGCCGTCACGCCGTCATTACACGCGGCTTGGTTTGTATGTCGAGGACGAGTACTTCTTATACCCACCTCAACAGCTTCTATCGTTCGCTCTGAAGTTGCTCACTGAGGAGCTAGCCCGACTTATACTGGCTGTTGCTCCTGTGACATGCTGGGCCCATACTAGTAGCCTCCGCTTCATAAACGACCATTGCAAACGTACCTGAATCATCGTCCCGAATTTCGTTAGCGATCTCGATCTTAATCAATCTGATGGCTCTGAAGGTCTGCTACGCTGCTTGCCACCTTCCGTTCATTAGGACGTGTGGGCCTCTTCCCACCTGGTCATAAGTGATCCCCTTCTAAAGGCCACGCTATACTCAGCCGTTGAGGAGTTCGGAGCTACTGTCGACACCCACACTTAAATGTACACCTAGCGACATTGAGCCTCATGATGCTCCTGCATTGCTATAGAGGTCGACCCTTGACAGAAAGCTTCCAACCCCCCCCACCCCCCAATGTGAGGCATATGGTCGGTCAAGCGTAGGCCTTGAGGATACCACCAGCAGATGACTATATCTACAACAGCTGATATTACTGGTAAAAAAGCTGTTGCAATTTTCTAAGTGGAACATATCAAGGCGCCAAGCAGTGCTTTGAGCGGTAAGATTGGTTGGCTAGGATATCGCTTCCACCTGCATTAGGGCCGTGCCAGGCATGCATAGCTCCCAAACGATCCCGCTGCCTAGCATGAAACGGGCAAAGAGGATGTCCAGGAACGCTGTACGGCCCCTCTGAGGCTTGAACCTTATGATCTGAAAATCGCTCGGTGATTCTCGGCGATGACAATATCGATTGAGGTTGAGGCCGCTGGCCAGACCGCGTCCGATGCCGTATATTGGGGTACATAACGCGACCTTATTGCGGTTTCCTTAAGTCTAGCTCTATCTTCAATCAATTGCGGTTGTTTGCCTTGATAAAGACGCTATAATGCAGACTTTCTTGTCCATAGCGCTCTTCATCCTCGCCGCCAGCGCTCAAACCACGGAACCACAATGCGCAGTGAGTCCAGCCATTGGAATAAAGCTACGTTTAACTGACAAAATCACAGCAAATCTGTAAACTGTCATCAGCGTTCGCTCTAAAAGACCCAAACAATCTAAACGAAGTTTGCGGAATCCCTTACCGCACTGGTCTTTCTATCTGCAATGTTGGGGTATGCGCCGAGTCCGATCGAGCGGGTATGTCAAAGGCCAGATTCACCGCAGAGTAACACTTCATTGTAAAACAACAACTTATAAAACACCTTCACAGCTGCCGAAGCATCCGACGCAGCACCCTGCGGCTCATTATACCAAAGCAACCCCACACTAGCATCAGCGGTCTCCTCGTCCATAGCCTCCGCAACACCAATCGCCATCGAAGCGACAGCAGGGAAGGACGAGACTGATATCACGAACTTCCCGCAATGCGCCGTAAGCCCCCCTCAGAAGTCAATGTACATCATACTTTTGGAAGCGGAGTCGCTGACGTGGAAACAGCAAACTTGCATCACAAACAGCAACATCCTCACCACCTGCACCAGCCTCTCAAACCGCACCTGCATCTGCAACGACTTCGCCGATCTAGCTGTGGTCAGCAATTGCGAGAGGACGACGTGTAGTGATGAGGATATCACGAGTATGTTTTCTCTCCCCCTGGGCGGGCGGGACTTCCCTGCCTTTTTCTCTATCCCGATCCTTTCTTCCCCACTCCAAGTCACTGGCGAGGAGTACTTACCACCACGCAATCTAGGGGAATCAGCACTAGCCAACAAGCTCTGTGGGACTGGCGGTGGTATTCTCGCTAGCCAGAATGGCACCGCTGGTATTATTGATGGGACGAATAATGGGACGGGTGGGAATACGACGACGGCGCCGAGTACGCCTTCGCCTGTGGCGTTTTTGGGCCAGGCGCCGAGTGGGGGGTTAAATGGAGCTTTTTGGCTGGGTATGGGCTTGGTTGTGGCGGCTTTGGGGCTTTTGCTTTGATGGGTGAGGATAGGAATGGGAAGGATGACGTGATGCAGTAATGTAGGTATTAGAACGGGTCTAATCTTCAACTAAGGGCATCTGGGGTAGAAGGCAGTCAGGTGTAAGTATGAAGGGGGAAAACTTGTACGATATTTGCAATGAGAAAGACGAAGCATTGGAAATGGCAGCACGAACATTATGGCATCTTGGTGCAAGCCCTATCTTGATCAGTGCCTCCATATCCTCACCGCCTTATCCTTACCTCCACTCCCCACTTTCGCGCCATCAGCGCTCCAATCGACTGCGAAGACTTCGTCTTGATGACCAGGCAGATCCTCTTTCAGCTTGCCAGTCCTGACATCCCAAACCTTGAGTGTTG
The DNA here is from genome assembly GCA_032158265.1 of Bacidia rubella. Lineage (NCBI taxonomy): Eukaryota > Fungi > Ascomycota > Lecanoromycetes > Lecanorales > Ramalinaceae > Bacidia > Bacidia rubella. The sequence continues at coordinate 399,781 of JAVTIF010000009.1, read as the reverse complement.
TGTCCTTGCTCCCACTCACTAGCAGCCTACTGTCGGCGCTGAAGCAGCTCATATACACAGGGCCGACATGGCCGCGTAGTGTTGCAATGAAGGTGCCGTCACGGCCATTCCACAGTTTGACATGATTGTCCCATCCTGAGCTAGCGATGTACTGGCCGTCAGCGGAGAATGTGACATGGTTGACCTGCTTCTGGTGGCCAAGGAGCCGGGAGATAGGTTCTTTGGATTTCGAGGGCTCCCATAGATAAATTGTGAAATCGTCTGATGCGGAGACGAGACGCTCTACGATCTTGTTGTTGACTCTCGCGGCTTTTTCAAATCTTTGCTTAGCTTTCGAGATCTTGCCCTCTTGAGAGGATGGTACGTCTCCGGTGTGGTCGTGGAATGCGGTTCGCAAAACGAAGTCTGTGGAGAGAGCGAGATGATTCACCCAGTGACTGTGCTTAGATAATGTATGGACGAGTGTGCCCTTCGATGAGTCCCAGATCTTGATTGTCTTATCGTGAGACGATGTGTAGATCCAGCCAGTGCCACCCCATCGAACACAGGAGACGTTGTCCTTGTGTCCGCTAAGAACGGTCTCGATGCGCCTGTTTATGACATCCCATATTCTGACGGTAGTATCTTTTGACGACGAAGCTAACCTGGGTCTTCGAGGCACCTGAAGGTGGTATGGCTCCCAAGCAAGAGCCGTGATCCATTTTGTGTGACCTTTCATTGGCTGTCCTTGCGGCTGGCCAGTATCTGGGTCCCACAGTCTGATGGTATTGTCCATGCTGCCCGTCGCGATCAATGAGCTGTCTGGCGACCAGCTTACTACCAACACCCAGCCAGTATGACCCTTCAAAGTCCTCAGCGGCGTCCCAGTGTCACAATCCCATAACCGTGCAGTGGAATCTCCGCTGCCTGTCACTAGCATTGAAGACGTCGCAGGCGAGAAAGCTGTGGCCAAGATTGCCTCGCCATGACCAGGTATGGAGGATGAGCATCGTGAGACGGCACGGACCTTGAAGACTGCTTGAGGAGTGTATTGTAGTTGAATGAATTCTTCTGTACTTTTGAACCCGGGTTTCAAGATAGACTGATACAGGTCACTTGCAATATCGATTGGGGTCCGCCCTCCTTCGTTTGTGACATCTCGGACAAACGTGAAACTGTAAGGTACTCGATCGGAGGCATCCTAGAAAGGTCAGCCTGGGCCTGGCATATCAAGGTGGGGAAGAACTACATCAGCTCAGGGCCCACCTACGTTCCTTTGTAGCGTGTTGAGGAGAAGCTCCAGATTTTTGACAGTGGCATCTGCAACAGGTACAGAAATTGGAGCACCCGTGGATTGGCCCGTTGCTTGGTCCACAAATTGCACTCTTACGCTTCCAAGATTGCTGGGAATGGTGTTGGTCTCCTTCTTTGCCTGCTCCTTCTCGCTAATGACCACCTTCTGGCGCTTGTTTGGAACCGGGGCTTTAGTAGCCATACTGCGATTGCTGTGGCGGAGAGTACTGACTTGGCACCTTCACTGTCAGTGAAATCTCATGATAGTTGAATCTAGAGCAAGCAATTGACGGTCCTACCAGAAGGACTCCCGGAAGCAAGGCGGCTCGAAAATTGGAAGATCTTAGAATGGCTGCGCATTTCTTAATATGCCCGGTTCGGCGGCAAGCCTTGCCGCCGGAAGCGAGGCTTCGAAGCCCCTTGAATCCAGGAAATCTCCTGCTTCTCTCCACTCAGCGTAAGCTTTTAACATGCATCAAAGCAAGGCCAAAATGGCACAAGTGCTTCGCAGTCGTCCATCTACCAGTACGACGGCTGGCCCCCGTCCCTCTCCGTCGTACTCCACGACGAGCACATCTTATCCTGAGAGTTCTACCCCTCGTCCAACGACAGGGGGTACGATTAGTGCTCGTTCCAGAGGCAGACCCAGAACTGCTGCCTCAACTGCTTATGGAGATCAGCAGATCATATGTGCTATCAGCGAATCGCGAGGTGTCTCCTCAACTATTGGTCTTGCCTTCATCAATATCTCTACCACTGAAGCTGTTCTTTGTCAAATCTCAGACAATCAGACGTACACTAAGACAGAGCAGAAACTAGGTGTATACCAGCCATCTGAAATCTTGTTTGCATCTACTTCTGTGCAGCCAAAATCTAAGTTGTTCCTTTTTGTTGAGAGAAACTTCCCAAACACTCGCATCAACCCCCTTGACAGGAAGTACTGGGCTGAAACAACAGGCATGGAGTACATCCAACGCTTAGCTATCAGAGAAGATCTGGAAGCTATCAAGCTTTGCCTTGAAGCCAACTACTATGCTACCTGCTGCTTCGCTGCTGTGTGTCACCACAAGGCCAGCTCTTTCCTTGAAGATCATCGTACTAAGGTGTCGTAGGTCATGCAATATGTCGAGCTGGGTCTTTCAATTTCTTTCCCATTTCATTCATTACGCATCAAATTTGAGCCTTCGCAAGACTCTATGATGATTGACTCACAGACTTGTCGATCTTTGGAATTAATTCAGAACCTTCAGAATCCTAATTCGAAAGCGTGCCTGTTCGGGATCCTCAATCAAACTCTAACTCCAATGGGTGCGAGGCGCTTACGCATTAACCTCTTGCAACCCTCTACGGACAGAGACTTGCTGGAGCGCCGCTACGCAGCTGTGCAAGAGTTGGCTACGAAGGAGGATGTTTTCTTCGCGGTTCGACAATGTCAGTGTTTGCACCGTTTGCTCTCCTTGGCTAACATACGACAGCCCTGAAAGGCTTTGTGGATACCGACAGAGTCCTTACGGCTGTAAGCAACGTGATATGGACTGTTTTGCCTATGTTTTCTGACATTTCAGATCAACACCATTCCCAAGTATCCGACCGTCGAATATTTCGAGCAATCCATAAATAATGTTATCATGCTGAAGCAGTTCGTCAAGTCAATACTACCAATCTGCGAAGCTATTGCCACAACGGAGTGTGAGCTCTTGCAATCTATCGTCGATGTAAGCCGCTTTCCCCTCTGAAGGGTGGCGATTTTCTGACTTACCTCTTCTTACAGCTTTTGTCGCCAGGGAGAACAGCAGACATCGAGACGCTAATTGACCATGCCATCAATGAAGATATCACCTACCAGAGCCAGCCACTTGATCTTCGCAATCAACGCACATACGCTGTGCGGTCCGGGGTCAATGGCTTGCTTGATGTAGCACGTCAAACATATAAAGAAGCCAATGCGGACGCAATCCAGCTTGTCGATAACCTTGCCCAAAGTCATGAGCTGCCTCTTGAGGTCAAGTATGATACTTCTAGAAACTACTATATCCGCATTCCAGTCCATGAACTCGAAGATCGAACCCTGCCTGCAGTCTTTATCAACGTCTACCGTAAGAACAAGATGGTGGAATGCCAGACTCTCGATCTCGTCAAGTGGAATCAGAAGATTACGGATTCACATCATGAAGTGCTCCAGCTCAGTGACCAAAGCATCCGAAACCTCATCGACCGTATTCGCGAGGAGATTTCGCCCTTGTTCAAAGCTAGCGAAGCCATTGCTCTCCTCGACATGCTCGCTGCGTTCGCTCACATGGTCACAACACACGACTATGTCCGACCTGAACTAACCTCTGCTTTAGCGATCAACCAAGGAAGGCACCCAATCATCGAGAAGATACACACAGAGAAGTACATTCCCAACGGCGCCTTCGCTGACCAGCGTTCTCGGTTCCAAATCATCACAGGCTGCAATATGAGCGGCAAAAGCACTTACATTCGTTCGATAGCTCTCATGACAATCATGGCCCAGCTCGGCTGCTTCGTGCCCGCCTCATTCGCAACTTTTCCCGTGTCCCACCAACTCTTCGCGCGTGTCTCCATCGATGACAGCACCCAAGCCAACGTCTCCTCCTTTTCGCTCGAGATGCGGGAGACAGCTTTCATCCTCCGCAACATTGACCAGCGCAGCATGGTCATCGTCGATGAGCTTGGCCGCGGAACGAGCACGCGGGACGGTCTCTGCATCGCCATCGCCGTTGCCGAAGCGCTCGTCGAGAGCCACGCGCTCGTCTGGTTCGTCACCCACTTCCGTGACCTACCCAAGATCCTCTCCGAGCGCTCCGGCGTCGTCAATCTGCATCTCGAAGTCAACTTGGAGCCAGAACAAGATAGGATGACGATGCTTTACCGAGTCGCCAGCGGATGGGTAGAAGATGAGCACTACGGGATTGCTCTGGCTAAAGTCGTGAACCTGCCGTCTGATATCATTGAGAAGGCTGAGCAAGTGTCGAGAAAGCTGAAGGAGATCACGGAGAAGAAGAAGAGGAGCTCGAAGGCGATTGCGATTCAGAGACGTAGGAAGCTGATCTTGAGTTTGCAGCAGCAGTTGCAGCATGCGCACGAGGGGAAGATGGAAGGACGAGTGCTGGTGACTTGGATGAAGAAATTGCAGGATGAGTTTGTTATGCGGATGGCTGCTATTGATGAGGATGTGGCTAGGGCTGAGATTGCAGAGGAGGAGGATTATTCTGCAGGAGATGACGTTGAAAATGACATGGAGAGCAGGGAGGCAAGTGGTGTTGAGAATGATAATGGCAAGTCTGAATTGTCCAGCTCGTTCGGATCTGAGGATGTTGAGATGACTGAGAGCTCATCGTAGGAATTTTTGCTATTTTGCTAGCTGTTGGAGTGCTATCCTTTGCATCTCATGTGCTACTGTATTACTACGCTAAGCCATGTCAAAGTATGAACGAGATAGATAGCAAGCATGAAACATTAGCAAAGGTCATATACATGTCTTGAAATCTGCCTTGTGTTTTTTGGAACCCCTTTCCCAGAATCGGACTATAAAACGGCATCCCAGTTTAGCGAATCCTTCCATGCTTCTCTCTCTATCGCCTGCTAGTCATAACTCGTGTCTGTGGCAAGGAACCCATTGTCTTCGGTATCTTTGAACCAAGGAAGGACCAGTCAGAACACCTCTCCTAACTCCAGCGCTTCGGTTCCTTCGGTTGTTCCCCGCGGACCAGGTCAAATGTATGATTGGATTCATTACCCTCAAGAGCCACCTTATTTAGGGTGTAGTGCTTTCTACGGAATAATAATCCAATACACTTGCCCTATAAACTCGTCGGTAGTGGTATTGATAGCTTATGTCTAGTCTCCGCGCTTTTCTCCCTCCCCACTCTTTACCACCCTCATCCCAAACCCAACTGTGTGTCCGACACATAATGCGACCCCCCAGCGCACCTGTATCCACTAGCCTGCTTGATCCACCGGTACCCTGCCATACAAACTCCCAGCGTCTGCAATTTCTTCTGCGCCGCAGCTTCTCTCTCCCTCGCCTTCTCCGCCGCTCTCCTCGCCTGCTCTAATCGCGCCAGCTCCTCCTCACGCCGTCTCCTCTCCGACTCGTGCTGCAACCGCTCCTGCTCGAGCCGGCGCTTTGCCTCGTCCTCTTCGGCGTTTAGACGCCTGGCTTCGGCCTCTTCACTAGCGGCGCGGTGACGTCGGATAGCTTCCTCTCTTCTCTGTTCGTGTCTCTGCTGTTCCTGGCGGATAAGTTGCTGCTCCTCATGCTTGCGCGCGTGCTCGGCCTCGAGCTCGACCTGGCGCGCGAGGAGCTCGTTGTAGTCCTTTTCACGGCCGGCTGTGGCCTGCTTGTCGAGCGCTAGACGCGCCCAGGCTTCGTCGCTGACGCCCGGGTCACGGAGATCGACGGAAGGGGGTTTGGGAGCTTGTTCTTCTATATGTGGTTCTTCCGGCAATGGATCCTTGGTTTTCGGAGGTGGCTGAAACGCTTGAGTTCCCAGTTTTGGAGGCGATGGCGCGTTTTGGGCTCGTGGGGCCGCCATTTGAGTCGGAGGCGGGGGTTGGACGGGTAGTTTGGTAACAACGTCTTCGGCACGCTGGCTGCGTTCCATGATCATGGCATCGAAGGCGGTGAGGACGGTGGTTTCGTCGAGGCGCATGGGGTCTGGCGATTTCGGATCCGCTGTGCGGAGAACATGGCCAAGAATAGATTTTACGAGGGTACCGACGTCGCGTGCGTTTGCCCAGTTGCTGAGGCGGGTCAGTACTTCGAATCGGTCCAAGATATCTCGTTGGAACGTTGCAGATGCGTATTCAAGCGTGCCAATATCAAGGTGCTTTTTCTTTTTGAGGAGGGTGGTGAAAAGCTCTAGGCATTCGTTCGGATTGAAGCCCCGGAACGTGAGTGTTTCCGGGAAACGGCTGGTCAAGCCAGGGTTGATTGACATCAATCGATTGATATCTGCGTCGTAGCCGGCTAGTATTATGACCAGCCTCTGCGCGAACGCGGGCTTTGTGATGCAGTCCACAATTTCATCCATAGCCTCCTTAGCGAACTGGCCTTCAGCAAGACGGTATGCTTCGTCGATGAAGAGCACTTTGCCGAGTGCTTTCTCGAGCAACTTCTGCGTCTTGGGCCCGCTGTGCCCCACATACTCACCAACCAGATCAGTCGCGGACGTTTCGAGAACCTCTGCCGTGGCGAGAAACCCCATGTCGTAGTAAATTTTGCCCATTTTTCTGGCTGTCGTGGTTTTTCCAGTACCTGTCATCCGTAAGAAAAGAAGGGTTGGACTGTGAATTTGGCTTAATACTCACCAGGGGGACCGCGAAACAGAAAATTGAAAGGAATCTGCTCGCGTGGATCCATATCACGGGCCTTCATGTTAGCCACCGTTCTTTGGTATCCTTCAAGCTGTGCGACGTATTCATCGCATCCCACAACGCCCTCAAAGAGCTTGCGCACGTTGGTGGCAGCTCGCGCGCCGCGATCGAAATCCGGGTCCATGTCGACAGCCTCCAACGTGGCAGCACCTTTCACCGGCCCAGCAGAGCGGCGCTGCTGATGTCGGGCTTTGGCACCGTTAAGTAATATATCCACCTCCCCTGCATTCCCGAAGTTCGGGCGATTGCGGGCACGCTTGAGCACTTCTATAGCCACCATCCTCGCCTGATCAGTAGCGCTGTAGGCCTGTTGTTTGAGCTTCATTGCCAGGATCTCCTTAAGCTCATCATCTGTGAAGTCCTCAAAGTTGAAAGCCTCGCTAAGAGGAAATCTGCGGCTCAGACCCGGATTCACATTTTGGAACATGGCTTCCATCTGGTCTTTATAGCCGAGCAGCAGCACACAGCGGTCCTCACCAGGCACGCTTTGGACTTCGGCCACAATGGTATCAATGACTGCAGTCTTATATGGATCGCCTTTTGCTCCATTACCGCTTGTACCACTGCCACCGTAGAGGCCGTATGCTTCATCTATAACAAGGACTTTGCCAATTGTGGAGGCCAAGATTCCCTTTGTAGTTTTTTCTGAGGCTCCCAAGACATCGCCGACGAAATCCGATGGGTTCTTCACCAACACTACGAAATCTTAGTACTTCCACCTTGCGGAGCATGCGGAGCCTGACTTACCCTCTCCGTTAGACAAAAGCCCAATGTCTGCCAAGATTTGCCCATAGAGCTTCGCTACCGTCGTCTTCCCAGTGCCTGGAGATCCCAAAAAAACGCGATTAAGGTTGAACTGCAGTAGAGGTTCCTCATCCAGCTCCCTATCGTAGTTATACTGAATGCTGTCAAATAGTGCCTTGACGGAACGCTTTACCGCCTCTAAGCCTGTCAGGTCCTGGAGCTTCTTCCAGCACTTGTTACCCTCCAGCGCCTCCGAGGGTTTTGGTCCTATCAAATCTTCTTGCGTTAAAACCATATCATCTGCGACTTTACCAGCTCGCCTCTCCCGTGCCAGCCGTGCAGCTTGTCGAGTCAAGACTCTGGAAAACGCATTTTCGACAGCCCGAGCGTTGCCAAATCCTTCGCGGCCACGACCATATCCAACTCGCCTTGCTACGATGGAGCAGTAAAGCCCATTGAGATCGTCCTCGACCTTCATACGCCGCTGGAAGCGTTTATTAATTTGGTATCCCAAAATCTGGCGCAGTTCTCCATCTTCGTAGTCCTTAAATTGGAACTCGTGCGGGAAGCGACTTGGTATACCCGGGTTGTGGGCGAAGAATCCCTCCATCTGTTTATTGTATCCCGCCAGGATGAAGACGATCTTACCGGTCTGGTTCTCGACTTCAGCAAGGAGGAAATCAAGAACTTGCCCGCCACCGTAACTGGTTTGGGAGGTCAATTGATATGCTTCGTCGATAAAGATGGCTCCTCCGCCATCATTCAGAATCTCTTCGACAAGCTTCTTGCAGGCTTGCACGCCGTCACTTGCCAATCTGGCTCCAGTCGTTTCTTTGACAGTGGTTCCAGGGAGCACCCCTACGGAGGCCAAAAACCTGGCATATATTCGAGCAACGGTCGTTTTGCCTTTGAGCGTCAACAACGTAAACAACATACTGGAGTAAAACTCGTGTCATACCTGTTCCTGGATTACCAAGTAGAGCGACGCCAAATCGTTCGTCTTTTACGTCAACGCCCTGACGAATGCAGGTATCAATTTTTGTCTTGGTAGCAATAATCTCCTGTTTGACAGACTCAAGTCCAACCATCTCCATCAAAGCATCCAGATGCTCATTGTCAGCATTTTCGAACTTCTTTTGATGCTCCCAGTCTGATTTGGCTTGAGACATTTCAAGCCATCCATCTCTCTCTTGTTGCTTTTTGCAGGAGCTAAGATTTGGGGCAGGCGACGCTGACTTTCCTTCTGTCGTTCTCTGGGAGTTTTGTCTTCCATTCTCGGTACTATCATGCATTCCAGAAGGAGGATTTTCCTCGCTGGTAACTTTCCTTGAAGCCACTCGCGCGTTAGCAAGGTCTTTCTCGCGCTGCTCTAAAACGCGCTCCATCTGAAGTTGATCGCCATGTTCCTTCTGCACGCGCCTCTCGTGTGCAATTTCCTCATCTAGGTCAGCCAACTTTTGGGCATATGCCCGCTCCTTTGCTTGTCGCCGCAAATCGAGTTCGTGATCTCGTTGTTGCTGCCTCTCACGTTTTCGGATTTCAGCCTCACACTGGCCGCAGGGGGTTGATTGCTTCCAGCATTCCCAGGTAATTTTGTGGTTTTGTGGGCATTTGTCTTGAATTATTCGTTTGCACTGCACTTTAGAATGGTCGAAGAGCTGATGACAATGCTGCGGACAAGGATGCTTACCGCAGTTAAGGATCGCACTACTGTCACAGGGTATGAGCATCTGTTGAACCAATAGAGCGTGCCGATCCTAACTCACCATGGCTCTGAACATCCACCGTCTGGGCATTCGATATCAAAGTCCTCCTTGGTTTTCAATAGAGCTGTCTTGCTTGGGTGCCGTTCACACCTGACTGGGAGTCCATCATAGAGCTGTCCTGCTTGGCTGAGTTGCTCGACGAAGGGGCTCCACACTTTGCTACCTTTCCGGCTGCTTGTGAAAGTACTAGCATTGCCGATGATAATGAGGCCATTACGGGCTCTGGAGAGTAAGACGTTCAACCGCTGGGGGGCAGCCATAAAACCGATATCGCCATTGTCGTTACTTCGCGTCAGACTCGCTATAACAATATCGCTTTCCTCTCCTTGATAATTATCTGCTTAGATGTAAGCTTCTCTAGCAGCAAGCAAATTTCTGCGTTACCATCCGACTCCAATAGCATCACATAGCTGTGGCTAATGTACTTTGTTTGGGGGTAGATGAATTGCAAGACGTACCTATAGTCGATATTCTCAACGCCCGCTTGGTCTCGCCTGCACTTGTAGGCGGCATCAAACCGGCCCTCACTAGATCGAATGAATCTAAGTCATTCAACACTGGGTCAACGTCCTCCTTCAAGCTCTTTAGCAAGACCCCCAGCTGTCCTAAGTAGGGCGTGAGGACAACCTGCTTGTCCGTCCCATATCCCTGCTGTGCAAGGTACCGGACCGTTGCTAGCACCATCTCTGCCTCAAATATATTCTGCCGACTAACTTTGGAACCCTCATCGCGCCGGTCCGCTAGATTTGTGGCTTGCACTTCCCGGTGTTTGTGATTGAAGAATATAACGTCCGACCGGAGGCCCCGAAGGTGGGGCCTATTGAGAGTACGGGCGTCGTCTTGAAGGTCAGGGTACATGAGGCGTTTTACCAAGTTAGAGATTTCGGGACGCATGCGGTGTTGCTTGGCGAGCGTTGTATGAGGATACCCTCCAACCACGAGACGTTCGAAAAGGGATTTGTTGAGGTCATAGCCTTCGCCTATCTCAACTGTCAGAGCGTAATTGTTGACTTTAGGCCGCAGCTGTTGATGATCGCCGATCAAGACGAGGTGGTTGGTTTTTGGGGAGAGGGCCGTGAGGACGTGACTTTCGAGGATTTCGCCGGCTTCTTCTACTAGAACGATCCCAGGCCTAGCATTCAAGAGCTCTTTTGTGTACTTAGCGGCTGCGGTCGTGGTACAGCCTATGATACGTTTCTGCCTAATGATTCCTGCGTTTTTTTGATCCCTGACGTTGCGCAGCTGTTCGTAGGTCTCGTTGTAACTATGGACCACATTTTGCAGCATTCCAGCCTGCTCAAGAAAGAAATCGTGCGTCCATTTCTGGTAGCATGCGGTTCTAGCGCCAGTGTCCATCTTCCAGATCGCTTCGAAATCTTTTCCAATGGTGTCCCGAAAGACGCCGGCGTCTTGACCTTGCTGCCATCTGTCCACAAGATATGAAGTACCTATCCTTTTGCCTTTCTCGCCAACCCTAACCATGCCATCATCACTTTCGGGGGTGCTGAGTGCATAGAAAAAGTCAGAGTCCTTATCCGAAAATTGTAGGTACTCCAAAAGAGCCCCCTTCGACATCCTGAGGTTTTGAAATGTAGACGCCTTTGTCTGTACCATAGAGGAAATATCGTCTGCCATGGATGAATACTTATTTAGGAGTTCCCAACACTTCCTTGAACGGCGATATGAAGAGGCTCCCGACTGCTCATGCAATCCCAAGCTTTTTGTCCTCGGGTTTGACTTCGAACCAAGCCGCAGCATTTGTTCTTCTGAGACACCGATGTCAAGGATGTCTTCTAGGAATTGATCCAAGCCATGGTTAGTGTAGCATAGAACCAGGATGGTCTCGCGCGAATGCTCATGCAGAAGCTTCGCTAGGATGGCCCCAATGAATGATTTGCCAGTCCCTGTATACACAAGTCAGTAATTAAGTTGTCGACGAGAGTCTGAAGTCTTGCCTGGAGGACCCTGTATTAAGGCAACTTTCTGAGATAAGCCAGCGACTAAGGACTCAGTCTGTGAACGTTCGAGGACGACATCTTTGGGTAGATCTAGCACGTCGCGGAGATTACGCCCTTGATACTGCTTGATCTCTGTCACAACCCGTTCTGGAGCAAATGGCGAACTTGCAAGCTGTCCACGGTCGACGAGGCCCAACAGCTCATTGGATAAAGGCATATGGGTCTTTTCTTGCAGACATTTCAAGACGGGTTCATACGCGAAAAAAGGTGTGTCGACCTGAACAAACTCGAACTGTCGCTGATGCGTCGTTTTCAAGCTAATCAGAGTCTTCAAGAACGCCGACTCCCCGAAGACCCGGAGTAGGATGATGGGTGGGTCCTCAGAAAGTAGATCTTCGTTTCTGTCAACAGTCGCAAAGGCCACAATCTCGTTTGAGCACAACAGGCACCCAAACGACATGTGTTTCAGGAAGGTCTTATTGTCCGCGTAGTGTTTCTTCCGCTGATCTTGAGCCATCCCAGACATTTTAGGCATTCCTTCGTAGCAACGCAGAGCTAACGAGGCTTGTTGACGTCTCTTTTCGGTACCGCAATCAACGCCATGAAAAACAAGTCTCCTGAGTCGAAGCGAGACCCGCTTGCCCTGCTTTCTCCCTCCCGCGATCTGGAGATCATTACGCAGCTCCCCCAGCATGTCTTCTCTCAGGAGCCGAAACTGGTTGTCTAGATGCACTGCAGCCCGTTTTTCCGGCTCCGTCTCAAATACAACATCAGACTGCAGATAGAAGGGCTGCTCCTTCGCCGAGAATTCATCCGTCGTCGGGAATACCGCAATCTGGCGGAAATCCTCAAAGTCATTATCGTGACGACCGCCTGGCTTTATCGTGCCCAGTGCGGGCCCTCCAGTTGCTCTGCAGCGCACCGCATCCTGTATTTTGTATGCGAGACTACGGGTATCATTGCTGGACGAGTGGAGCAGGCCTTCCGTATCAAGAACTTTCTCGGCAATGTCAAAGGCATTAATCACTGTAAAAGCTAGTGGCGAGGACAATAACTCAAGGATCAAACACCCAAAGGCGTAAATACCGCTTGGAGACAGAGTTCTCTCCTCGTAGCATCTTTCCATTGCGTTCCAGAACGTTGGTGGCTCCAGCACGGCTACCAAGATATCCTGCAACATCTGGCCACTGCACAGTTGTCTCACACTATCGTCAGCGATGTAGAGAAGCAAATTGGCGCTAGAATCATTTATAAAGCTGCTCGAGATGTCGGACCGCAGACTGATTTTCAGAGCCTGAAGTCCCTGGGGCGCCGCCACCAATCTCTCGATACAATTTGATCGATCCTGCTGGTCGCATATTGCTTCGAAGAAGAGCTTGGAGTCGTTTGAGTTCTTGACGGCCCTTTTGCCATCGATGACTCCCGAGAAGTATTTACGAAGCCTGCTCGATTTGACCTCCGGGTCGGTCTCAGTTGGAGCCATTGAAAGGTCATACTAAACCAGGAAAATGAGAAATCCAAATAGCAAAAATCGATTCAACAATGAGGCAAACACTTTTAAACGACCTGGAAGCGGGGCACTGCCCTGTATCTGGACTGGCCACTCAGGCAGAGCTTGAGGGTGACTAAAATATGCACCAAAGCGTCTGCAGCAAGGCGACAGACATCTCGCAAAAAAGCAAACGAATGTGCTGTCCATAACACCGCAGCCGGTGCTCGCTACCATCATCTCAAGCTTCGAAACGTTCACTTGATCTTCAATTTATACGTGGTTCTGCACAAGTTGTTTACTCTGATACCTTAGCAATGCAGGCGGCGCCTAGAAATAGAGGCCAGAGCTGGCGCTATGCGGCTCGTGGCTTCAACCCAAATGGCCGCCAGTCAACCCGCTACGAGAGCACGGTCCAGCAACCCCCTTCACCACCACTCGGTCCACTACTTCAAACGCTGAGCGAGGCCGATCTCCTCGCTTCTGATCAGTCTCAGAGCAGCAGTGAGGAAGAAGCAGAGATCACCAATTGCACATACATCGCGTCGTTCAATTGGCTAGACCACAATGAGCCTACGATACTTGTCCCTGGTACTGTTTTACCTTCACGCACTCCAACCATTCGTATTGCCCGAAACTACCGCGTAATATAATGTCTATAAGCTAACATAAAGAAATCAAATAGGTAAGCCGCCCGCTTGGACGCCACTCGACGAGCCCAGCAGACTTGAAGAGGACAAAGGCGACTATTATCGTGATCTGAATGCAGCGCGCTTTCCCCACCACCCTCTAGAACCCGCGGTGCGAGCCCTCTTGACGGAGCAGGAGGATCTCGAGGCCCAAGAAATCGATCTTTTCGCATGTTCAAGTACTGTGGGTAGTCTCCTGCGCTTCGTCCGGCGGATCGACAAGCCGTTTCGCTTCTTCGTCGAGGTGGTCGGGCACACCGTCTTCTTCACGCGGCACGAAAATGCTCCGGATCAGCTCATTGTGGGCGTCAGGGGTTATGGCCACACATTTCCAGAAGCTTATACAACCTGGGATGCGGACGTCAAGGGCTCCACGTCGCATCAGCGACTGCTACGGTACAATTTTGCAGGACTCGACTGCCTCTTGCGGTTCGAATGCGATGGATATCTCCCGTCCAAGGTTTCCGTCGGAGTCGATGCACCAGTTGCAGCCCGCGATGGTCAGCAAATCGGTGATGATGAGGACAACGACCTTGCCTTCAATTTGGATCATATAAAAGTGAGCTCATCACTTGTTGCCGAGAAAGGCAAACATAAGGCGGCGCCCTTGGAGATCAAAAAATCCGGCCAAAAGGTTCCACAGGAAGCCGTGTTCGATCTCAAAACACGCTCGAGCAAGAGAAAAGACCTCAGCGTGCTGGAAGACGAACTCCCACGCTATTGGCTCGCACAGATCCCCAACTTCATCCTCGCTCGCCACGACGGCGGAATGTTCCACGACATCACAGTGCAGCACATACAGGGTGACGTGCAGGAATGGGAAGGGGCAAATCAGAAGGACCTCAGGCGTTTGATCCGGCTTCTCCGCGAGATCATCGCCGCCGTAAAGGGGAGGAAGGACGGAAAACTGGAGGTCTGCTGTAAGGGCATGGACGCCCTAGATTTACGGGAGCAGGATACGGACGAGCACGATGTGCTACCACCAGAGCTTAAGCTCCGATGGAGGCAACATGGACAGGCTGAAGGCGGAAAGTCTGAAAGTGACGACAAGCGAAACGGGGGCGAAGCTTTTCCAGCTACTGGATCTGATGTCAGCGAGAATGACAGGTACTTCGGCTTCGGCTCTGACGAGGAGTCCGGGGAAGACTTCACCGCCTGTTCGGCTGATAGCTGTGGCTACTGCGGACACTGCTCATATTAGACTAGCTCAAGAATTAAGGATCAGAATTCGATTGCTTTCTCAGGAACTCAATCACAGTGAATTCAATTAAGATCATTAGTCTTGACATTTGGGGGTAGGCATATCGCTTCAATACACCGTCTCTGTCCCCTTAGGCCTGCCATAAGTGCATTAAGTTCGCAATCTATCATCTAATCATATAGTGATATGCTTATCCCATCAGATGATAGCTCCTCTAAATCTAGACAACTTGAGTCTCCAGACCTTCTTTATCGCCAACATTCAAAGCTTCTTCCCTTTCCATTGGCCTCCCCGTAGTCTAGCTCCTCTAACTTCAGGCACTTGAGTTCCATCACCTTCTTCATCGCCATCCACGATCCCGCCTTTCTCAAGCAGTCGTCGATACGCAAAGCTCTCGCACTCCTCATCCAAATTATCCAAGTCCTCAGCACTGAGAAAAACGCCTGGCCAAGCTCGACTGGATGCCTTTCTAGACTGGAATTGTCCGTGGACTGTCCAGAACTCGGCTTCGTGACCGGTGATTGCGGTAAAGGCCTCGGTACAGTACTTTAGCGGGCCGAATATGTTGAGATGGAGAGTGGTGAGGGCTGGTAGTATATGTTTGAGCGCCTCTTGGATCTTCGTCCGTGGGCTCTTGCTATCTGTGTTGAGGTTCGGGAGGAGGTGGAGGGTCATAAAGCGGAGGGAAGGGCATTTGATGCGGATGCTGTTGATGTACCAGGACAGTAGTTCGTCTACCATATCGTTCATCACCCAACCGCATGGGGACTTTAGACTTATTTTTTGGATCAAGTCGACACGTAGGGTCGATTTGAGGAGCTTGATTGCAGGAGGTGTGCGGCCAAGCTTTTTATTGTATTGCTCACGATTCGTTTCTTCGACTTTTATCTGAAAATCATTGTTCTCGTAGAAGACTTGGATGGCTTCGTCATGAGTCTGCTGATTCAGCTCCAGAATTGCCAGTGTTATGTCTGGACCGGTGGCATCTCTAAAGGTAGCGTCTCTAAATCTAGCACTTCTAAAAGTCGCGAATCCAATGGGAGATGGATCGCAAAAACTGTATAGTCTTTCGTTCGAAACATCGCGAGCGAGCGATGTACCATGACGGAGACAGGGTGCGCTTGATGTCAACGTGTATTTGTAGATCTCAAGACGGAGCTCGACAGGGAGTGCAAGGAACTTGAAACGTTTTCCGTGCAAGCCGACGCTTTCAGTCTGATCTGCCATTTGGGGATAGCTGTGGAATTTCTTGTCTCTAAGTACTTAAGGAAAGTACTTGTGAATTAGGATAGGAGTGCTCGATCCAAAAGTTGCCTGGCGTCCGATGTGACGTGCGAAGGTTCGGAAAGTGACGTTGGTAGCGTGTCGCTATCATATGTGTTTACTGCCTTGTAACGAACATCAATCGTGAAGCGAACTTGGTGTCGAAGTCCTCCAGGACCCAGTAATAACCACTCGGTTACAAATGGATCACCATGGCAATATGTGCTTAGTAGGGTCAGATTTCGGAGCCGTGAAGATGCCGCTGGTTTGTTAGACTGCAAGAAGATACGTGAAATCGTGGCGTGTACGACATTTCAGCCTACCAATTACTGGCCGAGGTTGATGAAGTTTCAGTCCAACTTCGTAAAATGAGATGTTCGCAAGTTTAAAAACAGCCAAGTAATATGCTGAACAGGTCGTTTCACTGCCTTCGCCTTTCTGCCTCGGCTCACTGAAGTCGGTCTTACGGCAAGTGAATCAAGGACGTCTTGCATTATGCTTCTTCCTTGTCACCCTCCCCTTTTTGCGTCCTCTCCCCATCCCCGAAAATCGGGTAGAAAACTTGATCGTAACACACCCACATACTCACGAAGAGTCCCGCCGCAAAAGTAACGAGCCACTTCGGGCTCTTCCCATCCTTGTCAGCATACTTAGCGCTGATCTTGAAAAACGCCGTGAGAAACGGTCGCCATATCTGCAAGAAGATGAATTGGCCCATCTGCTGTCGCTGACTCTTGATTGTGTAAGGCTTGAGCTGATGAAGATAGGCCTTGTAATCAGCAGGGAAATCATGCTCATCCGCCCCTGTCCGGATGAGGGTCAGATACCGAAGCGACGGTTGAGCGTATTCGGGGTCTGGGCGGGCGAAATGATTCTGTTGTCCGGGCGGGGCTTTGCCTAGGGGGTAAACGGGCGAGTACAGCGTATGTGCTTTGAAAGGGGTGGTGGTTGGGTGCTCAGGAACTGTTTGGACGCCTGGCGGTAGAGGGTAGCAGTCTATCAGGATGTCTTGATACGCTGCGCCACCGCCTTCAGTGGCGAGAATGTGCGTGTAGTCGGCGTGGGTCACTTCGTATACGACGCCTACGAGACCACGAGGCCAGGTGGGGTTGTGGTAGGGAGGCCGCTCGCTGGCAGAAGGCGAAGATTTCTCCAGACCGTGCCATGGTAGAGGGGGGTTGGGTTTCCGATATCGAGTGTTGGCAAAACATGGCTCAGAATATGGGATGCCGGCAAGATCAAATGTCATGACCAGGTCTGGTACCACGACATTGATAGCGGACAGGGGCCTAATGCCTCGCTTGCCCAAGAAGGTACCCGAGAACAAGTTTGAGCCATAGGCGAGGTATAGGAACGTCTCCTCCTTTTCTGACGGTTCACTATGGGTGGTATGAGGGAATTTCGAGGGGTTGGAAGCGCGATCTTGCAGGGAGCGCTCGAGGCGTTGTTTGCTGGGGCCCGGAAGACGAATTCGCACGTCATCCTGAGGCTGCGAGACTGATTGGATTTCCGCAGTCCGCCTCAGCGCAATGGCTGCAGAATGCTGTGCGCTTGGCATTTGAGGCTTACTATTCGAGGCTGCGATCAATCAGCCTACTCCCTTTAAATGATACAGCAGGCACGCACATAGCCCAATTCAGACCATGTTGAGTTCTCCATAATCAACGTCGTCATGCTAACTAGCTCAGAACGCTAGCGGCTCATCGACTGGAATATTGCGTAGCTTATAGCACGCACGCGAATTTTTTGTCATGCTAAGGTCGACTTCAATACTCCTGCATTCCGTCAACCTGCCTTTCCATGCAATATCTCAGATCGATGACCTGACTAGCTAATACAAAGTCAGAGTCCATGGTCTGAAAGTTTCAGCAGTCCGATTCAAGTTAACGGCTGTCTTCCCGACTTGAGCCTCCCATTTCGCATGTCTCGAAAGCTTTTGGCGACCCGTTTATGTTTCATTATTGTTCCATAAATACCCCAAGTCTGGGCAGACCCACGAGTATTGGAGCAATGTCCATAATGGCCGGCCTTATGACTTTCATGATGAAACACCAGCCTCGTGCAAACGGAACGTGATGCTTGTACGATGTTCCGTTCTTGTGTTTTTCCACCAATGGCGCTCCGAAGACCCATGGCGATGATTCCGAAGCTTTGCGCATTTGGCTTTCACATCAGCCGCGAAACTTCTCATTATCCAGGAGCGACTGTGTCAAGACCCAAGATACATAAGACATCTCTTGTCCTGTCCCTGCGTTTCTCTTCCTCAACCATCTCTATCCACCAAAACCTCAAAGTCTGCTGACTATCAACCCTCAAGACTCGCCCGCAACCAGTCATTCCTAACTTCCACATTGATCATGTTCACCTCACGCGCCACCTCCCTCGCCATTCTCTTCTCAATCTTCTCAGCCTTCCTCTTCACAGCACTACCAACCGCCGCCCACCCAGCCGCCCTCGTCGACGGCACAATCGCCGACAGCAACCTCAATGAAATCGCATCGCCCGTGCAGCCCGACAAAGTCAAGCGAGAAGCCGCCCCAGAGCCCTTGATCACACCAAGCCCACCACCAGGCTTCGTGAAGCGGATGCTTGACGATATTCTGAACAAGAGGGGGAACGAGCTGGGACCTTCAACTCAAACGATAGTCTCAGTCCCAGCCCCAGCGCCCAAGAAATGTGATCCTGCAACCTCTCTCATGATTGATGGAATTTGCGTTGGCCAAGCTATTGATAATTAGCCAATCTCAGGCTCCGCGTCATCTGATGCATTAATATCAATGTGTGTGGCGCTCAAAAAGCCTAGCAACGCTATTTAGAGGCTGCTGTGGGTGGAAGTTGCGAGTTCTAGAGTGGCAAAACGGTGGAATAATCTTGGGAGGCTGACAGCATCACTAATGGCAATATCTGTACCGCTTGGGGTGTTACTGAACAATTAGCATACCAAAAGGTTTCATGTATTTATATCATAAGCTTTCGCCCCAGGGTTCAATCGTTTTGAGTTCTAAGCGACCCGTCCCAGCCTCATCCGTGTTCCTGTAGAGTCGCTGAACTTATGCGGCCAAGATGGTCTAGCTTGGTTCAAGTGCGAAGGCGGCCTCGGAGAAAGGCCCATCCCTTGCTGTGCAAATTGAAACGCAACAGACTTAAGCCGTGTTACAAACAACAAGATCACGCCAGGGGTGAAAGAGGGGTTTGCCAGTATTATCACACCGTTTTCAATTCCTTTTGATCATTCTGATAAATGAAGTATGGGACTCCTTAAGGCGACTTTGTCATGAACATCCAGAGCCCTCAGATTATTGCTACTAAAGCTTGCTTTTCTGTATGAAAAATTTCGTATGGAGAATTTGAAATCTCCATCTGACATGACTTCTGCTCCAAGATGTCCATACTACGAAGGCCTGCCCCTTGTTGCTGCCATAATTTGACACTATGTTGATAGTAAATGGCGAGGAGATGTGTTGCCAATGTTACATTGTATGGCTCTCCACTTCTCGAGGCTCTAGATTAATTTATCGTCATTACGGCTGAACTGCAAGCCAACGTCCAAAAGGTTCATCACCAAGACAAAAACTGCCCTGGCTTTACACAATCAGGGTCGCCCTTGCCAGAGCCATAACAATATAGAACGCCCAAGTAATGTCGACCCCACGTACGCCACCGAATGTTGTCAGTCTACCGTAGTCACTTGCACCTCTCCTGTGCTAAGGAAAGTCTTTTATTGTTCGCTAGCACAACCTAACGATCGAATGTCCTTTTTAAAATATTTACGACGGCCATTCGAGAAACTCGTCACCAACCTAAAGTCGAGTATCCTGCATAGGGATGTTGCTCGATTGGCGGGACATCGAAATACGGCATTCTGGGATACAAGAATAGCCAGTGCCAGAGCATCTTACCAATCAAGTCCAACTTTGCGATCATACCACGCTGGTACCAAAAGTTCAATCGCGAAACTGAAGACACCACATCATGGTCACTGTAGGCTATACACTAGGTTCCTTGAGCTGTGTTTTATGGGAGCATCATACTTGAGCAGGGATTTGTTGCTCCATTTCAGATTGATACTTCTTCCAGATGTCAGAACCATTAGACGTGAGTAGATTGAGGCACCACACAGTCCTTGGGGCAAAACTTTTCCTATTATGGACTATCCAACAGGATAGACTGGTGTCGTTCCATACAATGAAGCCCTCTGACCTCGTGAAATGATCTACAACAATATTTTCAATTATGTGCTCTCGACAGTCGGAGTAAATCGCAGTCAAAAAAAGATGATGCGTGTAAGCTACACCAATGCGGTCCACACATAATCGGATACCACGTGGGCTATCCTGCTTGATAGCTTCATAAAGCAACTTTGCCGGCAGCCTATGGCAAATTGGAGGAGTATCAATGACAAAAGAACCCCAGTCAAGGAAACGTTCAAACAGGTTGATCCTCTCATCTGTCCACTGACCCTTGAGCAGGCGGGATGGTACCGGAACATCTTGCAGAATCCGAAAAGCTGGTTGGGCCTCAAGTAATGCAGAGCTTTTGCCTACCGCCTTTTCCATAGCCCGTGCAAAGTCATCGGTGAACCAGCATTGATTCAGCAGATACTTCTGCAATTTGACGACCGCAGCTCTTCCCACTTCACGCTCCATGTCTGGAGAGAAAGCATTGATACAAAACCATAGACGTGCAGTGTGGCTGTCTAGACGTGCCCATAGATCACGGCATGCAAGTCGCATCGACAAGTTGATGGAATATCCGTAAATATTGATCAAGAGCTCGGTGGGAAGATCGAGAAGCCTGATATCTTGCCTCGTGTCCTTATATCCAACTTCTAAGTTATCCAGAAGAGAGCCTGGCTTCGGTTTTGCCTCAGTTGACATAATTCGGGTTTGAAAGCAGTATCAAGTCGTATACTAGACAGCTAATGATCACTGGTTGAGCTAAACTTTAAGGCGCCTGCAAATGACGATTTCCCTAGGCTCTAGGACATTGCTTTGATGCGCGCGGGGCCTGCAGAGTTTCAACGCTGCCCATGTCTCCACGCTTCCTCGCTGGTGAGGAAGCGACTGGTTTCAGAGTGAAGCAACGGGATAATCTCAGCCTTACTGCCACATTGGTGAATAGAGTTCAGATGTAACCAATAACAGCTAGCCTGATCACTAGCGCAACCTTCCCACCCCAAGTCCTCCTTGACCACGTCCTTCCACCACCATCGATACGGACACAACTTTCGTCGCGACCTAAAGCCTCGCCCATCAAACACCATCAACCTCATCGGCGCCTCAAGGCCCGATCGGCCACCATGGACTACCTAGGCGAAGAAACCTACCCCGAACCTCCCTCCACCACCACCTCCCACTCCCATCCCCCTCAACCGCCTCAAAACCCCCAACAACCCCAACAACAATCCCAACCTTACCCCTCCCAACCCCAAGCAGAACCCCAAACCCCCACCACTCACTCTCCCCTCCAACCCTACACATCACCCACCTTCACCCCCTCCGTCTCCGACCCCTACAACGGCATGCCTCCACCCCCAGAAGCAATCTACCCGGACCTGCCCACCCTAATGGCAGCATGCCAAGAGCACGGCCGCCGGCACGGCTACGCGTGCGTCACGTCCTCGAACAACTACAAGCGGGGAATCGCATACGTGCGGTGTGATCGGGGGGGCGAGTACGTGAATCACTGGAACGTGACGCCTGAGAACCGGATACGGAAGAATCGGACGAGGAGGTTGGTGGGGTGTAAATGGAAGGCGAGGGCTAAGAGGGTTGGTGGGGCTGGGGAGGGGAGTGGTGAAGGGGGCGATGGTGGAGGTGAGGGGGGCAATGGTGGGGGATGGCAGCTGACGATGATGGAGGATAAGCATTCAGGGCATGGGCCTAGTGAGGATCTGAGCTCTCATCCGAGTTTGAGGCAGTTACCTGAGGAGGCGGTGGAGGAGGCTAAGAGGGCGTTCGCGGAGCAGAAGGCGCCGAAGGAGGTGTTGGAGAGTCTGAAGGTGTGGAATCCGGCGGTTACGCCGCAGGATGTTTATAATTTGAAGGCGAAGATTGCGAGGAGGGAGAGTGGTGGGACGCAGAAGGCGACTCCGCTGAAGGGGAGGACGGCGGTGAGAGGGAGGAGTGCTGGGCAGGATGGGAGTACGCACGCGTTGCAGCCGAGTGGGAATGGGGAGACTGTGGTGGATCCGGCGTTGAGGGTGCAGGATCCAAATGTTGGGAGTTTGGGTCAGTTGACTGCTGCTGTTGCGCAGATGCAGGAGCCGCAACCGAGCGGAGAGGTGGCAGTCAATGGGCAGAATATGACTAATGGACAGGTGGAGAAGGGAAAGTGCTCTTGTAAGTGTTGCGAGCACTAGTGAGAAGGAGCAGGAGGGAGCGAGCTAGGAGGGGGAAATGACGGATCTTGAATGTACCTTTTGCCAGTATCAATATGTGAGATATGCTGTCTTTTTGAGCGAGTTGACAACGGCTTCACTCAAGAATAGCAAATAAGTCACCATGCCAATAAACCTATCACAAGACCTGATCCAGCGCGAAGCAATCTGACTTTCTGCTGCTTGTTTCGAAGCGCGTCATGAGGTCATCCAGTTCTTGATTGGCAGGGGCTTCGTTTGCAGTTGCTCTTTATCTTCCCAAGGGTCCCAGCATTCTCCCCAGTCACCGCGCGAAAGCGAAATTCTATCAAAAAAGCTCGTACGCGACGCGTAATCGACTCCAAGCAGCATTTCCTGTTCTGGGTCATCCTCCTCGAAGTCGGCAAAGGAAAGCTTGAGGCTCTCAAGCCTTGCTACAGCCTTAGCATAGGCATAGCCGGCTAAGATCATGAGTGGTGTCTGCGGCGCATACTCGTTGCATTGGCGCACACCTTGATGAGCCTCCTTTGCATTGAACTCAGGACAAAGACCCGTGCGATCGCCTTCGGCCGGCAAGGGCATATTCAATTTGATGGTCAGATTTTTGAGACGAGATGCGGATAGGTTCAAAGTGCCTGTAATTCGCTCGGAAATTGAGTTGACTTTTTCTTCCCCGTAGTCCCACCATTCCCAGCTCAAGCGTGGATGTGGCCAATCTGGTTTCCGCGCATCTGCACAATTGGAAATATAGGCGGGACAGTCTTCCAGATTCTCGACGCCAAAGATCGAAGGACAGAGATAGCGTACCCGCAGTCTCACATTTTCAACACTCATCAAGCATTGCGCGAGTCTGACACACAGATGTCCAGATCGAGTCCCGTCGTCTCCCGCGTAGTCGGAGCCACTGAGGTCCAAAGTCAAGTGTCTGACAGTGGAAGGTACCCGGGCAAGAAGGGTGTCGATAGTCCTTGACCATAAGTAATCCCATTGCCAACCGTGATGCTCTTCGTAATCAGTCATTGCCTCGAACATGAAACCGTCGATTGAGAAATCTGGAAGCAACCTGAAGAAGTCGTTGAGACACCAGTTGATCCGATTCCTCCATGGGCCCAAAAGTTGCTGCATGTTCAGGTCACACCTTTTTGGCATGTCCACCCCATCAGACCAGTCGTAGACCAAGTCGTCCTCCCAACACATTGTTTCGTGCTCGTTGTCATCATTGTCGTCGTTGTGATCACTAATCTTCGGACCACTGCAGAGGAATGTGTCGCCAGACTCGATCATGGCAGCTTGGCCTGAGGAGTGACCAACTAGACGTAGCGCAAGCTGTTTGGTTTTGGACCTGATGTGCTCATACAAAGGGCTACCCTTTGGCGGAAAACATTCTATGTCGTTCGCTGACAATCTCAAGCATTGATGGATCTTGATAGATCCAAGAAAGGTGGGTAGAAATGCGAAGTACAAAGATTTGCAAATGACCAGGTGGTTGACATTGATAGAGATGAAAGCTGCAATCGACCCGAGTATTTCTTGTGGCAAATCCAATAAGGTTGGCATGACTGGCACTACGTTGAAGGCAGGTTTAGCACACGATTTAGAGCGTGCGATGTTGTAGACTTGTGTAAGGTACGTTTCCCTAAGTTAGGCTCGGCTAGCGCGCTTCTGTCACCTGTCAGGTTTGGTGCAAGAACGACCGCCCAGCAACTTTACGGCTTACCTTGAAAGCCCTTGCCAGAGAATGTTGCTCTTTGACTTTTCTTTGGTTTATGCTTCAGCAGAACTTAAGGAATCTATCATCCTTTTGGTCCAAAATTCCGTCACCATGTGCGCTGCTTGAACTGCCATTGGCAACATGGACGACAAGTACAACACGACGCCATTTGAATACTTCACATATTCACTTATCTCAGGTTGCCAGCGCCTCATCATTTTGTGCTCTTGAATGGTATGGGTCGATATCCTAATTCCGACTCCTCCTCTTCCCAACCATCCCATTCTAAGCCATCATCTTCGTAACGGGAATGCCCCCCAACCTGCCAGTAGTAAGCGCGGCGAACACAATCAATGCCTTCTAGGTTGCTGTTATCGAAGCTGTGGTTGTGTGAATAGCAGGTAATTTTCAGCCTCTCCAGCTGTGGTGATACCCTTGCATATGCGCACCCTGCAATAGACATGAGGCATATTAGTGTGTCTTGATATTCGAAGTCTGCACAGCCTTCTGCATCTAGTCTTATGCCGGGTTGTTGCGTGAAGAATGGCAAAGATAGTTTGAGGACCATCCTTTTCAATCTTGATGTAGACAAAGCTAAGCAATCTGAAGAGATGATGCTGGATGTAAGTTGCAGCATTCCGTCTTCGTTCTCACCATCCTCAAAAATCCCTCTATTGCGTGGAAAACCGAAGACCATCGGGCAAATGGTTCGCATGCGCAGCCTGACTTCTTCAAAATCGCCCAGCCGTCTAGCAATCGTGGAGCATAGATGCTCCGTAGTAGATTGGCCAGCAGTGATGCAGTCGGATCCAGAAAGATCCAGCAAAAGAATTCTTACGGTCGAAGGCACGGCCATAACAAAGCGTTGGACCGTTGGAAGGAACAGATAGTCCCATTGCCAGCCTTTCTCCTCATCGATCTCTGACAATGCTTCAAAGACCATTTCACGCAACAAACCAAGATGTGGAAGCGTCTCGGATAAATCAACCAGCTTCTTATCGATGCGATCTCTCCAAGGGTATAGTACGCGTTGCCGTGTTTCTCCGGTGTCCCTCAGCTTCGGGGATGACGGGCGCCTGTGTTCGGCGTTCAATTCAGTATCGGATGAGATAGAACCAACATCGCTATTTTCGTCATCTGTCTCTTCACTCAAACCCTCACTACTCGAGCTGAGATTATCGGTCTGCATCATGTCATCGCTGCTGAAGAGTTCTTTATCTCCCTGAAAATCTGTCGCAGTGTCATTGGACGCATGGCCGAGAAGACGGATCGATAGCCTTTCAACGCGTTCCTTAATTCGATCATACAGCTGGCCATGTCTGGGTGGGAAGCGTTCAAGATCGTTGGCTGAAAGATGGATGTCTTTCTGCAATCTAGGAGTAGCAAGGAAGGTTGGTAGAACTGTGTGGTACCATCTCTTGCAAATCAGTAAGTGGGAAGTGTGAGAGCGGATCGGTATCTTTTCTGCCACATTGCATAGATTCTCGGGCGGTAAGTCTAGCAAGTAAAGCATTTTGCCAGCATATGGATGTTGACGAGGAGTAAGAAAGCTGTTCTATAATTCCTATCCAGCTGCGACTCAGCGGAGATTTACGCGTCTTACGATATTGCGTTTTGAATCTTCGCGTGAGACAAATCCAAACCTCGATGCATTCGATATCAAAAGGTGGAAATGTGGATAAATTGAATGTCAAAGTCGATGTATATGATTCAAGTCATCGCAAAAGCCCAGAGGTTGACAATATATCATTGTATACTTTAAGTCAAGATATTGACGCGATCGGGAAAATAGAGCCAAGCCGCTAGGACGCATCAAGGCCTACCCAATAAGGTAGGGTAGGACTGGCATACTGTGTCACAGCTACGCATTTTCCAGGATGATTCGTGGAGAGGATGACCAGTCCTTCTAACACCACGGCTCCTTCAACCACCTCCCACGATCAGCTGGCGTTCTTCTCTTCAATCGTTTAAGCTAGTTTCAATTTTATAGCTGCGGAAGATTAAGTCTGCTATGACTTAGGTGAAAGTTCGTTCAAGAAGACAAAAAAGAAGGTGGATGAGATGGCTTAGGTCGGTGCTGGCTCTGGAGGAAGCAGCTCAAGGGGCGTGGCAATCGCTGTATCTTATACTCTCTTAGCGAAGAGCGAAATATAAGGAGAGAAAGAAGTGGGAGATGAGATGTTCGGGCTCGTTGGAATGTTTGCTGATATGAGAATGGGCAAACGTGGTGGCAAGCCGAAATATTGGAGGATTTTGAATAGATAGAAGAGGCCTACTTACCTCAAAGCTAGGGTGTGGTGGAGATGATGGGAAGGTCTCATAGGATGAAGAGAAAATAGAGCATAGATCAATTTGAATATGCTATTTGAGAGTCTCCCTTCGCATTCGCGTCACAGTGCTGGAAAACAAACCCAGTACGTGGGGCAAAAACCAGCACCAAGGGACAAACAGAATGGCAAAATTATTCACAGAAAGCTTGCCAATACACTTTCATTTCACTCAGCATCATCAATGGCTCGGACGATGCTTTTTAGTAGTCGTCTCCGCGACTAAGAATCTCTTTGTGCGTCTCGTGCAGCAGAAAAGTCTAGAAGTAGAAGTGTGAGCCTCGTACAGCAACATGTCAGAGATGAAATTAGACCTACATGTTCAAATTGCGCGGCATACGAGCCTTTGATATCTGTGAGAGGTCGATACTGCTCCACAATCTCGTTATTGACGAGACAATTCATCTGTGTCGTACATCAGTGCGAATTCATCTTCTTGTGGTTACATTAATGGAGCCTTACGCCAGCCAAATAGCTTTTCAAGCCAAGACGATCAAGATAGCGACGACAGAAG
Source organism: Bacidia rubella (assembly GCA_032158265.1). Taxonomy (NCBI): domain Eukaryota; kingdom Fungi; phylum Ascomycota; class Lecanoromycetes; order Lecanorales; family Ramalinaceae; genus Bacidia; species Bacidia rubella. The sequence continues at coordinate 373,089 of JAVTIF010000009.1, read as the reverse complement.
GGGATCGTGCCAAAATTTTCCCTGATGGTTTTGTGCAAGCGCTTAGCTGAAGAAATAGAGACGGGCACATGCAATGGGACATCATGGTTTAGCGCGTAGCCATAGACACCGATCTAACACAATGTTAGAGAAACACACAAAAACACGTAGGTTTGAGGAACGAGAAGCTCACATCATCGTACACGTGTCCGCGGCCTGTGGACCCGAAAGTCTCAATGGCAAACACCTCTCCCTCTTCCATCTTAGTCTGGTCAGAATTCTTGACAAACGGGATAGATATCCCGCCATGAATGCGATTCTGCTTGATGTTATGGCCAGTGAGGCCTCGTACAGCCTTGACGGGGATCGTTCGACCACGAATATCGACTTCGTAACTCTCCATGGCCTCTTGGATAGCAGCGCTGACATCGCTTACGCGCACGTCAATAGCAGCGGTCTTGACAAAGTCGTCAGTTGACTCCTCTCTATCCATGACATTGTGGAAGCTTGCTTACCTTGATACCGGTGTTGGTCGCATCCTTGACAGCAGCCAAGAGATTGTCATACGTATGATCAAACGCCATTGTGAACGCACTATCAACAATCCAGCCATTGATATGTACACCAAAGTCAACAGTCATAACGTCCTGTTGCTGCAGCACAACATCCTTTTGACCAGGATTGGGCGTATAATGCGCGACTTGCTCGTTAAGACAGATGCCGGTGGGAAAACCCATCCCAGACTTACAGCTGTCTCCAGGTTCCAAGCCCGCATTATCTAGCAGTGCCCTGACGCTGTCCTCGATTCCCATGACAATGTCTTGCAGAGTCTGGCCAGGCTTGACGCTCTGCTGTACCCATTGTCTGGTTTGCCGGTGCACCTCAGCGGCCTTGCGGTAGTTGTTGAGGAAGGCTTCATCTTCCCAATAACACTGGCGGCCATCTTGACGAGCTTCGGCAGTAGTCTTACGGGGTGCGGCTTGGTCTGAGGAATGGTAGCTTTGCAATTCGCCCTCAGGATAGTCACCAGATGGGAAGAGGTCGCTCAATGGGACTCTCGGCGGCGAAGATTGCTTTGCTGGCAAATGCGCCGTGGCTTTCTGCTTCGTCTTTTTCTTCTTAGATTTCTTACGTTTTTTCTGCGAATTTGAAGCGTCCGTTGGTATGGAAGTCGTTGGTTGCGGTGGACTCAGTCCACCGCCGCTTCCGCCGCTATCTTCGTCATCACCGTCCCCGCCGCCGAGGCAGCCATCTCCATCCCGAGAAGTGTGAACGCCTCGCGGCTCTCCCCCCAAACCATTGGATCCATTCGACTTGGCCGGGTCTCCTCATGGGATCAGAACTATTGATTTTGAGTTCCGTGGGATGGCATACCATAATTCCCATCATCTCCATCCTCTGGAGTCTTGGCTCCCATGGCGACATTCACAGGTCAATCCCCGATTCAGACAACGTGCGGTTGCAGATGAGTATCGCAGTCCACAGCTATTTAGGCTACAGAGACGCTACGTTTCCTAAAAAGGGGGTTGCAGTCTGGGTAGTCAGCGGTAATCTCAGGCGAGTACCCTACTACAAAGTTGTCCTTCGGATGAAAAGTTGACAGATCAGCCGGACAGAGATAGATCACTTCAAGTTGGACGATTAAGAATTGCGCAGCTGTGACAGAAAATGCTGGCAGATCTCTGCCAAATTGCTAAGACTTGCACGTACGATTCGTCATGACTGCGCATTTCGTACCCCGCTCGGTGGATCCTTCTAGTGTGTTTGTCCTCGAGCTCGCTTTCATCCATCACAACTTGCAATCATATACAGTCAAGTGTCAGGTAGAAAGAATCCTCCTTTGCTCTTTTCGACAGGCATGTTTATGTTAGGCACTGGCCAGAAACTATGTTTTCCGAGTTGGCTTGAATTCTCTGTTCCCATCTCTCTTGAGATAATTCACAACAGTCCGCCTTTTACCAAGGTATTCGCTATGTAATTCTACTCTAAACAATCCAACGTTAGAAATTGCATGTTATTATCACATGATCTGATGCAATGCCTTTTCTTCCTCTATTAATTCCTGGAGCATAGGATGGAACACTAGAAAGACAGCTCACTAAAATCTTGCCAGTGGCCTGGTCATCTGCACAACACACGGAACTGCCTTCCCTTTTGGGAGCGGATCGCTGCATAGCCTGAAGTGCAACAGAATATCCCTTCGGATCGCCAGCGGAAAGAGGCCATCTGGTGTCGCGTGATGAGATTATTGGCACGGCGGTCCAATGGTCTCAATATGTTCGGATATGTGAACGAATCCTGGAAATACGATACGCCCTTACTCCTAGTTGCGCTTTTCTCGTTTGCACCGCATTTTAAGACAAGCTACTTATGTAAGTCTCTCGATGCATCGAAATTGACTTATTTGTGCTGCTACCTCTATTCAATTTTGTATCAAGTTCAGCATATTCAATTAAAGGAGTTTGGCTTTTTACCTTGCTCAATTTTTCTGTCACTTTGAGAAGTCCTACATCTCTACTAAAGAAAAAATCACGCTTTGGTTTCAAAGAGTTGTGAGGAAAATAAGCCTCATGTATAGCGTACGTTGTGTGCTCTTACATCAACAACGGAGGCCAAAGCAATGCGATCCGCTGCATCGCAAGGCTTTGTCTATTTCTATAATTCTCTCTCGCGGCGACCATTGTAGTGATTCGTGTTGGCTAAAGTCTTTCACATTGTCCTTCATTGCTTGAATATTACCTAGTGGCCTTCGACCAAGCGCAGTGGCGATGATCGAGTATGAAACCTGCTTGAGAGGTCATGTGATGGTCCAACATTAGCCAAGATCTCTCCATCTATCTGTCGGCTGGAGACGAGGCGTTTTGCGTAAACGAGCCTTAGGTTTGTGGGTGCCCGTGACAGGATACAAGCAAAAATTGTACTCTGCATACATGATGAAAAGTATAAGCCTCAGCGCATGACTGGCATCGCGCAATAGATGAGACAGCGGCCCGCAATCGTTCAGTCTGAATATTATTGATAGGCGTAAAATTGGCCTATATGCGCGCTTCCGCAAAGGTTGCCGGTCCGTTTCAAGGGTCCAATACGATGCGTGTCACATATCATATCACGGTATAGCGCTTATTTCCCGATGCGAGGCGCGTTAGGGTCGGAATGGCGTACACCTTGATACGAGGGTATATCCGTCTATGGCATGAAACGTTCATGCGCAAGACTAGGACTGTGCAAAGCCTAGTCCTAAGCCACAATGCTACTTTCATGGCATACGATGTACGACATTGCAGGGTAGCGTATGACATATGCCATTATCTATAGTCCGTCATCTCGAAATGACGAAGCTTAAAAGCTAAACAGGATCCTTTCCCGACTTTCAGTCGCTATTCACTGCACCTATTGTTTTGTGGGCTAACAGCATGATTGAGAATCTATAGACGAGTTCAAAACTCCTTTTCAATGAGACATAATGGCCTCAATAAACAGTGCAGTCTTGTGCTTAATTTTTCTCAATCATGCAGTACTCTCTAGCCCGACTCCGGGAGCTACAAAAGTTATATCCAAAACACCGAAAGACACACTGGGACTACACATCTCGCCAAGGGCAGCTGCAATCACGTTAAATAACGGCTGGGACGTTCTGGGAAGCATACCAGGGGCTCCATTGAACAAGAGGTGGGCCCAAGTCGACGATGTTCCCGCACAAGCGGAGCGAAAGGACATACTCATCACCTACATGCCACCTGCAGCGGACAGTCGAGCTCAAGCCAGCGCTGTAAATGGGCAAGCAATCATTGAAAAGATTGACACGTGGTTAGAACAACCAAACAAGATCTTGTACCCAGTAATCAATGCCCAAGTCTTTCGAGGCGGCGAAGGTGCGTATGAGGATGCTGCTCCAGGATCTTCGCCAGAATGCGAGCGACTGAATCGTTGCTTCATCACTTCTATCTCTGGCTCGCCGACCGAGCTCGCGGTTGTGGCAGGCCCAAAGTTTGAACAATGTATTAGTACACCTGGTGATTTTCTCCAGTGCCACTTCAGGCTTGAGGATCCAGGTGCAAACTCGGATGGGATCGAGGCTGTCGCTGGTGTCTGTGACTCCGGCAAAAGTGCACCTACAATAGAAAATTGGACTGCCAGCGACGTGGATGGCTTTATAAACGTCCTAATAGCAGGAGGCGTTGACAAGAGTTACATTTATTGGCCTGGGCGGGACTCTCAGAGAACTTTCAGTGAAGATGTGGGTAAGCAGCTCACCGATATTGACAACTACCGCTGCAGCTTAGAGACTCAATGTAAGCATGATCTTCAATGCGCAACGATAGGTTCGCGCTTGTCCTATAACTGTGGTCGAACGGTGTATCCGTCCAGGGATGGTTACTTTCTTATTGCTGCCTTGGAGAACATCAATGGACAATTGAAGAACCAAAACGATGCTTTAAAAGGGGTCGTGGGACTGCTCGCTCTCGACACATTCAACATTGGCGACTTCTTCCCAGAACCACAGCAGGAATTCAGCCTCAGAAATGCGCTGCTGGGACTTGGGACTGTTCTTGGCGCCGTAGCAGGGTTTGTACCAGTCATTGGCCCAGGCATCGCTGCAGGGGGAGCTATTCTTCCGGCTGTTGGGGGATTCATAGGAAATTCGATATCAGCAAGGACGGATCCGATGGTAGGGGCAGAGACATTTGCACCGAAAGCCAAGGAAATCTACCAGTCGATCCTCACAGCACTTGATACTGCTACCGAAGATCTTTTCCTAGGAAAAACGATAGACGGATCGTTCAACATAACTGACATGCTGAAAGGTGGTGGCTGGGTCAACAACAGGGCGTTGACAAGAGTAATTCTTTGTTGATGAGTTTGGATGATGTCTTCTCACTAACGTATACAAGGTCAGCGAGCTTGAGAACAAACTACATATAGAAATACTTTCAAGATCAATCAATGCGCTTTGGAAGACCGCACCTAGCAACAAGCTGTGGGTCATCTTCAACAATTTGCAGGACGATGCACAAAAGAGCAGATGTCTGGCCGACGTCAACGGGCCGCAAGACTCCAAATTGTGCAACGATGGAGGTGTTTATTACTCGTACATGTACGAAGAAGATGGCGCGTCGGACGGCTTTGTCACTTATCCATGGGGCGGCAAGGTACTGCAGGAAAAAACAGGGATTGCTCTCAATGTCAGTGTTGTGTCTCTCCCAACACAATTCTAGCAGCGCTGACATCCAGAACAGTGGGTCACCGAAGCTTCAGCCAACACTTACCGCCTAGCAAAGAACCAGACCAATCCCTTGGATCCTTTCAACTTCAACGCGATCGATGGCCAGAAGAGCTTCCTCACCTTAGCTGTTGAAAACAACGGACAGGGTTTCGATCTGATAAATGGAGCTGGAAAGTATCCTGGCAGCTGGACGCTACCGGTCTGCGACACATCGACATGGGGAAGCGATTGGAATTGGGATTACACGGCACAGGATTACGGCAATTCGCCAAGGAAGCGCACTACTCATCCACCTTGCTTGTGTGGTATGTCGTTGGCATTGCTCCCTCAACTTCATTGGAGATACTAATATGTTCGCTGCAGGTCCAGGTGGTAGCGAGACAGACAACTGGCAGAAAGCGGCAGGGATGTATAACTTCGATACATTTCATTCAAAATGCAAGCTGGCTTTGGAATCTGATGATTTCGTCTGGCCTGAGGGTGTGACTAGCGTCACGTACTCTTCCGACGAGCCTTTCACTATCAATAAACCAAGCTAAGGCTGGCTTCTGTATGATTGTATATCGAATTCGGCAGAGTGCAGCGCGATGAGGCTGCTATGATTCGCCGCTGTCAACTCAATTTCTGACATTTTTAAACATTTGATCTTTCTGAGGAAGAAGCGCAGATAGACATTGCTCAGATTCATTTCGCATCGAAGAACGGATGGACCGCACGCAGAGATGTAGATTCATGCTTAGTAAGCCAAAACCTGCAGGGTGGCAAATATCATGATGTATTGTGGCCAATACAATGTCTGCGATTATTTTCACCATCCCCCACCAATTGTTGGACACTTTGCAATCCATACCTTTGATTTCCGGCACCCTCTGGGCCAAAATCTGTGTCTCAGAGCCTAGCCTTAAGATCGTAAGATTCTTACCGTGTTCTCTCGTTTGCATTGTTACAATAATCCTGTTTGAGAACCAAACATGGCTCCAAGTCGCGAAGCTCTGCTCAACACAGCCTCAAAATTGATCGATTCATACAATGACTGGACTATCCAGTCTATCTTGTCTGTCCGCTCTCCAGATTGCATCCAGCAAATCTTACCCAAATCATTGCAGAGACCAGCTCTGAACAACACCGACTACGCGGCCTACTTCGAACCCATCATGTCAGCATTTCGGAATTGGAAGCTCATCGCACCCGACGAGGAGACTTTCGTAGATGTGGAGAAGAGGGTTGTGGTCATGCACGCCCACAGTACGGCAGACACAGATATCGGCCCTTACAGGAACGAATACATGCTTACACTAAACATGACGGATGATGAGGCGCCGCTTGTTCAGAGGTTGGAGGAATTCGTTGATAGTGGCGTGAGTCTTGACTTCATGCCGAGATTGAGAAAGCATGCTGTAGAGGCGCAAGGTGAGAAGCAGATGGGCCAGATGTAGTCGTCCGGCCTCTGTGCTTCTTCAAAGAAAGTAAATGCTTGGTTTCATGTTGTGACAGTCGAGGTACATCAAGATATGCAGGAGCAATGGGTATTTTCTATTTACTTGTTGCAAGATCGCTCGTGGTTGCCGGCAGCATTTGTGATCACGAATGCGCATTGTTCACTAGCTCGGGAGCATGAGACTTTGCTCTTATCACAGTCACACTCGGCCTCGGAAATATATGTAACATGTAATCTACAAGCTCAACAGCCTCTCGAGACTGGAATTCTGCTCTAGCTCGTCCCACGACCACTACAATGTTCTCTGTTTTCGAAAATCTGAGGGACCACAGCCAGCCACATTTGGGCATATTCAAACTCTGGTAGACCTTGTTGACGAGTGGAACGAAAAGATGTATTGGGGTCACGAAGGACATGGGGTAAATGGAGTGGGCCACGCTGGCACAGCGAAGCCTGACCTTTACCGGATCAGTATGGAGCTCTTTCATGCCGGCAAGGGGCGAACATCATGAACTAGACTTTACAGATGTACAGGGACGGCAGCTGCGTGAACACTTTGTTCGACGACAGTACGAAATCGTTCAGCGCAGGCGTAAATTTTTTTTACTACGCTGCAACCCGAATTGTTCAGTTGCTCCGCAAGTGACGAATGATGAGTCGGATAGAGGCATTAGCCTTTGGACTGTTTGCCTTCTGAAACATCCTATCTTTGCACGACTGTGTGTCCCAAGCAAGCCTACGAAGGAGAAGGTGCCTTGGTGCTACTTGCTTGCTGCGTCTCCACCAGTCCCAACAATATTGGATTAGGACCATCTCTCAGAAAATGCAATTCAAACTATTTGCGATGCGTTGCATAAAATGGACCAATTTTTTTGCTGGCACGTCCTGGTATCTGTGTCTGGTCCCGGAATATTCCGTGAGCTGAAGAATCATCTGCTCTAGGATGAATCCAGAATCCACCATCTCCACACAGAGCTGATTCGCGGCCGACTGCAGGACCGCTAAGCGTTAATTAGAGTCCTAGACCTTCGTCCAGAGGCCAATCATGCACTCTACCGTATTAGATGCTCATACCGAAGAAGACAGTAGGCCACATTTGGCAATTTTGGAAGGACCTGCGTCCACTCCGCCCGCTCATTGACGAAGGGAAACACCGCCGCCGCTGCCATGCAAAGTCATAGGCCGCTAGCTTCTTTGTGAGCTGGCCACCGTCCAATTTGCCGATATCAGAGCCCATGTAGTCTGCCGACGCACCTGTTTGTTGTCATGCAGGTGCAACAAAGCAGTAAGGTTATGCCTGTTTGCCTCGCTACAACGGTGTTTTGCAGAGAAATACTAGGGGTGCCGCAGAGACTCCGGAATTTATTTTACTAGAAGTATGGTCCGGCGTTGCTCCCTCCGTACTTCTCCCTCATATCTTACATTTGCGCAGGACTATCCTAGAAAATAAAATGACCATGCCTAACTTTGCCTCAAGCACTACCTTCATGTGCATACTATCCCTCATAATTCTCGCTGGATCTGTCTGGATGTTCTGGCGTCATGTCGATGTGAGTTACTTACTTGATAAAGCACTTGGAGCTAGTCATTCCGAAAAGGAGCCATCTTTCGACCAGCATGTTCTTAGTAGCACAACCTGGATTGGCAAAAATATCACTGGGCAGGTAGAACCGTACCGCTCTCTAAATACGATCAACCAACAGCCTGTGGGTCCCTCAAGTCTCTTGAGCGAATCAAACTCTACAAATCGGGCATATTTCGAATATCTAGAAGATGAAGCATGTCAAGCTATTGTTGCATGGCGCAAGATCGCGGACCGAGCAAAGCAATTCGTCAGCGATGCGATCTCAATCACTGCTCAAAGGCGGTAGCCACTTCCTTTGAACGACGTCGTGCCATTAGTAACATTGAAGATGTACCTTCTAATTCTCTACCGTTTTGAGCCAGCAGAAGCACTCAGCCTTGTCTGCAAAAGTGTAGACGATTCATATGAACGGAAGTCAAATCCCACGATCAAGGAGCATTCAGTATCCTGGACGTCCTTGTTGATCCATCTCGGCACTGCCCTCAACGACTTCTCAAGAACAGAAGGTCCACGAAATCCACTCAACCTTATCCTACCTGATGTCAAATCATCCTGTCGCATTATTGCTGATGGCACCTCGTTAGTGGGTTCTCAGAGCCTTGCATGTCCCACATCCTCCGGAATCCTAAATGCTCTGCGAGCATACCTCGCAAATCCGACAAAAGCAACATTTGAGCAAAAATGTGAAGGCAGGGGGGTATCTGTGTCGGACCTCGTCTACGAAGTCCTGCGCATAACCTACGCTAGGCGAATATATCAACAAAATGTCATCAAAGGAGGAGACCAAATTCATTTACTAGCTACAGAAGTTGAGGCCGTTCACTACGGCCCTGATATATCCCCTCACAGCGAACACGAATTTCAGCCAGAATGCTGGAAAGGATTCAGTGATATTACGAAGGATGCGTACATGCCTTTTGGAGACAAGACACTGGTTTCGCCTGCTTACTCTGGGTTCGCGCGAAGATTGGTTGGCTTACTCATTGCTGCTTTTCTGACGGAAATGGATATGGAGAAGATTACGGAGTGAAATACGCAGCCGTCCAGCGGCAAGGAGGCCAGTGAGGACACGACAACAGTGAGTGACCGTAGCTTCAAGTGAAGGACGTATGCGCAGGTAGGGTGAATGGCATATCGAGAAGGTATGCACCGCACAGATGTTTGATCCAGGAAATGCTGCTTCATAAGTTTTCTAAGCGTGCTTGTCCTGATAGTTTAAGATGGAGCGTAGAACAGAATGCATCGCAGTGTTTCTCATACATCCATTATCCAGTATTTTTATATGGCCGTCTACTCGTCGGAATTGTAATTGATAGGTCGCCTACTATCTGGCAGTTTCTCGATATCTCGGTACCCCCTGCAAGTGGTGTCTTTCACTGGTCCCTCTGGTAGTCCCCATCGATCAGTGGACAGACATTCTTAGAAAGAACTCTAATTTCTCTCCGGCAATACATCAAAGATCCTCTATTCTGCCCATTTGGCACGAAACTTGCGGCCACCTGAAGCTTTGTAGATAGTCAAGAGCTGCAGGGCGTACCCACGGCGGCATTGCAGGTAGTTTGTAATGCTCTAAGCGCCTTAGCTGTAGGTCCGACATCGATCTGCCGTCTTCAGAAAAGCATGGCTGGGTAACAAGTTTCATGCGGGCTGGTGTGATACATGCCCACTGAAGGCATGAGGCTGGTAGCGTATAACGAAGTCCACGTGTTTCTATTTTCATTGGTGGAGGCTCTGGGGTTTCGAAGTATTTGGAATCTGGATCGAACAAGGTGTTCCCGAGCTCCAATTGGACGTCATTCTCATTATCCATCCATCCAACAACCCGAAGCCAACAAATTGTCACATGCTCCACTTCTGACGGCTTCCATACTTCGTCGGATATACGATCTTCATTCTGTTCGAATAAATAATCAATCGAATCGGTCGTCCGATAAAGAGGACGCAGCAGCACAAAAGCAGCGCAAAATATCCACTCTCGAATGCTGAAGGTTGTTTCCTCTTCCTTTGGCCACAACGAACCAAGCAAGGCCCAAATGATCGAGAGAAAATCAGGAAACCTGTGACTACAGGAGTGTTTCATCAAGACCTCCCAGTGGTCGTTCCAAAATGGCTCATGTTGATCTTGAGGGCAGTATCGCCTATGCAGTCCATGAATGTGCTTAGGGCCATTTTGCCTAACAAATCTTGGTCTAATGCCAAAAAAGCAGAGACAGTGAGACTTGATTGCGCCAGCAGATTTCAAACTTTTGATGATATCGATACAACCGAAGTACCTTTCGACTGCGATCTTGTGGTCAACTTGGCGCTCATTGGCATGAAACAAAGTCTGACTTGCCTGTAAGTCTTTGAACTCCATGTATTCTATCTTTGGTATTGTCATAGCTCAGAGGACTGTGATCATCGAATAACCGTTCTACTCCGTTCTCGTTCCGCAGAAAGTTATCTGTGCTCTTCAAAACATCAGAACTAGTTTCAAGTCGCGTGATACAACATAGTCCGTTCCGTGGATCTCTCGATATTATTCTCCTTTTGATCCATTCATCGAGTTTCCCTAATCTAAGATCATGAGCAGACCAAATTGCATGGTCGAAGGCGTTCCAGCCATAGAGGTCCTGATTGTTGAGGTTCTTCACCAACGGGGTCAACAATCTCACAACCCGTGGTTTGAGTGTCCTGCTGGCATTTTGAAGCGCGATTGTGAGCTCGTAACTGTCTGCCCTGGGGTGACAATCTATGACTTGAACATACGCTTGCGCTAGTCTGTGACAAGCCGAGTCTGACAAGTCCCTGTTGGAGCAGATACTGCTCAGAAATCCGATTCCACTGGCAGATTCTGCCAAGATGTTCGCTTTGAGAGCCAAGAGAATGTCTAACTTGATTGTGACATCGCTGTAATAGTCACTGGTCTTGCATCTTCTGGCAGCAACAAGTAGCGGTGTCTCTCCAGCGTCGTTTCTGGTCTCAAGTAGCTCGGGCGCCCGCGAAAGGATACGGGTGACTAGATATTCGAAGTTTTTGCCCGTCTCCATAGCGCAGAGCTTATGTAAAAGACCATCTCCATCCTTTGTACTGTGATAAAAATTGATAGTATGCTCCAGTATCGACTCGGCTGTGTCAACAAGCTCTTGCCTATAAGCCATCTCTGTACAATCGCCACCCATTTCTTCTGAGCACCATACAAGCAACAAAGATCTGTGCTCGTAACTTGTGGAGCATTTTGGCTGGGCGCCTCCTCTTAGCAATGCTATCAAAGCAGCACCATTGGTGAATGCTAAGGTTGCAGCTTCTCCGATGGGTGTAAGACAATGAACCGAGCTGGAACCTGTCGCTGTACTGTTGAGGTCCACCCCTCTATCCACCAAAAGATTCACACACTTGGTCAGCTCCAAAAGATGAGCTTCCCAAGAGCAGTGTAAGATCCAGTATTTGAGGGCAATCCCAGAGCTAACCCTAAGTCCGAAAGATGAAAAGTTTGCCGCTAAAAGATGAATGGCGTCATACTCTTGCCAGTCCTGTGCTTCTGGCTTTGCTGAACGGGACAAAAGATGACCCAACATTCGACTATCTCCAGTGGAAGCTGCTATTGACAGACTTGTAAATGGAGTGTTTAGCTTTTGGTCTTGTGAGACGTCTAGCTGGTTGACATCTGATCCTAGGTTCAAAAGGATATCACATGTCGAGGGGCGACGCGCAAAGGTCGCCCAATGGAGCGGTGTACCCAAAGGCCAGTGAAATGGAAAATGAAGCCAGGGCAAGGGTAATGTATGTTGCCCCTCGGCGGCTCGCTCGATACCTTCAGAGCAAGCGGAAACCTTAGCGCCCATGTCGACGAGTAAGTGTGCTATCTTAGATTGCTTGTCTTCGTCAAAGTTGAACAACCAATGAAGGCAAGATATGCCATAGTCAGGAGTAACTATTTTCGCATCCACACGAAACTCCGCAAGTATCGAAATGGCATGGGCATTGCCGGCCAAGCAAGCTTTGTAAAGAGCAGTCTCACCTCTGTCGTTCGTGATATTTATCTGGGCGCCATGTTGCAACGCGAGTGACAACAGCTTGGTATCTCCAAATGTCGCGGCATAGTGTATGAGACGGTTCCCGGCCTTGTCGAGGCTGTCGTCTCGAACATCGAATGCATAGCTGGATGTTTGAGACTCGGTAAGCTTTCGAAATGATTCAAGGTAGCTTGAAGACATTCCTTGGTTGTATCCCCCGTTTTTGACAAACTCTTTTCGGGCTTTCACTGCGTCATACTGACTGATGCTACGTAAATCCTCCATTGCTATGAGGGATCCTGTCCTAGCACCATTGAAAAGCCACCTCATGATCTCATCTTCCGATATTGCAAGATCGCATTCCGGAACAGCTTTCAGTAATCTGTATGCCATTGCTTGAGCAGGTATGTGAGAGCGACGGGCTGCTTCTAGGAAATACAAAGCAGCACGAGTTCTGAAATTTGCCCCCTTGTTATCCAGAACGGAGAGTGCCATAGTAAACAGAGTGGAGTGGTCAAAATTCGGGGAGAGAATGGGATCCTGGAATTGATCCTCCAAAACATCTAAGAATTGTCGATCTAATTTGGTCCTATGTTGTAGGTCCGCCGAAAGCAGCTTCGTGTTCTTCGCTTCATGTCTGAGTTCGTGAAAGTATTGCCGAGACGAGGACCTATAGATTTTAGCAAGAGAATCTTTCAGAGTTTCGATACATACCAATCATGGTAACTGCGGACGTTACACTGTAGAAGATCCGCACAAATGGTTCGTCGGTTTTCTGGTATTGAAGACAGCTCACTCATTGCTAGGCTTTTCAGGCTCAAAGTCAATCCATCCGCTATATCTAGATCTTCGATTCGCGAGCAACATGAATTGCTTAACGATGCATGGTTCTCGTTGATAGAGTGTAGTATATTGTCGCCAGAGGTTAGAAATACGGACATTACTAGCAGTCCGTATGTGTACGCATCACACTTCGCAAAGAGAGGCAATTCCGGTTGTGTTAAATGGCTTCCTGTGTCGGCGATTTCTGGAGGAAGCCAGCCAGAAGTACCGCGATATATTTGGTGAGTCTGGGTGCTGTCTCTGAGAATGAGACACTGACCAAAGTCACTCAACTTCGCTATAAAAGGGACTTCGGAGTGCTTCTGTGGATATATGAGCACATTCGAAGGTTTCAAATCACCATGAGCTAGACCAGATGCATGAACAGCTTGTAGGCCGCTTGCGATGTCTAAGCAAATATGGTGGTGTAAGTCAGTGGGGTTTTGGCCCGCAGTCTCAATTTTGTCATCATGCAAGAAAGATGCAAGAGTGGACATTGCTGCCTCCGCCTCCACAAACGGGATCAACGATCTCGTATCACCGTTGAAATTATCATATCCCCAGCCGAGTATCTGCGCTATATTCGAATTTGTTCTTCGGACTGGATCACACAAAGATGCAAGCTCAAGTTGTATTGTTCTGTAGTGGAATCGTAGTTCGGTAGCTTTAGGTAGTATACTAGACGGATCAGGAATCTTGATACGCTTATAAACGCGGCCCCTGTCCTGGAAAACGTCGAATTGAGCACCAGAGCCGATCAAGTTGCTATTTCCAGCGAGATCGAAGAACTTTGGCCCATTGATACCAGCCTGCCCGAGCTCGGACATCAAATGAGATAGATCGGTAAGTAGTAATTCTCCATGTTCAAGAGCTGACATCGTGGACCCCAATACCCTAGATGATTGAGGGAAGCTGAGCTGTCACGAGTCAATACCTTCAGTAATAACTGGACTGTTGAATTCCAATACAGAAAATGAATCCATCAGTAGTGACTTAGCTTATGGCATGCAAGGTTTTTAATTGTTTCCGAAATAGCGCCACCGAACGTTGATCGAGGATGAGAGACAAGTTCTTAGGCTTTCCAAATGCGATCGAATACAGCACGAATATCGCTACACTCGGTTCACTTCAGAGATCTGCCTTGTTAGAATCGACGATTCCCAGAACAGCATAGCGTCAACAGTATCAGCCTTATCAGCCTTGTGATCCCCCCACTTTGTTACAATCTCTTGATACCAATGCTGTGGTCAGTCATCTGTCTTCGAGATTAAAATCAAAAGCCATGAGGGAACAGGGTTGAAGCAACCTAAATTACTTTCAAGACGTCAAGACTGAAAGCCATATGGCGTCTCCCCGCGTTCCATTTACGACTTATCGAATCGAAGGTCTTCCGTCGCGCCTTACAAGCCAGGATCTCTTACAAAGCCTTGGTCTTGAAGACATCAAGCATAAGATGTTGTTATCAGCTTCTCGATCAGAAGACATCAAGTCCGACCATCAACATTTTACTCTTACAATCCCAGAAGAGCAGATTCGCAAGTTTTCCCTTACTACGTCGGTCTCTATCGATGGCAAACAATACCTGCTCGACAAAGATTTTGAAGGCTTCACGCCACTTTGTTCGGCTCCAATCTTTGAGGACTTTGTCGAGTACATATGTATTCCAGGATTGTGAATGATCGTGGCTAATCCGTCGAATACACAGAATCATTGCTCTTACAGGCTTAGCTGGCCAGGCTTTCGCCTCTTGGCAAATACATGATGGCTCAATGTGGCTCCGTGATGTTTTGCCAGCCGACCTCGTCAACGTTCGCACACATTTATATGGCTATTCTTCATCATTGGAGAAGAGCTTTTCGACTGCGAGACTGATTGACTACACCAACGTGTTTGCCCACAGCCTGCACACATACTTACAGTCAAACGAGAAGGTCAGTAGTAATTTCTGATGTTGGCTGGTTTGTTACTCACACCAAGGCAGACATTAAGGCCCGTTGTCCTAGTGGGACATAGCTTAGGATGTCTCATCATAAAGCAGGTGAGAGAGTTCATTGCATCATATACGAGCCAGTCCTTTACTAAATCTATAACTATGCTATGATTAGATGCTAGTAGAGTATACTTCGGTACCAGCCTTTCAACCTTTGACGAGTCGTATTTGCTCCGTCGTCTTCTTTGGTCCCCCGCATCGCGGACTTGAGACCGAGTCTTTAGAAGAATTGACTAGGGATAAAGAGCGGCATGGACTTATCTTGGACCTCGGAAAGAGCTCGACAATGCTGCGTGAGCTCAATGAAAAGTTCGCCGATGTCTCCCGAGAACTGAAAATTGTAACTTGCTTTGAGCTGCAGACCACACCAACAAGTCGTGCACGCTCTGACGATCCAGAATTATGGGAACGGACTGGACCAAGCAAAATGATGGTCGATCCGAATTCTGCTTGTCTCTATACCACCAACGAGACCAGGATTCCTATTGACAAGAATCACTCTAGGATTGCAAAGCTTTCAAAATCAGACAAGGCATATCAGCGCCTCAAAGCCGTTTTGGAGGACATTGTCGTGGTCGCTCAAGCCAACTCTAAATCAAAGTTGCATCGCCTCAATGCAATTCTAGTCATTGAGCGGGTCCGTGCAGTGATCGGACCTCTTTCAGGATTCTTACGCTATTCAGAGTATAGCGAGAGTGAAGATTCCATGATCCCGATAGGGAGGGCGTGCGATTTTCTGGGTCAACTTCATGGCTCCTTGAATGCAGATTTGTTATCTTTGTCATGCGGCGATCCGGGTTCCATCGGCCACTTGATGAAAAGCATTTTGGAAACGCTTGAGATATTCGAAGCGCATGTTCTTATATATCAGGACATGATAGAGCTTTATCAAGGTTATGTTGCCGAGAGTGGCTTGACGCACCTTCGAGACGCTTCGTATAGAGATTTTGTAAGACGGATCGAAAAATCATCTCGATATGCACCTTTCTTAAGTGCTGCAAGGATCAAAAAGCTTACAGCAGCTTCTTCGATCTGTCTCGAAAGACTTATCAGGCTCTTGTGGCTTGTTGTACTCAATCCAGGGATAATAGATGACTTTGAGCGTCTCAAGAAGATACAGTCAACTGACGAAGACGATCTTGCTCATTCGGTGCGAAAAGCGATTAGAACACATGCTATTGCCTCCCAAGGACATCATTTAGAGCCAATAGCTGGGCATCTAGAAGAGGACATACTATTGGTGGAGCCTCTAATACAGAAGTATGTGCCACAAAGATCAGTAGAGCCTTTCCTGGTGTTGATTGAAGAACGAAATTACGTAATAGAAGATCCCAAAGCGAAGAGCGGTGCCCAAATCAAAGACGCGGAGTCAAAAGCACGAGACAAAATTGAAAAGCTGACAGTCGTGCTTCAAAACATCATAATCGAGCCAGGAGATGCGATGTCACCCCTTACTTCGTCGAGATCTACGCTCCAGTGTCTTGGATATCAGAGAAAGCCAACACCTGGGGAATATATAATTCTGTTCCGCATTCCTAATCCAAGCAGCGACTTTCTGGTTGAGAGTCTGGGTACTCTTTATACAAGGCTAAACTCTAAGGAATTTCGACCAAACCTTCAACAGCGATTCAAGCTTGCCAAAGATATCTGTTCCTCAATCTTGCACCTTCATTGCTGGGGCTGGGTGCATAAAGATATAAGACCAGAGAACATCGTTGTAATCACAAGCCCACCTGGTGAAGAGTCCAATCCTCACCTTGCAAATAAGAGTACTCTTGTTGCCCACCTGGGTGGCTTTGAAGTTGCTCGGCCGGAGAATGACTTCTCAAGTATCACCAAGACTCTTCAACTGCAAAGGAATCTCTACCGACATCCTCAAAGACAACAAGCCCCTTCCCGGCCTTTCACGAAGACTGACGATCTTTATGCGATCGGTATCATCCTGCTCGAGATCGGCATTCAAAGGACAATCGACAAAATATTTATGGGAAAGATCATTACTGCACTGGAAAAAACAGGTTATGCCACCCATCCGGAGGCTATCGCGAGAAAGATCGAAGAAATAGCTGCAGCGGAGCTCCCTCAGAGAATGGGTCCTAGATATGCCGAAGCCGTGCGGAAATGCATTTCGGGAGATTTTGGAGTCACTTATGATGATGAAAGTAAGTCGAGGCTTAGCA
Organism: Bacidia rubella; assembly: GCA_032158265.1. Taxonomy (NCBI): domain Eukaryota; kingdom Fungi; phylum Ascomycota; class Lecanoromycetes; order Lecanorales; family Ramalinaceae; genus Bacidia; species Bacidia rubella. The sequence continues at coordinate 355,876 of JAVTIF010000009.1, read as the reverse complement.
TCGCTTTTCAAGATGTGGTAATCGATGAGTTAGAGCATGGATGTCAAGTATGAGGTTGTCAACAGCGTTATCGAGTGCTCCAACTTCTAATCTTAGTCCAAAGGGCCTACTATAGATTAAAGATCGCGGACTGGCAAGTCCTGAGCACCGTATACAAGAGGGAAAGAGGGCTTCTTGGAATGTATATCATTTCCCATTCTGCCTCCAGCTACCTCGTACGAAGGGTTGTCCTCGTTCAAAGCGCTTTACAACCAACCTTGCACACTGCAAAACCCCTCCACCTTCTTTTCTTTGCTGCAAAGTCTGAGTCTACCTTTATTGAAAAGCACGTTTTTGGTCATTCAAACTTTTGGTGAGCAAGCTGCATGACTGATGTCAACAACTTGGTTCTGGTGCGATGAAGTGCATGTCATCACATAACTCAAGTGATCTCAAATACTGGTATACAAGAGGTCTTCCCATTGCGTCGTCAACGGCTAATTTGCTCAGGTTGCAAGACAACACTATCAAGTAATCGTATGTAATCTCTTCCGTAGCCCTCCATATCTTCAAACGGACTCAGATTTTCCAGTGGCAACATTCGTATTGCTCCACTCAAGAGTGCCCCTTTACTGCAGTCTACTACTTCTACATCCTCGAGTGTCACAAGATCCGACAGGGCAAAGTATAGAATTTCAAAGCTCACGCCACCACCTTGTTCGAACTGCTTTTGCTTAGCCTGCTCATCTCTAGCCTCTTGTGAGCAGCAGTCTAGGATCTTCTGCCTCATCGTTTCACCAGTCCGATAGCATTCTGCCGCTAGTCGTAGCGACCTCGACAACACAGGAGCTACCTTCCTTCTTCGGCTTCCAAGATACGTGTTTCGACTGCTCACAGCTAATCCGTCCTCTTCTCTTATTGTCTCGCCCACCACTACCTCCATATCGAACAGGAAATCTTCAACCATTTTCTTGACAACGACAAACTGATGGTAATCTTTCTCGCCAAAACATGCCTTGTGTGGCCTCACCAGAACGAACAATTTCGTGCAAACAGTAGCCACGCCAATGAGATGTAACGGCTGACCGTATCCCTCCATTCTCCCATCAGCCAACGGTGCCACGTTAACATGAGAACCTCTATCCTTCGTCAGATCCAAGGGATTCGGATACATTTCCCCATCGCTCGGAGCGAACACCCCTTCGGTTCGTCCTTCCACAGTCTCTTGCCTCAATTCCTCATTCAATTGCTCTAAGGCTGCGACATCCGCTTCGAGGGTCGAAGGATAGGAAGCTCGATCAGCAGGAGACAGCTGAGTGGGATTCACGTACACGGACACGATCACTGAGCGCGATTGGGAAGCTGCGAGTCGAACTAGGGACATGTGGCCTTGATGAAGCATTCCCATTGTGGGGACCAGAGTGACAGGGTCGCGGAGGGTCGAGCGGAGGTGGCGCATTGAGGCAACGGTAGTGATTATGGGAATGGTCATGATGTATCCGCTATCACAGGGTCTGTGAGTAGTAAAAAGATTAGTAGTGAATAACCATGGCCATGATTCGTTCATCTTCGCCGCAGAGACATTGCACTGCCATTCGAAGAATATTCCTCTCTGAATGAGAGTAAAGACTCGAAGCTCGCAAGACGTCTGGCTGAAGCAAATCGAGCATCAAACCCCGCGAGACGTGATTGGTGGGGGGCATCGCAGGATGGTGTAGTGCCCTGTAAGACCGTTGGTCCATTCTGTAGTGTCCCTTCACAGGTACCTATGATCATACCTTCTCTCGGAAGTAATCGCATACTTGGCAACTAGTATTTCTATGTGGCGGCTGACTCTATATGTGTGGCCTTCTCCTAGAGAGGGTTCGCGTGATTACTACTGCTAGTCATTAAGAGTCACTTTGGATCTTGCGAATGATGTTCGTGTCCGCAACCGTGGAGTGTGACTCAATGGCGTCGGCATGAAGCTGCAGTCTAGCTGCTGTGAGACTAATCGAATTTAAGATGGGTGGAACAATACGAGAAGGCAGAGCGTCTGAAATCGATGGATTTCACCCTTCCGACAGGACCAGTGAAAAGCTAATCTTTGTAGAACCACACGATAAGGGAGACATGTCGAGCGTACCATTACTTGACTGCTGTGCGCCGCCATCTCTCATACGTAGTGTTCCGTGAGCGGCCAAGGGGTATGACGTTAATGCGCAGGTTCAGAATAACCCGTTCTCACTCTCCTGGACGATCGATCACCAGTGGCCTGACGAGGTCATTGATGTGTTCTCCCAGCCTTGCCAGAGTCTGTTGAGTCCATACCGTATGGGGATGATCAGCACCAAGGTTTTTAATCTGCCCCACCAGGGCTTCAGTGTGTAGTTTGCGCGCCATCTCGATCCAATCCATAAGCTCATACAAAAGTCCGAGACTATTCTTTGCCCATAACGTGTCTTGATTGTTCTTACCTAATGCTTTTTCGATCCTTTCCACCACTTGCTCTTGAACCGTTACGGCACACCTGATATCGCCCGAAGCACGATAACAGCGTGCAATGTCAGACAGCGTCCACAGAGTATGTGGATGATCACTGCCCAGGCGGGTTTCTTCCACTGTCAATGCTTGTTGGTGCAAGCTGATGGCTTCATTAGGCCGACCTTGCCTCAACAAAGTGCGGCCGAGAGCATTCTTGGTCCAAACAATTTGTAGATCATTGTCTGGAAACTCATCTTGCAATTTTGCGAGTGCTTCTCGATGTAGCTTTTCAGCACTTTCGAAGTTTTCTAAGTGTCGCGAAACTCGACCTAGCTCATTGATGGTAAGAACGATGTCAAGATGATTTGTGGGCAGGCTGTTTTCCTGGATAACCAAAGCTTCTAGCTGTGTATCTCTGGCCAAATGGGTCTTGCCTTGTTGGTCATAGAGGATGCCCAAGCTATTCAGCAGCCAACATGACTGAGGTGTGACGGTGCCTTTTGGCCTGTCTGCTTGTTCTAATGCTGACTCAAACATTTCCACGCCGTGCCCTAACTCGCCAGCGATTGTATATTCCCTAGCTAGGTCTCGAACACACATCAGTCTTTCGAAATTGGATATGAATCTAACGTTTTTTGTAGACCCGAGCAATGGTGGTGTTGATTGAATTTTGTCAAGCTGAAATAACGCCCTTTGAGTATCGTTAAGGGCACTGATTGTAGGGTGTTGCTCGTTTCTACATTCTATCATCCATCGCTGTAGAAGCTTCTGCATTTTAACGACCTGCTGCAATGGGAACGCCCGCTCCTCAGACAGTAGCCATCGCAGGATCCAGGTTGATCGTCTTTCGGGACAGGCGACGAAGTCAAGGTACCTTCGACAAAGACGTCCATCAAAAGGGGACCGATGAAGGTGGTCACACCAGTGCTTGGTCGCATAGGCAAGTAAAGGGTCCGAGTCCAGGTCGATATATATGCGGCAGGAAACATTGTTGTCGGCTATGTAAGCCAGTGTCACTGATGCAAGCTCTCGTTGGGCATTATCTTGCTGTACGAAGAAGGGGGTGAGGTTCTGCGGATGCGACAATTCAGAGACCTCGTTGCAAAGAAATTCATGCAACGTGGAATGAACAAGACGGAACGTGTCTGTCTCACTTTGATATTCGATCAACGGAAAGCAGAGGTCTTCGACCGTGTCTTTGAACGGCTCTCTGCTCTTCTGGAAGACTTCTTTGTCCTCGTTCCAGGAGAGTGCTGTACGCACTTCTGGCCATGTCATCGGCTGTACAGTACAACATATTAGGCGAAGAACTCGTTGTACCAGAAGTTGTCGTGTTAATGACTCTGTGCTTAGTCTTTGAAGTATGAGAGAATACATCTGGTTTACACCCTCGGGTATAGCATTCAAGATGTTCAGCATATCTTCATTGCTGATCGCGCCTCTGATTGTCTTTATACTCAAATCTGCGAGCAGAAACATGCCTTCTGCTTTTCTAGATAGAGACTCGAACACTCGTTCTTTCATTTGCTGATCCGTAGACGGTAGTGTTTTCACAGCTGCCGTAAGATACATGTCAATATCAGAACTATTTGATGCGACATCTATCCGTACTGTAGGATATCGCTTCATAGTGTTTCGAATCGTTTTTATATCTCGTGACAGACAAACGACCCGGAAGGAAGGTAAGGTTTCGAGGGCACTTGTCAACCATGAAACAATGTCCTGAATCTCGGTGCATTCATCAAGCGCATCAATGACGACTATTACCGACGACATAGCTCCTACTACTTGTTCGAAAACATCAAACACCTCGTCATCTTGAGAAATCTTAGATCGGCCATGGGATACTGCTATGCGATGAGTTCTGACCAAGATATCAGGCACCTTTGCGGATTGCGCCAAGAGTTGTGCTAGTACGCCGACACAGATACTGAAAGCTGTTCGACGGGAGTTTCCCACACAATCATTATAGGAGTAGGCCACCTGAGGGCCTCCCGCTTCTGAGGTGGCTTTTTTAGACTCAACATGCTGTATGATGGTACTAGAAAGCACAGTCTTGCCTGCTCCGGGAAGACCATGTATCCAGAGAAATCGGGACTCGTGGCTGGCATTGTCCGAGTGCTCAGACCAGGATTGGAACAAAGGGTTCTCAAGGAGCCATACACCCGTGCCTGGTGTTCGTTTCTTCAAAGCGCGACGATAAGCTACCGACCATCCAGTCTGGTCGAGCCATACTAAAATTGTGGTTGGTGTGGTAGTATCTACCACGGAAGAATCAGCCTCGCTCGAGATACTCATGATTGCAACTAGGAGTGTATTGAAACACTAAGCACTTACTTCCGCTTCCTAGAGGCAAGGTCAAGTCACTTTGTATGGCCATCTGATTGATTCTAGCATTTGCAACTAGCTGCTCATCCAAGCTGTTGTGTAGCTTTCGTCGATGGGCGAAAGTCACTTCTTCTTTGAAACGTTCATGCACGCGAGAAAGTCTATGCACGTTGTCTTGAAATTGCATGTCGACTGATCGGAAAACGTTCTCTAACACAAGCCTCATCGCTTAGAAAATGTCAGCCACGCCGTGTGCTTTGCTTTAAGAACGATGTTGAGACCTACATTTCTTCGTGACTGTGGTCCGAATCCGTTGTAAGAAAAGCAAGACCTCGAGATACAATTCTTTTAACGCTGTCTGTATTCCACTTTCCGATTCAAACATCTTGTCGTATTTAACAGAAGTAGAAAGTATGTCCGCGAGCCTGATCAGTCCGCATTCGATGAATCTGTAGGACCTGACAGCGTTCAAAAGAACCTAGAAATCGAAAGTCAGACTTATGACAACGAATCTTGGGGCCGAGGAGTTAGACCTTCAATAAGGCCTTCAACGAGCCCCAGATGATAGCTGATGGATTTGCGTCGTACTGAACGATTATATCCAGGGCAGGTGAATACATCATCAGAAAATCAATCAACGGCTCCAAGTAGCGGGACAAACGGCGTAGCCGACTTTGGCTATACTGTCGTCTCTCAAGACATTGGACCTCCCTCAGCACGTCTTCTACAGACGTACATGCATCACCAGGGTACGAATTCCTCAGATCCAGTAAATATGTTTCCAGTGCACGACCACCCAACTCCTGATACTGCACAGAGGGTGATCGTGCATTACCGCACATCCCCATCGAAGCGTGGGTCCGCCTGAATCAAGCAGACACAAGAAGACCTCCGTGCTTTTGCAAGAGGAAAACATCGGGACGCGAGGTTTAGTAATAAGATGTCAAAGATGCGAGGCAATCAAGAGCCGGGAAGCCCTGCAGGGCTAGTAGTGTATGGAGGTTCATGATCGCCGCATAGCCTTCAACTCATCTAGCCTATCCCATTATCACTGCCCGGTGACTTTCGAAGCGCCCCGCGTACTAGTAGCGCACATAGCACCGCCTTGTTGCACTTGATCCTTCGCGCACGACCGGACCTCGTATGTGAGTTAAGTTCCGCTTCACTTTATGGTACCGCCGTCAAGAGGCGTTCGACCAAACCATATTTGATGTCACTCGCGAGCATTGATCCCGAGCGTCAAGACGTTTCGACACATGTGACGTCTGCTTATACGGCTACGGCTCTTCTTGTATATACCTTACCGTCGCACCCTTAGGAAGTCTGACAAAAGCCTGTACTATACCTAACTAGGTAATGACGATTCTCACCATTCCCAATCGGTCGTGCAGCTAGGCCAATTCGGGAGCCGATCTTTATAGTGTCTTGGCATGGGTCCGCGCCAGCAGCCGCGTCGCGGATTGGAAACTTGGAAGTGTTGAAAATGCGTATACTCGAATCGTTCTATCACTCAACGGAACCTGATTTGCTAATGACCATGCTATCGCTGACTACGAATGGCAGCTGCAAGATTCGCCGAAGAGCCGGCGACTTCAGATGACGAAGCATCCCTAAGCCCCTTTTTCGACGACCCATTAGCAGACCCAAAAGATGGGCAAGAGGAAACCTTTCTGAATGGCTCACATGGAAGGAAAGGCGGCCAATATGACAGCTTAGGGTATTCCATCAAGTACCGCGCTCTTCACGCACTCGAAAGAGCGTTGTTTCATCTTGAAAGAGCAGGATGGGGGCAGACGGCATATGATTATTTCATTGACAAGCCACGACGGCTTTCACGGCGGACATTTGCTTTGATCGCAGGGATCATACTCACCCTCTTCATTGTATTGTTCGCGTCACATTCTAAAGCCCGCATACGGGACCCGTTCCACCTCACAAGCTCTGGGTCGAATCTCAAGAGGCCGGAAAATGTCACAATCTACGGCATTGTCTTCTACGGGAGGCAAGCGACAGTCGAGATCCTCGATTGCTACTTGCAGAGAAATCTAGCTCGCAATGGAGGATGGCTAGACGAGATCCACTTCATGATCAACACAGACAAGGAAGACGACCTGGCCTGGATCGAGCAAAAAGTCAAAGAAGTCGAAGGGTACAAACCCAAATACCTTCCCGAAGGCAAAGCAGGAGGCAACGACTTCGAAGTCGTCTGGCGTGCCGCCGTCGAGCCCGGATGTCTATACGTTAAATTCGACGATGACCTACTCTGGTTCAGCGACGGCGCGGTTGAAGAACTCGTCACCACCCTAGTCGCCCACCCCGAAGCCTTCATAATCCTAGGCAACCTAATCAACTCCGCCGCGCTGGGCTGGGTCCACCACCACCTCGGCGCAATCCACTCCTACCTGCCCGAACTCTCCCCCCCAGAAGACCCCTCCCCCGAGTCCTACGGCCCCAAAGCCTGGCGACCCTCCGCCCTCCCCACCTACACAGCCCCTGACGGCGGCGAAATCGAGCCCTTCCCCAATAACGTCGCACTCAAATCCCCACCCGAAATCGGCGTCCCCGGCGGGCCTCCCTATCCGCACCACCGCTGGCTTCCCCTCCGCGACAACGACAGCCTCCTCGAAAGAACCCCTATGTGGGAAACAGAATACAGCCCCTACAGCCACGACTGGCTGGGCTGGCAACTCGGCGCCCAACAACAATACTCCCTCTTCAGCAACATCGAATCCGACACCCTCCCCCTCTACCACTTCGGCCACCCCACCACCGGGTTGTGGAATATGCGGTACATGCACGCGAACATAAATTTCATCGCGCTCTGGTCCGACAGCGTCCTCGAGAACCTTCCGTTCTTCATAGAGGAGGACGATGAGGCGCATTTTACGATGTCTTTGCCGAGGAAGCTGGGGAAACAGGTGCTGGTGCAGACCAGGGCTATTGCTAGTCATATCGCGTTTGGGCCGCAGGGGTTGATTTATGATACGGATTTGTTGGAGAGGTATAGGGCGTATGCTAATGAGAGGGTTTGTGGGAGGGGGAAGGAGGTGCCGTGGAGGGAGAGGGAGACGGAGGCTATGACGAGGACGAAGGAGAGGGTGGAGAAGGAGAAGGAGGAGGAGGAGAGGAAAAAGAAGGAAGGGGATGAGGAGGGAGAGGATGGGAAGGACGAAGGTGAGGGGAATGGAAAAGGGGAGAAGGGAAAAGGGGATGAAGGTGAAGAGGAGAAGGAAGGGGAGAAAGGTAAAGACGGGGGGGATGAGAAAGAGGAGAAGAAAGATGACGAGGAACGTTAGCTGCTTATTGCGAAGCGGAATGTGATTAGCATGGCTCATGCATGTTTAGCAGGCATAGACAGAGGTTTTCGGGCGCGATCCGAAGGATTGGCAGTGCTAACGTTATCAAATAGAAAGGTATGTTGAAATGACGAGCGTGGAGTTGAGAGGCGATGACGATTAGGGGTAGACGAAGAAGACATTGGGAAGAAGAGAAGTACCTTGCTCACAGCAATAGAACACATAGACTAATCAAAAAGACTTTTCTATCGAACTAAATTCATGACTCTCGTGGGAGACTAATGATCTAGACTTAGAACCATGCAACATGCAAATCATGCATCATCATCATCGATGAATCGTCTCCTCCTCATCACTCTCATCCCCACTTACACTCGGCTCACTATCCCCTCCCCCAACATGATGCACCATCCCACCCAACCGATCGCTCTCCTGCGCCAGCAACGGCGCCCTCTCCCCCTTCGGCCTACTGAAATGACTCCCCACCCCAATCGCCGCAACACTCAACCCATGCACGAGCGTCGAGCCCATAACAACAAATGTCACGACCGGCCAGATCGTCAGCACCGCTTTCCTATTCGGCGAGTCCTCTGACGGATGTGGCAGCGGCATCGACGTCCCTGTCTCCAGCTGCGCCCTCGCTTCAATGACGAGGAAGATGGCACCTACACCCATCGGGCCGAAGTGCCCGCAAAAGAGCGCTTCCCGGTAGGTGTGCAGGTCAGGAACCAAGGGCTTCAACGCCAGCATGATGGGGATGCGACGGAAGAGGAGGACAAGCACAAGCAGGGCAACGAGTCTGCCTAACGTGATATTAGGCAGTTCCGGATGGCCGATGAATTCCGACCAAGGCAGGAACGAGCCGATATAGACGAACATGCTGGAATTGAGGAGGAGGTCGAGGATCTGTGGGAACTCAGTCTCGCGCATCTTTTTCTTGAACCAGCCGTCCCAGGCGAAACCGTAGCCGGTGCCGAAGGCGACAAGGAAGTCGTCGACGCCCAGGAGGCTAGCTATGCCGACGGAGAGGGTGGCGAGGAGGAGGTAGAAGACTAGGAAGCCGGCGCGGTCGATGTAGTTCACCCCGTCAACGAAACGGAGGATTCTGTTGAATGCGGCGCCTAGTACTAGACCGATTAAGAGGCCAAGTGCGCATTGCCAGATGACGGTGCCGAGGAAGAAGTCTCGTAGTGCTGTGCCTGTGGAGCCTCTGATGACGAAGAGTAGTCCGATGTAAAGGAATGGGAAGCTAGTGCCGTCGTTGCAGCCACTTTCGGCGGAGAGCATGTGCTTAAGGCGATTGGGCACGCGGACTGAGAAGGTGCTTTCTGCTAGCACGGCAGCTGCGAGGACTGGGTCCGTGGGTGCGAGACAGGCGCTGATGATTATGGCTGTCGTCCATTCGGTACGTAGGATGCCGTAGATGAAAGCTGCAGTTACGAGCCAGCTGTAGAGCATGACGGGTCCGAGCATCATGGCAATGCTCTTCCAATGCCTGGAGAAGTACATCTTCGGCAACTCCACGCCAACGGAGAGGACTTGTAGGCCGACGATCACACGGGCGGCTTCTTGCGTTATTTTGTCTTCGGCTCCCCATTTGGTTGGGTCTATGAGGCCAATCACGTAGGGTCCGAAGAGGATGCCGAAGAGAAGGGCGAGAGGTGGTTCGGAGAGATGCAGCCGGTTACGGATGAAGGAGGAGAAGAGGGCATAGCTGATCAAGAAGGCGGAGGTGATGAGGTAGGTATAATGAGGCGCTGTTAGCTCGAGATGGCCTTTGAACCATTCTGAAGCACTCATTGAGGCGACGTCGACAGCAGTGTGAATTTTAAGACTTGAGCGAGAGACAGCATGTGTGGAGGGGTCAACGTTTAGGATATCTAGGACGCCAACAGGCTGGTCTGGACAAGCAGTATCTGCTCATTTGGAGCAATTGATGTGGGACAAGGAGTAGAAAGCAGGTTTATCTCGAAGATGCTCCGTGAATCTGGGCAAAATTATTGCGGGTGGGAGAAGGTGGGGAAGGTGAGGTCTAGCAGACGAAGCTCCGCTGGGCGCCAAGGGACGCTTCGCTTTTTTTGACTCCCGACTTACGACCAGCCATCATTCCATCATCATCAACGTCCATCCAGTTACACTTGGTCGTCTCAGTGAGTATGAGTACGATGGAAGCCTTCTGCTTGTGGAAGCAATGTCATTTCCGCTCCAGTTGATGGATCTTTTGTCTAGCCTAGGTCCCAGCAGCATCTCTGTACTGAAGACGCCCCTGCATTGGAATCTCCATGTCTGACAGCAAAGGATCTCAGTCGATCGGTGCATGCCAGGGGAGATTTATAAGTTGGCCGATGCCGCTTGAAGGTACCAAGCCCCGGGTCACAATCACCAATGGCAGAGGCATAGCAATACATATGCAGGGCGAGGGCGCTAGAAGCGCAGCACAATGCGGGCGAACCAATCCTTCCAATACTTGGAACAACACGTCCACGCAGACGTCCTGTCATCTACTGCTGCGCATGAACCAGATTAGCAGAGAGGAGGAAGTTTTGCAATGCATGCGTTTCAATTTACCTTCAGCTACGACGCAGACTATTCACTCTGTGGCTCCTGCTGTGGATGGTATCAATCACTACATTGCCTCTCAATACGCAGCCCCTTGCTGATAACGAGGTAATGGCTCCTCAGGCCTTGCAAGGACGTGCTGCTTACACAATGACCGCTTTGATTGACGTTCTGCAAGCATACACAAAGCTAGAAATCTGGTGTCATGCAATCGTCTGAAACGCATCCCAAGCAGGCTCGATGTCTATAGATCCAGGAGGTGGCTTAGTCTATAGCTCATGACGGGAGTCATTACTGTCTTTTGCACCCTTTTGCGTTTTGTGCCATCTGTGAGCTTCAAGATGATTAATTTGGAACCATGAGCCCATCACCGGATCTGGTTGCGACTCACCAAGTCACACAGGACAATGTCCGAATACAGTCACGTGAATATAATGGGGCGCCCCCAGCATCCTCGTTCTACAGACGCGCCTATCACGCCTGTGAGTCAATGGTTTGATACCGGTTTTTGAGGATAGCTTAATGATATTCATGGTAGCCGTCGTTGTAGCCAACATGCTGTATATCGATGGTGGGTTTGTCGCATTCAGTGATGACGGAAGAGTCCAGCTTGAGTCCGGTGAGAGCAAAGTCGCGACTGGGGATGACCCGTAGCTATACTGATGTACCACTTGCTTGTAGTAAAATCCTTGCTCACTATCGACCTAAGCAAAGACTGGCACAACGACTCTCTCAATGTCAATACCTTCCCTAAACCTCTTGGGTCATACTGTCTGAATAACCCGTCGCTCTGGTATCACGCACGGGAAAACGTGCTCTATTCTGGATTTTCCGGCTGGCCGTCTCCACTTGAGCAAGATGAATCTTGCGCTATCTCAAAGTCCATATGGAAGATTGGGCTGAATGACAGTGGGGCGCCGAACTTTACACAAGCTCTAAAACCCAACGATAGAGTCTGGTCAAATACAATACGGCCTGTGCTACCGCTTGGAGCTTTCGGGTCAGAGGAAGCGTACGTATTAGGTGGTTATACTGTTGATGACCAGAGCGATCCTCTACCAGGCATGATAAATTTCAACATGAACAGCTTGCAATTCGACAACGTAACCGGTTCCTTCGACGGAGGCTCGGGAGATGGAGGAATAGCTAGAGGAACAATGACGTACATCCCATACTTTGGTGAGCAAGGTATATTCGTAATAGCAGGAGGTGTAAATTCAATTGGTGGCTTTCATCACAACAATTTCTCATACGTTACCATCTTCGATCCCTCGAAGCAAGTCTGGTATAATCAGACTACGACTGGAAACCCCCCTACACCCAGGGCCAATCATTGCGCAGCGGGTATTAACTCAACAAATCGTACCTATGAAATGTACGTACAACTACTCCTATACGGAACTTGATCGAGGTGTTGATGGCTGAGGTTCTCAGATTCGTCTATGGAGGTGGGCGGGCCGGATATCCGTTTCAAGATCTATCGTCACGAACTCCTTCTGACACTATCGATATCCTCACGCTACCAGCTTTCCATTGAATCAACGTCCCTTACAAGCCGCAATATCCTCGCTCTGGACACACTTGTAATTTTGTAGGCGGCAGCCAGATCATCTCCATTGGAGGCGTGGACCTAAGGTCATGGAGCATCGAAGGAGAGTGGGCGATGGAAATGGAGTTCAATTACTCGGCAGACCAGTTTTCTCAAGGTTTAGCCATATTCGACATGACGAAATTGGCTTGGTCAGACAAATACACTGCGAATCAAAGACCCTATGAGCAGTCTGATTCTATCAAGGCCTTCTATTCGGTCAATGGCACGTAGGTTTTCGTAGTTCATTCGGGGCAAACATCAGAGCTCTTCTCTTCCCCATAAGTCGAATAGCATAACTCACTGCAACTAGGTCTTACCGCCAACTCCTCGATCCCAGCGTAGCGACACTCATGGATCAAACGAATTTCGACCATCCCCCGGGCAATATGAGCAGCACATCTCCCTCGACTCCACCCTCAACGCCTAGTCCCGAATCTCACCAATCTCTGCCCAGCGGATTGATTGCAGGCGCAACATCAGGCGCCGTCATCGCCATGGCAACCATAGTATCCTTCATGCTCTTCATCCTAAGACGCCATCGTCGCCGACAGAACGCTAAAAGGAACCATCTCCCACCTGTCGAAACGCCAGCAAACTGGGCGCAATCGCAATCTGTGGCGCAAGAAATGTGTAGCCAAGAGCCCGTGCACGAGGTAGCGGTGGAAGGCGACTATAGACACGAGGTCCCGACGAACCCGGTCATGGAGATGGGATACGACCAATTTGTGGAACTGGGGTAACTGTTCAGGCTGATCAATAGGCAGAATGGCACATCCCAAAACGAAGACGATAGTAGCATATGGTTTGGTGATCTATCATTTAGCATGCTCAAGATCTACTGGACATCTTGGTGAAAAGAGTCTGCACCAGACACAGAGTAATTTGTATGGTGATTACAGTCATTACGCCAAAAGTCTTCGTGCTCTCTATAGAAGACTAAGGTGTCCAAAAGATCTCGTGTGTAAACTGAATTTAATGTTTTCGACAAGACAATATACGAATGGGCCCTTTTGTACCTAAATAATCGTCGTCTTAACTTTTTGTCTCGTTTCAAGGTAAGATGACTGTCTAATGCACGGCGGAAACCTCATCAATCGCTGAAGAAGACGGTGTCAGCGTTGCATGAGTGTGAGCTTGAAAATCGTGTACAGAATTCTTTCTTTTGTCGCCGGAACCGGGCGCTAAGAAAGCTCTGCATTTCCCCAGTCTGACCCGCAATTCGCGCGACCAATGTTCAATCTTTCTGCGCCCATCTTCTACGATCTATCTACCTCCGATTCAATTTTATCAATTCATAAGGTATCAACAGTAAAGCAAGGATGGATTTGATAGCCTGAGGCTTGGAGAAAATTCCGTGACTTCTTTACCTAGAACCAGTCCCCGCAGCCTTGTACTTTGAAGAGGCCGCCAGCATGGAAATCTCCACGTCCAACAGCAACAGCAAAAGCAATGAAATCAAGCATCTCGCCCTGAACTCACATGCAAATCAGCATCGACAAGTCGATCTCCATGCAAATCGTCATACAGTTTCAAGATCTATTTCCTGTCTGGGCGCTTTCATGAAACATGAGCCTCATTGGCGCTTAGCAAAAATAAACATAGGACTAGGGAGCTCTCATCCAACTAACGAACAAAGAGCGTTTCAGCTCTATCATTCACTTTCTTGTCTGGAAGTACAATAGCAATAGCAATGCCCACAATGAAGTTCCCCATTCTTTCTCTCTTTCTCTCAAAATTTGACAACCTCATCCTCACTCCCCTCACTCTACCCTTTCCTTCCCACAGCAACGATTTTCCCAGACAATATCCACTTCAACCTCTTCTTTAAAAACACAAACTCAGGTGCAGGCACTTGCGCATTCATATCTACATCCTACAACCCATCCACCTCTCTCGCACCCCACATCCTGACTCTCACTCCACCAAACAATCAAGCAAACAAAACAATGGGTTCCTCCCTCTCCCACCCCATCATTCCCCCCTCACCAATGCCGCACACAAAATCCGGGCCCCCACCCCGCCCCACCTTCCAATCCCGCAGTGCACAAACATTGCTCGACATCCCCACCTCCTCCCCCACCTGCTCCACCACATCCACCCACCAGACAACCTCCTCCCACCCACCGCCACCACCCCCCAAGCTATCGCGCCAAGGCACAGGCAACCTCTTCACGCGCCGGAAAGCGCCAACATGGGACATAGGCCCACACAGCACGATTGTGAATTTGGAGCGGAAGAGGAGTTTGGGTTGGAGTGGTGGAAAGCAGGGAGGGGTGAAGGTGGGGAAGGGGGGAATGAAGGTGGGGAAGGGGAAAGGATACGTGAAGACGTTGGACGAGGATCGCGAGAAGAAGGTTAAGGGGCGGTGGGCAAATCGGATGAAGGTGCATGAGGATGGGGAGGTGTGGTTTTATTGATTGAGAGATTCTAGCGGTATCTAATATGGGGGAATTGGGCATAGTAGAGCAAGCATATTTAGAGAGCGAAGGGAATTCATAAACCGGCATGACAGCATGATTATAGATACACTTATATAACTATTTGCATTGCTATGATTGATCAAGGTCATGCAATATCAATACTCAACACCCTAATCTCCTCCTCCGGCTTCTCCTTCCAAACCCTCACCCCCTCAATCCTCTTCACGACATCCAACCCACCCACAGCGCGCCCGAAAATCGTATGCTTCCCATCCAGCCACAGGCACTGTTCCGTCGTGATAAAGAACTGACTCCCATTCGTGTTCGGCCCCGCGTTAGCCATACTAAGCGTGAACGGCTGATCGTGCTTCAAACTCTTGCTGAACTCATCCTCGAACTCCTTCCCCCAGATCGACTCTCCGCCTGTGCCGTTACCAAGTGGGTCGCCGCCTTGGATCATGAATTTCTTGATCACACGGTGGAAGAGCGTGTTGTTGTAATAGCCTCGGCGCGAGTGCGTGCAGAAGTTCTCGACGGCCTTGGGGGCGGACTGCGGGAAGAGGCGCAGTTCGATATCGCCCATTGTTGTGTGCATTGTCGCTTGCGTGCCCAATACCTCAGCTTGCTTGATCTGTGATTGCGCGGCGGAGTTGAGATTTCGGGGCTTTTCGTTCTGGATGTCGCGCGTGGACTTGCTGATGTCGGTATCGTTTGTGAAGATATAGAAGCGTGGTTTGCCGACTGCGGTGCACACGAGCATTGGATCGCGAGACTCGGCTTCTTGGAGGAGAGGGTTCGAGGAGGCCGCCATTTCGACAGTGGTGATTTGTTTTCGCTGCGGAGCGCCTTGGTAGAGGGTCAGGTTGAGAGGGCGGAAGGGTTCATTGTCGCCGTAGACTTTGATGACGCGGTTGGTCAGGATGTTGAGGACTTTGACGCCATGGATAGAGCCGTAAAGGATGAAGTTGGAAGACTCGTCGAAAGTGATGTTGATCTTAGCTTGGGTGGTGGGGTTCTCTATCTCACGCTCCACTGCTAGACGACGACCAAATTCAACATTCTCGAAGGTACGAAGTGAGGTACCAGCTTGTTGCATCTCTGTTATGATGGTAAGAGACTCGTCATACGTTCTGTATAGCTTTCCAGTGGCAAAGTCGAAAACGCGAACTTTCCGATCTGGGAATGAGAAGGTTGCGAACCTCTGACCGGACGGTGATATTGAAATAGATGTGAGCACGCTTTTGGCTTTCTTGAAAGCGAAGAGGTCTGTAGAGCTCTTCATATTGTAGACGTTATCTGGCTTCTCATAAGACTCTGGCCTCCAGTATTCAATCATGCCATTGTCATCCGCGGAGATAGCGCAGTCATATTCATTGTTGTATGCTATCGCCCTCACAGGGCCTCTATGGAGCTTGCTGATTGTGTGTGTAGGAACTTGTGACTCCCCTCGTCCGTCCCAGATTTCAATGTCATTGCTCTCTTCGAATGAAACTGCGAGCAAAGGGAGTGATGCGCCGCGCTTGTGAACCCAACATATTGCTCTTGGAACCCCCTCTAGTTGTATGATTGACAACAGATCGAAGGTCACCACATCGAAGATCTTGATAGTCTTGTCCACACCAGCCGTAGCGAAGTTTCTTCCATCTTGGCTCGTACTCGCGCTTTTGATCTCGCCGACATGCGCTTTGAACTCCTTCACTGACTCAATGGACACGACCGCCTTCTTCCAGAATTTGACAACCCCGTCTATAGAGCTCGTGATGACAAAGTCCGTGAATGGGGTGACTGTGACGAAAGACAGCTGGTCTCTGTGCATCAAAGATTTCGAGTAGCGGGGCGAGGCAGGTAAGGCGGATATGTAGAGTTTCTCGTGTGGTAATTTCCTCTTCTTTTTCTTGGGAGCCTCTGAAGGCAAGACGGGCCCAAAATCATCGTCTGAGGAAGAGACTGCGGCTGGTCAATTACTGACCCGGCCAGTCAGAAAGGTCGAGCTCACCTTCTGCTGCGTCATCGCCATTTTTCACCGGGACGGATTGATCACCACACTCAAATGCCTCTCTGGATCGCTTTGGACCGCCAGCAGACTTTAAAGCATCCTCAGTCATTTTCAATGCATTTCGATTCAATAGATGCTCTGAGATTGGATAGAAGCCAAGAAGCTTGACGATTGTGTTTTAGCGCCGGGAAGAAGCGGGATAGCCCTGAACTGGAAACACTTATTAATCTACGGATCATCTAGATAGCACGATATTTGCCTTGCGTCATTCAAGTTTCATCCTCGATCTTCAGCGAGTATGTTATCCTGAAATCACAATGCTTTCGAACTTTCTTGCTGGCTTGCAAGATTGCATAAATCCCATCAGACTGGCAGACTGGCGGACTGACCCAACCCTCTGAAGGGCCTGGAAGCTAGACCAAGTATAGGTACCACCTCTGATTATGCCCGCCGTTAGATTTCCAGCTATAGAGGTTGTTACCATTGTGGCTATATCCGGCTGCAAGGTCAAGCACATGCCCTGGATAGCGGGCGCTCTCGAACCTGGATCATGTCATTTAGGAATTCTTGATGGCTAAGAGGTGTAATCCGTCTACCAAAGGCCTGAGCTTCCCTGGTTTAGATACCAGTAAGCGCTAGATTCGTCGACGAACTCGTCGGTCAGGTCAACCATTTGATTTTGTCCTACCACAAATTATGTGAGTAGAAGAGTCCGTCCTTAGAAAAGTGCAAGTGTGTACCAGTAGCTACAATGTGTTTCTTATTAAATTTGCTCACTATGCGGTACACATTCTGTTGAATAGACTCCAAATACCAGATCTGCTCTGGGTTGTTGAGATCTGCCCTTACGGTCAATTAGACCATTTAAGTATAAACGGACAGTCGCCTTCTCAGCGTACCAGCTTGTGACACGGCCTTGATCAACGTTGAGTAACGATCCAGCTTGTACGTTCTTGAAGCGCAAGGGTATTCGAATCAGTTGGTCTCTATCGGAATCGTTTTGGGGCATTGTGCTCATAGGACTATGCATCCCCTTACTGAACGATTGTGCACTGTATTCGTCCAGTTGAAACAGAGGAGAGACGCACAAGATACTGGCCTCTTTCTAAAAAAATGACGAGTTCTTTGGACCGTAGACCAGATACTCTTTTACTTACCTTTCGCTGGTCAAAAGGTGATGGACGTTCGTAAGAACAGCCCAGCTTCATCGATCCGGGCGTTCTACCTTGGTTCTAGACCGAGGGCCGAGAGCCTAGCTGAGAACCAATGTCGTCATAACGAGAGGATTTCTTGACCTGAAGTCTTTGGCCCCGTAGCTTGTTCGTGAATTATTGCGCTAAGTGTGGGTCCAGCGCGGACGACAAGCGGTGTATAAAACGAGATTACTGACACCTTGGCTTGGCTGTGCTCCGTTGAAAGCTCTCTTCAGGCCACGCTGACAAGCGTTAATTGCCGCGAGCTCACGGATCATAACACTTCAAGAACAGATGCTTCATGGATCCATCACCAGAAACGGTGTAGCGACCATGGGAATTGTCGAAACAGCGCAGATAGTGTGGCCGAGAATGCTCTGTATTGTTTTATCGTCTGGTTTTGTCGTTTTGGTTTCTTCGCCCAAAACCACTAAGCCTATAGGGAGTAAGACTGTTCGTTCTGGTGGGTCTGAACGACGCTCTGTGTGACAGTTGAGCAACTATGCATTAGCGCATCGGACCGGCGTATCCCCGCAAGATCTGATTCAATCACAGTACCCAATCGGGCGAAGCTTGATCGCACCAGCCAAGGGACGGGGCCACATTTGAGTCGTTCAATTGGTGTGGTTGATTCCACCTTCCAACATCAGTAATCTTCAGTGCTGGACCAGTAGCGGATGCCTCTGGGGTAGCGAGGCTAATCATCAGGGTAACTCCTTCTGAAATCGTACGTGGCCCTGGCGTCAAGTTTCTCGCTGTACGGCTTGATTTGGTAGGTCCTTCGCAGTGAAGCCAAACCCCGCCCGAAGCAATGCGGAGCTGATATGATGGTAGCGCTGGCCGGAACCTGGTCATCACACTCTGCACTATCTTTTCAGGATGCGGCATGTACTAGCACGGCCAGCTGGTAACATTCAACGTAGGCAAACCCAAGCCAATATTTGCCCCTCCGATCGAGCTTTATCTCAAGGCACCCATGATGGCGAATGCCTTAGGACGCATCGGAGTAATCTTGGCCAGAAGTGACTGGCCAGCGTCATGCGCCATTCTCGCCCACATTCTCGTAAGCTTCCTGAATTACGTATGCTTCGGCGGAGATTGCAGAAAAGCTGGCATGAGGCACCCGAACCTGGAGTCCCGGCGTATACGGCGCTTTATTCGTGCTGCTTAGCCAAGACTGCTGGGTTCGGATGCAGGATCTTACAGATGATTTGAAGAAGATCACCGCTGAGGTCCGGCGCGTATCGCCGTAAGACTAGACCAAGCGGTCCGTAGCGAATGATCGTCATTGAACTTAGAAGCGGCACGGTCATTCTGCAGAGCTGTTTAGGAGCCGCAGGATTGTCTTACGTCATTTCATGGTTGCGTAGAACCAAAACAGGCGGAAACGCCCAGATGTTCGAGATATGATCACCTCGCAGGTGTCCAAGGGCGGTCGCGTCTTTATAGAAGAGATTGAGACGGAGATTGCCCGTGGACCAGCTCCCAAGCCCTTGAAGAACAACGCCAATATCTCGAAGATAAACTTTAGTCCCATAGGATCTTCAGTTTTCCGAGTACGTCCTCGGACATCCCCCACGTAAGCGCTAAGTGAAAGCTCTACTGCTTTTGAAAACAGGACAGCTCAGCTTTGGTTTGCGTTTGTGCTGAGATCAGATATATCTCATAAGGTTGGCAGCAATTGGTCATCGCTTCTTGTCAACGGCTCCCTCTAATCTGATTAAGCAAGTGCCAAACTTAGCGTACATTGGCATCGATATGCAAATGCTTAAAGATCGTTAAACCTAGCAAGGAGAATAGCAGCAGAGTAGCCACCCACCATGCTTCCTGAGTCTGTCATTTACATTGAATGCCCCCTACGCTGTCGACGTTGTCAGCTTTGACTTCAGCTTACAGCGACCCCGAAAGGTTGTACGGAACATTCTCCGGGTTCGTTGGACGAGGCAATGCAGAATTGATCCTTTCCAGCAGTAGACATTTCGAATGAAGTATACATCAGTCCAGGAAGACTCACGGCATTGGGCTTTACGAACGGTGATAGCTTTATACGGCCTTCGTTAAGACTAGCGTCGCAACCTCGATATGGCGCTTGTGGCCGCTAGTGCAGAGCCTCTGAATCCTGAAGTCGGTCTTGCACAAGCACTACATGAATATGAAAGTATCCTCTCGACTGAAGACAGGGTCGAACTCCACTCTCAAGGAATGCCAGATGCTACAGCTGCTATCAATCTTACAGTTTTGATTGATAAAAAATGTAACAGCGATCGCAGACAATGCATGGGTCCAAGATTGATCACATTTCTTGAATCGATTCAGCAATTCTCTAGGATAGTCGATGTATTTGTTAGCTCGCATCCTGAGGTAGCGGCACTAGTATGGGGAGGAGTGAAGCTGACTCTACTTGTACATTTGACCCCCTTACTCACGAACCATATCTGACTGTTGTAGGCTGCGAACAATTTTTCATCTTATTTCGATCAGCTTTCAACTCTTCTTATGAACATAGGAAGAGAGTGCCCTCGAATGCATGACATGGGCTGCCTGTATCCTTCGACTGGATTACAGAAAGCGCTGTGTGAATATTACGCCTCGATTATACGGCTTTGTAAAAAGATAACTCAGTCTCTCCGGAAGCCAGGTATGTACTGCCCACCCCTTCTACTTCTCATGCACCTGTTTCCTGATTCTGACTTGTTCCAAGTATATATACAGCTGTCCAAGGCATTACTGGTATCCTTCAAGGCGGAATTTGGACCATATCAAGAGGAGATTGTGCTATGTTCTGAAGCAGTTCGAGATCAATCGATATTAGCGTCGATGCAAGCCCAAAAGTTGGAAATTGAACTTCAAGCCAAAGAACGAATGAAAAACATTGAGAGTCGGAAAGTCCTAGCGAAAATAAGCCGTAAGTTTAAACAGACTGATGAAGAGACTAAGAAATGGCATCTGGAAATCAACTACAGGAGACTGGAAAGAATGAAGTGGGATGCTATGGACTGGCTTTCGACCTACGATTATCAACTCAGTTACAGGCAGATCCGTAAAGAGTGTGTTCCAGGCACATCGCTTTGGATTTGCAAGACCCCAGAGTTCTTGGCCTGGACGACTGGAAAATCTCAGAACCTCTGGTGTACGGGCAGATGTAAGTCTGTAATCATGGGCGTATCCGCCTCGCTAAATTTTAGAATAGTAGGATCCGGGAAATCAGTCATAAGGTGCCGTCACTCCAGCACGCAACTCGCGCGAATGGCTAATATAGATGATAAGTGCCTGTGTAGTCGCTCATTTGATCGAAAACATAACACTAGATACTATTACCTCTTACTTCTTCTGTCGATTTGATGATCAGGATTCCCTGAAAGCAAAAACAATCATTGGAAGCATCGTTAGGCAAATGGTAAACGATTTACCTTCGACTGCGTTCCGTGAGTTCAATCGAGAACGTGCGAATGGGACGGCTCTCATTGGCTTTCTTGAGAAAGCATTGGATCACACTCGTCAATACTTCATTGTGTTGGATGGTCTTGATGAATGTGGAGATTCTCAGATAAGAGAGATTGCCGAGATTTTCCAGGGTCTTTTACGGTCCCCGTACTTATGTGTAAAGATGTTTTGGACAAGTCGGCCAAACGCAAACACTTGGCTGATAGAGAAGATCCCAAACCCGCAGCGTATCACGTTAGAAAGCATTGAGAATCAAGACAAAGTCGCAGGGGATATTCGTAGATACGTTCGCAATACGCTCGAAGGATGGTTAGAAGGAGAGATGCCGAAACTACGAATCAACGACCCAGCTCTGATTCTCACGATTCTAAACTCTCTGGAACACAATGCTCAGGGAATGTACGTGTTTTGTTCCTCCTCAAACTCGGTCAAAACTCACTTTCAAGGTTTTTATGGGTCAAGTTCCAGCTCCAATCATTGTGCGAGAAGAAGTCGGATACTCAGATAATCCATGCATTAAAGCATCTTCCCCGGGATCTTCCGCATACGTTCGAGAGGATTCTATCTCAATTCAAGGAGATTGACGATATCGACATCGGAAGACAAATTTTTCGATGGGCGACTGTTGCAAAGCGTCCTCTTACGCTTGACGAGCTACGGGAAGCAATTTCGACCCAGCCATTACAAGAAGAGTGGGATGCTCAAACTTCGATTAACGACATGGGGAAAGCGGTGGCGTGTTGTGGAAATTTAGTCTTCGTGGATGAGGAGCAGCAAACAATACATTTCACGCACAGTAGCGTCAGACAATATTTGATATCAGAAGCTGTAAAAGAGTCGTTGGCACATTACTATATCGATATGGAAAAGGCCGATACACATGCAGGTTGCATCTGTGTTACATACCTCAACTTCTCAACGTTCAAAAAGCAAGTCGCACGCACACCCCGAAAGAACCTCAATACTTCCGACTTTACATCGACCATTGTGCGGAATAGCCTTAGTGCTGGGAACACTGTCAACAAAATTGCTCTCCACTTCTTGAGACACGATGACAGATCCAACAACTCGGTTCAGCGGCTACTAGAAGAAGCGAAGGGAGACATCGAGCAGTACCACAAGCAGAACATCCTTAAGCAGTATGCCTTGCAATCTTATGCTGAACTCTTTTGGCTTGAACACACTAAGCAGGATATCAGCCATGATTCCAAACTCTGGAAGCTTTGGTGTAACTTAATAGCTGAGGCTTCTTGGCGCAATACTCTGTCTGGCACCTCTTGGACTGTTGAGGACTGGAACAACCGTTCCGCCAATGTCTTCCAATGGGCTGTGGAAAATATACATTACTCATTACTACAACTTATTTTGACTTCTGAAGTGAAGCCTACACAGGACAAGCTTCTCATTCTGGTCGAAGGCGCTGCATCAAAAGGACACTTACGGTTCCTGGAGATCTGTTTGCACTCGGGTAATATCTCACCATCAACTTTGGGCACAGCTTTGCGATCGGGAGCTCGTGGCGGATATTTAGCCGTGGTGAACAGACTGCTTCAGGAAAACGCTAATGTCAATGCGGTTACTGAGGATGATCACAGTAGAACAGCGCTTCAAGAAGTATCTGAGGGTGTTCACCCAGTCATGGTGGAGAGACTACGCCAAGAATTGGCCGAGCATTATGCTAATACTAAACCAAAATGCAGGACTGCACTCCAAGCAGCAGCTCAAGGTGGACATCTGTCTGTAGTGGAAAGACTACTTCAAGACAATGCTGATGTCAACGCAGCTGCTGACGAATATAACGGTAGGACTGCTCTTCAAGCAGCCGCTGAGAACGGACATCTGACCGTGGTGGAAATACTGCTTGATGGACATGCTGATGTTGATGCCCCTGCTGCAAAATACAGTGGCAGGACTGCGCTTCAAGCAGCCGAGAAAGGTGACCACCACGCTGTAATTGAGAGACTACATGTCGCAGGTGCTAAGTAAAATGCCTCATTCAATTATCTTATCTTGCAAACAACTTTGCTCCGCGTCAACGCTATTTGACCGATACGAGAAAGCTCGGGCATTCGCGAAGGTCTCTCGCCGTTATCAAGTTAGGTATAGTGCAAGCCTTTGTCTGGCCTTTTAAGGTTGCAATGTTTTGAGAGGACCTGTTCGCGTATTCGGAGCACCAATCTTGTCACTATGTAACTTCTATCTCTCTAAAATCTTCAGGCATGACTTCATCCAAGCAATTGGGCGATGGGCGTCTGGACGAGCGTGCGACCGTTTACCTACTCCAGTTATAACTGCGGCAACACTCAAATTGTCTTCAATTACGCCAAATTTGGCCCTACTACTCTTTACAGCAAATTGTCCCCAGCGTAGTGCCTTGTTTCTAACCCTTCTCAAAGTCCAGTATGGAGTGCTCTCGATTGGACATTGTTATACGCTTTCGAAGAAGTTAGACTGCAGAGGACCTTCTTTCCCATAAAGAGGATAGTCTAATGAAATGAGACGAGCCTCGTTTTGTTGGCAAAGGAAGGTATAATCGTGGAGGAAAATCACCATAATCAGTGCCATGCCTGTTGACCAGTACCATACCTTCCCAACAAACGATTGTATAGCTAACGGCTAATTTACGACGCACCATTTGATCTTCATAAACGGTCAAAGCAGGTGTTTTAACGACGACGATATCTGCTCTTCCTGAAGAGCTCTAAGCATGGTGATCTCAAGGTGCACTGGAGCCAAGAAAGAAGGAGACCAGATAAAACAGGGATTGAGCCCCCTCGATGCTCTCCTCAACGGTACTCTGGACCGTTTCCTCACGGTAGCCCTGTGTGTCCTCTGGAGTATATCGTTGGATGATCACTGGAGGGTGGGTCAGAAGCAAGCGTTAGGAGCCTACGCTCTGCCGGTATCTCTCCATATTCCATCATCGCCCCTGTATTCTATTTGACGTGGTATATGTGCCTTCCTATCCTGAGCAAATACCAATTGTTGGTCGCCTCTGGTCTTTCCGAGCCATAGTTGCGGCTCAATGATTTTGTAAATTTCCCTGGCTGCAGCCGCGTCTATCTGCAATGGTTGCTCGCGCATAGTCTGTCTTGTTAAAGTGTCGTGTATTTTCTCCTGTTTCCTAACGGGTTCCCCAACAGCACTGATCATGGCGAGAATACCCAAGAACCCCGAAGAAACCTTTCGGAAATCTTCCGTTCGCCATCGATAGTAAAGGATGCTGATTTGTATACGCTGATGGCCACCAAGCCTGTCCATGAGTGGCTCGTCCACGGTCAGCTGGACCAAGCTACCGTCGCGGGGCGATGTACTCTGAAGCACAGGCGCTAGTCGTGCTCCGTACTTAGCCCAAGCTGGAGAGGTATCTACCCGATTTAGAAACTCAGAAACAAGCGCCCTCCATGAATTCTCTTCCGGGGGCAAAAGCTCGAGAAAAGTACCTTTCCGGATCAATGTATACACTGACTGTTCTGAGGGTTGGTTACTAAACGAGGAGCGACGTGTGAGTTTTACAGAGCGAAATAAATGGGCAATTACTCTTACAGCAGTTGTTTCTCTGTCCGTCTCATCCTCTCATCAAACCATTGAGCGGTGAGCGAGCATTGCTCGGGTTCGGTGCCGAAGAGGAGCTTCCATAGCTTCTTGACGTAGTCCCAAATGGGCCCTAGCACCTCCCCGATATTTCTAACAATTGCTTCAACTGTTGATTTGATCGTATGTACAGCAGCAGAGACTCCTTCCTTGAGTCTATCAGCGAGGAAATTGAGACCTTCGAGAATGAAGTCAACAAAGGATTTGACGGGACCAAGGAGGCGACTGAGGAACACTGGGATGATATCGTCGAGAAGTCGAAAGAGTCTGTTCGATACCTCCCGCAGAAACCGGTTGATTGCGTCGATCGCGTCCTTCAAAGCTTTTTCAATTTGCTGGAAAACGATCTCTACGGCCCCGTTGATCGAGTCCGTAATATCCACCCCCTCATCGGCAGCATTTGAAGCAGCCTCTGTTATGTCGTTGATGATTTCTTGTAGCTTCCCATCAAAGTTGGGAACC
Source organism: Bacidia rubella (assembly GCA_032158265.1). Taxonomy (NCBI): domain Eukaryota; kingdom Fungi; phylum Ascomycota; class Lecanoromycetes; order Lecanorales; family Ramalinaceae; genus Bacidia; species Bacidia rubella. The sequence continues at coordinate 330,551 of JAVTIF010000009.1, read as the reverse complement.
GCTGCTTCAAGATCACGTTTCACCTCATCGGCCGTCTCTTGGGCCTTAGCAGTCACCTTGTCAACTATTTGCTCGGCTTCATGGAGGGCTCTGTCCAGTTCCTGTCTGGCTTCCTCGGCGAGCCTTCTCGTGGTCTCGAGTGCAGCTTTCGCCGCGCTTGTCAGTGTATCTGTCACCTCGTTAAACCAGTCAGTCAAGCCCATCGTTTTCGTTATGCCATTTGGTCGTGCGAGAATCGTAGGCTGCAATCAGATCGAAAGGGCCCAAGCATAATGAGTGTGGATGAAAGGAGTCTCTTGTTTAGTGTCTATCAAGCAAGAGGCACCCATCAATCAGTCAGCCATAGTCCCACACGCTACACCTCGTTTACGATGACGTGGAAGACGAGATTTGATGTGATATTGTGGCTGGCTGACTTGTAATTTCTGTCTTGCGGGTGATACCGTGACCGGGCTGCGTACCCTTTGGGCATGGGAAGTTGGGAAGGCTGCGCTAATGCCTGAGGCGATCGAGGCTGAATGAAAGTGGAGAAATTGCTCAAAAAACCGACATAGTGGCGTAGATAAGAACAGGATGTGGAGAGATCGAGGCTGAATGGAGTGGAGAAAACGCCAATGGTTTTCCCGAGACTAGACCTTTTTCTTTCTTCATCAAATCAAAGCTTCACAAGGCCTTGGTCGTCCAAATTGATGATTGAGAATCATGGACAGCATTTGGGGGCTGGATGTGGCCTATAAGGAGGACCTCATGACCATCTTGGACTTTTCAAACAGATCTTTCAATAGGACACCATCTGCTAACACGACATAGGCCATTCCTTCCGAGTTCTTGAGATCTTTTTGTTCGATATTGAAGGTTATGGATGCGGACGTCGTGCGGAAGCCCCTTGAGAAGGCCGATGAGGATGTCCTACAGAAACGAGAGGAAGGCGTCCATGTTGCGGTCGAATGGGCGAAGGAGAAGATCGACAATTTCTTGCTCGAGATCGAGTAAGTGACCGCAATCCAATCTGAATCAACGCTCCTTCTCCGAGACGGACGGCTACTGACGGGACTCTTCGTAATCTCAGAAGCGAATCTAAAGATCCCAAGCTGCTCAATATCAGCTACATTATCTCCCGTCGAGCGACTGTCGAGGTCTTCGCAGCCAAAAAGAGCACACTTGGTGACTTTGTAGGAGATGTCATCAACAAGCTTGTATCTGGCAAGATTGCAGAAGGCGTGAGTGGCTTGGTCACGGGTGCCGTTGGTAAACTCCTCGGTGCTTCTTCTGGTTCTGCCAAGACAGATCGCGTTTAGTAAGCAATTCTCCTCTAGGAAGACTCCGACAAGGTGAGGTTCACTGCTGACTCTACATGTTGCAGTGAGGTCACATTCGATGAGCTTGGTGGACTAAATCGGCTCGATGCCTTCATCTTCAGCTACTCTTTCACCTCGAATGGACTGACTGATTTCACCAAGGCTGTCATAGGCGTTTGCATTGTCCGTTCTACAGCGTATATGGTCGATGATAATGCTTACCGCGTGGTTTTGACCAGCAGTGCCACTGTTGACGATAGCTCGCGTAGACAGATCAACGAGCACCTGATCAAGGTCGCTGATGGTCAGAAAACCACGCTCAATGAAAATGGCGAGCGCGTGAATATTGAACCTGGCGTTTTGGCTGATAGAGCCAGACTAGCCGAGGTCATTGGTGATGGTGTCGCCAATTCGGCAGAGTATCAGTCACGCGCAGGAAAGAAACAGATCGGAGCTCTACCTGAACCGGGAAGCGCACCAAGCCTCGCAATAGGGGTGACTCAGCCGGCTACCCAGGACTCATGAAGCTCAGATGCGATGGAATGTTGACGCTGGGGGTTTAGTCAAGTAAACGAAGATCTGCCCATTGTATTGTCGCCAAGGTATTATCATACATTTTTTTGTGTCTTGGTTACGAAAGACTTGAAAATAAAACGAAGGCTCTTGCCCCTCGTTCTGCTCGAAATCTAGAATGAGCCGATAGTCTTTGTCCCAGCTGGAATGTGGTTGAGGTAGGCCTGCACGGTCGAATCCAGCTAGTGTGTAGATACTGTCATCCCCCCAAAGGTCCCAATTGATTGTGATCGGTGCTGTTCGCTCTGCTTGGACTTCGGACGTCTGGGAAGCAGGTTCGCTCGCCTTTTCAGCCTCAACAGCTTTTCCCAGGAACTGAACTACCTGGTCGTTGCCCTTCGGCACACTGCAATGGGTCAATGCATCCCAAAGATCCGCCACAAAGTCTGCCCTCATCTCCACAGGCTCATCAAAGTCTTCTGGGAGTGTTTCATGCGACGAGTCGGTCTTTGCATCCTTATTAGTTTCTGACGTTATCTTGGGATGGCTATGAAAGATGAACTTCTTATTGATGTTTGAAATAATGTGAAAGGTGGGCCCTCGATCATGCAGAATTCTCTCAATGAAATGGAAAGACAGCAGGGTCAAGGGATCTCCAGAGGCTTTGTATAGACGATACTATCCCTTAGACAGCTCGTAACACTGAAAAGTGCTTTGTTGTAAAAGAACCAGATCTGATAGTTGCTTCCGCTTATGAATGTGGGTTATCCAATGAAGGCGCTGAATAGAATGCCATACAGCATTTCATACCCTTAATTCGACGTCTAGGCACGCCACACCTATAGAACAGAGCTGAACACGTCACTAGCAAGCTGCACATGAGCGCTTCCAGGCTACGCTTGCAACAGTAGCTGCAATCAGAGTGGTCTTTTGGATAGCCTGTCGGGTTTAGAGGATGATCAATACCATGTTTGTGCCATATAAATGAGGTAACAACAGCGGCTATGACGTCAATCAGCGCCACACTGTATCATATTCGAGCTGGATTGACCTTTCTGGAAGCGCTCACAGGGAACGAAAAAGCCTCTTTACTATTCTCCGGCGAACCCGAGACAAGACAGCTTTGTGACAGCTAGTAGGCGCTCACCTGTGGCTGGCTGGAATGGTCAAGACCGGGTTGACGCTTGTTGAGAACATCGTAGGAACAGTAGTCCTCAAAGCATTGGCCCGATCACCTCTTTGTGGAGCTCCATAAGTTCGAACTCCTTGCATCATGCAGCCATTCATATTTATCACACGCACCTTCCTTATTTCACTGCACATATTTATCCTTGTGGCTTTAGCACTAATTTGCAAATGCCGACAATGGTACGAAGGTAGGCGTCCGTCGCCAATGCTTCATCTTCGGTCTCTTAGCTGCGCGCAAAGTCTACAGCTCATCATGCTGGAGCAATGTGTTTCCGTCACCTTACCTTCATTATGGCAAAAAATGCGAGAAGAAGAGAAAAAGGAACTAGCGACAGGCAGAAAAAGGCGCTGATCATTTTGCTACCTTACCTTGGCTCACTCTTCTCGCCTGGTAAAAGCGGCGAGCTGCCTGGGGATTAGACCGAGTGGGGGCTACATATGTAAACCCCGAAATTACTCCCAAGCTGGCCTGGGGTGACCCGGACCGCCGAATCCAGGCGTAGTGAATTTAGGGATGTTTTAAGGTTGTCACATGCCATGAGCCGTTGACATTGCCGTCACACCTTATCTGGTGGCGTAATTGGAGCACCACTTTGCTTACTACATAGTTTCTCTCTAAAGCTCCTAAAAGAAAGACTGTATCAGAAAGATCGGCAGATGGGCATTTTAGCGGCCACGCCGTTTCGGCTCGGCCAATCCCACCATTGCCAAATAGGGACAGCAAGAGGGGCTCAAGCGTTCTTTGGGCTTCGTGGCTAATGTCGTCGAGCTGAATCGTCAAGCCGTCACACATAAGATGATGCAATGAACTTCTAGCGGATTCCATGTCAGAGCGATGGCGGACAGGCGTTGCAGTTCAAGGCTAGGCTGAACCTCATCAGCTGGGGTGGTTATGCAGCCAAGTCTGCTGGCCAGCTTTTTCAACTCCGAAACGGGGGATGGCGACATAAGTTCTCCGTTGAACGATGATCATTCTGCTCAATGCTATCAAATAGGAACGATATCCGTCTTCTCGAGCGTTACATCGGCACGCAAGCTGGCGCGGCATGTTCAAGTCCAGGCCAGTCTTCAGCCGTTACCCTGCAAGCCACCATTGTATGAGTGGGCTTTCGGGTCTCCTCAGAACCACATAAAGAGGACATTCGCACCCAGCTCTGTTATACAATTTATTCTTTCTCCTTCAACCATCCTCTTTCAAACCAACGATCAGCAAGTTCTCATCAAGGATGCCCGGATTCATCACCTACGCTCAAGATGTCCACATTGAATATCATGACAATGCATGGTACCTACACGCCAGTCTTGCAAAGATTCAAGGTGGTTATAATCCGTCCAAACTCCGTCTAGACGAGTATATTGCGAATAACCGCGGAGCTTTTGAGTTTATAAATATCTATGGACCCGGAGTTCCCGGTAATTTCAGCACGTACGCGCAGAATGTGCGCCTCAACGACGATCATATAACGCTGGAGGCGGACCTGGCTAGCGACGGATATCATCATTCGAGCATCAACCTCAACGATATTATCACGAATTCAGATGGCTATTTAAGCTTCGACGTATTCTATGTGCGTAGCTGAGTACTCTTCAACACTTTGATCGCTAATGCCTGACGCTTTGTAGCCGCCAGAGCCTCCTCATCCACCCTATATATGAATATGCACAAGAGACGACTCCAGCACAGGAAAAACACTTATCTGTTTTGGGTGAGAACGAGAGTAGTTTAGCCAAAAGACAGCAATCAACCTTTCGCGTTCACTACGTCGATTGTCTCCTCGTTAAGGTATGGAAATTGCGAAGCGTTAGGTAACTATGCGGGAGAGCCCATCTGTCCACAGAATATCATTTTCACACGAAGATTGTAGACAACCAGATCACCCCTAGTGCACAAGATTTGGCAATCAAGCTTCTGCCAGCGTAGAGCGACAGTTCCTCGCGGCTACGCCTAGAAATGCTTCCATTCCTTTCGCCGTCTGATCCCCTTCGTCCCTAACATTGCTCGACGAGCGTGGCCTCTAAAATGCCTGCATGCATTTGGAGGCCCAATGATCGTACGCCTCTCGGTAAAAGTTCTCAGCCGATTCATACCAACCAGAAAGGTGCCTAACTTTGTTAGGCAAGTTTCCAATCCTGCAGAAATAGCTTGGAAAGATCTTTGCGCCACTCTCTTCCATAACAGCTCCTGAGAGTCGAGTTTGAGTCATATATTACCACAATCCGGTTATCCCTTTTGCGCAACATCCTCGTCACCATTCACTGCAGTGAATTAGCGCCGCAAGATTTCCCCTCTTGTGCGCGTTACACGGCATACGTTCCTGACAAGCTTGCCCTTATAGCAGACAAGTGCCGCGAACAGCGATAAAGATGTCGAAATCCATGACTCAAGGAGAGAATGGCCACTTCAGTCGCGCCATCAGAACAGGCGATGCAGACACCCTCCGCCGGTTATTAGATGAAGGTGCGAAATCCAGCGACGAGGACATCAGCGAAGCCCAGAACGGAGAGTTCCCAGAAGTCTGCAAGGTGCTCATCACCGCCGGCTTTATGGACATAAACGAAGACTACGAAATGGCCGGTGACTTACTGATCAATATGGTCTGGGAGCTCAAGGTTAGTAGCAGCAACCTTTTTCCCCAAATCAGCGGGCGTATCGTGATCGGTCGTCGTATTAACACTGCCCTTAGGTCGATTTCGTCCGCTGGCTACTCGAGCACGGCGCACACGTATCTAGAACGCCGGCACTCCCAGGAGCCGCAGGCCGCGGTCATCTGGAAATGGTACGGTTCCTGCTCGAAGGGGGAGCGGCTATCGACGAGGTTGGGGTTCACGATATTGGAGACCGGCGGAAAAAGATCTATGAGGGCACGGCGCTGCATAAGGCTGCTGAGAGGGGAGATATTGAGATGGCGCGGGTGTTGCTGGATCAGGGTGCCGGGATCGAGGTTAGAGATTCACTCGATAGGATACCTTTGTTGAGGGCGAGGGAGAAGGAGCAGGATGAGATGGTTGAGTTCCTGAAGTCTAGGGGTGCAAACGAGTAAGGTGAAGGCTTGGGGACTATGAGCTCTGCCCTGTATACGTATTTCATCGGATGTTGCTATGCCCGGTGCCGTTATCCGAAGGGGAATATAATCACAAAAGCAACGCCACTGGCAAGACTCACCGCCCGCCGAATCCATTATCCTTACCACTCCATTAAGTCTGATTGATGATATTGAGCGAGGAAACCCCAGTGCGGCAAAGAAAGGTCATCAGAAATCTAGAAAATACGCACTTCAGGCCGTTTTGTTTTATTTTTTCTTTCACCGTGACTTCCAATACGTGATTCCTTTTTCCTTACGACGTTTGACTGAATGTAATCTACCGGTAAGACCTCCGAAATAGTGCAAAAGAAGAGTTCCCATGATAAGTTCGCGTATCCAAGGAGGTTTGAGCCCAAAATTGACTGTATGTGATGAGCAAAAAGATATGATAAGTCTTCCATCGTGGATAGAGCGAATTGCTTGCCAGACAAGAGCGCTGGGAGATGTCTGTCCCCTGACTGCCAGGAACTACGAGGAGGACCACTAAAAGATACCACATCTAGTGGATACCAAAAGATCGAGAAACTGCAAGATGGTGGGCGATATATCGGTCACAATGCTGACGAGGGAATTGCAAAGTCTGTAGCCACCGAATGTATCCTCGGAGGCGGATCGCCGGGATACCAACGTAAGCGCGACCGCAAATGATGAACGTCCAGCTCTCCGACTTCTAGTCCAGGCCCGGCACTTCCGAGAATGCTCGCGTAGTAGTGGGCCATCTCTTGATCCGGTGCTCGGTGGAAGCAAAGGTTGGCCGCCCCTGCCGTCACGCTACGATGAATGATGATGGTTTTGAGAGCCGGGCAAAGTTTTGCTAACCACTGGCATTGCCTGACAAGAGTGCCAACATGATACCACTCTAAAGCGACATGCTTGAGTTTTGATAATTCATCCGGACCAAAATTGGTAGGACGTCCCTTACGTCAGAAGCATTACCGAGGTAAATGACAGTTGTGTTCAGATCGATCCAATAGGAGCCAGCACCTGTCGCTAAACCATTGAAGGGTCCACGAATAGGCTTTACGTAAAGTTCTTCTAGCACCCGTCGAGCCTCCTTGCACGATAGCCCTGCCAGATATGGCGCTGAACCAATGAAGGCCATTTCAAGGGGCGGGCGATGCGTGCTGGGGCTACATACTGCATTGGAGCTGTCAACCGCAGCCCATACAGACCGCACGGAGAGCGCCTGCTGCCAGATCTGGAGTCTGATTTCTGGAGGCAACGCATTGAAATACCTGAAATTATCCGTGGCCGACATTATGGAAATGAGAGACGCATTCCAACTACAAGGCCTTTTTGTTGATAGTAGATGGGGTAGTGAGGACAAGATTGATTTATCGTAAAGTGTCGTATAAACAAGGTAGGTTTCACCATCTGCTGTGTCAGAAACTCAATGCCACCAAAATCGGGCAAAGTACCGGAGAATGCCAAGGAAGTATAACCCCCGTTTTGCAGCAGCGGATTACTAAGCAACAAACTAAGCCTAATTAGGCGATCTCTTTAAAACACTATATATTACATTACCAGTTAGAATAATTAGAACGATCCTATATAAGCTAATTAGGTAGTAAATAAGCTAATATCCAGACTATTCTAATACTAATAGCTAATTATATTATTATATAAAAAATTTTAATAATAATAACTATTATTGCAATTAGCATTAATTAAGGAATTCTAGAACCAGTTATAATATTCTTTTTTATAATAAGTTTTCTAATTAATTTATTAAAGACCTAGCTATATTATTAATAAAATAAAAAGCTAATATTTTAGCAGCTTTATTAAAATATTAATAAGTTATTCTTTAAATTTAATATATTTTATCTTTATTATATTTTCTAGTACTTTTTCGCAAATAAAATAATATTATATTTTAATATATTTAGTTTCAATATAGTTTTCTTAATTCTTTATAAAAATAAAAGCATTTAAATTATTATTATATATTATAATAGAAATAAGAGTATTAAATCTAATTTTATTTATCTATTAAATAGCCTATATAGCAGTTTTATAAGCTTTAGAAATAACTATATATTTAGTTTTAATAATAAAAATTAATATAAAATATAATTTCTTTATAAATTAAATAATTAATAATCTATTAAATATTAAATAGCAGTTAAGAATGTAATTAGCGAATATAATATCTCCAAAATATAAAAAACTTTTATTTTCTTTTTAATATAATAGACTTATATTTAAAATGCTAGCAAGATATTTAAAAATATAATAAAGTCTATATAGAATTAACTAAATTTAGAAATTAATAAAATAATAATAAAATAAATAGCTAGTAATAAATAACTAATATTTAATTTAATTAGCTCTCTTTTTATTATCTTTTGTTGTAATCCAACCTAGCATGCTTATTTTGATATTGCTTAGTTAAACCTTAGTATAGCTGGCAAAACCTTGGCTTAATAACTCCTATTATCGCAAACTAAAGCTTAATATAAGGATATATTAAAAGCTAATATGTTAAAGCCTTAGTTTATAGTATTTAGTATAAGGTGCTTGCTCTTCTTTTTCTTTTCTCCTTTATCTTTAATATCTTTATTAGTTAAGGCCCTATAAAAGTGGTTTTATACTATTAAGCTAAGTAAATAATTAATATTATACTAAAGATCTTTGATTACTATAATATTTAGGAAATAATATTGCAAAACAAAACTTCTCTTAAGATATTAATAGCTTAATTTATTTTAATATTAGGTTTTATGGTTTTAGCAGCTAAGTCTTATTCCACTTAAATAGCAACTCATATTAATAATCTGATATAACTTAAGCGTAAGATTAAGTTAAGCCTAATAAAAGTTAGCTATTAAAAAAGCAATCTAATAAATTACAAATAATTAACCCTAGAAAAAACACTATTAAAACAAAGAATCCTTATATTTATATAATAAATTAATATACTAATATCAATATATTCCTTAATAGCAGACAAGCTAATTATACTTAAAAAGCTTATTGTTTACTTAAAGGAAAACCAAATTACTTAACTTATTACCTTATTAATTCCTTTTATACTTATTAAGTTAATAAATTTTACATAGAATATTATTATTATTATCTATAGATTATACTATATTAATAGCATAAATAGCTGAAAAGCTAAAGAAGATCTATAATAATAAAGATAAAGAAATTATATTACTTAAAAAATAAAACTTAAAGTATACTAAAAAGCTAATTGTTAATATAGCTATAGATAAGAAAAAGATAGCTAAAGAATAAGATAATAAGCTATTACCTTAGGCTAAGCTATAAATAATTTAACTTTTTAATTCTAAGTTATTCTTAAGTAATAAGAATAATAAAGTTAATTATAATATATAGAAAATGAATATAATTAAAAAGCTTAAATTTAACCTTAACTACTATTGCTATATTTAAGACTAGATTATCTATATTAATAATTATTTTATTAGTAATATAGCTAAATATGTTTATATTCACCTTAAACTAAATACTTATAATCTTATTAAGGATATTAACAAGTTTTTTAAATACTTAAATAAGCTTTATATAAATTAAGATAAAAAGAATAATAATAAATATAAATATTATAATCTTAATTAAAGAAATTGCCCTTTTAAAGAATTTTAGTTAAACTTTATTATATTAGCATTAAAGCTTAAAAAATAGATAAATAAATTATTAATAATTTAAAAGAAAAGATTAATTATTAGCTATATAATTGCTTTATTAATAATTAAGATACAAAAAACTTATTAGCCTAATTTCATTATTATTTAAAGGCAATTTATAATGCTATTTATAATTATAACTAAAATAGTAAATAATTAGTCTTTATTTAAAAGCTATAGATTATTTATACTTTTATTTAAATATTAACTTTTACTAAAGTAATAACTCTTATTGCTTAGCTTATAAAAGCAATAAGTCTTAGCTTATTATATTATTAATTTCCTTTTAAATAAAAGGACAAAGAAGTTGCTATTTGTAATAGTCGTTTGCCTTGCAATGGCCGTAGAACGGTGGGGTTCGCTTGGCAGGTAGTAACAAGCCTTATGCATAACTATAGCGGGGCGCAGTATATTGGCTTAGCTATAAAGGAAGTATATAACTTATTTTGAGGAGCTTTATTAAGGGTATTTAATAATAAATATATTAACTATTAAAAAGCAATTCTATTTAAAATAGAAAAAAGCAATATTTATACACCTAATAAATACTTATAATGCTTATGCTACTTATACTACTTATAAATAATAACTTAGCAAGTATTATAAAATCTATAAGCAGGCTATAGTTAATTTATTTATTAAATTAATCTATAATTTATCCTTTATTACTAAGCAGCCCTATATAGCCTAAGGTATAATAGTACCCCCTTTATATTGCTTTTTTAATTAAAAATATTATAGCGCTGAATTTAATTATAAAAACCTTATATTTTCTTTTTTTCTATTATTAATTATACTTTCTTTAAGTTATTAATGTTATTTTTAAGCTTTCTAAATTATTTAGTAGAAAAATTAAAATATGCCTTTCTTTTACTCTTATTGCTCTTATAATCTTTCTAAAAGGTATTATATTATTAAAAGCTAAGATATCTATAGAGAATATATTTAATCTAGCTATCCTAAGCAATATAATATTTTTTTATCTAAATTTATATATTTATTTATTTAAATTCTTTATCTTTTTTTCCTTTTTTTATTAACCTTTATTTTCAGGGGAAAAATTTTAAAATAAGAAAAAAGAAATTCGCTCTGAGATTAAAGCTATTAGCATTTAATATAATCTTAAATATAATAAAGTTATAACCTATTATTATTATATGCTTTCCCTCTTTATAAAATAGAAGTAATTATCTAAAATATGTTATAGCCTAAATAAGCATAAAAATGACTATATTAAGCAAGAGATTAAAATAATAAAGAAATTAGAAAAGCTTAAGTCTTCTAATACTAATATTATTAATAAAACTATAGGTTTTATAATACTATTTAATAATAATTTCCCAATAATATTATTTAAGGAAATTAACTAGCTTATTATTAAGATTGATTTTAACTTTAGTATTTCTTTTAGTATTAATTCTTAAAATGCCTTTTTTATCTCTTAGAGTGCTTATTTAAAGGTTTTAGGGGGGGTAACAATTCAGGTTTAGCTCTTAGTCTAAAATTAACTATTCTTAAAATAAAAACTTATTTTTATTTATATTATTATCTTTTTAATTGCTTTTAGTCTTTGCTTTAAACTTATTCCCTTATATTTTATTATTAATTTCTTTATCCTATAATAGGGAGCTAAGCATTAAAAGCCTATTATTATCCTGAGAACTATTATTAAAGTATAGTATTAATAGCTATTAAGCGCTTTAAGCTAAATTAAGAAATAACCTTTAATTATCTAAGTTATTAATTAAATCTTTATTAAAGGAAACTAAAAAGTCTCCCTTTATTAAGTGCAAAATATAGGTTTTCTAGACTTTCTTAACTTCTTTAGGGTCTTTTATATATCTTTTAGCTAATCTGATCTAGCTTTTTTTAAAAAGCCTTTATAATTTTATATTTATTAAATCTTTTAATGCTTTAAACTTCTTATTAAATTTAATAATATCTATTTATCTTATTTAGTTATTATTTTTTAGGTTATTTATAAAGTTCCTATAAGTTAAAATATTAATAATTTAAAGTTTAAAGCATATACATTAAGTATTTTTATCTTTTGTCTCTGGAGCATTTATATTATTTCTTTATTATTTATTAAGCACTATATATTCCCCAGTACTTTATATAATCTTAAATAATATTATATTAATTAGTTTATATTTAGTCTTAATATTAATATTTCTCAATATAAGGTTATTATTATTATTTATAATTAATATATTATTATTTGTTAATTGCAGAAAACCTGGTATTTTCTCAACTAATTCTATTATTATCTTGTTTTCTTCTTTTTTTGTTATTAATGCTATTATTTATTTTTCTCTAATTTTTAATTCTATTGCTATAATTAATGGTTTTTTGGTTTTAAAAGGGAAATATTAGATTCTTGGTTTCTTAATTAACCTTATTTCTTTTTATAGTCCTTTTAAATATTATTTTAATCCCTATTTCTCTAAGATATATATTAAATAATTATCATTATAGTAAGCAATTTATATCAATTTAACATAGTTATTTATATTGCTTGTTTCTTGCTTTTTAAATACTTTAATCTATTATTTTAATATTTTTATTGTTTCCTTAAGGCAATTTCTTTTAATATATCTTAGTTTACTATAGGAATAGTATATTCTGGTTTATAGTCCTTTTTTAGAAATATTAATTTTTATTAAATTTCCTATGAGTTAATTCCTTTATATAGGCCTTTTATTCTTAACTTGCTTATCTAAGTATCTTTTTTATTATTAATTATTAATCTTAATTGTTAATTTAACTATATCTTTTAAAGTTATAAGCCTCTTAATAGCTATTATTATATCCTTTACTTTATTATATAATCCTTAATAAAATAGTGCTATAAGTGCAAAGTTATCCTACTTAATCTTATAAGCAAGTATTTAAAATATCGCAATATATATTAATGCTAAGGACTTCTACTTCAAGTTTTATAACCTTTTTTTATTCGCTTTTTCCTTATTAATTTCTTTAAATGCTATCTTAATATATATAGGTAATAAAGTTATTAAGCAAATAAAACATTTAACTTATTTTATTATCTTATTAAGATTCTTTATTTCCTATGAAATCTTTTAAATAAAGCATTATTTAATTAAGGGCTGCTTTAGCTAAATAAGATATAGTAAATATTACCTTAGCTAATTTATTTAGGAATTAAATAATATATATCCTAATATATAATTTAACTTATATAATTTACCTATTTAAAGTATTATGTTTTCCTTTAAAGTTATCTAAAATAATTACCTTAATTAAGTTTATGCTTCTTATAGGCTTAAGCATTAATAAAGTTATATTTATATTTAATAAGTAATTAAAGTATAATAATTATTTGCCTTATAATAGCTATAGAATAATAAAGTTCACTTAGCAGATAATAATAAGCTTTATATATAATTATAATAAAGCATAATATATTAGCTTAGCTATAAAAGAAATATATAATTTATTTTAAGGACTTTTATTAAAGGTATTTAATAATAAATATATTAACTATTAAAGAGCAATTTTATTTACGGTAAAAAAGAGCAATATTTATATACTTAATAAGTGCTTGCGATATTTATGCTGCTTATGCTGCTTATAGGTGGCAGCTTAGTAAGTATTGCAAAATCCGCAAGCGGGCTATAGTTAGTTCACTTACTGAACCAATTTATAACCTGTTTTTTGTTGCTGAGCAGCCCTATGTAGCCTGGGGCGTAACACTATTATATTAAGCACTTACTCTAGATATAGCAAGATAAGATATTATGCCTTTAATATAAATTTAGAGGATTATTTTATAACCCTGCAAATATTAATAAGATAAATATTAATAATAATAAATAGGAAGAATAAAAATATATTAATAACTTTAAGCTTAAGTCTGAAAAAGACTTAAAAAATAAGTAACTTTTATTAATAATATAGTTAAAGGTAATAAGGTTAAAATATTATTATTAAATAGCTATAAATATCCTTAGAATAATCTTTTTATATTAAAACCTTTTATAAAGACTTATATTATAGGCAATTTATATAAATAAATAAGAATAAAAGGACTTATTAATATTAATGCTATTAGTTATACTTTTATTAATATTAATCTTATATATTCTTTTTCAGAAAAATTTTATATTATACTTATGCCTTTAAATAAACTTAAATTAATATAAGTATATAATAGAATTAACTATTGACCTATTATTTATGCTCTTTATATAATATTAATTATTTAAGGAAAAACTATTTAATTAGCACTATTCCTTATTATTTAATTAAGAATTTATTTATTTATTATTAGATAACTTTAAATAAAAATTATTAAAGCTTTCCTTAATTATAATATTTAATAAATATATTATTTGTTAAAAAGTCTTAAATAAGCTAATATTAAAGCTATGCTTATAAGTTGCTTATTATTACCTATTCTATTATAGCGGACTATAAAGGTGCTTATGTTTAAACTAAGAATGCTTTTAGCTTTAATAGTAATTAAAAAAGCAATTATAGCTATACTAGTAATATAACTAGCAATAATATTAACTTAAATTTTAAAGAAACTTATTCTATTAATAAAAGAGAACTTAAATTAACTATTAAATATTAAGGCTATTACAGTAATACCTTTTATAAGTTACTTATTAATTAAGAAAAAGAATTAAGAAAGCTTAGTCTTTTTAATATTAATAATAAAGCTTAATAAGTATTTAACTTACTATAAATTATTTTAAGACTTAAAGGAATTAAATAAAGTTTTTATTATATTATTTATCTAAAAAGAAATTAAAGCAAAGCTTTCTAAATAATTATATAATACCCTTAATATATTTAATAAATAATAGTCTAAAATTTTATTTAAATATTAAAGTTATAACTATAAGATTAATTTAATTAATAAAGTAAAAAACTTACTAAAATTAAAGCTATATAATATAGGTTATTATTGTCTATAAAAAATAAAAAAATACTTAAATAATAATTTAGCTAAGGGTTTTATTATCTTATCTAAGGCATTATATGCATTACTTATTCTATTTATATAAAAGAAAAACAATAATTTATGCTTTTATATTAATTACTAAAAGCTTAATAATGTTATTAAAAAGAATTATTATTTATTGCTATTAATTAAAGAAATAATAGCTAAAATAGCTAGATATAAATACTTATTTAAGATTAATATTATAATAATATTTAATAGAATAAAAATAAATCTAATTAATAAGGAATATACTTTTTTCTTAATTTATTTTAATATATATAAATATAAAGTTCCACCTTTTAAGCTCTTAAATAAACTAGTATTATAGCAAAATTATATTAATAATATATTATTAACATATATTAATAAGTTTTATTAAGCTTATATAGATAATATCCTTATCTATAATAAGATTTTCAAAGAGTATAAAAAGCATATTTATTAAGTTCTTTAAAGATTCTAAATAATAGGTTTATAAGCTAATATTAAGAAATGCAAGTTTAATATTATTAAAACTAAATTCTTTAAAGTTATTATTAGCAATAATAATATTAAAATAAACCCTGAAAAAATTAAAGTTATTATATTATAATAAATATTAATAATAATAAAGCAAATTTAAGGGTCCCTTAGCTTCTATAATTTTTATTAAAGGTTTATAAGGAATTTCAGAAAGATAACAAAAGCATTAATTAACTTTATATATAAGGATACAAAGTAATTATAAAGTTAAAAAGCAAAAAAGTTATTTAATATATTAAAAAAGATAATAATAAAAGCTTTAATACTATATTATTTTAATTTAAGCTTAAAATATATTTTAGAAATTAATTTCTTGAATAAAATTAATAATAATATATTATTACAAAGAGACAATAAAGGTAAAGTATACTTAATTGTGTTTTATAATAAAAACTTAAACTTAATAAAGCAGAATTATATTATCTATAATAAAGAACTTTTAACTATTATTTATGCTTTTAAATATTAATAACTTAAGCTAAAAGCTATTAAGACTTTAATATAGGTCTTAATAAATTATAAAAACCTGGAAACCTTTATAATAATTAAGAAGCTATTTAAAAGGCAAGCATAATAAGTTAAAGTCTTATTATAATATAACTTTAAGATCTATTATTATATTAATAAAAACAATATTAAGGCAAATACCTTAATTTGCTAAAGATATAAAGACTAATAAAAATAAAAAAACTACTGGGTCTTATTATTATTAAATAAGTTTAACCTTTTATTATTATAGAAGAGAAAGCAGCTTTAAGCTTATTAATATATAAGATTATTTAATAGGCTAATAATACTAATAAAGGCTATATTTATTATTAAAAGGCTATTAAATAAGGAATAATTAATTATATTAATAATATTAGCCTTAAGCATATAAAAAGTAAGCAATAAATATTATACTATTAAAATAAGCTATAAGTACTTTAATCTTAGATTACTTACTTTATTAAAGAGATCTATAATCAGAAGCTAATTAACTACCTAAAAATAAATAAAACTATTAAAATAATTAAGCAATATTATTATTAGCCTAGAATAATAAAGACTATTAAATAATATATTATTAACTATTATACTTATTAATAAGCAAAAGCACCTTATAATAAATTAAATAATTTATTATATTCCTTATTGATACCTTAGTAATAATAGCAAGATTTTAAAGTAGATTTTATTATAAGTTTTCTAGAATATTAAAAAATAAATAATATCTTAATTATTATATACTATCTTAGCAAAGATAAGGACTATATATTAATATATTATAATAAGCTAAGAATATTATTAAAAAAGATTATTTATATTATTATTCACAAAGTTATTGCTTAGTATAAACTATTGAATAGCATAATATTAGATTATAGACTTTAATTTATATTAATATTATAGAAGTTATTATATATTAAACTTAATATTAGTAGCAATAAATTAATAGCTTATTACCTTAAGACTAATAAATAAACTAGATAAGCTAATTAAAATATTAATATATATTTAAAGATATTTATTAATTATTATTAAAATAATCAAATAAACTTATTATTAATAGTAAAACTAGCCTATAACAACCTTAAATTAGCAGTTACTAGAATAATTTCATTTTTTATTAATTATAGTTATTACCTTAAAATAAACTTTAAACTAAATAATACCTTATATAAAATATAATATAATTAATAGCTAACTATTTAAGCTATTAATATCTTAAACAAAATATAAGCTATCTTAAAAGAAGTATAAATTAATATAAAAAAGACTTAAGACTAAATAGCTAAGTATATTAATTATTATTATAAAGATATTATATATAAAGTTAATAACTAAATATAGCTTAATATAAAAAACATTTAAACTAATTAACTTAATAAAAAGTTAAATAATAAATAAATTAAGCTATTTAAGATTATAAAGAAAATTAATTATTTATATAAGTTAAACTTGCTTAGAATAATAAAATACCTTAAGGTCTTTTATAGTAAATTCCTTTATAAAGACTTAAATAACCTATTACTAAGACAAGATAATCTAAAGCTTAAACTAATTATTATTAATAAATAATATAAAGCTAAGGGCTTTAATAACTTATAAAATACTATTAATAATTATTATAAATAATACCTATAGTTGCCAGGTAATCCTAAAAATAATTATTACCTTAAATAGCGCAGAAGGCTACTTCAAAGATAATAAAAATATTTTATGCGGCTAATAACCTTAAGCTAGCTTAAATTATTTAGAAATATAGCTTTAATAATTAATAAAGCTATAATATAAATACTTTAACTATATATTAATTTATATATTATATTTATAAGCTTATTATAGAGTTATTATATTAATGCCTATATCTTAACTTAATATAGATTAGCTTTATTATTATTTTAGGGGTATAAATACCTTTTTCTTTTCCTTTTTTCTTTCTTTTTTCTCTTTATTATTAATAGCTTAAGTTAGCTATAAAGCAGTGCTGTTGCCCTTATTAAAGAAAGCTTAAATAAAGGAAAAGTGTCTAAGCAGCTATAATACTATATAATATGCTTTAAGAGGTATTTTAATATTAACATAAATAATAAATTAGCATTTTAGCAATATGCTATAATAAGAATTAATATCTCTAATAAATATATAATAATATAAATAATAGCTAAGGATAATTATAATAGTAATAAGACTATATAAAAGCTTAAAAGTTAGCTTATAAAGCATTATATTATATTATAAAGTTATAATAAACCTAAAGAAGAAAAATATTATTATAATCTAACTTAGTATACTTATTTTAATATTACTTAGTTAAACCTTAGTATAGCTAATAAAACCTTAACTTAATAACTCTTATTATCATAAATTAAAGCTTAATATAAAGATATATTAAAAATAAATATATTAAAGCTTTAGTTTATAATATTTATTATAAGGTGCTTGCTTTTCTTTTTCTTTTCTCCTTTATCTTTAATATCTTCATTAATTAAAGCCCTATAAGAGTAGTTTTATACTACCAAGCTAAATAGATAGTCAATATCTTTTAGCGAATAAAAATAATAATAACTATTAATAAAATTAATTATTAGTTTATAGTTTATTATATTATAAATAATAAGAAGATTTTTTATATAATTTATCTAGTCTATAGCAATATAATTATTTTCTTAAATAATCTATATTCTAAATAATCGAATTATTAAGCTATTATTAATAATATTAAAATAATAAAATAGAAACTTTTTAATTTTATTATATATAGATTTTTTTTATAAGCAATAGCAGTATTATTAATATAAAGAATAATTATATAAATCTTGCTATTGCTTAGTTTTTTCTTAAAGATATAAAGATTAATATTAATTAATAAAAAACTTAATAATATAATAATTTCTCGAAATTTTTAATTCTATAGTTAACTTAATTATTTAAGATTATTTATATCTTTATTAAGTTATAAGATCTTATTCTTTAGATAATAAGCTATACTGAAAAATAGATATATATAAATCTTGTTATCTAAATCGCTATTAAAATAAAATATAATTATATTTATTAAAAAAAATAATTAATTTATATTTTATATAAAAAACAAATAAAAAATTTAAAGATTTATAATAGAATATTAATGCGAATGTTTTTATATAAATTCTCTAGCTACTATTTAAGCTTTAAACTTATTAAGTATTCTTAATAATAAAAATTTCTTTTTAAAGACTTATTTATATATAATAATATTTTTATCTTTTAATTAAGCGATAATAATAAAGATACTAATAAAGATACTAATAAAGATACTAATAAAGATACTAATAAATAATTGTTTATTAATCTTTATTTTAAGAGTTTTAAGCTATTTAAAGCAATTCAGTTTTTTAATAGCTTTATTATATATATAAGAGTTAATATCTATAATAGCGAGTAAAGTTGATATTTTTTATTAAATATATTATTAAACTAGTAAAAATTAAAGAAATATTATAAATATTAAAAACAAGATATTTAAATATCTTAGATAGATTTAACTTCTTCTATATTAATAGCGTTTTCTTTGTTATGAAGTTTTATCTAATTATTATATAAAATTAACTATTTATTTTATATTTATAGAATAAATATAGAAATAATACCTTACAGAATTGCATTAATACCTGTATCTTAATAAAATTTTATACTATTTTATTATATTTAATAAAGTTTTAAGCTAATTTCTCTATTTAAGCTAAAACTTATTAAGTTTTATAAATTCTAGGTCTTTATCTTTTTTTAAAAATAAAAATTAATAAATAATAATAATAAAATCAAGATAGCTTTTTTTTATTACTTAATATTAACTATAGATTTATTATAAATAGATGTATATTAGCTAGTTAGCTATTTCTCTATTAAGATTAATATTATTATTAATAGAATAACTATTTATTAACTTAAAATAAAGCTCGAATTTTTATTTAAATTTATAGTTATATTTATATTATTTATTAGTCTTTTATTAGTTAGCTATTTATAAGCTTTTTTATTATAGTAATAAATATATATTAAGTTTATCAATATTATTGCTACGCTTCCGAATGGGTCGGTTTAGCCTAGTAAAAGTTGGGCTAGGTTAGGTCGGTTTGCTAGGTTAAGTTAAGTTATAGACTTTTTAATCCGACTTGATTTAACCTATCTTTAACCTGACCTGACCTATCTTTTCCTGGGCTAAACCAGATACTATTTTTAATATATTTTCAGTATAATTTTAATATAATTTTAATATAAAATTTTTTTGGGAAATAAATTCTTTTAATTAATAGAAAGATTAATAGAAAATTACAAAAAAAAAACTCTTAGTTTAACCCAGGAAAATAACCTGACTTAACCTGACCTATTGATTTTTAACCTAACCTAACCTAGCTATAACTTAACCTAGCCTAGGTCAGTTTGTCTACCCTTTAACCCAACTTAACCTAACCTATTCCAAAGCGTAATTATTGCTAATCTTTTTGCTATTAATGATTATTATATTATATTGCTAAGTAGAAACGCTTTTAATTTTCTTTTATATATTATAATTAAAATAGCAATTTCTATTGCTTTTTTTAAAAATATATATATTTTACTTTAAATTTATTACTTAATATTAAAATAAATATTATTAATAGCGACTAAATCAAATTTATAATAATATTCCTTAGGAATATAAACTTTATAATAACTTCTAAATACTCTAAAATAATCAATTAATAATTACTAATTAATTTATTATTTATAAAAACTAGCTCTTTCTAATAAAGAAATAAGATTTAATAGTATATTAACATATATTGCTATCTTTAGCTAGAAACTATTAAAAAGATTATAATATTATAATATATATTTTATTATTACAATAATTATTTTATTAAATTGCTTTAATATATTGTTTTGTTCTGGTATATATATTATTGTTAATTCTATTTATATATCTTATATTTCGAAATCATTCTTTAATATCCTAAACTCTTTTGCGTCATTTATTTTAATATACTAGATTGTATATTAATTATTTTATTAAGTTATATAATTAATAGTATTAAAAAGAAAATATTAGGAGATTTTATTATCGTTCTAATTTTTTAAAAAAGAAAATTTTTTATACTTTAAACTAACTAATATAATTTCTATTATTAAAATAGTTTCTTATATTATTCTTTTAAAATAATATAAGCTTTTTGCTTTTTTTCTTACTATAAATAATATATTTCTTTATTATATTTTATATCTATTATTTTTAAAATAAATAAAAAAATCTTATTTTTCTATTATAATAATTAATAATAAGTTATAATTTAAGATAAATATAAATAATATATTAATTAACATTAGTTACTAGTTAGAACTTTTATATTTAATAGTTTCTTTTTTTAATAATAAAAAGAATTTTTTATTTCTAACTCTTATTATACTTAATTATTTTCTATAAGAAATAAAACAATTAATTTTTGAAATTATATATATATTAGCTTTAAAATTAATAGTCTAAGCGATATTATTATCTATACTATTAATAACAAAGCTTTAAAGAATTATAATCTCTAAGTTTAATTAATTTAAGCTTGCTATTAATTTGTTATCTTTAGATTTAATAATATATATATATTTATATTTTAAAAACTCTTTAATTTCTTATATTATAAAAGTATTTTTTATTAATTTAATATTATTATTGTTAGCCTTAGAGATATTAAATATACTTTTATTATTTCTATTTACTACTATAATAATAATATAGAATTTCTTATTTTATTCTTTATAACCTTTTTAGTCTTTTTAATTAAATAATCTTTGATTTAGTTTTAGTCTTTTATTAGATTTATTTCGCAATTTGCTTTAAAATTCATTTTTAAAATATAAGCAATAGAAATATTATTATTATTATTATTATTTTTGTTTTTATTATAGTCTTTTATTATATAATTTTTTTTGTTATATTTATAATAAATTATATTTTTTCTAAAATTTAATAACTAAATCTTTTTATAATTAATATAAATTAAATACATATATAAAAAAAACATTTTAGACTTTATTATTTTAAGCTATTAAATAATTATTATATTTTAAAAAATTAATTATTTTCTTAAATTTCAATATACTTTTAAATGCTTATATAATTATTAAATTAATAATAAAATTATTAAGCTTTGCTTCTTTATTAATAAAAGTAATATATTAATTTATATTTTTGATTTTTGCTATTATATTATCAATTAATTATTTTTTATTAACTTTAATATTTATTAATTAAAGTAATATTAGAACTAATCTATTTTTTATATATATTTTATAGATTTTAGCTTATATATTATATATTCTTTTTTAATATAAACTTATTGTTAAATAAAAAATTTTTTTTATTAAAATATAATATTAACTATAAATATATTATAAATATAATTAATATAGATTTATTATATCTTACTATATATATAATTATCTAGTTTAAATATTAAGCTATTAATAATATTTTATAATTATTTTAATTTTAAGAATTTTTTTATAATAATATTTTATTTTTAGAAATTTTTATTATTTAATTTAATAAGGTTATATAGTGCTTTTTTAATAAGATTTTAATTAATATAACCGAGATTAAGATCTAGAATATATATAAAATCTAATAATATTTATATTAAATATTTTAAATTTTTATAAACTTATAATAATATATAATAATTATTGCTTTTTATTATAATTATAACCGCTAAATATAATATATTTTTAGTTTTAAAGTAATAATATATCTATATACTTTAATAGATTTAGTTAAAATTAAAGAATTCAATTTTTTTTATATTAATTAATATCTATAATATTTTTTATTTATTATATTATTATAACAATAATATAATATAATAACTAAATTAACAGTCATAATTATTAAGTTTTTAAGCTTATAACCCTTATAACAATAGATTATTAAGTAATAAACTAAGTTTAATTAAATAATCTCTTTAAAATATTATATATTATATTATTAATTAAAATAATTAGAATAATTCTATATAAACTAATTAAATAGCAAATAAGCTAATATCTAGATTATTCTAATGCTAATAGTTAATTATATTATTACATAAAGAATTCCAACAGCAGTAACCGCTATTGCAACCGGCGTCGGCCAAGGAATGTTAGAACCGGCTGCAACACCTCGCTCACCTTTCAAGCTAGCCAAAAGCGGATGTCTTGTGTTGCCAGGACGACGTACAGAACCGCTCGCTTACGGGACGCGATGTTCTAGACATTCTCTCTTCAACCTCCGCAACTTCGGCGTGTTCATGCCACGTGCTAACCCTTCCCCTCCATGGCGGTTCAAATTCTCTCCGACCTGCATTTGGAAACCCCGAAAGCTTACGATATCTTCGAGATTAACCCAAAGGCACCCTATCTAGCTCTTCTAGGCGACGTAGGCAACGTTGCATCGCACAAGGATGAATATCTTACTTTCTTGACCCTACAGCTCAAACAATTTCGCGCTGTGCTCTTCGTCCCCGGTAATCATGAAGCGTATCATTCCAGCTGGCCTAGCACTCTCGATATCCTTCGGGCTTTCGAACTAGAAGTTCGCAAGGACAGGTCACTCGGAGACTTTGTACTTCTCGAACGCGCCATCTTCCGGCTACCTGACACGAATGTTGCCATCCTGGGTTGCAGCCTCTTTTCTTATATTCCGCCCGAAAGTCAGGAGGCCGTTAGCTTTGGGCTCAACGACTTCTATCATACAAGCAACTGGGATGTCGATATGCACAACGAGGCGCACGAGCGGGATCTTGCCTGGCTCAATGCGCAGGTCGCAGAACTTGAACAGTCCGACGTCAAAATCATGATCTTCTCGCATTGGAGCCCATCTGTGGATGTACGTGTGACCGAGCCGAGGCATGCTGGGAGTCCCCTTACGAGTGCTTTCCGAACGGACTTATCCGACGAGGCTTGTTTCAACAGTGACAAGGTCAAAGTATGGGCATCTGGGCATACCCACTACAACACTGATTTTATGGTGGAGCGGGAGGGTGGTGCTGGACAGTTGAGGCTGCTTGCAAACCAGAGGGGATATTACTTTGCCCAGGCCAAGGAATATGACGGGGAGAAGATTGTTGAGCTATGATCAAGAGGCAATCGATGCGAGAAAACATCAAGTGCACGACTTCATTAAATGTGGTTCGCCACGCCCGAGGCCAAAGCGAAGCACTCAGACTCTAACGCTGCTCAATGGCTGACTGGATAGAAAACCAGATGCTAGATCTGACTACACTACGTACTAAAAATTCACAGCCAAGGAACTACATACATGTAGAAGGCAAACATGATTGTGGCTTTTGGACGCAAATCAGCTTCCGGAGCCGCTCAAGTCCTTCTACAAAGAGCTCAGACAAGGGGAAAAGCCTGTTCGTCAGTGGACAGATGAGTTGAAAGAGGCTCTTTGCATACCTGATGACGACTCCGAGGATGATCGCACCTGGTAGAGTGTCGGCCATTGCATGCCTGCCTGCTCTTGAACCGCCCTCTGCACAGAGTATTGCTAGAAGCCACAACCACTAGTGACTGCACATTTAGGTTTTGCGGATGAGGCGCGATTCGGCTGCCCTTGATTGAGAAAGGGGTATATACTCTACAATATCTGTGCTTGAGCACACGACCTAGTTGAGTCATCTAGCCGTACTCAATCAATGTCGACTACCTTAGCTCACATGCGGTCGCCAAAATGCCTCGAATGCATGTCTTTGGCGTCATTGAATACCAAGCAAGATAGAGATGTACCACGACATCAACCCAATCATGAGAAGACCGAAGGCACGATATAGGGTAGTCTTGGAGAATTCATCTTCAATACATTTATTTTCCGACGTGAGAAGTCAATGTCTCATTACATACGCGTTCCCTGCCAAGATTGTTGAGACCCCGCACAGTAAAACGCAAGCGAATGATGGGGAGAGCGCACGTCGGATACATACTTCGTCAGCCACTCTTCTACTGTTTGGATTATGATATATGTGGAAATTCTTTGTGGAAAATATGTTGAGAATAAATCATTCCTTTGTGTCGGGCATCCTGAGCCTCATATTCGCCATCAGGAGCTGATAGTGCATTCTAAACCATATAAATGGACCGTTAAAGTCACCTTCAGGAGTGAAGCTATCGAACAGCAGTTTGAGAACCCTGGATCTCACGATATATGCATATTTGTACGTATACCAATCAGGAACAAGTTTGAAAGGTGTCGAGAATTTCAAAATTTCGTACAATTCGTCGATTTCAACAAATTGCCTCTAATTCCTAACGCAGTCATGGAAATCGACCTCGTACCTAGGTTAGGTCAATCAGAAACTTGAGTTGACTGTCCAGCCAGACCTCAGTAGGTAGTAGACATCCCCTAAAGATGTTCAAAGCAGGTTCCTTGTGGTTGCAAGCAAATTGAAGATGGCGATACATGAGGATCCCCTCCGAATACAGTACCCAGTATACACCAAAGATTGAACACTACCGGAAGTGTTGGAAGAAGGCATCTCAACGGGGGAGGACTTGACGGGGTCAGCACTTCTAGTAAAGCGTGCAGTAGACAATCGATGTCATATCTATAAAAAGGTTGACCGGCCTTTTTATGACCCGAGTGATACCTCCATTTTCCAAGCCGAACTCCAAAATCTGAAGCTACTTCGCGGCAAATCTCACGTTGTACAAATTCGCTGCATAGTGATCTCGAGTAACCTTTATCAGACCACACCTAGACATGACAGTCCACTGCTGATTCGAGGTTTCTTATTGGAGTACCTTCCCGATGGAACTCTTGAAGATCAGCCGCAGAAGGCTGATTTAGAACGCTTTTCATGCAAACTTTGGCTGCTGCAGATCGGACTGGGTTTTCTACATTTCCACCAACATGGAATTACCCACATGGATCTGAAGCCTGCAAATGTTGTCATAGACGTTCATGACCACGCTGTGCTTATTGATATCAGTAGAGTCGGAGGCATCACATTTGAGCGGGCGGCACCAGAAATACGAGATAAAGAATTCATAAGTTTATTACCACAAGAGAGAGTGCAAGGTGACATGTGGGCGTTTGGGAGGATAATGTCTGCACTCGCGGAGTCGCGAAATTGGGGACTCGTGGTATCCTTTTTACACGAAGCAGTTAGCGTAACTACTCAAAAGGATCCGGACATGCGTGCTGGACTGGTTGATGTAATCTCAATGTTACAAGAATCGGGGGGCCAAATCTGATCTCCTTTGCCAACTCCTTCGCCGAAAGAAGAATGCCCTTTCTTTTATCATCTCCCTACCAACGTTGAGACCTTGAGGATGTTGATCAGGTCAAAGTCTAGGCCCATGGACATCCTCGCCAATCGACTCGTGATTCGTCACAGCCACATGGCAATCTTCCGATTCCGTGTGAGGCATCAGCGTCTTTGTTTGCCAGAGGATAGCCCTGTGACTTGCGACGAGGTCGTGTTGCTACACTTTCACTCGTTCACTTTTTTTGGCGTCTCTGCAAGTCTGCAACAGACTCTTTCCATGGCGGTTGCGGGTCTGTACTCGCTTGAGGGAGGTGCACGTAATGTGCGAGGTTGACCGTTGGTGACAGTGGAAGTTGACGGCAATGCCTAATTACTAACGAGTTGACGCCTCCTAGTGTCATTTAGTAAGATTTAGCTTTCAACGCTAGAGTGTGAATAAAAGCCAAAAACAAACACCGGCCTCACCGTTACTTCGGTCACTCTTCCTTCGTCAACAGGTGATACTTTCTTGTCAACGGCAGTCGTCAGTTAAATGTTTTGCTTCGACTTCAAGTACTCGATCTCAGGTCGAGTACAGACAGGGCAGCATTGGTTCGTAGTCTACCTACCGAGATCGCAGAGTGATCTTAAAGCATTCTACAGGCAGTAGAACATTACGCCGACGATCGTTTGCACAGGGACGTTGCATTTATCGATCCATTTGACAGCGCATCAAAATGGAATGACTATTGCGAATGAATATGCACACGATTTTGTGTGGAAGAAAAAGGCAGATTTTCCCTCACCTTTTTCTGCAGGACAGGGCAATTTTCCAAAGCAAGGAAACCTGCAAAGGGAGAACAACCTCCATACACTTAAGTCTTACACTTGTAAATGAGGCGAACAGACTTTCAGTGGCGTTCATAGATGAGTGAACTATGTACATGGAAATGAAGGGCCAGTCTGATCTTCCCATAGAGTTTTCGTCACTTGGAAGCAACCAGCATTTCGCTTGCATGAAGCTACTTAGAACTAGGCACTTTGCATCAAAAAGGGTACTTTAGACTGCTGAATTTTATCCAGCCTCTGTGCTGCGTGACCACTGTCAAGTCTGGACATCGGCTGATTCATGAGCATGGTTGCGTTAAAAAGTAGGGCGGTGGCTTGCTCGAGCTGGCTGCCAATGATACATCACGTGACACTTGCTTCATAGGGCTGAGTGGGACACGAATTAGAGTTTCACTCCTGCTACACCTTTTGCTTTGGCCACGCAAACGCATCTAAGCTCAAGCAAGTAATCCATCAACAATTGCGACGCGATTACGATCAGCTGAAGTAAAAGCCTCTGCCACAGATTTTAGTGCCGCATCATTGTCACGATGTTCGGCGTCCTTCGTCCTGGCTCTCCCAGGAGAGAGCGCGTCCTTCAAGCGTCCTCCTCTCCTCCCCCAGCACGCTCTCTCGCGCCAATGCCAGATAGTGATTTCCCAACTCGAGATGAGCTTCTCGCAGCAACCAAAGATTGGGCTTCAGACCAAGGCTACGCGGTTGTGATTGCACGGTCACGCTTCAACCGATTATGGCTCAAGTGCGACCGAGGGGGCAAATATGAGAATCGCCGAAACCTTACGGAGGACCAAAGAAAGCGCAAACGAGGTGAAAGCAGGCTTCTTGGATGTCCATTCAAAATGATTGCTAGTGCCAAGAAGGATGGACTGTGGCACCTAGAAACAGAGAATGGAGAGCACAACCATGAACCCTCCGACGACCTTACTCAACATCCTACATTGCGCCGAATGACAGACGAGCAGTTGCAGAAGGTGCACGACATGTGTGATGCTGGAAACACACCATCTGAGACCATTGAAGAGCTTCGGAAGATTTGGTCTGACATCAAGATCCTCACACGCGACATCTACAATGCCCGCAAGAAATATAAGACGCAGAAAGAGCTAGCGGAGGCTGCTGGAGGGATACCATCTTCCCAAGCGTATACTGACCCAAATGGTATTATACCTGGTCCAGACACGCAGGGAAGATGGGCGTGGATACACGATGGTGACGAAATCTTGACGAAGGGGAAGAAGAGACGGAAACTCCCACCAAGGCCTCATCCTGCACTTGACCCCCAGCTTCAGATGCGTCGCCGGCAGAGTCATGACGAAAATGGGCTTGCAACGGGTAATTCACATTCGTATGAACAGATGGAAAACAACACAGAATCGCCTTCCACACCAGGATATGGCAGTAATGATGCCGGACCAAGTCAAATGGGGAGCTGGACAGATCCTACTCAAATCAACGTCAGCCAAACTTCAGCACCGCTTCTGAGAGAACGCGAACCGACGCAAAGTACAGCCACACACAATAATGTACTGAATGGCCTGTCTTCTAGCCCACACATCACAACACCTGCCGTTGGCGGAACACAGAGATCGTCAGGAGGCGATTTGCTAGAGACGAGACTCCAAAGTATTGAGAAAGACCAGCATGAGACCCGAAATATGCTGTCTAAGATATTAGGTGCTGTGCAGGGGATGAACGGCAGTCCCTCGCCGAGCTCTCACCTTCCTTAGAACTTTTTGGTTTGAGAGCCCTATGTGATGCGATGATGATTGTGCTGGCTATCCAGGCTATGGCTCGGCTTTTGTGCGAGGTCGATCTTGCTTTACTTGCTGTATGTCGTTACGAATGATGTTGTATGACTAGACGAAGGCATTGCTATGAGTGAGAGGGGGCACCATCGCTACAAAGATATATTATCGAGCTCAAGCTCGCTGTTTTCGGGTATCATCGATCGATGAAAGACTTGTCTTTGCAATTTTCAAGGGCGAATCAACACCTGGTAATCTTAACGTTTGCGCACAAGAATGCGCTGCACATGTGGCATCCGTTACGAGCGTATTATTTTGCTGTCACTAAGGACGCTCATGCCCAGACACATCGACTTCACGACGACATTGTCGAGAGCGAAACGAACACTAAGATGACAAAAATAAACCACTGCGCTACTAATAAAATCATTACCGCTTTTGGCACCCAATGGCAGCTGATTGGTCCATGTAGAGGATCTAGAACCATTTGGTTCGAGCCTGGCGCGGGACAGTATGCAGCTACTGAGTAGCCTAGATGTCAATCACAGAAGACGTTAGCTCACCTCTCTATTTGAGCACCCAACCATTGCTTTAGAGCAGACGTTCTGGCATGACTTTGTTCACAGGAAAGCATGGCGAATATTGACTGCTACGATACCTCGATCTACAATTCTACCACGCGTATCGTTGCCGATCCAGATGTTGCTGGCATCGGCGTCATTGCCGCCTTCACGGCCACAGCTGGTCTGGCTCTTGTTAGCTCATTCGTCCATACAGGAATCCGCGAGTGGGCGTGCGACGAGACTTTCAAGAACAACTGGTGTCCGTTACTTGAGCGCCTCATTCTAGCTCTCAGTGATCAACAACTTTTGACGGGCCTTGCGGTTCTCATCGCAGCTTTCGCTCGCTGGAACACGATCTCCATCTATCATTTCGAGGTTGCTACCGATCTTGCTTTCATTTCGTCCAATACACACATTGCGACTCTTACGGTGTTAAGACACTCATTGCGCGAGCCAGGTCAGGAGTGGGTTCGAGTTTGGCGGGTCGTCGCCATGCTTGTGCTTTTTCTCCTCCTTTTCGTGAGTAATGCATACTCTGGATACAGGGACTGGGATGATAGTTACGCGTGGCCAGTCCGATGCGCCGCTGCAGAGATGCGCCGAAATTTGAGTGGCAACTTTGGAGGCGAGCCTGCAAAGTACATGGCAGTCTGGACGGCATACCTTCTCGTCGACTACCCTGTAGCTATTGCTGGTCTGTTCAAGCGGGTCTGCGACAGTACGCGAGAGTGGGTTCACAGTGGTGGAACTAAGGCCAAGAAGGAATACGACACAAGGAAGAAAGCCCCATCGCATTCCAAAAGACAGCTCTGGCGAAACAAATTGTTACTAGGCTATTGGACTCTCCACCGTATTTTCTTCGCTGCCGCCCTGGCCTGGCACACTACGACTTTTTTCCTGATACAGGATACGGCTTGGTATCTTTACAATGTCATCGTCCTCTTTCAACTCCGCAACACTTTACAGTCGTGGCTTGACGAGCCGTCCAAGGAAAACGACGCGACTGGATTTGGTCAAATCCTGCCTATGATCATGCTTTTGCTGCCGATTATGGCCTTATCTGAAGAGTATGTCAATGCCTTCCATGGCAAAAAGGATGCCACAAAGCGGAAGCGAACGACTTCGTCGCACTAGAATGTCTATCGCGAAATCCTTAGGTTAACGTAGACCACATGATCAAAAATCGTTTCGGGCACAACGAATGGACTTGATGCAAAAGCTGGACGAATTCCATGCCACAACTCTATTAGCGCAAAAGACGGCCAGCAATAGCAAATGCTGGGCTCTCCGTGTCCAACAGCAATCCCAAGTATGGAGAGGCATCCTCTGAACACTGATCAAACCACAGTAAACATTGTAGCTTTCATACCCGGCAGTAGTCATGAAACCAACGTTTATCGTGACGATTGAGCAAGGTTCGGACCGAAAGCTGACATAAACCTTCGGCTTTCTTGGAAATGCGGGGAAAGCATCTGCACTTAATGTCTTCAACTCGTCCTGGTCTAGCCTCGCGCAAGCAAGATTGTGGTGCTTAAAGTATAGTCGCGTCTCAGCTACAACGATCCAATGTAAGCAATTCTGGTAGGTCTCAAAGATAGCAGTCCTAGACAAATCACTTCAAACTGGCGGCCCTCTAAGTAAAGCTACTCTCTCTACACTTGATTCATTATCTTAATTGATCTCGTTACTTCCTTTCTGTCTTCATTAGTAACTACCACAAAATCCCAAAACATGCATGATGAAGACCTCCCAATCTGCACAGCATGCGGCTCGCAGTTCGATGACGAGGGTGGCAAAGCGCCCACAAGATGCAAGATCTGTGATGTACAAACCCAACCAACCCATCCCAAATGCCAGCCCGCATCAATCAAGGAACTCATGCACATAACAGGATCCACGCCAATTCGTCCCCCCAAGCGGACAATCATGGACAACCCTCAAAGAAATCCGATCAAAGCACGAAAACAAATGGGCGCAAGACGCCCACGACTCTCGGATATGGTATTTCTGGACAGAGCCAAAGGTACTTCCCTACTACCCACCACAAACCATCAATTTCGAATGGAAGGTTTATTCCACGTATTTTGTAGTTCGCCATCGGCCAACGCGCCTTCCTCCTCCTAACCCCCCACGGCAACATAATGTGGGACATGATCGCCCTGCTCTCCGCCTCCACAATCACCCAAATCAAATCCCTCGGCGGACTCCACGCGATCGTGATCTCGCACCCCCATTACTACACCACCTACGCGTCCTGGCTGACCGCGTTCCCGGACGCAGTTCTGCATATCGCTAGCGACGATAAGCAGTGGCTTTGTAGACAGCCCGAGCGGTCCATGATTGTGTGTTCTGTGGTGGGATTGCAGGGGTATAAGGAGGAGGTTGTGCCGGGGGTGGAGATTGTGAAGACGGGGGGGCATTTTCCGGGGAGTTTGGTGCTTTGGTGGGAGGGGAGGTTATTTTTGGCTGATAGTATTATGACGGTGCCTGTAAGTTTATGCCCCTCCCCCTTTCTTTATGGTGTGTTGGGGGTTAAGGAGGGGAAAGCAGCTGATTGAAGGCGGGCTATTTAGTCTGGTCTCACGCCCCATCCACGGCCGCCCGGACAGACGACGTATACGTTTATGTGGTCGATTCCGAATATGATACCCCTGCCGCCGAGCGAGATTCAGAAGGTTTGGGACGCGGTTAAGGGGTTGGAGTTTGATACCTCTTTTGGCGCTTTTGTGGGGATGGATGTTAGGGATAAGGATTTGAAAGGTAGGATGTTGGAGAGTGTGAAGATCCAGATTGAGGGTGAGGGGTGGGATCCAGAGGAGGTGTTTCGGGAAGATGCGTAGGAGTGGGAAGCTGTGAGTGTTGGGTTGGGTAGCTTGCATGTTCTGCACTTCCTGTATTCACTTGATCTATTCCCCGTCTTAACAAACCATCAGAGGTCCCATGTTGGCCTAGTAGTTTAGGCTTGCAATATTGATTACACTCGCCATTGCCTCTTCTCCTCTAAATAAATTCGCGTCCACCTTCCGTGTCGGCGGCTTGAAGACTAGTTCAACTATTTCAGGCACGACTCTCATCACGCTCTTTAATAAGAGCATAGATGTCGCGCGGGTTGGCGCGCTCATCCTACCAGAAAGACTCGTACGCGATGGTCTCACTAGATGATTTTCTCTCTGAAGATGCTCTGGCGCAGGCTCCGGCGGGTTGCGCTATATCTGAATTGGTGCCTCAGTTGTTCCTCCAGACTCCTCTGATCTGCGAATCGGTTGAGTAGGCTCTCCTGACTTCAACAAACCGTAAAATGCCCTCTAGCCACCTCTCGTAAGACTGACTCCAATCAGCTTGGCCCCATTTGGCGTCACCCAAGGACGCATCAAGCACTCACCCATTCCTCTCAATAGAGATATCAATCTCATCTTCCTCCCCGACTTCCTTGCCCCTCCCCACTCCTTTCGCCGCATTCCCCTCCTTCTCCTTCCCACCCCCTGCCTCATCATCATCCCCACAACCACAATCATAAAAATCCCCAATCTTACTGCAATCAAACTCCACCTTCTCCAAACTCCTATTAACCTCATTATGCACATGACACGCCCACGCCGCCGCATTACTCCTCGTCGCCACCTGCGGCGGAAAGCGGTTCAAAATCTCCTGAAAATGTCCCGCGCATTCTCCACACGGGTACAGTCGCGCGAACAACCAGATATAGCTGGTCAGCGCCGTTTGCTCCTCTTTTGTAGGCTTGTCCGGGAACTTTGCCATGGTGGTGTGGAGCACTTTCCAGGCTGCGCGGCCAAGCTCGGCTTTGGCGGTTGCGTTCTCGATTTTGGAACTTATGACGCCGCCTTTGAGGATGGCAGGGTCGACGGGGGCGTCGTGAAGGGGTGGGGAGGAGAGGGAGGATTTGCTGAGTGATGAGGTGGTGGTGGTGAAGGTGAGGGGGGAGATTGGAGCGGGAGGTGGGCGGAAGGTTAGGTAGAAGATGGTTATTATGGCGAAGGCGAGGAGGATGGGCGTGAGGGTTCGTTTGCTTAGGGTGAGGGATGCGGGTGGTGGAGCCATGGTGAGAGTTTGAGCGTTGTTGGGTAGGCCGTTGCTAGTAATGGAGAAATGTGGATAGGCACATGACGCTGGATCACTGTAGACCTACAGCTGTGGCATCGATGCTTTCCATATTCTCGGTGCCGTTGGTTCCTTGCGAATGATATGTGAAGACGAAAACGGCTTCCACACACCATTTCGGGAAGGTCTTAGTGAGAGGACAATCTACTTGAGTCGGCGACACTAATGGCTTCAGGGGCTGCAAGATATATGCAAGCTTATGCAGGCTTATGCAGGCACAATCTGGCTCCCAATGGCACGGTTATTCACGGCACAGTCTTCAGTGATATCGTGCATTAGGAATTCGCAGGGACGCTGCCACCGCGCCAATGCATCCGATACCGGGGCCAGTAATTGCCTGACTGTGCCTGATAACGCCTGTCTGCGTTACTTATATGGCGTGGTAAGCTTACAATTCAAATCATTTGCTTTGTTACGTTTCTATACAGAGATGGCTTTCCCTCCACCTCCGTCAAATACTCTGGGTACGAACTCGACGTCTTCCGTTGAGCTCACCGCTGACTGCTACTAGATTGGGATAACGTCGGCTTCCAATGTCGAACATGTAATGATTTACGAGCTCTCCTACAACATTCTACTGACGATTTCATCAAGTGAACGGTCACATCGAAAGCTACTTCTCCCACAAAACGAAACAATGGACGACCCCCAAACTAATTCGCTCACCCTATCTCTCCCTGCACGGCATGTGTCCTGGCCTAAACTACGGCCAACAAGCCTTCGAAGGTCTGAAAGCGTTCCGCATGGGCCCTGGCGACGACCGAATCGCAATCTTCCGTCCCAGCATGAATGCAGCACGTATGGCGCACTCCGCAGAATTCGTCTCCATCCCACCTATCTCAGAGGAGCTTTTCCTCCAGTGCTGCCGGCTCGCTGTAGGCTTGAACGCAGAATTTGTCCCTCCTCATGAGGCGGCTGCTAGTCTTTACATCCGTCCGTTGCTGTTTGGCAGCTCGCCGCAGCTGGGATTGAACCCACCAGAGGAATACACGTTCTGCGTGTTTGTATGCCCGGTATCTGTATACCATGGTGTGCATCCTGTAGCGGCGCTGATACTAGAGGATTTCGACCGGGCGGCGCCAGAGGGGACTGGGAACGCAAAGGTGGGAGGTAATTATGCGCCCGTGCTTAGGTGGAGCGAGAGGGCTAGGAGTGAGGGATATGGAATCACGCTGCATCTGGATAGTAAAACGAGGACTGAAATCGACGAGTTCTCGACAAGCGGATTTATTGGGGTGAGGAAGGGGGGAAACGGGGACACCACACTAGTAGTGCCGGATAGCAAGAACGTGATCAAGAGCGTGACCAGTGACAGCGTATGCGGAATTGCGAAGAGTCTGGGATTTAAAGTTGAGTGCAGGTCGATCCAGTACGAGGAGCTGCCGGAGTTCGATGAAGTGATGGCTGCGGGTACTGCGGCGGCTCTGGTGCCGGTGAAGAGTATCACAATGAAATCGAGGGGTAATATATTCAAATATCAGGGTGGGAGTGATGAGCCTGGACCGATCACCATGAAGCTTGTGGAGACATTGAAAGGAGTTCAAGGCGGAAAGAACGAAGACACCTTCGGGTGGCGAGACTATGTGGACGAACCCAAAGGCTTCGAGACAGAAAACGAGCTTGATGGCTCCACCACCGATGGGACCAACGGCATTGTTGACAAGCTGCCTTGAGAAGTCCGGCAGCTGCAGTGACGACCCAATGATATTTTGGGAGTTTATGAAAAGCATTTGCTTCGAGCGTGGAGTTGTGCTTGTGAATAGCAGGGAAGAGAAAGGAATAGCTAACATAGAAAGTAGCCTTCAAATCTTGGGATGGCAATCAATGAGTTTCATCTTGGTAACAGAATAGCCCGTTTTGGTCATCGCCATCGCTTTGCATTCTCAACTTTCACGATGATTTGAGTAAACGCGTAATATATTCCAAATCATAGAAAACATACTTGAGGAATTGGGAATCAGGCGAGGCTTCCGGCAATAGGCGGAAAGCTGCTTAGTCATCGGTCGCAGAAACACGCTCCTGAAGTAGCAAAATGTACACAATCCCTCCTGAACAACGGGAAATGCGATTCGTCCCTTGCTTCATCGCGGGAGCGTGACAACAGAAGAACTGCTTGTACAATAGTAAAGCGCACGAAATGGTCTCCTTCCAGTGCGAGGTACGAACCCCACAATGTCGGGCATTACTGCAGTTACAACAATGCTAATGCGCATCCATCTTCCACAGGGCTGCGGCGATGTCATATCCAAAAAGAAACTCGATCCTCATCGTGGCCAATGCCGTACCGCTTCCTACACTTGTCTTGATTGCATGACGCATTTTGAGGGCACTGGATACAGGGCGCACACGGTAAGGCTCCCCTTCCTTCAATTGTCGGCGCTTGTGGAGGCTGGCTCTTAACATCCGATTCAGCATCTATCATCTTACTGACTGCTACAATTCGCTCTAGTCTTGCATCTCGGAAGACCAGAAATATCAGGGCGCACTCTACAAACAGAAATCCTCTAAAAAGTCTGTTAAGATTGCCTCCACCGAGTCTCAAATTTCTCGGGCAGCATACGTGGAAGATGCACCAGATGCAGACACAGGCAATGGACTGTCGATTATCGAAGCACCACCAGAAGCCCCTGTGCCACCTTCCGCTGCCTCAGAACAACCCAACGTCAATGTCTTCGATTTCCTAGTCACTGAAGATACCCCAAACGGCTCGAAGATTTCGCTGGCACCTGGCCAACAGCACGGAATGGATTACACACCGTCGGTCTTAGGGTCAGAGATCAGTCGAAAGCATACAAACGTGGAGCACGATCCTGAGTACCACAAGCGCGGCTTCTCTTATGGCAGTGATGCGGTGCCTGCAACCCATAAGAAGGAACAAGCATATTTCGAATACATTACACCTGCCTCGAAAGAGCTGCGTAAACAACTAGAGAAGACTGAAGGCAAATCAGACAAGAAACGCAAACGCCTGCAAATTGAAGAGCTGGACCTCTCAGTTGCGCGTCGACCTTCTCAAGAGCCTTCAGACGCTGTCATGTCTGATGCTCCGCCGGCAGTCCTTCATTCTGGTCTTACGGGTGGATTGAATCGCCTTCTCTCCAAATCGAAATATCCTCCCAGTCCAGACTACTCCAACGACCCACCATCTCCTGTCAAGCGTTCAAAGTCCGCATCGACGTCTCAAGCTCTGGTCAAAAAGGACCGCGACCGCGACCGCAGCAAGTCGACAGCACGATCAACAACGGGCGGCGCTCTTGTGAAGGTCCGCAAGCGGCGCACATCAGACGAGTCCAGGCCGCGTAAGAAAAATAAGCATCGAACACATTCAAGTTCCCATGATCATAAGGAGGAGGAAGAGCCATCAAGACACCGCCGGAAAAAACATAGATCCAAAGCTATTGAGTATCCTCCGGAGGTTCCTGAAGACTCTCAGCAGCAGCTTGTTGTCTTCAAGACACGCGCAGAATTCTTCATGTCACTGGTGACCAAGGAAGAGGATAGCGGAAGAGGCATGAGCATGCATAAAGTGCTGAAACGATACCACCGTGAGAGGTCGGAGGTGCCAAAGGAAGAGGAGGAGAAGGCATTGTGGAAGGGTTTGAGGCTGAGGAAGAATGAACGCGGTGAAGTCGTGGTTTTCTTCGAGTGACAGCATCTTATGGTTTACAGGACAGACACGGTGTATGGGTAAGGAGCTGGGGTTGCAAATTGGATATATGAGTAACGATGTGTAAATGATATGACCACAGTTGTGGCTTCAGCGTTGGCGTATATACTTGATAGCGGAGCAGGCTCTCTGCTTTTCGGGCGTTAGCGTTGGAGTGAATGATCTTTGCAATACTCGAAAGTCTTTCCCTTCTAATCTTGACATGGCTGGTTCTGTTGATCAAGCAATCGTAGTAATCTCCAACAAGAGCACCATCATCAGCTGGTGATGTTGTCACACTGATTCACCATCTTTACTTATATGTTATCAGCTCCCAGACAACGATATTTCATCAAAGCAGAAATCATAATCGTAATGAAGCCGCACCCCGGTAGAACTATCTCAGCCACAAACAACTGGCCGGAAACCCTCTTCCAGTCCACGGAGTCAGCCAAATCACCAAGCAACTCCCTCACAAGGTCAGGAGCCCAACAAACAACAGAGGTTTTCACAGTACCACCAAGTTGACGCATATGGTGCTCCAGAGCCTCACGTAGGCTACAAGAAGGCCGCGACCTGATCTAGTTTATGTTCATCGTTCTGGGATCTGCTTGTATAGCTTTTGGAGGTCGAGCGGAAAGTCTGGACTTGCATAGCCAAGATCGACAATCTCCACGTGAACATGCACTAGGATCTAGAGCTTTGCCCGTTTTGATGCCAAGTGCCGATTTGGGTAAGACTAGTAGACGCTAAGAATTGCGCTACTGCAGGGGGCCCGTCGTAAACAGATCCTTATTTGCCAAGATCTCTCCTCCCTCTGTTCTCCATCCCAACTCTTCTGCCACAACCATTGCAGATTGAGACATGCGGACAACGACAACTCGTCGGCGTAGTACTCAGCGGCTTAAAGACATGGTAGCACAGCATCATTTGCAGAATCATGAGCCTTGTGCGATGAACCCATCTCACGATATCTTGGCGATTCAACTCCCTAATTTCCACTGCTCCCAATTGAGCCGAGCTAAAGAGACTAAAACGATCTTCCCGACGGTCCTTGTCAGATCCTGGCATCCCACATCGTTCGTGGCTCTGTATAGACCACCGCCACCATGGTCGATGCTGGGTCTGGACCTCGTGGGCGTCCAAACTTTGCATGGGACGTACCATGTTTTGCGTGATCGCCGGGTTCTATCAGATGTTTGCCTTACCCCTAGGAGCTGATTATGTAGAGTCTGATATATCTGCCAAATCCTTTTGCTTTCCATTTCTTTTCTCACGCTCTCCTCTGTTGCTGTTGGCCGCTCTTTCGTTGAGTCTCTGTACTCCGTGGCCTTGCTGTCCTTTCCTTAATGTCTGTATAGACACATTCCTTATACATAATTGATACACTCTCTTTACTAGAGAATCACGATCCTTACGTTTCATCTACGATAATACAATTTAATAAATATACTAATAATGCTAATCAATAATCTATTCTTCGGCGGCGTTGCTCTGCTTTCAGCAACAACAGCTGCCCACAACATCGAGACTTGCGAGACCACGTGCCAGCTCTCCACCACTGTCTACGTCACAGTCACAGAAGACGGCCACGCAGCGGCTCCAGCGACAGCAAAACTTGCAACCAGCACCTTGCCAGTCCGTCAACCATTACACCTGAGCGAACACCCAGCATATCGAAATGCTTCCGCTCCCATACATCCACCGAGCCCTGCCTCAACAGGCTTGAGCTTCCCCGCGTCAGGTGAACACAACGCTGCAAGCGGAAACGCCGGTCAAGGATCTTCAAGCTCAGATCAAGGATCATCCGGAGGTCAAGATGTGGATAAGGCTGGAAATGCAGGAGGTGCTCCCAACAGTGGACACCAAAATGGACACGACTCACAAGGGTCTGAATCTCAAGGTCAAGGCTCAAACGGTGCGTCTGGTAACGGTGACCATGCGGGCAACAATGCAAACGGTGCCGGTGAGCATGGCGCAGGATCTGATGCCAGTGGCTCCCACAATGCTGGACCTGCCGGTAACTCTGGCAATAATGGCAGCGGCGAACATAGCAGCAGCAACAGTGGCAACAGTGGTAGCCAAACCGGAAACCATGACAACGCCGGCGACAATGGTGGAAGCAACGGTAACGGCGAATACGCTGGCAACGCTGGAGCTAGTCCTGACCACAACACTGGAAGCGAAAACAGTGGAGAGCACAACGGCAACGCTGGAGGAAACGCCGGTGGCAATTCTGGAACCAATCCTAGCCACAACGCTGGAAGTGGAAACAATGGTGGAAACAATGGCAACGCCGGCAGCGGTACTGGAAGCAGTGGCAATGGCGGCCACAGCGGCAACGCAGGAGGCAACTCCGGCGGTAATACTGGGGCCGATTCTGGTCACAGCGCCGAGGGTAACAACAACAATAATAACAACGGAGGCCACTCTGGGGGTAACTCTGGAACCAATGGCCACGATGGCACTAATGGAAATTCTGGGAACAACGGAAATACTGGCAACACCGGAAGCAATGGCAATGCCGGCAGTAACGGCGGCAACGGCAACAATGGCAATACTGGCAACTCTGGAAGCAATGGTAACTCTGGGAATAATGGCAATTCTGGCAACAATGGCGGCAACGGCAATGGGGCTGGTCACGGTGGCGGAGTGGATAATGGCCATCACTATTCCAACAGCTCCAGCACCTATCCCGCATACAACGGTGGCTCTCATGCCAATCCTACCGGTTCTCACCCTTCTGTCTCATCTGTCTCCTCGCAGCAGCATCCAGACTCAGGCGAGACATCTGGGATCCCGCATTCTGGACAACAAAATCCGACTTCTGTGAACGCACATTCCAGCTACTCTAAACAAGCATCTGGCACCGCTCATTCTCAGTCCGTCACAACTTCAGGCACACTCGGAGCTTCTTCCTCCCAAGCTTCCGTTTCTGGGTCTTCGCACCCCAACAACCCTTCTGTCACAGGCTCAGCGCCCCATGTCTCGTCCTTCAATACAGGTTCTCCGCAACCTTCAAGTGGCCTCTCTGGATCTTCGCATGCATCTTCAGATGCCAGCTCTTCGCAGACCTTCAGGCCAACCGGCGCCTCGAGCGAAACTCCATCGATTCATCAATCTTCTGGCAGCGGCTACTCAAGATCCTCCTCTGTTCAAGGCACAGGGTCTAATCCATCTTCTGGCGCTGTCACGCCCTCCGGTATTAATGCTTCACCAACATCGCAGCCTTCTGTCTCAGGCTCTAATCCACCCTATGCGTCCAGCAACAGTGTCTCCCAGTCTGCATCTCTCTCTGGCTCTGGCGCTTCCCAGCCGATAAGACCATCTGGTGCGAGCTCGAACCCTCCTTCCGGTACAGGCAGCGTACCATCCAACTCCCCATCGTTGTCTGGCAGCGCAAATTCTCAGTCAGTCAGATCCTCGTCAATAGGCACAAGCCCACCGTACGCTTCCAGCAACTCCGACTCCCAGTCTTCAACACCATCCGGCAGTGGCGTCTCGCCCTCGATTAGGCCTTCGGGCGCAAGTTCAAGCCCACCTTATGCGTCAAGCAACTCCAACTCTCAATCATCGGCCCCATCTGGGACCGGCGCGTCTCAATCGATCAGGCCTTCAGGTGCAAGCTCTAGCTCACCTTACGCCTCTTCCAGCGCATCAGCGCCATATGGAACAGGTGCTTCGTCATCTCCAAGCATCTCCGGTACCGGCTCGAACCCTTCCCAGTCCTCTTTTAGCTCCTCAGCACCATATGGGACGGGTTCTTCGGCGTCTCCAAGCGTTCCCGGTACAGGTTTGAACCCTTCTCAATCTTCTTTCAGCTCATCAGCACCTTTTGCTACCGGTGCCTCACCATCTTCGAGGATCTCAGGTACGGCTTCAAACCCGCCTTACGCCTCGGGGAGTGGGAGCTCCTACTTCTCTGCGTCTTCTGGAGGCAGCATACGACCAACAGGTTCTCCAAGCGGTACCAATGTTGCGTCATCCTCGTCTTCAAGCTCGTCAAGCACAGTGCCAAACCCACCAAACCCCTCAGCCAATACCTGTATAGTGGACGGCAAAAGCGGAATGTGTATTCCCACTAATGCTTGCACGCCCGGAGTCGGTACGGTGAAATTTGGCGGCTGCGAGAGTGACCCCGCGAACGTTCAGGTAAGTCTGCAGCATGGCATTTCCTTCCAAGATACACTTTCGCCTCCTTGCCTTCCTAGTGAGGTTGACAATGTATACTGACATTCATAGTGCTGTGTCGAGGAGGACACCTTTACTCTAGAACTTTTCACCCCAACGGACAACAAGATGAAGAGAGGCTTCGAAAAGCAATACGTCGCTGTTTCAGCTGATGGCAACCACGATGTTCTGACTCTGGTTGACACCAAAGCTCAAGCTGCAGCCTACAGCCTGTCAGATGAGGGCTACCTACAGACAAAGGACGGTATCAGCGACCTCGAGACCGCAGGCTTATTGGGTAATGACGACTCAATTCGCATGTACGGCGACACCTTCAGCTTCTATGACAAAGCAACATGCAGCATCAGCGCTACGAACGGCTTTTCATGCGAGGCTCAAGGTACCACTGGCTTCTATGTCTGCGACAATAATGAGCGTCTATACTTAGGACCGGTGCCTGCGAATGCAGCTGACTGCAGTACCGTCTCGCTTGAAGCCACACCAACTAACGAGGAGTCGAATCCTACCGATCCGTCACCTTCTGCCTCGTCTTCTGCCTCGCCATCCGCTAGTCCTTCTGCGTCAAATGGCTTCTCTGCATCTTCTGGCTTCATGCCTAGTGGGACAGGGTCATCACCCAGCGGCACAGGTTACTCCCCCAGTGGAACTGGCTACTCGCCGAGTGGAACAGGCTACTCCCCTAGTGGGACGGGCTCTTCACCAA
This sequence comes from Bacidia rubella, assembly GCA_032158265.1. Classification (NCBI taxonomy): domain Eukaryota; kingdom Fungi; phylum Ascomycota; class Lecanoromycetes; order Lecanorales; family Ramalinaceae; genus Bacidia; species Bacidia rubella. Next base: position 288,779 of record JAVTIF010000009.1, on the reverse strand, counting down.
GCGGCACAGGTTACTCACCAAGTGGGACGGGCTACTCGCCCAGTGGAACCGGCTACTCACCGAGTCACTCACCAAGCGGCAGTGGGTATCTGCCTTCGGGCTCAGGGTATTCCAGCTATCCCACTGGGACTAGGCCGCCTTATGCCTCAGGAACCAACCCAAGCTATTCTGCTGGCACATCAGCGTCAGGTAGCGCTCCAAGAGCATCTTCAGGTGGGCTTGGTACTTCCTCGCGCCCATCAGGCTCCGTTCGAAGCTATCCCACCGCCAGTGGAACGAACCCGATAAATCCTTCGTCCAGTGGCACGGCACCTTATCCCTTAAGCAGCGGTACATCAATCCGGAGCTCTCCAAACAGCAGTGGCACTGCACCTTATCCATATTCGAGCGGCACATCCGCTCGTAGCTATCCCACCTCCAGCGGAACCAACATTCCAATGCCCTCGTCGAGCGGAACCGCGCCCTACCCTTCATCTCAGGGGACTTCGATCAGAAGCTCACCAAGCGGCAGCGCACCCTACCCTTCTTCGCAGGGCACTTCTATTCGAAACTCTCCCAGTGGCAGTGCACCATACCCCTCGTCGCAAGGTACCTCTCTTCGAAGCTCCCCAAGTGGTAGCGCACCCTACCCAACATCACATGGTACTTCAATACAAAGCTCCCCGAGCGGTAGCGCACCATACCCATCATCAATGGGTACATCGATCCCCAGCTCTCCAAACAGCAGCGGACTACACCCCACAGCCCCCATGTCAAGCGGGACTGCGCCTGTCTACCCTTCATCCCGAGGCACATCCGCCCCTTCGGCAGGTTCAGTGCAACCATCAGCCTCCGCGCCATCATCCGCACCAATCCGCACAAGCGGCTCCGCACCCTCTTCCGCCCCCCTCAAGCCCACTGGTTCCGCACCATCCTCAGCGCCAATCCGCCCCACGAGCCCAGCACCCTCAGGTCCCATGGGCACATCCGCAAACCCGCCCTCACCCTCCTCAAACCCCACGTCTCCCCCCTCCGCCTCATCCTCTTCGAACCCAACATCCCCCGCCTCACCCTCCTCATCCCACCCCTCCTCCTCCCTTCCCCCCCAACAACCCTCTCCAACAGGCGACTACTTCACCCTCCCCTCCGGCTTCCACCTCCCCCCAGGCGTCGCTCTGCCGTCCAATATCCACGTTCCGTCGGGTTACAGATTACCGTCTGACTTCAAGCTGCCAGCGGGGGGAAACTTCCCGAAGAACTTCAGGCCGCCGCCGGGGATTGAGGTTGATGATGATGAGAGTGCTGCGGTTTCGGTTCGGGGACAAGGAATCGGGACGTTGCTGGTCGGGGTGGGGGTTTGGGTTGTTGTTGCGTTGGTTATGTAGGGAGGTGAGAGAGGAGAGTTGGGGGCGGGGGGGATGGGAATGGGTGGCTTTTATGTTGGACATTTAGCGAGGATATGACGAGATGGGATGGGCATGTAGATATTGGAGCCGTAAGACGGGGATAAAGAACGTAATACATAATTATTCATGACTGTTCGTTGCTTGTCTGCTGTGTCGCTCGCTGCATCTTCATTGTCCTTGTTACTATTGAGGTGCTTCTCTGCTTCATTCTCCGATTATCTCTTAGGTTATCGGCCACCCCTCTTCGTAGTAGAGGAATTTGGAGCATGAAAACAGAAATGACAAGGTGAGACGCGGAAACGCGTGGATGGTTATTATATTGGGGCGTATCGATTTTGCTGTCGGCTGAACAAGCGGAGTACCAAAATGAAAGGGTGATAGTGTGACATGAAATGTTTATGACGAGCAGAGAGGAAGAAGCGAAGTGGGGCATGGTTGCAGCAATGACACGGATAGTAGGTAGAAGTCTCCGAAAAGCCGGGTTGAGCCAATGCGAAAGGTGTTAGAGGAGATGAAGAGGCCTTTAGTGGACAAGCGAGGGACTGTTGACAGTATGAAAGTCGAGGTAGAACACTAGAGACCATTACTCGAACGAATTCGACTCCGTGCCCAAGTTTCTACTTGCTATCGTATACTCGTTCAAGTTGTTGATCGCGTCTCCGTTTGAAAAAAGTTTGTCTTGCTGGTTGTGGACCTCGATGTCGGAACGAAAGGAAAGTGCAACCCAACAACATTGAATGAAAGATTTACTTCACCAAAAAGTAGTAGTCCTCACGTCACGAGTCTCAACCCTTTGTCACCATCTACAAGCTTCACCTCCGTATCTTGCGCTACCATTTCCATGGGAACAATCTCATCCGTGACGATAGGTTGCTGTTGTCTGACGCCCCGAAAGATCATTGGTATAGGCGAAGACTTCCAGATTGCAACCTTCCTCTGCATGGTGAAGAAAGCAGTCAATCCAAAGAACGGAATTGTCAGGACGAGGAGAGCTGCTGGATAGACCAGCCAACTCCACCTTATCTTCACATAAACCTCGAGGGAAGTGGCCTTGCCAATCACTGGACCCACTAGACCCGCTTGGTTCATTGTGATCCCGTACGTAGTCTCATTCTGTTTTGCAAGTGGAACGTTACGAACTGCGCGAGACATACTTTTCGCCATATTCGAGAACATGTTGTCTAGATTGGCGTAGCGAAAGAGATCGACCATTTCAGGGGAAGAACTGTTTGCGCCATTTGTTGTGTCAAGAGGGCTGCCTAATTCGGTTGGCGCTTTGCTGTTGGAGACGTTGAACCGACCGACAAGCCACCAAGCCAGGGCCTGTGATGCGTACCGGGAGATAGTAAAATTTGAACGTTCTGAGGAATCGTTTATGGTAGGAGGTAGAAAGTCAAATCGCGCCCCTTCGTTACCCTTTAAAGTTTCTGGTTTCTTCCCAGTAGAGAACCAGATTGCGTCCTCTGTAACATTATTGTACCACAGTTCCGATGCTGTCTGAGGCGGTATCGTAATGTTCTCCTCAAGCTTATTATTAGTAATCCTTGCATCTACGTTGTGTATGCACCAGTATAGTTGACAATGCGTAGCCGTTACATTGTTCCAGACCTCAGTTTTATTTAGACTATCATCATCGTTCACAAAGCTCAGGATCCTTGTAAAGTTCAGAATCGTAGGCCCATACTTAATATCTCTATTAGCTATGCCCTCGCCAATTGTGGATACCGTGCCTTCAATTTCATCCGTTTGAGTTTTGTTGAGGCGCAGCCCATTGGGTAAGCTGTACTGACAATACGGACCTGATTTCTTTGGTGTATCACCGCATTGGGGATCAGATAGTAGCTCGGAGATGTTTTCGCAAGCCGAGCAAATTCCAAGCGTCTGGAATGAGGGGAATGTACAGTTTCCAGACGAACAAGATGAATCCGCATCGAAAAGCGCGGATTTTGAATCGGCTTCTTGGACGAACATTCCCACTTGCATCGCAGAAACCATACTGATAACAGGTTTAGGTACCGGAGGACCTTTATTAACTATGTTTGGCCCGCCCACGTACTCTAGAAAGGTTTGGGCGCGATTCAATGTGGCAGGTACGGCAGAGTCCACTTCTCGAATCTCTACAGACATGGTCTGCTGAATGATTGGGTTGACTCCGAGGGTCAAGATCGTGATGAATGCACCAAGACCGGCCAGATACCTTATAGATTGTAAACTAAGTTTGAGGAAAGCAGCTTTAAATCACTTACTGAGGTCTGATACTTGAGAGTAACATCAGAGAGCCCCAGGGGCCTCGACTAGCAGCATCATACGTAGCCATGTCCATCAAAGAGTGTGATCTTGAGCGAAAATGAAGCCAGCTTGCTTGGCTAATGGAAGCTGCAACTGGAAGGAGCAGGAATGCTTTAAATAGGGTCGCAAAACCAGAGACAACAGAATTTAGTGTGATGTTATGCGGCCATGTTGGCTGACTGCGACCTTCGTAGCGCTTCAGTAAAATAGCAATAAAAGCCAGACATGCTACACTTCCAAGACATGCAAGAAGCTCGAGAAGCCACCATGTGTGAGCGAGTTGCTGAAGTTTTTGCCATGGTAACAGTTTCGAGGGGACAGAGGATCTATGTACGCCGACAGGAATGCCAAATTTCTCTGGCTGGTGATCTTTTGGCGATGGAATGCTGTATGTCGTAGCTGGTGATGCTCCACCGATATCCGAAGTTTCTGAGAATATCGAGGGCGCACCATGACTTCCAGCTGTCGAAGGACTCCGATACTGTTCGTATGATTGAAAAGATATCTGAGGGATTGATGGAGTGTTTGAAGCTGAAAGCAAGCGAGCATCCTCCTGATAATCACATTGAGATTCCATGGCTTGGTGAAATCAGGTAGTGCCGCCTGGCGGAAGTTATAGCTTGAGAAAAGTGTGCGCTTCTTCTGTTTAGGCACTTCTCAAAAATTCAGACGAGGCTGAGGTGGGTTCGTGGCCTGAGGTATCATTTTTCGTAGACGAGAATCCTAGCTTCAGTCCCTGCATTTCCGTACTCAAGACCGTTCGAGCTCATTCATGCACGTCAAACCCCCGCCGACTTTGCACCCGACTTGCATTGTTCCCGGGAATTCCGAAGTCTTAGATTCTCGTCTTATGTGCGATTGTCGGTGTCTGCGGCTTGATGCAAAGTAGCATGCATCGAGCATTGCCCACTACGTACGAGACCGGGATGTCGCCTTAAAAATGTCCGATGTTACCTACCTGTACTTTAAGGGGATCTGGAAGGCCGTGATCGATACTCTTTGGTTCAGCTTCTTGAAATTCCTAGGAATTCGGAAGATTAAAGTCAAGTCTTGGAGGTTAGATCATCCGATAAGGAGCTTCAAAGACAAAGTTATGACAACTTTCTCTCTACAATGATTCGATGAACGTACAGTTCTTGAAACTCGTCGGCCTAATCACAATTCCGTCACACAGCAGAAGCACTCCGGAGTCAGACGATTCTGCTTCGATCAAAGTTCTTGTGACCCGGACCCGTCATGTGGCGCTTGCTACGCCGTCTTCTCCGTCAACTCTTGCGAATCGACTTTCGAGACAAGCTGCTCACTCTGCTCACCGAATGCAACATTGATCTCGTGGACTTTGCGACGAGAGGTAAGGTGCCACCAGACCATGATTGCTGAGGAAAGGAAGACAGTGACGACAAAGTATAGCCACAGCCACCGCGAGACCACTTGTTCTTGGTTATTGACTTGAAAATTGAAGAACGTCGTACTGAAGAGAGTCTGACCTGTTTGTCAGCCCAACACATTCATCCCCTGGTGTTGTTTTTGGATTTGGAGGGCGATTTGTTGGGAATTCAGAGGCAATGCGAAAGACTTACAGCAGTAAATGTAGCAGGCACAAATATGGTAGCAATGCCTGCGATGATGCGCATGGCTGCACTATCCCTTGTTGCTGTCAAGGCAATGCGTTTCTGGTCCTCTGATATGGTCTTGAGGGCGGCATTGTCTCGCATACTGAGGGCATTATCTTTTTGAGCAATCAAGCTGTAGACCTATATGGCATCAGTGCCTGCGAACAGAATAGTCAATATACCTACCGTTTGCACTTGTGCTTGGGCGCGCTTAGACAAATACCTGGCTCGAGAATGAGTTGCCTTGAGAGAACTTCTGAGAAAGTTGATCTTTGTGCGGAGCCGTTTCTCGGCCGTTGCCAGTCTGATTTCATGCCCAGGAGCTGCTGCCTCAACCATCTTACGGTTGATATCGTTGCAACTGTCGAGCATAGGCTCATGTATCTCACAACAATATTCGCAGTATGATACTTTCGCCGTCAGGCTGGTCAAGTTTCGAGTGACGCTCTCGAAGTCCACATTCGTCCTCTTGAGCGGAGAACAGCACGGTTGTCCAGGATGCCAGACTGTACGAAGCCCAGTCTGTGTCTCAATATCTATCATTTGAAGATGAGACTTGAGTACCTTAGGGGTGACATATTCTACCCGCAAACACAGCAAAAGATATGGCAATAGGGTGGGGAGTACCATCAAATCCCGATCAGTAACAATTTGCCTGCAAAAGGTTTGCATCTCGCTCTGTGAAAGGCCATGGACAAAGGCATATGTGCAGCGTCGGTGGGAGTCATAGCTTAGAGCAGCGCTGAAGCGAGAAGTCGTAGTGAACGTATTCTGCAACATCAAAGCTGAAGGATCGGTAAGCCAACGCAGTGCGCTGTGAGTGATAACGTGCTCACTCAGGACACCCTCATCTGAGTCGCCTTGAGCATCGATGAACACGTGACAGCCCTCGAATAGCATCTGCATGTAGGCACTTGGCAGGCGGAAAAGTTCGCTCATGGACTGGAAACTCTCGTGGCGTAAGCGCAAGGGAAAGTTATTTAGATTGCCGTTTCTGCAGCCCGTATATCCCTCGCTGAACCTGAGACACTATCAATGCCGGCACATCTACAATCCTAACACGTCACGAACACTACTGTGAGCTGTCCAGTCACTGTTTCACGATCTGAGCAGTGCTTGATCGGAATTCATCAGCCCGAGGGCGCAATACGTTGTGCGTACTTACTTGATCATCGAGCCAGGCCGAAAAGCTCTCTCCATGTAGAAGTCCTTGCCTGACAGCATTCTCGTTCGACTCCTCGAAATTTGTCACCTCCAGGAAGTCTAGGCTATCGCTGGAGCTGAAAACCTCCTCACCGTCGCCAGCCGTAATACCAGAGCGACACACTTTGTTCATCTCTTAAAACAACAACCAGTGAAGATGATGCTAAGTTGCATACTGTACAAAAGAACATTGGAGATGTGCTCTGCCTGCAAGGCACTAGCGGTTCACAAGGCTCCGATGTTGCTACCAGGAAGGCGCGACTAATGAACTACTGGTTAGGCCATGACGTCAAGGTTTCTGGGGGGCCGTTCTGGGCGCTTCAGAGGCGAGAACCGCCTGCGAAGAAGTGAGTTTTAGGGTTGGATTCGCGCCGCCGACCCTTCTAAATCTCCAAGACTTCTATTAGTACCAAACTTCAGCAATGTTCAAGTAATAAGTGTGTGCTTTGCTACCAACATAGAGTACTGTCTCGGATACCTTCTCTTCTCGCTCTGCAGCCAGTGGACTTTATGACTGTGAGGGACGGCTTGGCGTATTCAGCCCATACCCGGCACTGATCCATAATGCGCCAATGCACAGCTTCCTCACGGTCTAGGCCCAGGAATACAAGATTGTTCGAGATAGGTGTTGCAATTTCAGCAAAGGATGTGATACGATCTCTCTTGATGACTTGCGTGCGTGTAAGGTGTTGATAGCTCCATTGCATTTGCGGATACCGTGATAGAGTTGTTCGTCGTTGGAACACTCCATCGTTGACGGTGCTTTGACAAAACGATGTCTTGGCATGATTCTTTTTTTACCGTATCATCATTGCACGATGCCACTTCACCGGAAGCTGATTTTCCGCTGCACCGAAACAATAAAATATGCTTGCAAATGTTGTTAGCTTCATGATGTAGTCTAAGGTCTGATCTCATCTTGCGATCTCGGTGTGTGTCTAAAAGTTGACTGAATCCATTGGCAACATGTCGTTCGTCTCTCTTGGCGACACTCACATTAAGTCTACGCTCTTCAGAGATCTTTTTCGAGGCTTGGATGACTCCAAGCGGCATAGCACATTGCAATGGCAGCATTTTGCGACGGCTCCGCCTAACGCGAAGAAGGCAGCCACAGGCCCGCTACCCCAGGGGCCGTCAGGTATGGACAAATCACTCGGTTTGTAATGCAACCAGCTAATCATGGTGAAGCCCATGACAAAGAAAATGTGCCATTAGTGTTTAGATTCCCACTGGAGATCCGACTACAAATCTATCATTGCGTCTTAGGAGGCCAAGTCATACACTTCGGGGTGAATCAATGGGAAGAACAACGGGTTTATTATTGGACTTGCGAACCTAGTACACAACATGATCAACAACTCTCAGAGGAGTATACTGCTGTGACTCTTCCTTCGTCAGATTCAGAGTACGAGTCGCATATTGCGACACTCCCGTATGACTCGAGAAAATTACATCATCTTCTGTGGAAATGCTATGCTTCAAGAGAACACAGCTGGAAAACTTGTGGTAATATGTTACCCGACATTTGTCGACGTACACCTGGTCCGTACGTATATAATTTTCCCGAATCGTTGGAAATTGAGCAAGTCGATAAATCAGGCCCAAACAATGCAACTTGCGCAGAGATGCTATCCATGTCATGGTCCAATCCTGCGCAACTGGATCTTCTTCGTGTCAACAGACAAATATACAAGGAAGCCAGCTCGATGTTCTGGTCTGACAACATCTTTTCTTTTGAAGATGTCTTCGCATTGCGTCACTTCATGAAACATCGAAACAGTGCCCAAATGCAGGCATTACGATATATTCATGTTGCAGTCCAGAGCGACAATTCTGGATCTGACGTTTGTCTATTGAAGCAAGCAATGGAACCCCATTTCAGAGCCTTGCATGGTCTTCATGCACTACACGTCACGTTTTGTGGGTTCTCGCTCCTAGACTTGCTACCACGCAAATACCACTCGCCGGCTGGGCGGTATTGGTACGAAATACAGGACTTACCCGAGTGGCTAAAGGACCTCCTTGAATGGCACAAAGAATGGAAGAAACACGGAGGCCGTCACCCAGCCTACGTCCCTCTCATCATTGGAAGGAAAACTCACTGCAACGAATATTTTCCTGACAATGACTACGTTGATCCCGGTCCAGTCGATCGTGCAGGACATTTTGCGAAAGCTGTGCGGCGTCAATACGAAGGTCGGCCTGAGTTCTTAATGGACGATCCCAGCGTCATGCAAGTCGTAGCCTCAGATGGCTCCAGAAACACTGTGGTGGCGCGTTACGTGGGCAACGATAAAGATGATATGGAGATGCACGCAACATGGATATGGCGACGTCAGCTCGAGCGCCCGGGGTGGGGCTGTTGGCTGAAGCTGAAGCCTAGGTAGATCCATTGAAGGTACATGAGGTTAACACAGCTTTCGCTCATCTATTAATCCTAGCTTGAATACTTTGTCAAGCAGTCAGACACCACCTTGCTAGGCCTGGCATACATATGCACTTAGAGTAATTCCACCGCATCAGCAGAGGCCCCAGCTCATCCCATTGAAGTCCCGATTCCAAGGCTGTTCAGTTGAAGTGCGCAACTTTCGGATGTTGCGATGTCTTTTTTGGCCCAAAAACCCGATTGATCAGGAGTGTTAAACTTGATCAAAGGTTAGCCCTAAAACCAGGGTTTCATCTGATGCGTCCTCATGTCATTTTCAACTATCTTGTTCCTGACTTGCCATTACTTTCCTCACCCTCCAAAAAGTCTCGCACACTCTTCGAAGTTCCTTGCAAGCGCTTTGATAGTCTGCGGTTGAATCATGATCGAGAGATACTTCACTTATTCGCTAATATTCGAACGCCAGCCGTCACCATCTTACCTCCACTAGATTCATGACTACCTATTCAGCCACACCCTGCTCTTGACCCTACACAATCAACACTTTGCTCTCGCTTGCGTCCGAATCCATCCTAACACGGCTATGACATAAATTGGGATAATTCGCAAGATCAAGCGACGGCTTGACAAGTCAGCTCTAACGTGGAACGCGAAGTGGTCAACATAACACTCACACAGCACAATCATCACGGCGCATTCACCTCCACCATTCTCCTCACGCAACCAACATGAGAAGCCTGCTGGACCTACCGAATGAGATCACGGACAAGATCTACGGCTACCTCATCGGGTACCAACTCGTAGATGTAAGCCCGGTCCCTTGGAGCAACGTAGAGGACGAAGACTACAATCCTAATATCCATCGACCCCAGCAATGCTACATAATAAGAACGGTCACACACGGACGTCCGGATCCCGAAAAGGTCCATGCCTGTCACGAGGCGATACAAATCCCACCGCTGGGAAGCTCTTCCCCTAGTGTCCGAAAGCTCAAGTACGACAGAGACCAGATCGATAGCCTTACTTGGGAGGAGAGCTGTCAAAGCTATACAGACCAGTACAGAGTCGACATACGTCTCGAGAAGCTCCAAGTCAACCTGCTGAAACTCTGCCGACGAATACACAACCAAGCAGTCACAATCCTATACACAACCAACATCTTCACCTTCAAGAACGAAGCCAAGTTAAAATGGTTCCTCAGCAATCTCTCCCGGAGAAGCATCTCCCAGATCAGACACATACGAATCAACATGAACCCCAGTTTCACTTGCATGGAGGAGTACAAGAACGTACTGGAAAGCCAAGCACGGTTCATACCTGAGTTCGAATCCTTCTTCGGCGGTGACACATGGGAAACTGACACCGAGTGGGCGACATACCTGGAGAGGCTAAGCAATCTGAAGACAGTACACGTCGCAACGTGCCCCACAGATTGGAATATGTTTCGGTTCCGATGGCTGTTTCCTCTCCTCTATCTTCGTAGGCTTTGCCTACCGCATGCGTCCTTCATAGTTGATCGAAAAAGTGTGCCTCATTTTCCAGACAGCCGTACAGACTGGCGTACCATCGAACGAGATGCCCAATTGCAAGTCGATTTGGACAAGTACATCAATGGCGATTCGGACGCGTATCAAGCCGTGCAGTCGTTCTTCAAGGAGTTGTACCTGGAACCCATGCCATGGCCACCTGCCCACGATCGACGTATTAAAGTGACGTGGTGGAGCTATGTCGATATGGAGCGCGATATAGACTTCGGCATCGAGATGCTTAGAGCAACTCAAAATACATGAACTTGACACTCAAGAAAGATGGTAAAGAACGTTACCTCCTACCAGCGACGAGAGAGACTCTTTGTGCTTGGAGATCGAATGATTTGTTCTGGGGAAGACCGTCGCAACCCAAGGATTATGCTACAACTATTGAGCAAGGAGCAACGCGCACGTCAGAGTAGAGCTCAGCAGAGCACGAGAAAGGATAAAAGCGCAGGCGCTGTGCATTGATCAAGAGACGCTAAAGGCTCAGATAGATAGGCACGACATAAGCTTTTGCTGGCACAAAAACGTGCCTTTGTGATAGCGGAATGCGACCCAAGCAAATACGAACAAGCTCTTACAGACCCCATCAACGCCATGCTTCAGCAAGATCATACGCAGGCGAACATTACTCATGACAAAGCCCACTCCATCAGTTCACCTCACTCTATCCTCGGCGGACTCTTCGAGACCGGCTTAAACGGGCTCGCGCTTCTTCTGTAACCGATTAGCCCCTACATGCCCACCCAACCGTAGAAGCAAACTCACGACCGCCTCCTCTCCCCCTCCTTCCTCCTCTCCTCAATAATCCTCAACATCTCTTTCCGCCCTTGACTCGCATCGACATGTTTCCCCCCCATACTCATACTAACCTGCCTCGCACTCTCCACCACCAAAAGCTTCTTCAACAAAAGATGCCTCATCTGTATACAAACAAAAACCCCACAATCCGAACTATTCTCCTGCCTTGGACTATCCGTGAGATCCAAAAACCTCAACGGCCTCCTCAAAAGCCTGCTCAATTTCTGCGTTGCTGTCTCCGCTTCGGCTCGATTTGCGGGGCAGAGGGAGTCGTAATGGAAGGCTATGCCGTCGAGGACGGAGACGAGGAGGAGAGACCAGTGCGAGCCGCCTTCGGGGAGATTGGGGTTGTGGCAGTCGTTTATGGGGAGGAAGATGTGGGTTGTGCGTTTGAAGTCGGGGAGGGCGGAGAGGAGGGTTTCCGGGTTGGGGGTTTGGAGGAGCATGAAGGACATGGAGGGGCGGAGGAGGACGATGTTGGCGTGCCTTTCTTTGGAGAGAAACTCGTGCTCGAGGTATCTAGGGGCGGTGTTAGGGAAGGGTGAAGAGGAGGTGAGAGAGGAGCGGGGAGAGGTACTCTTCCCAGAAAGATATGCTCTGTCCGTGGGTTAGCGACTTTGTTTAGAGGTGGGGTGGTGGGGCGAAGGGAGCGTACGTTGTCCGTCAACCAGTCATCCTTCAGCGTTCTCACATCTTCTCTTGTCACTTGCCATAGTCAGCGGAGACCTCTATCGTCGTTCTTTTGAGGACGCACACACATCGTATGTCATGATCTAGAGGAGGCATTAGCCTGTACCCCTGGCAAGAGGATATTGGAGGGAGGTACAGCTGAGGTATGGATCATCCGGATTCAGCTAGAGATTACATGTTAGCTTGGGTTCTCTGTTTCCCGTATGGACCGCCATGTGATCTCCATATAGAAGCGACATTGCGGGATGGAAACGTCTCTCATGTCGTACCTTCTCTCCAAACTGCCTGCTAAACCTCCCACCAAAAGGGTGGAAGCCCGAGTCCCGCATCCTCTTGAGGAAGTACACTGCGTCAAGCTTGGATATGACTGCTGTCCATGAATAGCAACGGGATTTGCGGAGCCTTGTGGATACTGGAAATGTCGAAGGGTAGGCGAGGAAGGCAGTACAAGGGTCCGATCTGGGTCCCCCCAGTAGGAAGTTGTGTCGTGAAGGCCTAGGCTGCGGTGCTGTTGACTCCCTGTGAATCTGCCAAAAAGTAGCACATGCAGGCTGGCTTGACTCGGAGCTGGGAGGTCTGGTCGATCGACAGCCTGACAGGTGACGCGGCTGTCAGTGGAAGCGGCTCGGCGGATATCAAAGCTTGGATTCGCCTAGACGATGTACCTAGGTTGTCGACTACAGCCAATCATGTTGACTGACATTCAGAAAGACTACTGCTTTAAGCGTATACGACTACTGCGAATATTCGTTTTGGAAGGGGTGTGTGCCAAAGAGTCAACGATACGTCCTCAATGTGGTTTGACCCATCTCTATGATGAGGTTTCAAACACGGTACAGAACATGAACGCTTGAAACACTCCCTGTGTGCGCCGTACAGTAGTATCCACTCAAATATCATCTCCGTCCATACCCACATCATCCCCAGATTCTATGAATACCAGACGTGTCCCCTCCGCAGCAGTCTGCCAGACCTGTCCCAAGCCATTAGCAACAATCACAACAGACGTGGGTGAACAGTACTCACATCAAGCATAGCATACTCATCCACAGCCTGGTTGAACTGATCATCCGTGAAACCCTTCGCAATGATCCTCTCCTTCACCTTCTTAATGCTCAGCTCGCCTCGGCTACCATCACCCACAGCAGCAGCCCCACTATCCTTCATTGCCCTCACAAGATTGTAGATCTTACTGCTCGGGCTCTGATCATTCGCACCTCGTCCATCATTATACAAACTAGCTTTGCTGACCTCCACTAACCGCAGCGCTTCGTCAACATCATCAGTCACCACCTGCGACGAGAATCGTAACCGCGCCAACGACTGGGCGAGACGTAGAACACCAAGAAGCGTACGCGGTGAAATGTGCGAGAATTGCTTCTTCCCGCCTTCTTCACGTTTTTGTTGTTGTCGCATGCGGACGTAGGCGCCGGTCATGTATTCGGAGACTTCCTTGGGGATAACGGGGCGCCAGCTGCGTGCTTGAGCGATGTATTGCCGGACTTCGTGGGGTGTGAAGACTACGCCAGAAGTCTCGGGGTGCTTGTTGTTCATGTGGACGAAAGTGACGTGCTGCGCCAGCTCTTCGTCGGCTTCGCGAGTCGGTTGGTCGAGCATGAGGAATAGGATGTCAAAACGGGAGAGCAAGGCGGCAGGAAGATTGATGTTTTCGACAGGGGAAATGCGAGGGTTGTAGCGGCCATACAGGGGGTTAGCTGCGGCAAGGATTGATGTTCGGGCGTTCAGTGAGGTCGTGATTCCAGCTTTCGAGATCGAGATTGTCTGCTGCTCCATGACTTCGTGAATTGCTGTTCGGTCACTATCGTCCATCTTGTCGAACTCGTCTATGCAACAGATGCCATTATCTGCGAGGACTAGGGCACCACCTTCGAGCACCATCTCGTCGGTTACTGGATCTCGCATGACTGCTGCCGTAAGACCGACGCCGCTGCTCCCTCGACCACTCGTGTACACGCCGCGAGGAGCTACTTTCGATATGTACTTGAGAAGCTGAGATTTAGCCACACCAGGATCACCCATTAGGCAGATATTGATATCACCTCGTATCCGCATACCGTCGCCCATCTCCTTTGTCACCCCACCGATCAAAAGCAAAAGCAGCGCCTTTTTGACATCTACATGACCATAGATTTCGGGAGCTATTGATTTCGCAAGGTACTCATACATATGACCGGAATGCTTATACTGTTCGATCCGTCGGAATGTCCGTGCGTCAAACGTAAGATCGTCGTATGCTTGCTTATGTTGATTTATGTGTTGCGCTTCAAGGTACGTATCTGTTAGCAGACCTGCCCGAATCGCTTTGAAGCCTGTGTATGGTGTCGGTAGGAATATCCCAGCGATGTCGACAACATCCCCTGGGTTCATTTGCCGGCAAAGAGTTCCGTGACAGTGGATGGTTAGTGTTCTTGGGATATGTCCGACGGGAACCTGGTCAGCCATCTCCTGGATCTTTGCTTCTTGGAACGGAAGAAATTTGGAAGCGCGAGTTGAGAGGAAGAGCTGGCCCTTCGAGTTGTTCTGTTTGCATTCCTCAGAGGGGCACTCGGTCATGGGTGTAAATTGTTTGGACGTGACCGGCTGAAATATTTCGCATCCGCATCTATCGCAGGTATATGCATTGACCTGGACAGCTGGTTTGACGTCGGATACTCTCGTCGCTATGCCTCGGACTGTGATCAGCTTTCCCAAATGCTGTCCGCGAACGTGTCGCACTGCAAGGGCCTTGTTGCTCTTTATGCTGTCAGCACCTGCAGGCGAAACCGGCTTAACAACCAGCGTATATCGCCTTGTCAATTCAGCAGGGAATATCGACTCCGGTTGTGAAGGCTCAAGCTCGTTCTGTGCTGCCATCATAACACTCTCATTCCTCTTCTCTCGTTGTGACATGATGATGTCGAGCACATCGTCCTTGAAGTTGACCTCCCTAGTTTCACTCGGCATGATTTTGTCAACTGCTTGTGATATTATGTCGACGTAGTGCTTCGCATTTCGTTCTATAGAGTCAACCAATCGTAGCGCCTGGTCTTCGTAGCTCTTTTCATACTGTACACAATTGTCAGCTGTGCTGGGTCGTCTGAATGGACGTGTATCGCACATTATCGAGGTCATCGAGCTCGATTGTGACTTCTTTGAGCTGTCTATCGGCAACCTTCTGTAGCATCTCCATGTATTTTCTCTTTGGCTCCCTAGTCCCATTTCCTGGTCTTGTTGGCTTTCCACCCGTCACATCGTCCATGGTATCATATTCATCTTCCGTTGCATCGCCGTCTAGGTTGAGATCTTCAAGGGCATCTAGGTCGGTCGCGGTGGACTTGTAATTCTGCAGAAAGTCCTCAAACGCAGCTGCGATCGAGCATTAGTACTGTTTCGTAGGGATGGGCACTGAGTAGACCTTGCTGCGCGGCATAATCGACAGGCGCTCTCCACGTCAAAAGCGCCATAGCTCATACTATAGTGGCAGGAAGTGATTGAAGTTGAGGAGAACCACCGGATCTCGCAATGATATATCAAGATGACGCCAACGAGCTTTGTTACTCAATTACAAAAGTAACGAAATGCAACTGAGTCGCAAAGTAGCAGAAAGACAAGCACCCGTAGAAGGGCGACTTTTTCGCGATTTGGGCGTCGCTATTCCGCAGGTACACTATTAGCTAGAGGCGCTAAGCCTTTGACTGTGATCGCAGACGGCCGGGCTTTAGGGGGCAATTGATAGGGAGCTTTTGTCCGGGGAGCACCATGTTCTGGGAAAGGGGCAATCTTGGCGTAGCATCAGAATATCGTACCACTGTCCCTCCGAATTAACCTCGGCATTGGCAACAGCCTTCACCTTTTAACAGAGTCACTGGACCATGACTCGCAGTGTTCGGGTTGCATTGCCTAGTTCCTCGTGACAATTTACATGCACCTGCTAAGTCTACCATGGGTTCCGTGCCCGCCGAGCTCAAGCTTGTGCAACTGAGGACCTGTTTCGCAAACATCCCGCTTTCACTCAAGCATGCTCTTGACAATGCAAATGCTGTGAGCCCAGCGAACCAACTTCGATACTTTGCGGCTGACGATTGCAGGTTGTGCAGAATGTCATTGTTGAGCTGCAGGTTCCTACGCCTTCGAACGGACAAAGTAAACCCAGCGATGGCTCCAGGTCGATCTATGTTGGCTGGGCAGGAGAGGCAACTCGACCTCAGCAGTCTGCAGGGGCGGGTAGGACCAATAAGCGGAAAAAAGATGGGAACAACATTGTGGAGCTAGACACTACATTCGGTCGTACATTGGGTCTTTTAGATGGTCAGAAGGTTGGCTCTTGTAAAGGCAAGGCTTCCGGCAGGCTAAACGTATCTAGGTCAATGTATTGCTTCATCTGGATCCACCTCTGGCACACACGGTCCACGTCGAACCCTTAGCACCGGCTGATTGGGAAGGCAAGCACAGCAAATTACCGCTAGCCTTTTCAAACTGACTGAAGAGGCAGTTATTGAGAGCCGTGCCAGCTTCCTTGAAAACTACCTTCTCTCCCAAGTCAGAGCACTTCCCAATCCAAATGCTAGCCCGAATGCTTCACATGAAGGACAGCATGGCCATCCCATCACCATACACTTATCACCCACATCGACTGCTAACATCATTGTCACCTCTCTAACCCCATCTCAAAGATCAGCCGTCCCATTTGTAAAGCTGGCCACTGACAGCGAAGTGATTGTAGCTCCAAAGCTGCGTTCGCGACCGAATCTCCATGGTAGGACCACTAGCCGTAGTGTTGCTAGTAAGAAAAGTATCAGTGCACGAAACGCAAGGCAGAGAAGCCGAAAAGAACCCGAGGTATCGGCCGTCTTCATGAGGCCGATAGACAGAGCTTTGTGTCAAGGTTACTTTGATGGAACTGAAGATGCAGTCCAGGATAAGCACCAACTTTACGGGTTTGTGGACCGCGAAATACTTGAGCATCCCGCCTTCAGAGGGTCTGGTTGGGTAGTGGCTTCTTTGATCAAGCCAGCGATAACCGAGGCACCGCTCGATTCGCATCAGCAGCAGAGACTCCGGGACGCCGAAGAGTCGGATGCAGGTTTGCCGACCTCAAAGGTAGTCGCAAAATTACTGGCATGGGAGACAGCACCAGACTCACACCATGCCGTTCTGTCTTCTCCGCTTTGTGCCGCTCTGGCCGCCACAAACATATGTGGAGGCGTCCTTCGTCTGTCAGCTGCGCCAGAGAGCATATCTCAAAGCGATGCCGGAATACTAAAGCTCTTTCCGCTGACCAAAGGACAGCAAGACGCTGATGGGCTGAGGATCGGCGGTCAGCATGGAGTAGACCAACGAGTCGGACCACGACTTATTGATGATGGCGTTTTCAGTGGTAACCCTATTACGAACGGTCAATTCATTGGTCGCATCCAGAACGCTGGCTGGCCCGGGGGTATAGCCAGATTCCAGACTCAAAGCTCAAAAGGTGCTAGAGAGTCTGCGAATCCCATAAGCTGGCGTTTTAGTCCTGGATTGAGTCAAAATATCAATATCCAGGCGGGGATTCCTACTCCGATCGGGTTTGATGAGGAAACAGGCTCCGAAAACAATTATCTTCTGCCAAAGACCCCCTCTCTCGTTGGTGTCGGTGATATGATCACGCAGATCACCATACAACTCACACACGGTTCTTCTGTATTGTTGACTGGCGGGCTTGGGTCCGGCAAATCTTCAGTATCCCGGCTCATAGCCCACCGCTTGCGTTCAGATCGATTCTTTCACACGACGTACTGCTGCTGCCGGGACCTTGTCTCAGCAGAAAGCCGAGTTGCCACAATCAAGGAGACCATCGCGCGACTCCTCGCCAATGCAGCATGGGGTACTAAGCTTGGTGGCAAATCATTAATCATATTAGACCATTTGGACAAACTCTGTCCCGCAGAGACCGAGCTTCAAACTACGGACAATGAGCGCAGTCGGCATACGAGCGAAGTGTTGTGCTCGTTGATCCGTGAATATTGCTCTGGATGTACGAACATTACCATATTAGCTACTGCCCAGAATAGAGACTCTTTGCATAGTCTGATTATTGGTGCGAACATCGTCAAGGAGATCATCCCGTTGGTTGTGCCGGATAAAGATGTGCGGAGAAACATTTTGAATGCTTTGACTAAAGATGCGGAACCCGGAGGTATTGCTAAGGGAAAGCCCAGCGATGATCTGCAAGACGGAGATGAAGACGAGGATGCAGCGTGGATGGGTGGTGCATCTCAAACACAGCCAGATGGCGAAAGGGATGGCTTCGACATCGATCCAACATTAGACATGCTCGACATTGCGGGACAAACAGATGGTTATCTGCCTGGCGATCTCTCACTTCTTGTTTCGCGTGCAAAGAACGAAGCCATCATCAGAGCCGTCGAAGAAAGTCCATCCCATGCTGAACCATCTTTAACCTTAGCCGATTTCCAAAAAGCATTGAAGGGTTTCACACCTGCGTCTCTCCGCAATGTCACGTTGCAGACTTCTAGAACGACCTTTGGCTCAATTGGCGGCTTGTATGATACTCGCAAGATTCTCCTAGAGACGCTGCAGTATCCTACAACTTACGCACCAATCTTCGCTCAGTGTCCTCTACGTCTGCGCTCTGGTCTATTACTTTATGGATATCCTGGTTGTGGCAAGACGCTGCTTGCTTCTGCTGTGGCTGGGGAATGCGGTCTTAACTTCATTAGCGTAAAAGGGCCAGAGATACTGAACAAGTACATCGGTGCCAGTGAGAAGAGTGTTCGCGATCTTTTTGAGCGAGCAGAGTCTGCTCGACCATGCGTTCTCTTTTTTGACGAGTTCGATAGCATAGCCCCTAAGCGTGGGCATGATTCGACAGGGGTTACTGACAGAGTTGTCAACCAACTGCTTACACAGATGGATGGAGCAGAAGGGCTGACCGGAGTCTATGTACTTGCTGCAACAAGCCGACCAGACTTGATTGATCCAGCTCTGCTAAGACCGGGAAGGCTCGACAAGAGCCTACTTTGCGACATTCCGAACTATGATGATCGACTCGACATTATCCAAGCGTTGGCGAAGAAGCTGGAGATAAGTCCGCGGGTACTTAGTCAGAAGAGTAGCTCAAGAAACCTAGCAGAAATAGCGCGACGAACAGAAGGATACTCAGGGGCGGATTTGCAAGCAGTAGTCTACAACGCGCACCTTGAAGCCATCCATGATACAATAGGCGACCAAAATAACACAACAGGCACCAATGGTAGGAAGGGCAAGGAGAGCAAGAAACGGGGTCAAAGCACCAAGCCAAATATTCTGCAATTCCGCTTTGGCCAAAATGAAGAGGAGGCTGGCAACACCCGCGCTCAAGAGGTGGCAGAGTATGCAGCTATCATCGCCAAACTCGATGCACTCAAGATCGCCAAGAAGAAGGAGAAGCAAGCTCGTCGAGGCCTAGACCCCGCATACAATCGTCAAGCAAATGGAGCTGCGGAAGCAGAAATCAAAGTCATCATTGAGTGGAAGCATATCGAAGCATCCCTAGCCAGCACAAGGCGATCTATCAGTGCAGAGGAGCGAAGAAAGTTTGAACTCATATACCGAGAATTTGTTGTTGGCAGGAACGGCGAGATGCCTGATGGCGAAGCTTCGAATGAGATTGGAGGAAGGACAAGCTTGATGTGACGAATATTCATTGTACAAGTGAGTATTTAGAGGTCTGTTCCAAGCCAACCAGCTCTTCGGGTGCTTCTATCCACAGTCTCGCACAAAATGCATTTACAGGTACACCAACACAGCTCTCTCACGTCCATCCTTACTTCGGCACCATGGCTGCTGCGTACAATCCTATGCTGCCACACTGTACATGTCATTCGCACTCTCTTCCACTTTCAACCTTCGAAGTTTTGGGCAGACTCTCTCCAGCAATATGCACACATCGCAGATGATCTGTCATGTCATCTCCACTCATCCCTGCAGCTCATTACCGCAACAATAACCGAACCTACTAACCCCTCCTACTTCTACTCTTCCCACTCTTCATCTTCGGCTGAAAAGGCGACCCAAGCTTCTTCTCCGGCTCCTCCATCCCATCCCCTCCCGCCCCACTCTCAAGCCCGTCTCCAGGTCTATGTCCGCCATCAGCGCTCCCACTGCCTTTACCCTTCTGATCATTATAGGTAGTGCCTTTGGGCACCCTTGTGATAGTGCCTGGTATCCCGTTGTGGAAAGTCTCAACTTTCACCAGCGGAACTCGAACCCCATCTTTCGATATGAAACTCCCCGCAATCATGCTTGGTTTTACAGCCGGTGGTTTCCCGAAATTCAGCTGCGGCGGCGGCGGCGGCATCATACCACCACCACCACCATCACCGCCATAAACACCCCCTCCTCCTCCACCACTGCCACCAAAAAATTGCCACCCATACCCCCCCTCGACCTTAACCTCCACTTCATCCTCCTCACCCACCTGACCTCCATAAGACTCCCTAAAATACCGTCCCGCGACTCCATTCGGTGCACGATTATTCAGATGCTGACACATAAAACCCAGCGATTTCCCGTAGTAAGTTTGTGCACACGGGCCGCTGGCTATGCGTTTGCAGATTAGGGGGTCGAAGAGGTCGCCTGGGGGGACGTAGGGAGATTTGCCTTTGCCTTTGCTGCGTGATCTAGGAGGGGGCATCGTGCTGTTGGGTGAGGGCACTGTGATGTCGGATAGATTTGGGTGATTGTCGGGGCGGCGAGGAGGGTTGTTGATGGAGAGGTCGATTAGGTAGGGTGGAGAGTGTTGCGAATATGGCGAATGGTACTTTGTGTTGAGAGCGGGGCATTTGCCACCATTTCCGTGTTGGCCTCCGCTGCGGACAAGGTATTGGAAATCGTTCGTTGGGCAAGTCGACGTGGTCTGATGGTCTTCGGGGAGCAGGTGGGCTTGATCGCATAGTACGCGGCTATCTTGGCCGACGTAGGGTTTGTGGCAGTGGGGACAGATGAAATGGATGCACATTGGAGTTTCGCTGGTAGTACAAGATCAAGCGAGAGCGGAGTGTGTCATAGGGAATGCCACCATGCGGGAAGTCAGTCGCCCCTTGCAGTGAATTGCACTTTGCGACACATAGCTTTGAAGCATGTTTTCATACGAAGAATCACTCGCAATATAAGTCATGACTGCTACTATGGGCCAAAAGCAGTCGGCGAACAGATGTAAATGAGAGAAAAGCAACTACACGAAATGAAACAAAGCTTACGACTTTTGGAGGTACGCTAAGTGCTTGCTTCTGAAACTCTGCACACTGGTATCTGGCCATATACAAAAACGAACGCCATGCTCCTCATCAAAGGATGATCTGATTATAATGGCATCTACCGACTCCACAATCCTCACTGCTGCCGCCGCTTCTTGGTAGGACTGGGTTGACCGTGGTCGCGATCCTCTGAATGCAGATACGGAGAAGAAACGCTAGCATCTCTGAACGGAAGAGCGCCCCGGTCACAGCCTTTCTGTCGGATATCGCTTTCTGGGAGGTCCTGAGGAGCATTTTGTGGGGATCTGTCTATAAGTTGGGGCAAGCCGCGTGGTCCAATCCGTGTCCTTGGGCCCCGTATTGCTTGGCCAGTGACGAACGGAGGTGGATTTAGAGGAGTCGGCGGAGGCATCGGTTGCGTATGAAGGTTCGTCAAACTTGCCACTTCGTATTGCACTACTGGTCGTGATGCTACGTAAGGTCTGTGCTGTGCCAAGTGTGAGCCTGGGTCGGGCGTCAGTGGTCCTTGGACGAGAAGTGGAATACTAGGAGTGGGACCACTCGCTGCGGATGAGTCTTGTACTGGATATGGTTGCTGAATTTCCTTGGGGCTGTGGAAGTGTTGCAGACCAGTATCACCTAATGCTGAAAATTCTGGGCCTGAGTCTGATGAGTCTGATCCTTTAGGCGCCTTCAAGCGGTATCTTTCACAGCCATTGTCCTTGTACAGGGGACCACGGATCCTTGCTACCACCTTCTTAGGTGACGGTGGCAAGATGAAAGCAGACTCCACCGAAGGCCATGGATCCTCGCGGCTGGGTGACTTCTGCATTATTTGTCGGGTACGTTCAAGGCTTGAATCCGTGGAAGCCGACTGGCTGTCAGAAGATTCTGATTTACGATCACACGTTGTCCATGACAAAATCTGCACCTCATCATCTAAGTCTTCCTCCTTGATTTTGACATCGAATTGATCTGTATTCGTAGAGGCTAAGGAACGATTGGTAGACACTTCAGAAGCCGCAGATGCTGTGTCTTGGGTCGTCTCATGCCTACTGACTGGATTTTGAAGAGCTTCGTTGGTTGCCGTATCGTCTGACCCATGGCCACCCCGCAAAGTCACCCTCCGCTGGTCAAGCTTCAAATCCACGGTTGGTGGCAGATCCCTTTGAGGTGGCAAGGTCACAGTCGCTATTGATTCATTTAGATCGTCAAGGCTAGGTCCGATAGTTGGCAGGCCGCACATTTCATCGACAGATTGGGAAATCGGCACATCCTTCTTCCTTGATACGTAGGCGAGCGCGCATGCTGCACAGCGCTCTTTGTAATGTTCTCCACTCTGGACAGATCGACGCTCGAGGAACTCACACCTACGTTCGCCCCATGCAACGAAGCCCGATCTATCCCGTCGCCGACAAGGTTTGTAATGCTTCCAGTAGGCCAAGTCGCAGGCGCAATCTCGGCAGATCAATTGTATACACATGATAGAAAAGTATATACACCACTGGGTGGCAACCGATTGCTTGATTGATATTTGTTGTGTTTGCTGAGTACCAAACACTGGATTAAGCTCGTTCTCTCCCACGTAACATGTTTCGGAAGGGAAAGAGCGACCCTTTATGTAGGCCTGGCAACTACACGTGTTCATAGCAATACAGTGAAGTGAATGACAGTGTTTGTGTTACACAAAGCGAATCCACCTATCAGAGCACATGTCATGCGCAGTGACGCCAAGGTATCATTCACGCACCTGCGAGACTATTCACCGGTCATATTAGTGATTTTGTTTGGAATTCGGCAAATAATCTCTGCAAGTGCAGTACACACGCCCGGATGCGCAGCGTGAAGCAACAGGATGACTTGGAAATACCTTCCCTTTCTAGTTCGCCATCAACTTTTGGGTGGACGTGACAGTCCACCGCGAGTGGTGCTAATTCTATGGACACTGAGCATACTGAAGTACTTCGCTGACGCAATCTGGTTCGTGGGAATCAAAGCTTTGGTTGTGTATATCGGCAGAATCGTGCTGACCTGCTTTTAGCGATTAGACTCGGGGAGAGATATTGTTGGACGAACAATGTAAAATCATCGTGGCCTGTAGCCTATCCCACAATGAGAAAAAATCAGCCAAGCCTTGACTACAAGGAGAAAACATTTGGTTTCAGTGCACTGTTATCCACCACTTGAAACAAGTGGCTGAAGATTTGGCGGCTTTGTTATATCGTAAAGAAAGAGTGACAACAGGCTCCAAACTTTGGTAAGAATTTCGTTTTGTCAACAAACACTAAATTTTGAAATGTCTTTGCTCGAAAGGCATATTCCACATAAGTGCTGCTAATCGTAACGTGAGAATTATCGTTGACCTAGAAGTTGTGTCATATCGTTTACCAGATTATGTAGGCCAGCTGTGAGGTCTTTTCCATTCTCATTGTCGGCCTTCTGCGCCTCAAGCTGCGTCAGATCAATTCGAGCCTTTGGTGATTGATTGGATACGATCTGCCGAAGGGGAAGCATGACAAGGGCTTGTTACTTCCATTCATGCTATCTTTTTGCTGCTCAACAAGAGCCGATTGGCTTTTGGAAACGGGAAGTCTTGTACACGAGTCCGGCACTGTGGGGTGTGACTTTCTGAAATTTATTGCTACCTGCTGTACGAGTATTCTGTCGCCTTGTGGGGGCAAACATAGTCTTCAAAATGCGTTCGTATCTTCTAGAAACGGATCATCCTTGCCAACTATCTTTCGACTGGATAAAAGCGCTCCAACAACGTTTCTAGACATGACTAGTGCGTTCTTTGTGCTAACTCGGCTTTGCCTTGCATGTTTCGAGTATGTATAAAGATGAGAGAGCTTCTCTTTCCTTCCTAGACACATTTGTTATCATACAAAAATTGCACAAGCGTTGAGATTGCACAAGTTGTTATCATGGCGCCACCGAAGGGCGCCCAATACGACCTTTTTTTGAAAGAGAGGATGGCGACATATTCAGAGCATGGGGAAAAGTATTTTCGACAATCATCCTCATCCTTCAACTTCAAGGAGGATTGCAAAAAGGAATGGAATGAGAACCCCGGGTTCACGCATCTACGCGATTTTATGAGAACAGAAGAAGCTAAAATGCGAAAGCTTAAGGAAGCTGAAGATAAGCGTAAGCAAGACGAACTAAATCCAGCTGCAAGACCTGCAAAGTACAAAGCCAAGCAGTCCACTTCATCTTCTCAACTCGGTCATCCTCCAGACTATTCCGCGCCTGCAGCTGCTGATGCCCAAGGTAAGCCTAGATCTAGGCTCCCTTTAAAGCGTCTATTTCGACTAAGCAATCCCCGCAGTATCTTATGCGTCACATTGCCTTCCAGCCAGCCAGGTGATCCCCCAGGTATCGATAGCTCCTTATGAATCTCCTTATGGATCAAAGTACCTTTCCGTCAATCAAAAGGGGCCAGAAACGTCACCATACTCCTACGGAACACAACCTCCGCCCGCCAGCCAAAGAGGCCAAGAACCATTGGCTCCTGCTCCTCAGCACCAAAAACATTTAACGAAACAGAGAGAGGAGAAAGACTCTGACCCTGATGCGCATCTGTTTGATCCATTCAAGCCAGAACCCTACCTCCAACGTCTTGCTGATCGCGCCGGCGAGGTCGTTCCCGAAGATTATGGGGACATGGCGGCACCACATGAATCTCTATGGACTCTAATGACAAGCGCGGAACCCATAACTTCTCAGACTTCAACTTCGTTGCCTCCAGAAGGGCCAGACCAGCCTTCCGCAAAACCGGGTAAGAGGCGCCAGAAAGATGTAGCACCTCACCATGCAGGATCTTCGCGCAAAAAAAGGACTCGCCATTAATTTGGTGTTTCAATCGCCTGTGTCCACGAAGCAGGAGCCATGGGTCACAGAATGGGAGATCGTGTCATTATTGAAACTTCTGTTCATTGGGCTTCTACGGGGACGAAATTCTAAAACACCGACCATCGGTCACGTAGTCCTGGGATAGAACCAATATTAATGTTTGCGTTGTGTTGTATTTGATTTAAGAAACCATTCAGTCAAAGAGCAATAGCAGATCGTGTGAGATGGAGGAAGATGATTCTCAGCTTTACAAAGCATGTTTTGAAGCAGCAAAGTCGCTTGTACAGCAATTACAGATGTTTTGAATATTCGGATTAATAGAAAGGGAGAAACGCTTGCACTCTACAATTTCAACAAATATCTTTCTCTCAATTGACCACATAACATGATCATAATGTCAAAAATGGTACGAGCACACATTGCCTGATGAAGTGTTCGGAACCTCCCTCTTTGCTCTTCTGAAGCTTCATGGACATATTTAGTCGGTGATACTGCCATGCTTGCCGGATCCTGTTTCCACAAGGTAACGGGATAGTAGAAAAAAACGCTGAAGCAGATCAGGGATATGTGTCTTGAGTGTCTGTCCAATCATGTGCGACTGGGTCATTCGGTGAGTTTGCCACTGTTTGCCAAAGGTGTTGCTGTCTTACATTGTTCATCTTCTTGTGTATATTCCTAATCGAGCGTGAACTTCGCGGGAAGTGCGTGTCGAAGCACTACTCTAGGCTGTGTCATAGACCTTAAAAGCTCATCACAAAACACTTATAAAGACTTCCCATCGTTCGTTCTCCTATCTTCAGACTGCTTTTTAACAAGAAATGTGTGCGAGCATGATCTTGGCGAGACTTGTGATACATATCCACAGCTAAGCGTCAAGATGTGCCTGATCAACTACTGCGAGTATGAAGAAGACGAGGGCCGGGTCTGCGGGCGTCCCGTACTACATCGCTGCCCATACGCGATAGAAAACCAGCTCGTAGACTGCGGCAGCGGAAGACCAGGACGAGCCGGCCATTTCTCCAAAATCTGCGATATCCACCGCAATGATGTTGTCAACGACAGAAGGAAGAAGTATCCACGGAAGCCATCGACAGGAAAGACACCCAGAGATAGAAAAGCAGCCAGCGCCAAAGCGGCAGAAACGCTACGGCGAAAGAATCGTGAGAGAAAGGAAGCTGAAGAGCGAGAGGCCGAAGAGAGATATCAAGAGAGGCACCGTGCGGGACCTGCCAGGGCCATCTCATTTCGTTCAGACCGTCCTGGACCGTATCGTCCACCGTCGCCAGATTATGTTCCTCGTCGAAGGGGACCACGAGGGCAACGCGAACGGGAGCATACACCCCTTGAGTATGGGACTGAAGAGAGAAGGAGACGTCGCCGCCATTCACCATCTAATGAAGAGCTCGACGAGGAAGTTGACGACATATCCCAAATGCTGAACTACTCCACTGTCGGATCGCCACAGCCAATCCCAGCAACCGCGCCAGGACGTCAACGGCAACGACGTACCCGTTCACCACCTCCATCTTCTCGCCGCGAAGGCAGTCGACCACGCTACCGCTCCCACGCCCCATCTCCGCAGGACTTTCAACCAGCACCCTATGAGACGCAAGGTCCGCCGCGGTACACTCCTCCGCCATTACCTCCTCTACCTCGAGGACATCGGACATCACTTTTTGGGCGGCATGGTACTCCACCTCCCCCTTATGAAGACCCTTACGAAGATGAAGGTTATCCTCCTCGATCCCAGCCACCTCGTGATCGGTACCCGCCTGGTGGAGACGATAGATATTATTGATAGGGAGAACAATGAACCGGAAGGGGAGGATTTGGAATCTGCACATGAGATGGACGGAACCCAGAACGAATGATTATGCGAGATGGTGACGCTTATGCAAGAATCTCGGGCAGCATAAGCTTGCACACATTAGGGTGGAGAGTATGGTTTTTTGCATTGTGGACATGCGGAATGCCTATTCTCATGCAACTTATGCAAATATATAACGACGAGGTTGGGTATTCAGGATGAAGACCAATTATTGTGCTTATACTGCTTGCAAAAAGTAAGACAGTCTTTTGCATGCAGCTATCATTGTATGCAATGCGTTCCTACATCTTACTACCTACAGACGAAAAGTGCATCCTCATAGGGTTGATGTAGTCTTTACATGCGTGCATTGTTCGTGGTAAATAGGAGTTTCTGTGATGGTCTGCATCTTGCTGGACATACTCAGTACATGGAGTCTTTCACTCAGGCTCGTAGCTTTCACGATGTGGCCCATCCGTTATTGCGCATCATCGAAGATGGAAAAGTTGGACTTCTTGTACTCGGCTGGTGCTTTCGATATGGGTTTGACAGAAATCTAATGGCTAACACTAGGAGTTCAAGGCCGTTCTCTCTAGTTCGGGTGGTAACGATTTCTCGGATTAGGCATTGTGTTTGTGTATCGAGAATACCAGCCTGACAGGTGGCAATCGGTCAACCCTTGGATGTCATTGTACAGTGTGTCCTAAACCTCAATTGTGGCAAACTGATAGTCATTTGTTGTACAACGCGTGTCAGTCTTTATGTCGCACAGTTATATCGGGAAGTTACAACCAGTCACAAGTGAATGATGTTAGAAATTCGTGTCGTGTGCCACAACGACACGACTTCCACTCCAAAAATCTATAAAAACTCCAGACCTTCCCCCATACTTCTTCATTTCAGCTTACTTTGTAACAAAAACAATTTCCTCTCCCAGCATGTGCAAGAAGGTTCAATGTCCGGGCTGCCGAGACTGGCGAGTCTAACGATGTATTATGGCAATTCAAGATGGCCTAGCTAATTGTCATTCTGATTGGTTAGACAACAGGCATAGAGGGAAAAAATACTGTGATGAATGCGACAAAAAGAGACGCAAGGCAAACAATACAGCTTGTGCTAAAATCTATCGCGAGAGAGAACGAGAGAGGAGGGCGGGGCGATTAGAAGAAGAAATAGAGAAGGAAGCATATGGGAATGATAAGAGAGGTGCGATGTTGATGGGAGGTGGAGACTTCGAAGAGTCTACCCCTGATCCATACGATGGCAGATATCCTGCTGAAACCTCGTACATGGAACGACGAGGTAAGTCTTTTGCACCGGCCATTTGTGCTGCTAATGTCAATTGTAGATCCTGCGCCGCCACAAAATTGGCAACGCCGACGACGTATGACGGACGATGAAGATGAGTTTGTTGAAGAGCAACGCAACCGTCAGCCTAAGAAAGAGTACGGTATTTTCGACCCGCTTCCTGCACACAGATCCACTTTGTACAAGCACTATGACTATGAGGGAAGGTATCTCGAAGGAGTAGAGCGCGACAGATATTTGGAGGTCCGAGATAGACTGTGAGAGAGCATAGGGTTGGCCGATGGTTGGCGAGCTTGAAACATGCAATCGTATGAGTATGCGATTTTGTCACAATTAGATAGACGTCCACAAACTTTTCCAATGATAATCATAAAGCGCTGTGGAAGCTTACTTTGTATACGCATTGCCATGATCTTCCACTAGCTTCAATCCATACAGGCTGCGGGGAACTACACCTTACACGTAGTGATAGCTTGAGATGTTTGACACGATTGTGTTTCAAGTGTGCCCCTCTGGTCATGTCACCAAATGCTGAAACAAGCTAGAAATTTTTCACAGAGTACGACTGTGGCAGATCATGTCGTGTCGTGTGAGATGGGTGGAGCGCCGAAAGTTGACACTTGACAAAAGGAGAGTGTTCGCCACTTGCGAGCCATTGAGTTGTACAGAAATTACACGGACTCAAGGATACATATATAAGGAAGAAATGATTCTTGTTTCTTCACTTCCTCTTCATGATCGTACGCCTGACTTCATCCTAACAGACACAGCTTTTGGTGTATGAATTTGTCTGATCACTGATTTCTTGAAGCGTAGCTGAGTATGTGTCTGTGGAGAGAATGCATCGACTGCGGCATCGACGTGTTAGACCTATGCCGCGGGGGTAGAGACTATGCCCCAGGCAAATGTCCCTTCCAGGGCGTGAGGGGTAACCCTGGTAATTCTCGTCTACGGTGTGACGTTTGTGGCACAAAATGGAAGAGGGAAAGGGATCAAGAAAGACATATTCGGGACAGGGAACAGAAGTCCGGGCATCTCAACGATAACTATGCGAGCGATGCATATGGCCAGGAAAGCCGAGAGCCGACCACGTCCGGTCGACCTCGAAGGGAAGCCGGACGATCAGCAGGCCATCGTCAAGGTTCGAACACCGGTTACGACTTAGAGCCATCGTATGATAGCTCCAGACGAAGGGATAGGGAGATGAGTCCTTCGCTAGACGGTAAGTTCGCGATGCCAGGGTTAGTATTTAGCTAATCAGAGGTACGCAGTCCCAGCTCGACGATCACAGCGAGTGTTGCAACCTCGACGTCGTTCTCCCTCGCCCGAGTACGAAGACCTGAACGAGCGCCCAGCACGACGACGCCAACCTCCTCCCCC
The DNA here is from genome assembly GCA_032158265.1 of Bacidia rubella. Taxonomy (NCBI): domain Eukaryota; kingdom Fungi; phylum Ascomycota; class Lecanoromycetes; order Lecanorales; family Ramalinaceae; genus Bacidia; species Bacidia rubella. The sequence goes on along the minus strand of JAVTIF010000009.1, from coordinate 259,297 downwards.
TTACACGGAAGACCCACCGGCCGAACGTCCCCCGCCACGCACTCGAGGAATCTTTGAACCTGTACCAGCATACCAGTCGGAAATATACCACCTCCACGACCCAAGAGGTGACTTCATTGAAGACCGATACGAGCGCCAGGAGTATCGACGCCGTAATAAGGACTGGTCGAGATATTGACGTGCATGCCGTGTGTTCCTGAACATGAAGATTAATGTGAAGGGGGCTTTGGTGTATCGGCTTGCGAGGCATCTTGCAGAATCGGAGAATTTGTGAAGGGAGATCGTGATGTTACCTGTTTGCATAGACTTGCATAGCCACAGACGTGGAAGTATGATAGCCAGATATGTACTAGCTTGCGCATTGCCTGCATCGGGCCGCGTTATCTTCACATACACGACACGGTGGGCGTCATTATGCTTTACCGACTTGCATTTTAGGCGAGTAAATTGAAGTCGGTAAACATCGCCCGAGATCCAAGTCGTACACCCTGTTGTCGTGCAAAAAGGCTTAGAGCAAGAGTAATTGCGCACTGTGGCGGACTGACGGTAGGAAAAGTATTTTGAGTAGATGCCTTATTGCTCACGTGATGGAGTGGCCTAACAATCAACTAGCCAGATCCATCTCCTTTTCACCTCACCATCTAACGGCGCTCAACCAAAGAAACGGCCTTACACAATGTGCTTCATGAAACCGTGTGCAAACAACGATTGCACATCGGCAATCACACTCTACTGCTCTGGCGCCCGAGGAGGTAGAGACTGTACGCAACACCGCCACAGCTTTGACACTCGAGACTTTTGTCAGCTTTGTAGCGCGGCGCTAGGTCGAGATCGAATCATGGTGCCAGATGAGCTCCAGCCATCGTCTGTACCAGGGATCATTGTGATGTCAAGCGATCCGTGGGTGTTGAAAGTGGACTTTCCTCGATATGGGCCAGATGAGGATCCTAGCTCGAGTACTGGGACGAGATGTCAGGATGGCAGTACGAATTCCTTGGACAGCTCTTACAGAAGTCCAAGTGAGATTGCAAGCTCACGTCTTTTTGTCTTAGAGGACTAATCAGGTGCAGATGTTGTCATTTCCGACCACAGTGGCTCAGCAAGCCAAGCACATGTTGAGACGTCAATGCCTCCCGTCCTTTCAGCTGATCTGCCGGCTCAAAGTTCGCTCTCTCAACGTGGCGGTATCTTTGATCCAATACGACCTTCAGACTCAGTGCTTTATCGCTTTTACGACGGAAGGGGTGATAAGATCGAGGATCCTCAAGAGCGCGAGAGGTATCGTCAACGGAATCCAGACTGGCGAACCTTGGCATGATGTATGGGTTTGGTAGAGAAGAGGGCGGATAGGGAGGACACTTTAAATTTGGTCGTTGACCAGGGATGCCTTCTCAATATCAGATTGCAGAATATGCTGACAGATAATGAATATGCTTCCTGTAGAGATGGCTAGTTGAACTTGGTCATGGAGCCGGGATGCCATGTAAACAGCAAATCAGAGAATCATTTAACAAATAACAGACACACTTTCTGTGGGGATGGCGAATTAGACTAGATGATCGAGCGGGGATGCCGTAGAAATATCAAATTGAGTAATATGCTGGCAAATGACGCTGTGTTGGACTAGTTTTTGGGCTGTTTGTTGATGCCGAGCCTTTTCCGAGCGTAGCACGCGTGAATTTCCTTTGCTTCAACCGCCTTCCCAATTCGCTGTTTCTGCTGCAAGAACCTCTAGCAGCATAAACTTTTGCGTCATGTGCCAAATCCGCGGCTGCGAGGCCCCTGGCTGCCTTCGTGAAGTAATCTGTCGATGCCATGAGGTTCGGGTGGGCCGACCCTGCCGTGGTGACAGAGCCTCGCTCATTCTAATCTTCTGCGATTACCATCGAAACACGCCGTCATGGGAGTGGGAAATCCAACCTGAGCAGAGTTCCAGGTGGTACCAGCAAGCTGGCAGAGCAGGACCAGTAGCGAGTGTCCCAGTCTCACAAGGCAACTACCCCAACATCGAAGGAGTGCTTGCCAGCAGCAACAACAACAATAGTACGTGTCACTTTATTTGAGCCAGGAGACGGGTGCTGACGTTGTTTTAGCTTTCAATACCCCACAGAGCCACGTACCTCAACATTCCCACGCTCAAAACGTCGGTACCACCTTGGCGAGCCCATACACTTTCGCGAATCCATCCACCTCTGCAAACACGAATACGGCGTCGGAGCAAACGATTGACCCCAATCTCATTCAGCAGACACTGCCGCGTCTGGCGTACAACCCGAATCACCCAGTTTCTGCATCGAACCAGGCACATGCGTCGACGCCTCACCCCCCTCAACGGCCCCAGCAGCCCCAACAGCAACCGATTGCAGCCCCCAGCAGCAGCAGCAATGACCGCTTCCGGATCCAATGTCCGAACCTGGTGTCGCAAGGACACTGTGACGACGCCGAGCACATCCACGAGTGCCCCTTCTGTGCTCGCCGCTTTCCTCAGGGAACCTTCCCAATATATGCATTGGTGGGGCCATGTGACGAATGTCGGAGAGGCTTCCCTCAGGGAAGGTAGAACTGGCTGGATGACGGAAGAGGGAAGGTAGAAAGACAGAGGATACGCGGTGGAGAAGGCAGGATGGAGGAGATTTCTGCGTTGAGACGGCATCCCAAAAGGATGCGAGATGTGTATGCTGCTCTTGCAGCATAGTATAAATGGAAACGAGACATTTTTGATGTGCAAGACTGATATCTTGGCCCTGAAACCCCTGTTTTCCATGTCTTTCGCGGGATCCCTGAACTTTTGGATGTTTTCATGAGTCTCTTGCAGCATTACAAAGAAGGAATTGAAACACGCGTGATACGCAAGACTGAAAGACTAACCTGAAACTCCTATTGTTCGTGTTTCAAGCGGCAATTCAGGAGGTTTTGAGGCGCTATTGCGTCTCTTGCAGCATGAACTGGAAGGAAATGGGGCACTAGTGACGATGATACCTGGGATGTTGTTCCGCCGGCAGCATCAAACTTGTTCAGAAAAGGTGCTCACATCCCATTCAGAACTGTTACTGTGGCGATGCATGGGCGGTTTCAATGCTAGCTGTCCAGCTTGACATTCCTGTGTCATTGTCCTCCTCCTTTTCACATGAATCTTGTACATGTCACACCTCATCCTCATTGTTCGACGCGACACATGTCGTGCACATAAAGGTTGTGCACGACATGTATCCATACACAGACTTACCATCGTATTTTCTTACCCTTCATCAATCTCACAAAATAATTTTCCTCATCAGGAAGCGTCGTCTACAATCGTGCAAGACTGATTTCTGACCTTCGCGCCGTTATTCTATCATCTGCTGGGCTCAGCGATCTGATTTAACCGATAAGCAAACATGTGCTACGACATCAACTGCGGCCACCCGGATTGCAGCACAATCGTCCGTATCCCCTGCGAAAACCTCAACTACTGCCGAAAAGTTGACATGTCACAACGTGGCTGGCAGTCCGTAGGTCCAGATCCCGAACTTTGCGAAGAACATCTGCCATGGGATTACAAAACTGGAGCTCGAGGGAAGGCTACAGTACGCTGGCACGAACGCTATAACAAGATGAGGCGGTCGGATGCTCATCAGACGTTGGACACCAAATCGAAGGCTTCAGATATGCCGTGCGGGCAAAACCAGGGCCAGCAAGCCATTGCAGGGCCGTTGAATGGTCCACTAGATGTGAGTAGCGATATATATCTTGTTGGCAACACACATGACTCCTCTTGTTGTGGCTTTCAGAGTGCTGATATTGCCCAACAGGAGAGGGAAGCCAGGCCTTCAGCGAATCCCAATCAGGAAGATCTTCAATCCTTGCATGGTATTGCCGACAAAGATGTTACATCCCAGCGCAGCTCCCTCGAAGCCTTCGAAGCAGTCAAGGCTGGTGCAAAGCGATTCAGGCAGGGGCAATTCCACCCATATGATAACCCATATGCGAATCACAAGCGTCAACAAGAGCGAAACAAGGGCTCTGGATCCTTGGAAAGCATTTCAAAGAAGGATGTTGATTGATTGTAGAGCTCCAGAGCTTGGTCTGGGATGCCAGGCATGGCTTCGGGACGGGGAGGTGGGAATGAGGGTTTGTGTTTTCTGTACTGGCTCTAGGACAGGTAATGAGCATTTAGCATATAACCTCAAGTCTCAGCTGCAATATAACTACAATCTCTTTTCAACTGTCTAGCCACAGCGTGCATTGCGTAGCTTACATGTCGTAATATTGCTCTGTCGTTCCTTCCTGTTCTATATGGCTCTGCTCTTCCCAAAATGCCATGCATTCCTCTAGGCGGACGAGACTCCGGACAGCATGATCCAAGTCTTGATTATATAGCCGCTCTACAGGTTTTAGTCCTTGCTTTCCTTCTCTTTCTCAAATTGGCGTAGGGTAGGTAGGATGGGGGTATCTGGAGAGGGAATCGCGCCGCTTTCGCACGTCATGGCGTGTTCGTGGCTGCTACGGAGCAGAGACAGCCTCGTAGTTTCAAGACACAGCCGTAGAGGGATACGATGAGGCCATGCATTGTGATGGCAAAGAGTCCATGTGCTGATGCATGGATGGAGTGGTAGAGGATGTACAAGGAGCACGGACCTGGCAGATCCCGGGAGATAAAGTTCCGCTTTTGCACGGCGGGCTTTACGCCCGCTGATCAACGACATGCAATCATACGCACTTCAAGGGTGCACAGCAGGAGGACCGGTCAGAGTCTGGAAGAGGAGGACTGCAATGCAGTGGTCATAGGGATAGAAGACGCGGTTTTTAGCCGAGCGACAGCGGGGAATGCAAGTCTCAGAGCCACGGGCTGCGCAACGCCAGCCTGATTGATCTGCAATACTTGGACGATTAAGGCTCGAAACCTGCTGATCATCTGAAAGCAAGAGATGGATGTAAAGACTGGATGATATCTCCATCAAGCTGGCAGCGATTTGTGCCCTCCCCGGGAGTAGTCCCCACCGGATGCGGAGGCTGAAAACCGACGTAGAGGAATGATTGGCTGTGATTGGAAGAGGTACCAGATCATGCTCCGTCCGTCCATTTGAAAAGGAAACCAACTGTAAACTCGCCTTTCTCCTCCCACAAGACTGTAAAGGCTGCATACGCCAAACTCCCAATGCGGAAGATGGTCTCCTCCGAAGAACGAAGCATTTCAGACGACGCAAGGTGACCAGGTGAAGCAGACCCTTGAGTGCTCATCTCAACGTACAACAGTAGCATGGTAGGTCTTGTTCGCTCGCAATGGTAAGTTCGGAATACGATATGTTTTCAGTGAAAGAAAAAAGATATGCTCAAGCCGACTTGTTGTGGAGAATGGTAAGGACCTACATACTCACCTTATCAGCATTGTAGGATGGCTTGCAGACGACGCATGACTCGGTCAAGATGTGCCGAGCAATGTTCACGTCCTTTTGTATGTGCCAGTGGAGTTCAAAGGTAAGAAGTCATCACTTTGCTAGACGCCTCCTCATACGACAGCGTGTATAAGCAAAAGTGGATGAACGCTGCTCATGTACGCTTTCGAGCTTCTCTTCATCGATTCTCCTTGCTGCAAAAAGCCACTTAGTGCTGTACTTCCTGATCAAATGCTGTGCCACTACAGCAATTTTGTAACAATGCTTTTGAGTCCTTCTCTTTCGATCTCTCTTGCTACAACATGGCCAGTTGGTGCAATAGTCCGAAGGACAGCTGAGACGTTGCTAAATTCCTGCCTTCCATCATACCTCTTCAACTGTATCCCATTCTTCCTCATTCCATGACATCAAGTCCCTTTCTTGCGTAATATACGTTCGCTCTTCCTTTTCTGAGGAGGGGGAGGTTGGTTTGACGACGCTGCTTCGACAGCATTGCTTTGTACTGGAGTGCTCGAGATACTCGTTTGAGGAGGCGGAGGTCGATTCAACGATGGTGCTCCAGTGGGGTCGCTCTGTGCTGATGCAGCGGCACGGTCTCGAACTCGTCTGGCTGCCTCGTCTTGGATGTATTGAGGAGCAAATTCAAGAAGGGATGACTCTTCGAGGGGGATCGGAGTGAGGTATTTCTCGATGGGGGTGAAGATTATTGGTGGTGAAGGTGTACGATTGGGAGCTTGGAAGTACGATCCTTGCTGTGGAAGCATCGGGGCTTCGTAAGCCAGCGTATGGTTGTACTGCGAGGACTGGAAGCCATAAGGATGGTAATCTTGGTATGGAAGCGTTGGAGCTCCGTACGTTGGCGCTTGATCGAATGCTTGAGGGTAGTAGCTGTGGGGGTGATATTGGTGGGGCGAAAGAAGTGAGGTTTGAGTCCCCTCGAGTGTAGGCTGATAATCTCCTCCAGGTTGTTGATTGTGGCCTGTGTGAGCGCGTTAGACAGCGAAAGACTCGCTTGTAGCTTGTCTTACTCGTGTGGGAGTGTTGCTCTTCGTTATGACGCTCAGTGCTCTCAATGTGCTCACGCTCTTCAAGAACAATGTCTCGGTTGATGAAGTTCCAGTCGTTACGGAAGTCCTGCATGTTAGGGGGCCAGTGATGAGCGCAGAACTGATACGCACGGCCTTTGTTGACAATTTGCTGTCGGCCTGGGCATGGGGCACCCCCTTTTGCTGCGGGACATTGCTGGATCCATATGTACTTGCAATTTTTGATGGCACAAGGCCAAAAGTGGCACATTTCTACGGATGGGGGAGGGAAAATGGCTGGTGCAGCGAAAGGTTATGCTGCAACAGGCGCGTGCAGCGCAGCAATGATGATTTACACGCCCCTTTACCCGGCGAAGCGGCCCTTGACACGGTGTTTTTTGCACAAGGGCGTGACATTTCTGGCAGCCAGAATGAACAAAACACTGATGCTATGCCTATATCTACTCGAAAGTCGTACGCAAATGGGCTTTAGGAACAATTTCTACAGGTAAACAGGGCATCTCTACCATTCGCTTCTCGTTACATATGACCGAAAAGATGCCATTCACAGCTTCCCATATGGTAGACCTTCTGAGCTAACTTGCCGCTAGAGCCTTTGCAAAGGCCCAGCTCATCGGCAAAGGGCAAGAGAAGCATGCAATAGACCCTATTTCGGCTTCCCAAACAGCTACAACTCCCCGATTCAGACATCTCCACCCATCGCTTCGTGCTCCATGTGATCGAAACCACACAATCCATAGCCTCCAAGGGGTTGGCCTTCTGAGCTAACTTGCCGCCAGAGCCCTTAAAAAGCCCTAGTTCATCTGCAAAAGGCACAAGAAGCATGCAATAGATGTTAAACCGGGCATCTCAGACAACTCCAACTCCTCAGTTTAGACCTAAGTTAGCCCGAATTGATCGGTAAGGGACACTAGAAGCATGCGATAGATGCTAAGTTGGCTTCTCAAGCAACTCCAGCTCCTCAATCCAGACCTTAGTTGTCCTAAATTCATCGGCAAAGGGCACGAGCAGCATGCAACAAATACTAATATGGCATCTCAAGCAACTCCAGCCCCTCGATTCAGACCTAAATTAGCCCATATTCATCGGCAAAGGGCACGAGCAGCATGCAGTGAATGCTAATTCGGTTTCTCAAACAACTATAGCTCCTCAATCCAGCCATATGCTGCTCGTAAGCAAACCCACAAAGCCCGTATATCTCTTCAATAGCGGTTTGAGAAGCCGCTGGCCACCTAGCCTTCTTGTGAAAGGGCCTAACGATGGGAGAGAAGGACGGAATAAAGGTCGCGGAAGCAAATACAGTGGAGAAATAGCGGGAGGGGCAGTCAAAGGAGGTGGCGGAGGGGACAATGGAAGACAAAAGTCATTGTTTCGGGACAAACCCCAATATTTCGGCTATGCTGAGACAATAAAAGGCCATGTTTCTATGTACAAGATGCTCAACAAGAGCTTCTTTGAACCAAAGATGAAATGATATTCTTCGTTGTGTCGAATGTTAGTTGCAAGCCCGCCACCACCTTTGTCTCGTTGTACGACCATTGAAGGAAATTTATGTTATCTGAAAAGAAGGTTAGAGCGATGAGCATCATACAAGAGGGGAAGGAAGGGAGGGGACTTACTGCCCTGCACGCCAACTGTTGCGGAAACGCCATTGTCCTTGATCTGAAGGTACTTGAAGGTGAAATTGCCGGGCTGAGTCGTATCGTATATAAGAAGGTAATGATAATACTGTGGAGCATCGTTGTAGTGAGAGAGGTAGTACTCGAATGTGATCTTTGTTCCTTCCACCTGGTAATAGATACCTTGAGGCTGGCCCGAGAAGACATAGGTGTCGTCCCAGAAGGGGAATGCTGAGTAGCCTGGAATGGTGTTTGTTGTGATTTGGCAAGCTATTGGAGTCCAGGCTTTGCTTGGTAAGGCGAAGTTCACGTAGTTGGCTGAGTAGCCTGCGTTGTTGGCAAGTGTGCAGCCTGGTGGATTGTCGAAGGATAGGACGCCGTTCGTGGACTATGCCAAGGTGTCAGTCATTGTACAATCAGTGGCGAGCGTTGCCTTCGGGTTGCTACTCACCACCCAAATCGTCGACGAAGAGTATCCATACAGTTTCAAAGCGAAGGGAGTCGTCAGCTTGTACGAGAAGTCGTCGTAATTAGCAGTAGCCCCATTCGGGCTACCGACAATGGCAGTAGGGCTGCTTAAATAGACCGAGGGGGTGGCAAAAGCAACGCAAGCCGATGTTTCGGTCTTCATTGTTGTAGTGAGAGTGGTGTACATATTCCTTTGCGTATATGCACCACCTGTTACCGTCGTCGAGACTGTTCCGTCTTTGATAGTCACTTCGTTGAACACAGTAGCTGTCTCATCACGATACGATGATGGCTGCGTCTGATAAAGAGTGCTGACTACGGTTGAAAGCGTGGTTCTGGTGACGGTAGGTGGCTGTGAGGGTAGAATGACGTTGAGACTGCACGCCGAGCTGATCACATCTATAGGGAACGAAGTTAGGCTTTGAGGGATGGAGGCTGTGTTCGCATTCTGCCGTTTCTCGATTTGCTTATCGCCCGGACCTGGCATTGACGTAATGACGGCGTCACGTTTGCGCTGTTGACGTGTCACAGTAACAAATCTTGCAGTCGTTGTCGACACGATGACGGTCTCAGTAAGATCAGTTGTGACCTGCTGTTGGTCAGCTTTCAAAGTCCACTATCTCGTCTGCCATACAGGAGATGCTCACAGTTGGAGTGAATGTCTGAGTAAGGGTAGTCGCAGGAGCAGTCCGTGTCACAACAAGAGTCACTCTCGAAGACCTGGTGCTTATGCCTACCAGAGTCGTCACGGTTGTACTAGCCGATACGTAGGCTGAGTAATAGGCCGTCGTTCTTAAGTCACTGTAGCCCAGAAAGTCCGAGCAAAATGACAAGTAGCTTGATCCGTTGCGAGCGATGATCAAGCTGGCTTGTTGTACAGGACCCAACTTGGACGAGGAAGTAGATGGCAGAGAACTCGAGAGCGAAGTAATTGTGCTGCTAGTGGATGATGTAGACAACGGACCCGTCATGGTAGAGCTCGCTGAATAAGAGGATACCGAAGAGCTCGTGGAAGATGTAGACCAAAGACTCGACGTGACAGAGCTTGTCGAATAAGAGGATACCACAAAGCTCGTAGAAGCGGAGGCGGAAGATGATCCAGTGCTTACGATGGACGACGCAGACAGAGTGGAGCTCATTGTTGAGAGAGTACTGGAAGAAGAAGCGGAAGCTGCCAAGGAGGTCGAGCTCTGGGTGGTGAACACGGATGGGGTATATATTGTTGTAGATGTAGGGATCAGACTTGTCCACGACGAGGATGATAAGGCGTTCGACAAAGAAGTTGTTGTTGAAGTTGAGATAGAGGCTGTTGCGGAGCCGGATGATATAGACGACGAAGACGGAGAAGCTGTCGAAGAAGATTCGTAGAGAAGAGGGGAGGACGTCCACATTGTCGACGATGTAAGCAGGGAGGACGAGGTGATCGTTGAGTGCGTCGACGCCAGAGATGAAGTTGCTGATGAGGAAGTCGGAGGCAAAGAAGTGCTTGGGCTAATTGAGAGAGCTGACCGCCAATCTGTTGAGATTGAAGACAGGAATGTCACCGTATCAGTTACAGGAGTCGATGAGAGCGTCGTTTCTGTCATAGAAGTCAATATTGACGAGCTTGAAATCGTATCAGTTGTGGGAGTTGACGAGAGTGTGGATTCCGAACTGGAAATCAAGGTCGACGGGGCTGAAACCGAAGAAGCCTCGAATTCCGCGGTGGTCGTCGTGCTGGACTCATCTGGAGTCGATGAAAGGCTTTCAGAAGTAAAGCTGGTTTTCTCTGAAAGAGGAGTGTTGTGGCTGCTGGAGAGAGACGGATTCCCTTCGTAAAAAATTGTTGATGCTTCAGTGAAGGATGATGAGGCAGAGATCGTTGAGGTCTCTATTGGGCTCGAGGAATCAGTGCTTGATGCTATAGACTCCAGGTCAAGAGTTGAGACCATATTTATGGAGCTGTCACTCGAGACTTCTGTTCTCTCTGCAGTGGTTACAGGCTGTGTTAGAGTATCTGAGTCAAAGGTAGTGTAAGCTTCAGTGCGTCCAGTAGAAGCGGTCAATTCAGAGCTGGTAGGTTCTGTAGTTGATGTATCGGACAATGATGGCTCCAGTAGACTGGATTCAGCTGTCGATGAATCAAACTCGCTATACAGACCGTTAGAAGTAGTCATCATTGAGCCATCATTTGACTCTGAGGATGACAAGGTCTCCATTAGGAAAAGGTTCTCTGTTGAAGAAGGGTATTCCTGGCTTGTACTATCGAGGGAAGATGTTACAGATGGCTCGGTAAGAAGATCGCTTGTTGTATAGGTAGTGGAAGACAGCTCGCTCGACTCGGTGAGAGGCTCTTCGTTGGTTTCACTTGGACTTGGGCCGGACGACGTAGCGGTTTCAACCAGCAAGGAGGTGATAAAGTCCGAAGATGCGAGAGGGGTTTGCTCCACGAACGAAGTCTCCTCAACAGTGGGAAGGATGGAAGTATCCGACGTGTCTGCTGCAGACGAGGAGATGCTGGTAAATGGGTCTGTTTCTGCAGTGCTGGGAGTGAGTGAGATGGTTAAGTCACTATCGAAGGGGACTTGACTTGTATCTAGGAAAGATGATGTAGTGGGGCTGAAAATGCCAGAATGAGATAATCCAGACTCGTCTGTTGCCTCCAACAAAGATATGGCAACAGATGTTGATTCTTCAGTGCTGACTGAAGAAGATGGGACGTTTAAGCTAAAATCAGACGTCGGAGCCTTTGAGGGGCTATTGTCGGTAAAGGAAGATGACAATCGGTCCGTGGCACCAGAGCTATTCAGAGACGACTCAGCTATACCGTAGGAGGTCGGATTGAAGAGCGTAGATGGCTCGTCAATATAGGAAGGGGAGGAGAAAGAGAGTTCGCTGAATGCCGAAGCTGAAGAGAATGTGTACACTGTGCTTTCGGCTATATCGGAAGTAGACAAGCTGAAGACTAGGTCTGAAGGGACTGGAGTAACTTCGGACTTACTCGACACTAAAGCAGTCGACGTAGCAGGCGAACTCAATTCAGTGTAATGAGTTGATGTTTCATCTGGGCCGGTGATTGAGGTTGGGGCCGGAGTACTTGATATGGAGATGGGCGTGAGAGTTGATTCATCTACTTGACTGGTATCGGGCAAGGTTGTGCTTTGCTCTTCCGTGGGCTTTCCGGAGTGGCTTGACGTTGGCTGTAATGATGAGAGTGTATTCAAGATTACCGAAAGCGCAGGCTCTGATGTATCCACATCCAGTCCAGTAGTCAGCAATGGACTTGAAGAGGCAGAAGATGCACTCTCGGCAGAAGTTGTGGGCTCGTCTCTCCGGCTTAAAGATGGCGTCAAAGTCGATCCAGAGTCGACAGTGGGAGTCACGTCAGGGGTAAGTGATCTTAAGTCACTTATTGCCGAGGGAGCTACGATATCGTTGGATCCTGTGGTAGAGTTTGAGGGCAACTCAATATGATCAAGAAACGACGAGCTCAGTGATGGTAGACTTTGCAGGGGCACGAAGTCCGATGAGCTGAACGTTCCACTTTGTTGTGGTGGGGCAGCTGATTCACTGTTTGGCATAGTGAATGACGAATATGGTTCAAAGTAGCTGCCATCAGCACTTTGCGCCTCAGATGTGGTTGGACGTGTTGAAGTGTTTGGAGTCGTTGAAGGAATCGGCCGGCTAACCGGTGATGAAGGCGACAGGTAGCTAGGCGACGATAGACCTGCGATAGAAGCCGATGTGCTCTCCTCACCAGGTGGCAAAGCTGAGTTGCTGGATGGAATGACTACACGTGTGCTTGACGTCGATGAGCTGCCATCATCATTTGGGAGCGATAACGGAGACGATGCAAAAGAACTTCCAGCACTTCTGGACGAGGTTGGAGGAACATCTTCGTCAAGTGGACCTGACGTTACGGTGGATCTAGAAGGCAGCGTGCTTGCTGGTGTGCTGAACTCGCTTGTAGCGGTAGCAGAAGATAGATCTGGAATGCTGAATTGCTCTGTCGATAACCCAGCGAACGGAAAAGGTGACGTTGAGATCTGTCCTGGTGAGGACACTGGATTAAAAATTCTCGAGGTTGCAAGTGATCCGGATTCAAAGGGACTAGACGGACTTCGCACAGGTGTTCGCACTGAACCTCGTCCGCTTGCCAAAGAAGTTGTCGAAGGAGCAATGAGTGGAGCTGATGAGCTCCCTGACAATTGTGCTCTACCTGGGCAAGTGAAGACTGCGAACTCACAAAGTCAGTATAGACGATATTAGATCATAAATACCGCGCAACCTACGTTGTCTCGTTTTCAAAAGAATAGGCGAGCATGACTCAGGCAGATTTCCCTGGAAGATTGCGTAGATAGTGCCGTCAGCATAGATGCAGAACCGCGCAGTACCCCCTTCGAAAGAAGGATCATCCCAGAACATGGTGTCGTCGGTCACCCCAAAGATGGTGGAGATATCGTCGATGCCATCCGAGGCGGAAAACACTATTGACGAGACATTGCGCGGTGCGGAATAATAACGGTTCTCCCCAAGCAGTCGGCCGTTCTCTATTGTGAATAGCGATGTGGTGGTGCAATTCGATTCGGTCTCACCATCTGCGGATAGATAGAAGCTTGAAGCCTGACGCGCTTGAATTTGGCGGCTCAGGACGACCTGCACCAATATTGTCCGGCCAGTATTGCCAGGGCTGATGAACCTATCAATAACATGCGATGCTTAACGATGGGGGATAACTGAAGCCTACCCATATGTTGCCCGACAAACAGTAGCCTGCATCTTGACTACCTCTACCAAGCCAAGAAAAGTTATGAGGCCGGTGATGGTCCGCCATCTCATAGCTAGCTGTAACAGTTCGAGTTGCAAGACGCATGACAAGCAAAGTGTGACGTTTACACAACGATAGACAGTCCAAGGGGGGGAAACATGAGCTGGATAACATAGAGTGCACGTTTTCTGAGTTTCGCCACAAAAGAGCTGGCTGGACGAGCTTCAGGAATGCGTCAAAATCCGACCTGCCGAAGACGGTGCACAGTACCATCTCCAGAGTCAACTTGTGCACACTGGCAAGCAGTTTCCCTCTGCATTCGGTCCCTGTAGGCAGATGGCGCGGAGCAAGAAACAAAGACATGGTAATCAGCGGAGATTCAAATGTTGAGTTACGGTCAGGAATGCATTTTACGACTGAATGCGGCAGAACGGGCAGGAACTCGCCAGCCCACCATATTCTCCCATTCAACGTTTGCGAGAGTGACATCCAAATCTCGGCATCACAAGATCATTCAGCATTAGGCGCGTTGTTGAATTATAAAGAACGTGGAAGTGGCAAACTCACGTCCCTTGCAGAGTATCCCATCACCGTGCATTTAACTCCGGTAAATCCGAACTTTGACTGAGTTACGAAGTCAACGCGACAGCGAGGTCAATAGCAGAATAGCCAATATAGCTATTGTATATGCAACAAGCATATATATATCAAGAAGGAAAGTGCTTCGGAGATACCAGAAACGATACCATAGCGGTCTAAGAAGGTGCACCGCCGGAGATGGTCCTTGGAATTATTTCCAGCATTAACAATGATGCACGAAGATGCACGCTGACAGTCTGTTCTTTTCGGTCATCATGCAGTGGAGTAGAATTTGCGTCAGCCTGTAAGCCTCCTTTTCATGTGCAGGTCCGTAAATTTGCAAGGGCGGAAGCGTGAAACACCATAATTTGCAACTATTATCGTAGGGCTGAGATGCCCCTTTACCTCGCAGATTGACTCTCGGCTATCAAGATAATTGGCTGTCACCAACAATGTCTCATCTTAAATCCTGTGATCCCTTAGTGTATGACCAAGAGCAGCTTAGTTTACCGGGAATCCCGTTGATTGCGGGACGCCCTGAAGCTTAGTTCTAGGAACTTCGGGTCCTCAATTTCTGCCCTTTCATTCCCAATCCTGGATGTTTAAGAGACCGCAAAGGATAATTAGTGTCTTGCGAATGCTGCAGCCAACATTCTTCTCTACGAATTGTTAGCCCCTACCGCTGACTGCTTACACCATCATGCAGTCCGGTTGTCGAGGTCTGCGCCACATGTTTCGCTAGACGAAACGCATCCTGCTTCCAAATCTGCACTTTCGGCCCGCACACTGCTTGAGGGGCCGTTGAGCATGCCTTGTCGATCACTTCCACCGGTCTCTCACCATGTGGGTCCCCACGAGCACGAAGCACGGCCGCAGCTCCCGATCACGACTTCTCCCACCCCCCATCCACGCTTGGTCCAAGCAATTCCCGACTTTCCTCTCTACAACGTTGGTAGAACGTCAACACCCACCTTTGCCGGCACTTGCCATCAGAAGCTCTAGATCGGTCATCCTTCATGGTTCCCTAGCTCGTTTCAAGTATCAAGGCCTCTACAGGGTTTCTCAAGCCTAACATTTCTTTCACATCACCAAAGTTTGGCTTATGTCCAGGGTCTTTGATTTGTTTCGTGCCTACTCCGTAGTGTGAAGCTTGCTCGCTGACGATCAATATCACTCTCGGCACTCTCGGATGCCGTTTTGCTGCTAAGCCTTGTGATTGCTGCTGTCAGGCGTCAGCATCTCATCTGCTTTCATGATGGCTTAGACTCAAATCCGCACTCAACATATATTCATATTGTCCTTCTGTTTCTTCGTTGCCTTTCTTTACCTCGCTTTTGCCTCTTGCTTGTTATTGTCATTCGTTAGCTCGTGTCTCTCTTTTATCACGAGATGCATTCTTTTCACTCTTTGCCGATCTCGGCTTCCCTTCTTTCTTTGCTTTTGCAGGCTGGCCAATGCATTTCTCTTCGTGATGTGCCTCCTGCCCAAGTACGGCGTGATGGAATTGCTCCCGTACCTGGACCCGCTTCTGAGACGCTTGTAATCGACGGAGAATCACATGTTGTCAATCCCACAAACATTGTCATCGATAGCACTTCAATCACGACAAACGGTCCTACACTGACCGTCGATTATGCCCGAATCAATGTCAACACAAAGTTTGACATCTTTGTTAATGGCTCTACATCTATTTCTGGACCCTCTCTGCCCCCTATATCTTCGCCAACAGCGAGCTCATCCTCATCTTCTTCGAGCCCGCCATTTCCCACATCATCTACCAACTCAGGATCTTCTTTAGGCACAGCTTCCCAAAGCTCTTCATCTTCAACACTGCCTTCTTTGCCGGCAGGCACAGGATCAAGGTCTTCTTCTGCGCCAATACCCGGGACTGGGCTCCCATCGTCCTCTCGGCCTTCTCAGGGCTTGCCTGGGACTGGCTCATCCTCGCAAGGCTCCTCATCTTCACTAAGCCAGGGAACTAATCCAGCCGCCCCCTCTTCGGCAGCAACGTCGCCTCCATACCCAACAGCATCCTCATCATCCTCATCCAGTCTTCAAGGCACTGGTCAGTCTTCAAGCATTCTATCATCTTCGTCCGTTGGAAGTGGTAGCTCTAGTAAGCCTTCATCGACCAAGCTATCAGGATCGAATGGACTTCCTTCTCCGTCAAGCTCAAGCAGCTCGACGGTAGTCCCTACTAACACCAGCACTAACAGCCCTTCGCCTGGATCGACCGGCACTGTTTCTGGTCCTTCATCTACTTCAAGCTCCTCATCTTCGTCTGGATCGTCCCAGATATCTTCATCAATCAACACCGACATACCTGCAACAACTGCGCCCGGAGGGATCCCACTTTCCCCTATCCCAACATCCGGGCCTGCTGCTACCTCTCAGAATTCAATCTTTGGCGGGATCATTCTTGGTTTTGTGAAAGGGGGGAGAAACTGGGCATCCGACATCACCTTGCCAGCGGTAAAAACACAAGCTATCCACGAGATTGAAGACGTGTTGGACAATACGGAGAACGTGATCAAAAACCTGGGCGGAGACTTTCCCCCAAGTGTTCACCCATGTTCGGGTGGAGCTGCCAAGAACAGGAAGCGCTTCTTCAACCCAATCGAGGCAGTCAAGAACTTGGCAGGAGATGTTCTTGGTCTTGCTAATTGCATTAACGATATTGTAAGCGACATTTCAAGTGAAATTGGACCTCTAACGGGCCCACCTCCTCCAGCAGGGATCATTCCCCAGCTGAATGTCCAATTCGATGCTCTAGAGGAGGCGGGCGAAGAGGAACAGGAAGATGAAGATGATCAATCATCTGCTTCAGAATCGCAGAGCTCCACTAGCAGTGACTCTTCTTCCTCGTCTTCGTCATCCTCTTCATCAAGTTCTTCTAGCTCGTCTAGCTCATCCGCTGCCGGAGCATGCCCGACTTACGCCTATCCGGATGATCCGATTGACGCTTTCGAAGACGGCACATACGCGGATAGTGGAGCTGCAAAGAAACGCAGCGTCGATTCTCCGTCTCATTACGGTCACATGTTGGAGAAACGAGATATCAAACCATTCTCAGAGATCAACTCTTGTAAATTCCCTAACAGTCTCGGCGCCACTCAACCTGGATACTCAAGCCTGAAACAATTCCTTGGACTATCAAAACAGCCAAATGGTGGAGGTGGCTTGAATGGACAGGTTTACGATGCCTGCAAAAAATGGTACGTAGGCAATCATAGCTGCGCCGACACTGGCCCCGGATATAAGTGGTACAAAACAACAGACCAGTCGCCAACAGGTATCCCAACTGGAAGCAAGCAGAGCATAGACCACGTATACGAAATTCAGATGAGCAAAGCTTTCTTGGAGAGCAAGATCAACAAACCAGGTTTTGACTGCGATGACATGAACCTTGTGTTTTTTCCATGTGGGAAAAATCTCATTCAAACAGTCATTGATCAGCTTCCAGGAATGCAAATATCCGATGCCACCCCACCCACCAATGGTGATCCACAAAAGAAGAAGAATACGAATGAGGGCTTCGCAGGTTTGGAGCAGAGCATTAACGGTGCTAAAGGCTATCTCTTCAACAAAGGGATAGACCCACCAGACGGTTATTTTACCAAGTCGCGTTTGAAGAACACCCAGACCAAAATCGATACGATTAAGGACTTCCTCATGCTATTCGGGATTTTTAAGGATACTGAATTTGTCTCCATGTTCGACTCAGCGAACGATAGATTCTACAAGGCCTATCAGACCATTGACAAGAACATCACCGACCAAGCCTTTAAGCACAATGACGGGACTCCCATCGAGGCAAATTGGGCTTCAGACTACAAGACGTGGGTGGAGGACTACCTCGCAGACATTGCGCCGCCAGCTTGGAAATGGAGCTCATCTACACGAGATGACCTCGAAACGCAACTCAACGACCCTGCGGACACCACAAAAGCAGAGGAAAAGGCTGCGCTGCTCAAGCAACTGACTGCAATCAAGAATGATGCTCATTTCACGGAAGACTTTTTCAAGCTTGATTTCCCACTATCTTGGTCTACTGGTACGATAGTGGCTCGAGGGTTTGAAGCACCACTCTTGAAACGCGATGGCTCTTGCCCTATCAACCGGCCTTCAAGCTCTTCATCTGGAAGCTCTTCCACCACAGCCTCTTCAGGATCGTCAGCCTCTTCCTCGCAGACCACTGTGACGGCCACCGGGCCCTCAGTAAGTACTACCAATTCTGGCAGCACTTCGATCCCTGCTTCCATCACTGCGTCGCCAACTGGTCCCACACCAGACTGTATGGCCGACGGAGCCCCCTGGTTTAGTCCGACATCTTGGTGCGATTGTGGTCCTTCAGACCATTACGCCGCTATGCCATTTTCATCTGGTCTCACTGGTGAAGCAAAATCTTCAGCAATGTGTGCATACACCTCCCTTGATCCATCAAAGTCAATCACGCCAGTCTCCACCTCTGCTGCACCTACCAATATTCCTGGCATGGGTGGAGTGCCTGGATGTCGCGGGGTTCTCTGGTCACTTGGCGCCGAATGTCCTTATGCCGAGCACGGATGGTGTGACTGTGCTGGCACCAAAGTTCCATCACTTGGGAATTCGTCAATGATCGAATGCGACTACAAGACCCTTCCAACAGCCGAGAACTGCCCCATCGTCACATCTTTCAGCTCCTCCCTCTCCGTTGCCTCCGTTTCCTCGGCTTCTATAGCCTCAGTCTCTCGCGCATCCGTTGAATCCGTCGCCAGCGTCGCCTCCGTCTCCAGCGCCGCCGCCGGCCCCAAAGAAACAGGCTACAACCACGACGGCTCCTCCGCTTGCGGCGACATCAACAAGCAAACCTGCCAAAATGCGTACCGTCAATACAAAGACGACGCCACCTATCACAAATACAGCGCCTACATCGCATCAGCCGGCGACACCTTCATCAACACCTGGCTCGGCGGCAACCAAGGCTGCACCGCCAAATTCTCCTGCGACAACGACGACGCCTACACCACCGGCATAAGCGGCAAAGACATCAAAAAAGCCTTCGACAACCTCTACGCCCACTCTGATGTCTCGATCTGCGGGACGGCCGATCTAGCAAACGGCTGCCACGTTTCCGTCGACATGTGCAATGATTGCCACCCAGACATTCCTTGTTACGCCGTTAGTAGAAAGGACATGGAGAGTGGCGTCCCGTGTTACGGTAGGTTTAAGGATGGCATTGATAGGACGTGCAAGCATAGAGCTGTGCCCTGTGGGAGGGGATCGATCTGTGCGCATGAGTGTCTTTGTACGGATGGGAGTAAGCCGGATGCGTTTATTGATCGCGAGGAACATCTTTATACTTGTCCGGATGTGGAGGGGTTACCGGATGCGCCTATGGGGTGGCCGGATGGGAATGTGGGGAAGAGGGGGTTGGAGGGTGGGAAGGCTTTGGGGGTGGGGAGGATGGGGGAGAAGAGGAGGTTCGCGAGGGGGTGGGATGGTTGAGAGGTGAACCTGTTGGCAGGGTAGAGACAGGGTTTTGTATATACTTTGCATTCCTTGGATATAGATCTAGACTATGTTGCCTGTACGTGCTATGATCCCCCTATCTGTTCAGTGCTTCTGGTCGAGCGGTGACTTTTCGCACCTTGAGACCCTGCATGCTTGGGATTTCGCGCAGAACGAAGGTTTCGATGTCGGGTTGATACCGAAGGGTGGCAGAGAAACCTCGAGGAAAGAAAGATTGCGTCTACCTATGCTGGGCAACGCGACTCCGTCAGAAGGCAATTTAAGGCTGCTTTTCAATGGAAAAATAGACTATCATGTCAACCCTGTCTGTCTTCCTTCTGATTACATCCTCAGAAAGAAAAATATTGAAGTCACTAAGCTAACTGTGCTACGCCAAAGAACTTTAGTGAAACGAGGGTTTCACGAAAGTGACCATCGCATATGTTGAATATCCTAGCCTAAGGAGTGACAACGATCCTTCCAAACAGAGGTATTCAATATCCAGTCTATCCCACACACTCTACACTCTTACAACAGCAATCTCATTGGCCAACCCCTCTACCATCCGGGCTCCTCCCAAACCCCTAGCAATCCCACCGCCACATTGCTCCTACTTCTTTCAATACTCTGAGCACCATCCACGAGGCGCATCCGCTGCCTTAGAAAGACTATCGCTCATACCTGTACCACAACATTCCTGGCCAGGCTTGCAACCCGTGCAGTCCTTGGAATCCCTGAACTCAATCTTCAAGCAGCAGGACTAGGATCACCTGTGCATAAGCAACTACGTCAGAGCAGTGACGGTGAACATGAGGATAAAAGATCGAGGTGAATTGCAATGAGGATGGACTTACATTCTGCAGTGTCAAAACTAATGTAACGTGACAGGCCGCGACACATGTATTGAGTGTCATGAGCCTATCCGAGATTACTCTCACCTGCCACGACACTCACTTACTTCCTACATACATCAAAGCTTCTGTTCATGTCTTCGCAGTCAAATGCTCGCAACATTATCATATTGTTGTAGGGTGTTGAATTAGACACGCATCAACCATGATCATCGGCTGAGTTTACGCAACATGAGTGAAGCAAATTTCGATAGTCCTGATTCCACTGGCTCACTTCAATCCCCGAACGGCATCATGGACTTACCACTTACTACGGAAGCCTACCAGAAGCGGCAGCAGGAAATCCGGCGACTAAGTACCTTTCTTCCTGCAGCAGAAGTGGTTGATGCACTTCCGGTCCAACATACGAATACTGACGACACTGCTGAGTACTACGACAACTTGCCCTCAGATTCAGAAAGTGATGCGAGCGACCAAAACCTCAAGGAAGATCCGAACAAATTTCTACCTGGAATTGAGTCTGTTAAATGCTTCATTTGCCATTTCATGTACAAGACTGGCCCAGAGGGCGGAGAGCACTATGAACACCCTTTGACACTCCATTGCAAACATACGTTTGGCGCCAAGTGTCTGGCGAAATGGGTCAACGAGAATCCTAGCAACGACATACAGTGTCCAACTTGCAGGGGTCAAACGTACAAGAAGCAAGATCACACTCGGTCTATGGATATGGTCATTGAGAACTTTGTCTTTTCCCTTGATTCCGAAGATAGCGCCGCGAGAACCCATGCAGTCACGATCCTTCTTGTGACAAAGCTGTCAGACCTCAAGCAAGACCCTAAATCCTCACAACAGTTAAGGCTCCCAGAATCTATGTTGGAAAACTGTATTCTACGCTGCATTTGGACCTATCTTAGCAAGTCTATCGAAACTGCTCATAGCGAAGATCGTTACACGACAGCTTACGAGGAAGCCCTTAGAGCAGTGGAGCTTCTTTTAGAAAGCCGGATCTACTTAGATAAATCGCAAACAACCCGAAACCTCCAGGATCTCATCACAATTGTCCTCAACCAGACGCCGAAGTTGACGATCTCAAAAATGGAACGTTTAAGTCTGGCACTGCGATTGCTTGATGACCGAGGGGTCGGGCCAAAAATTGACTTCAACATAACAGCAGATGAGCTTGGGAGTGACGAATTCTTCATTGCGGCACAGATAGTTCCGAGACTGCTTTACTGCTTCTGGAAAGCCAGAGACACCGCTTTTTGCGAATATCACTATGAGGTTGCTGTCGAAGCTCTCTACGAAGCCGACGTTGCAAGGGGTAATGTCGATAACGTCTGGCATGATAACGTCTGCGTTGGTCGGACATTCACGCTTGATCACATGCGCATCTTACTGGAGTCCTGGGGAATCGGCGATGTTCAAGAAGGGGCATCCAAATCGTGCGGGGAGCACGATGAGTGGCTGTTCCTAAAGGTAATTGAGAATCACTGGTCAGATAAAGTAGATGAGAGGGTTGGTCAGCCTCTTTTGAGAACATTGAAGACAAATTCGCAAGGCGATCTTCTTCTCGAAGCGAATCAAGAGTAGGAAGACACGTTTGGCGGAATATTCATATCTAAAGGGGTTTTGAACAAGACCCAGTCTGTGTCTTGCATATGTATCTAACGCTCGCAGCGGTAGGTCGAGCTACCTCATGGTGGCTATGCCATCTACGCCTTGAGATAAGATTTTAGGCGAAACAAATATATCACTGGAATGCCCCACGTTCAGCGTCCCCAATCTCTTCAAGGATGGCAGTCAATGGCAAACATCATTATTCTGCAGAAGCTGTTGCTACTATAGACTGTGGGCGGGTCGATGTCGAGTGTGACTGATGTGTATCGTTGATTGATTCAGGCTTTCGTACGTTGGTTGCTGCTGGACGATATTCCTCCCGTACATGCGCTTCATAGCGATGTAAAAGCCATACTCAAAGTGAAAGGCACAAGACTTTACAAAGGACTAGCAAAACTTGTAATTTCCCTTTATCAGGCTCCAACAAAAGTGCCATTCACTTCTGATCCCTTCAACTCACATCAACAGTGTCATTCCCGCCCACATATCCCGAACCCCCTTCATCCAACCGGTGAATCTCAACCATCCACTGTTTCTTCGGTCCAACAGCCTGAACCCCCCTCGGAGAACCCCAAACCATACAAATCTCATAAACATCCTCCATAGTATCAAGGATATCGCGATAGCTGAACCAATCATCATGAGAGACACCCCCCCGTGTGGCAGTAGTATAGAAAGAGACCGAACATAGCGGATCACCGCCCGACAAAGGCTGAACGGAATACAAGTATCCCCATTTTGTGGTCGCGTTGACAGAGGCGCGGTCGCTCACCCAATGGATCACCTCGCCAAATCGTCCGAGGGGAGTGTTCCCCATTATGCCCTTCATTGCATCGGCGCATGCTTGGGGAGGACGACCCTTGTCGCCTTCATCGCATTGGGCACTTAATGCGGTGGAGGAGAATAGGAATGCGAGGAAGCTGTATAGGACCCAGTAGTGGCTAAGCAGGTATCTGGCGGTCATTGTCAAATCGATAGGATGAATATGGGAAGAGTTACTTGGATAATGCTCCAGGCTTGAATCTTTCTGCTGTGAGCGGCGACGCAGCCGAGACATGTCTAGTGAAGTCGCAGTATTGTGGATAAAGCTCGGTCATCAAGGTGGCTTTGGGCACGTGGCGGTTATGATTCGTGGGGCTGAGACATGCTTGAAATAGGTCATATGCGCGGCAGCAATTCCAGGAGAATGGCAGGTTAGGGTCGGAAGCGTGATCATTTCATGCTACAGCGCCTCGTCGCAATTGTCGTTATTCATCAGGGTCCGCTTTTTTGATGGGTCAGCGGCCGCCTTTTGCCTTCTGTTGGTTTCGAAACATCACAACGCTTCGCAAACCCACACGTCACAAGATCATGTTAGTTCACCGGTCCTCACTTTTCAGCGTTGTGCGATACTGCTGGCATCGCAGCAAGAGAGAGGGTCCGGTTCGAGGCATGGTAATAAGCTTTTGAAATTGTCTAACGCAGGTTGTACTACATTGTTCATTACGGAGGAAGGAAACAAATCAAGGTGTCATGAAAGAGATGATGATGGTACTAGGACAGAGGAAGAAAAGCGGCTTGCATTGAGTATAAATGAACATCAGCTACAAGACCCCTTGAAAAATTATCCTTGACAAATAAGAGCGATCAGCGACTTTAGTATCGAAGTGGCTCTGAGTAAAGAGGCTAACAACGACTTTAATGTCGAAGTGCCTCTGAATCGGGAACTAACAACGACTTTATTGTCGAGGTGGCTCTAGGTGAAGACGAGGAGTTCATGACTCCATTGTATCATCATTGGTTTGAGGAGCAAGGTCCTTTGGGTCAAAGCGCCACGACTGAAACAAGTCATGTTGAGCACTGCCGACCGCAGTAGCTACTTCGCCCTCAATTTCCACTTCTCTTTCTGCTTCTTCTCCTTGTAGCTCGTCTGACCCTTCCTGGCCAACGACTTCGACGCCCGATACTCGTGCGCCGCTCTCTGAGGCTATCTTATAGGACATTAGCACGCAGTCTCTGATGTCTTCCATAAGGGGGATAGGCTTATTTTTGTCGCGGTACATCAACGCGGGCGGCTCTTCATCGATGTCCTGAACTTGAGCGCCTTCGACGATAATATGTTCCGTATTCGGCGGGATGGATATTTTGCCATCAGGCGGACGGAAGGCCGCCATGACTTGCTTGCCATGGAACGAGGAAGGGAACAGTATGTTAATAGTGTCCTTTGTCAAATCAGGTTGGGATACCGCACCCTTTATCTCGAAGCCTGCTTTTTCCAATCCCTCTTGGAAGGCCCATGGTACCACACAGCGTCGGACAGTAACCATATAAGGTTTATATTTGTTCCTATGGTTGGTGTGAGAAGGCATTTGGCAGTCTGTTTGACGATCTGTTAGCACTGAATCATCATGGATAGTAGAATATTGAACGCATCTGCAATGACGGCAACCCAGGGGGCGAGACGTCGCGGTGTCAAAGAGCCTGCATACATGAGGGCACGTACTTTATTCTTATGCTTGCTTTAATAATATGCAATTTACTTTTCAGCTATTTGCACTTTGACGCCAGTTGTCTCTGTGGAAGAAAGGAAGATGACAAGTGGAAGTCGGTGAGCAAAAGGATCAGAAGACACTAGTACTGACGTCGAGCTGCGATGACGGGCTACTTTCCATTCACTGCGACCAATCGGCGGAAGAGAATCTCAACTGAAACTTTGCGATCCCAGTGCACGTCCACCACCACGACCACCACGGCCACCATGACCTCTCCTACGCCTCGACCTTGCAACCCTCTGGCTCTGACGCTCTCTGACGTCTGCCCTCCGGGCTTCGTCGAGAAAGCAGCTAAAAGCAGCCCTCAGATGACGACCATACTGCGAATGACCCTCTTTCTCGTCTGCTCGACGAGCTTTGTCCGACTCGCGAGCCCATAAGGCTTTCAGGTGAGGACCGGATTGTAACCCGCCTCTTATCCGCTCCGCCATCTCCTGCTTGTCCCTTCGGGTCTTCGGGCAACCTTTCTTTGTATGGGAAGGGCGTAGCCCACAAGCGGGGTTTGTGCAGCGGTGGACGCAATGAGTACTATGGTGTCTCTTACCGCACGCGTCACATTCTGCGGCTTCGAAATGCTCACCTGTGTGTTTACCGCAGGGGCAAAGAGCATTTGGGTCATCTCCACCATGACCACCCGGGCCTTGACGGCGATTGGGATCCGGAGGTTCGTCGCCTCCGCCACCTGCAGCAAAGGGTGCGGGCATATGTGACACTGCAGCCATGTTCTCTCACTGCGAAGCGTCAACGATTTCACAACGATTGTATGCAAGATGCCACTTAGTCTATGCTTGACTCTGATTTATGGAGTCTCTTTTGGAGTTTGGTGCAATTGGTGGCGTAGCAGTGCTGTTGATGAAAGGTATTTGACGAGGAAAGTCGGTGAGCAAAACAAAGGCGACTTTACTAGCGCTGCCATCATCAAGTGACGACGAACCACCACTTTGACCAGCCTTGGCGAAGGCACACTCATTGTCGCATACTGCAATTGACTGTCAATTCATGAAGGCTCTTTCCCAATCTTGGGCAACAGCCCCGATAACCAGGAAATTCCTAGTCGAGTTGCCGGTAAGCCGACAAACGAGTCGCCCAAACTTTTTCCAAGGAGCTGACCTCTTGCCTCACCACATGTGGGCGGGAATGTGCATAAACCATTCATCACGGGGGTGGGATCTTGAGAGGGTAAGAATTTGGTACGAGCAATACTGGATCTGGTGCGCCCCTCTAAAAAGGGGCGGCAGTAGAGTTTGTCTGAGAAATGAGTAGGAAAAGGGGACCTACTTAGGCCACAGATTTTTTTGAGAGAAGTCGTATGAGAATGTGAAACACTCATTCGTGGGATAAGTCACACGCAGAGATTGATAAGGAATGAAGGAGAACGCAGCCTTGGATTGAAATGGCGTATGCGATTGTATTGCTAGGGAGACTCTCAAAACGTATTCGCTTACGCTCGCTCGGGTGTCCAGAGATGGTACGTTGTGTGCGCCAGTCTCGTCCGCTGAAGTCTACCGCAATGGTAAACGCAATCGCAATTGAGTTTTCAGATCCTCCATGAATCGCCGGTCAAGTCGTGCGAAAGATCGTGAGCTTTTTCCTCATGAGTGCGAAACTGTTACTAGCCTGTTGCTTGTAAACGTTCATAGAAGGGGCTATGGGGCTGAGCGACGTCGACCTTGCGTCCGTTGTAGAGAATAATTCCAAACCAAGAAGCGATCTCTTTCTCAATGGCAGTCAAGCTGTAGTAAGTCATGATTTGCGATGATTCAATGCTTTGCCAACACAATGGATGTCTGATCAATTCAACAATTCTTTATGTGGCATACATCGACTGTTTTGTGACGTACTCTTGCGCGCATCTTTAGAGGAGTGGTGTTTTCCTCGACCGGCTCGCCGGGTCAGCTATAGAGTTATCGCTCTTCGCTCCTTCTGTCGACGCTGACAATATTGCCTCCATCATCCTCATTCTTTCCCTGAGAAGAACGCGCATCGCTTGCGATGTCATTCAGTGCTACGAAGGAAGGTTCCCCGTCTCCTGTCCCATTGACTTTTATACCACCCTCCTCGGGAAACATCAATCCCGTAACGTATATGTACAGCCACCGGTTCGCGCCCGCACGGATCCTCCCACCAAAGCCTTTTCCGCCATAAGGGTTCAGTCCCAGACACTCCGTTGCAGTTTCATTGATACCCAACGCGATCTGAGCCCAGGAAGCAATATCGTAGTATGGAGGACCCTCAGCATAGATGCTGAAGTGGCAAGTCTCGGAGAAACTACCTGTGGGAAGTCGAACGTACGCTTCTGGGACAGGATGTTGAGAGAACACAAGGGGTTGGCTTGCGGCGGGTGAGGAAATAATGTGGTTGGCTAGATTTATGCAGTCAAGCAAATCAGGGATGAAAGGGCTGGGTGTATGGCTGCGGTCGTAGCAGTCGATCCATTTTGAGGCTGCCGTCAGCGAGACGAGAGCATAGAGGAGTATGAGGAGGATCATGTAGGTGGCTGCCTCCAAACGCAAAACGTGAAGAGAGTAGCGAGCATTGAGGACTGCATCTCTGCATTATAGCCGTTGAACGAAGTGAGTCAATTGTGTACTCTTTGGGCATGTCAGTGCTTGATTTTACCTGTTTGGAAGAATCAACTAAATCTGTAGCGACTTACGCGCTCCGCGTTACGCACTGATCCGCCGGGATGTAGAGACGGCAATATCATGGCCATTCGGATGATCGAGAATGGATGTCTCGATGCGCAGCGCTGCGGCATCATCGCACTCTGCTGCAATGCGGAGATATCAAGTGGCGTAGATCGCAAATCTCAGCGTGAGGTTGAAGGCATCTCTTCGTAGCCACGTCACAAACAGAGGTCTTCATACTCGACGAGACAATACTTTTCTGCGCTCTTGCTTGATTTGGCAGCTTCGAGATCCTACTCAACCGCGTTGGCCGAAGAAGTAACAACATTGAGGAACTTTCAGTCTTTCAAAGCAGTCAAGATGGTAAGGCTGTACTTTCTAATGACAGGACGACAGCGGTGAAAGGTTTCTCCATCCACCGGGCCTCGGGTCAGACTCTTTAGTGCTTACCTTCTTTCTTCAGCCGCTCGCACTCTGTGACTGTTTCAGTGCCTCTTCCTTGACCCTGGATCGACTGACAACCACTCATGTTCAGGATCTCCTGGTTCAAGTAATGCCTGCGGGTAAGGCCAAGATGTCGGGCCTTAATCGGAAATGCAGAGGGAACGGCGCAGCCTTCTCATTCGCTCGGAGCATGCTCTACTCACAGCCACAGACATTCCGTTCCTGCAGATACTACCGAGCTGAAACATTTCCATGTGCTGCGCCGTACATTCTACATCTTACTTGCATTTAGGCGTCTTATCGAGGCGAATTGGGTAGGCTCGAAGGATCAGTAGAGTGGTACACGCAATGCCACATTCATCTCATCTAACCATGCCATCGCATTTCTTTCTCCTTCTTTGCTCTCGCGTCCTTTCTTTCATTTGGCCTGCGCGTTCAAGACACGACTTTCATTCTTTGGTAATAACGGGGGCAGAGCCATCTCCTTGATCTATCTTTCCAGCTGAGCCCATGCCTTGAAAACAGTACCTTTTTCGTTACGTTGTCCGTACAGCGTGGCCGCACAGCAGGCCACTTACATTCTTTCAAAATGCGAAATACGCCGAGCTCGGGCTTCTTTCGTGCTCTATGTCTTCTTTGCGTGCTCTGCTACGTTAATGGTACGCTAACGAAGCCCAGCAAGCGTCCTACTACAGACTAACAAGCCTAGGCCAAGGAGTGCGTTTTATAAATGCTATGGACGATGATGATACCAATGACGGTCTACTTCCTCCTCCGCCTGATCTACCAAGAACCTCAAGCAAGTCCTCAACATCGGCTTCGTCACCAAACATCCAACCAACTACTTCCCTAAAATACCCGTTCTCCGCCTACAGTTGGAACATGAACGTATCAGCATCTGCAAGTGTGTATCCTACGCTCGGTACTCCATCCCATTCAAGATCAAGATCAAAACCACCCTTACCGACGTTATCTTCCAATAGTTCTTCAGATGACGATGGTGATTTGTTTCAATTGCCATCCGCTTCTATAAGCTGGGCCACTAATTCCCAATGTACATCAAGTTGGGTCTCACGACTGGGTCATACCAACAATACAGCGACGTCTAGTGTGAGCTTATCCTACTCGGTACAAGCGCCGGAACACATGGAAAAGGATTACTCTCCCAAATTCAAAGTTTACGCCGACGGGAAAGAGGTCAATGAGACACCGCTTGGCAACGTCTGCTGTGGTGAATGTTTCATTCGATTCCCTACAGTCTCAGTCTACTACTGGCCAGTTTCAAATACAAAGAACACATGGTGCTTGAAGTATCTAGACCAATCTTCAACTACACAACCACCGGCCAGCAGTACTGAGGCTGGAAGCGGACCGAAAGAGACAAGCCCTCACGCCGAGACCGCAGTCTCATTACCAAAGCTTTCACGGGAGACCGATCAAGCAGCGACTCCAACCAGAGCTACCTCGACCCTAAGCGCTGGTAGTGCATTAGAGGCAAACCGGGTGAAACGAGCGGTCCCTCCGGACATAACATCGCCACCCATCTTACGAAACCAGCCGCTTGAGGGACATGTCGACTATCACAAGTACCGACCACGGAGCTTTATAGCTTTGCATCCTAATGATACCATCCCCGAGCGAGGCATCAATGCAAGTTCCTCCGGCAATGGCTCGGTGCCCTTCTTGGTTGCAGATGATGGCTTCACGTTCATTTCGCCTTCGGTTTACGTTGTCTTCAGCACTGTTTCGGCAAGCGGCGGGTGTGGGGAGACTGGGAAGAAGTTCACTTCTTTGACTATTGCGTACGCAGAGAATGAATTGTCCAGTATAGATGTCGTTAACGGGAACACTCGAATGTACGATTTTGCTGAACTGCCTTGCCCTCCTAAGACTTGGGCAGAAGACCGTCAGATCCCTAATCCTCTGCAAGGTCACGAGCGTGCCTTGGGTGCAGCTGTCAGAGGATATCACCCATATATATTAGGACCTGGGAAGCGTTTGAAGGAGCTTGATCCGGCATGGGCATCGTGCCGTGTGTGGGATGTTGGAAATGGTTACGATCCGCCGATGGCTTTAGTACCTCAGACTTCAATGGGAGCCGACCCGAAAGCGGGTATCCATGCCCCAGCTCCAGTTCAAAGACCTGCCGATCACAAGCATACTGCCGATTTGCTAGTCTCGTTGACTCCAGAAGAAGCTAATGCGCCCGTCCATCCAGCCGCACCTACGTACAAGGGCAAGCCTGGACC
Organism: Bacidia rubella; assembly: GCA_032158265.1. NCBI lineage: Eukaryota > Fungi > Ascomycota > Lecanoromycetes > Lecanorales > Ramalinaceae > Bacidia > Bacidia rubella. The sequence continues at coordinate 229,651 of JAVTIF010000009.1, read as the reverse complement.
TGATGTTGGACAACTTGCGCCGGATCCCGAGGAAGAGCAGCCTGCAACGGATGGACAAATTGTGAAAGAGCCTTTCAGTCAACCCAACCCATCACCAGACGCTCCCTCTGAGAACGACCTGCCTCCTCAGGAGTTCAAAGACAGCCAACAGAAATCTCCGGCGCCTATCAACGACCCTTTTACTCCAGCACAGCCTTCGGAAGGTGACAGAGCACCGCCAACACCTAACGATCCGCCATCTTCTCCTAACGACCCAGCTCAAAACGCAAGCCCGAATAATGCCGATCCAAAGCCAGATAATGCCCAGCAATCTCCGAAGCTTGGGAATAGTCATGCAAACAACGAGCAAGGACCGACTAACCAGCAGCAAAAACCCGCAGCTAACCAACCCAATATCCAACCCCCTGTACCACCTCAAGCAGGAGCTGTTCCTCCCAGTCCTCATGCTCCTGCTACCAGGTCTGTCGATGCGCCTGTTGTAGTGGCAGGACAGACCATCACGCCAAATGCGCCTCCAGTAAAGGTTGGAAATACGAACGTCGCCGTTTCGCGAGGCTCGATCTATGTCGATGGATCTTCGGCTCAAGTACCTCAAATACCAGTGGTACAGCCGGGACCTCCACTGCGTGCTAATGACTTAGTCTTGACGCCTGCAGAGACCCCAGCGAATGTTGTAGCGCCTCCACCCGTGAAAGTTGGAGGTCTCGAATTTTCTGCTGGTAACCCGCCAGTTCCACCTCAGGGATTTGGATCGCCTCAAAAGCCAGCCATTCCTGCAAACGGCGCAAATCCAGCCAAGGCTGGTAGCCAAGCAAATCCACCAGTGATTGTTGATGGCCTCACATTCAATCCAATAGTCTCGCAGAATATGGGTGGTCAGATGCCTTCGGATCAAGGTGGGGTAAACGGGCAAGTTGCCCCGAATGAAGCATTTGGTCAGCCTGGAGTCATCGCCGGTGCAAACTCACAGGGCGCCAATATTGGATTGCCCGGCGTTAGCAACCCAAATACAGCGCAAGATCAAGCTGGGAGTAATGTGCCGGGACAGCTATCCGGAGGGCCTGCGTCGGACGCAATGCCTCTTGGAAGCGTTGGCGGTCAGGTAATAAGAGGAGATACCAACCACGCCATAGTCAATGGACAGACTCTAACCCCTGGTTCTCCTCCCATCAATGTCGCAGGCACACTTCTCTCACTTGGCCCATCGGCACTACAAATAGGCACGCAAAGTGTTCCTCTTCCTGCCGCAGGAAGCGTTCAAACTCCCATTCCCTTGGCCAACGTCGGCGGGCAGCCCATCATCGGCAATGCCAACTCTGCAGTCATAGCTGGCCAAACTCTCACCCAAAACGCTCCAGCGATCACGGTAGCTGGCACACCAATAAGCCTAGGTACCTCAGCCATCCAGATTGGACAAAACAACGTCCCGCTACCTACATTCAACCCTCCATCACCCAACTCAAACCCCACCATCCCCTCCGCCTTCTCCATAGCCGGCCAACAGCTCTCTTTAAACGGCCCTCCCATCACAGTTTCCGGCACCGCAATCTCACTGGGTTCCTCGGGCCTAATCGTCGGTTCGAAAACTGTCCCGCTGAGCGCACCGCCCTCCAATCCCACAAACGGCGTTACTCCATCCGTCTATAGCATCGCCGGCCAAGCTCTCACCCTTAACGGCGCCCCTCTCACTATCTCCGGCACGCGAGTCTCCTTGGGCCCCTCTGGTCTAGTTGTTGGCAGCTCCACCATTGCTCTGCCTTCTTACGAATCCCCATTCGCGAACGTGGCGGTGGCGGGCAAGTCCTTCCAGGTTCTCGGCCCTAGTGCTATCGCTGTAGATGGAAAGACGCTCTCTGTTGGTGGGCCGGATGTAACGCAAAGTGGGACGAGGACATCGCTCGCGAGTGACGGGTTGGTGGTTGGCGATCAGACTTATGCGTATGCGAAGCCAGTGGTCACGGATGGGCCAGTGCAAGGGCAATCCAGCGTCTTTACCGTTGGAGGCATGACGGTGACGGCGGATGGGAAGGGCGGATTGGTTGTTGATGGGACGACAGTGCGGAAAGGGGACACGGCAACGGTAGATGGGACGGTTGTGAGTCTGGGTGAGGGTGAGGTGGTGGTTGGTGGGAGTACGGTGGCGCTGAGTGCTGTTTCAGGCTTGGGTTCGGCAATTTCGGGGATGAGCGCGAATGCGACGACAAGCTCGAGTGGGCCTGGGATTGTTACTATGACGAGTCCGTCGGGGATTGAGGGGTCGGCAGGGGCTTCAGGGAATGCGCCTCAAAGCACGTCGAGGGATAGTGGAGCGAGGAGGTTGGCGGCGAGGTGGGACTTGGTTTGGACATCACTGATTGTGATATTCACGGTGGCCGTCTTGTGACTATGAGGGCACCATTTACTTAATGAGGGAATGATGGGAACAGGTAATAGAAGGAATAATTCTGGGGTTGGATAGAATTACATTAATTGTAAATATACACTTCAATACTCAGCATCGCTGCTGCCAACAATTTGAGGCCTCAAACCCTCCTTGATACATGAGCTTTTACCGGGTAAAATTACCTTTGTGCAGTATTGCTACTGACGAAAAATTCTAGAATTGGAAGCTTTCTAAGTTGTTCGAGACCATTAAGTATCGATGAGTCTCCTGCAACCGGAGGCGAAGTGTAATAATCTATGAGTCGAATTCAAGGCTAGGGACCGAAGAGCGTTGGTCGAAGCCAGAAAGAAGATAGGTGCAAGGACACCGTATTCTGCCCTCTCACAGAGCCAGTCAAGGAACTTTTTATACAGCAGTGGCTTCAGATTTGCATAATGGCGAGACGCCCGCAAAATGCGCTATGCTGTCACCCTTGGGATTGGTGGCGTGGACCTTGGACTGTACCGAGGTTGGAATTGATAAGGGCCATGAGACGGAGGCGAAGGCGCTCGTGGAGCAGGTGATCGCTCTATAGCTCGTGGCTGAGGGTAAAATTTTCCATTGCTGGGGCGGACATTTGGCTTCTTGACGCGGCTTTGATGAGAAGCGATGGCTTTGTCAGATTTTGCGTTTTCCCTCTTCGTATCCCGTTTTTTGGACTTCGTATCACCATCGTTTTTATCCTTTAGCACTTCTTCGTGTGATTCTTTTGGTTCTTGTTTGATATCCGTGGTATTATTAGAAGTTGCAGCTCCATGCTGTCCTCGTTGAACGCCGTTTCTGCTGTTAGGAGGTGACGAATCATGTTCATCCTCTGCTTTGATGTCTGCTTCGGCCTTTGGCTGCCCTGGAGCTACTGGGTGCGGAACGTCTACCTCAGAGTCACATTTGGGATCAGACTCAATTCCTGAGGTATAGTCCTCTTCGGTTTCATCGTCCTCTGATTGAGTCAGTAAATGAGACCTGCTTCGCAATCTTCGGTGATGCTAGCTTGCCAACATAGTATTTTGGCGCCGGTGAACGATGCCTTTCGGCCTGTTTCGCAGGGCAGTCATCATGCCATGATACTTTAGCAGCACCGCAATTGCCACACTTCCTTGGAAATCTTCCGCATTCGGTGTCGGGTCTGTCGTCAGGATGACTGTCAGCAGCACAGGTCGGGCAGCAGAACGGTCTTTCGCAGTCCCGGGCAAGGTGGCCCCAGCCAGCACATCGTTTACATTGCTGTGGCTGAGACTGTGGTAGAGTGCAGAGATGCCGTTTGCCTTTCCAAACGAGACCCTGCCTAATGAGTTCGTTCGCTAAACCGACGTCTCGTATCTCGATGAAGGGCGATGCCCACTTTCTGTTCCTCTCTGAGGGCTCCCAGGGTGGCTTAATAGAGTTCCCAAAGCTAATGCTTGCAATCATAGAATGGTCCAAGGTCCAATCCTGGGCTCTATTTTCACTGACCAATTCCGAGATTCGGCACTGCTTGTTGGAGAAGTCCCAGATATTGAATTCTTGGAAGTCCACAGTGTGCATTTGAATATCATAAGGAGTGATATCCTTTAGGACGAGTCGCTCGAAGGTCTTGCCGCAAACGATTTGGTCGTTATAGAATGGCTCTCCTTCTAGATTATCATACCAAACGGCTTCCGCCATTATACTTCCATGGTCAAGCACTCGGACCTGATCGATGCCGCTGCGATGGATGATGTTGTGCGAGCTTGCTCTATTTATGTAAAAAGTGCTTGAAGCAAACGCATCCAGTCTCCACCGGGACATGGACTTAACTTTTTCGGCCACAAATGAGTTTCCAATACCAATGTGGATTGACTTGGTCCATTTCCTTGATTTGATACTTTTGCCAAAAAAGGTACCGAAGGCAGAGCATCGTGCATCACTTTTCGAGGGGCAATTGGCTGCAGAGTGTTTTCCGTCGCAAAGGACACACTTTCTATGCTGGTTTGATGGATCATTTGATTCATGTGGGCAATTTGCACGCTCATGATTACCGGCACAACAGGCACATTTTTGGGACAAATGGCAGCTTTTCCAGTCGTGAGCCCACCCTTGGCACCTCCTGCATTGTGGAACAAACAAGGTACACATGCTCTTGAAGCAGTTTTGAATGCTACCATCCCATTTCAGGCCCTTTGAGATGAGTTCGTCAGCAAGCGCGGCACTTGAGATTCGTACGCGAAGCTTTGGGAGGTCCTTTTTGTTTCTATTGGTTTTTGTCCATGCAAAGTCTAGGAAGTCATCTGCATTTCGAAGCGTGCGGATTCGAAGCTCATTTCTCTTCAACAGGTCCTTCTTGAATTTCGAGTGAGGTGGAAATTTCGATGGGCTGCGTCCATGGAAATTGTTCACAACTATCCAGTACTCCGGAGCTTTCAATGCCAGAAATTGATTGAAGCGGTTGCTCCAGAGCATCTCCCCGTTCATACGGACGAGCTTGAAGAACGACTCTTCGTCGCTGGCACCGACCAGAACTTGCACAGTGTTATTTTCTGAGCGGACAATGCCTTCTATAGACATTGAATTTAACAGGTCAAGGTCTACTTGTTGCTGCGCCCAGTAGGAGTCATCAAGTGCTTGGCGCAGAGTGGTATCATCGAAAGAATAGCGTCGAGACTTCTCAGATATACGCAAATTTGCTGTGAATGTGGGCCGTGCTGAGCATTGTGCGGTAGTGCCTTCGTTATCTGAAGAATTTACAGGTTCCACAGCATCCTGCTTCATAGCTGGACTTGTCTTGCTCGACTTCGTAACGTTCGGAGATAACTCATGAGTGATTGATGTGGCATCCCCAGCGGTATAGTCCAATGTGGTTGGGGGCTGCGTCTGGGTTGTAACGACAGCTCGTTCTTCCGGTACCAACGCAGTATCCACAGCTACAGGAGGCATCTGCGGACTCGACTGACTGTTAACAGGAGGGCTCGGTCGAGTATCTAGACAGCTAGCTTCCCCGAATGCATTGCTGGCGGAACAGTATTTGACAAATGGATTGCTTGGAACATGGACAGGTGCTAGAGACGATTTGCGGGTATCCGAAGCATCTGGCTGACGTGCTGAGGAATGGTCGCTAAGTGATGCTTGGGTGCGTTGAGGAGGAGGCTCAGGAGATGCTTGATCATACGGGTCTTTGCACCTGGGCTTACCCTTTTCCTGTATTTGCTTAGGGGAGGTTTCTTCTTCGATGGGAGAGTCCGCTCTTTTGACCATGGCCTCAGCTGATGCATCGCTCTCGCTCTCGCTCTCGGCAGGCTCTGACGACGAGGTCTGCTGTCTCGGAGAAGACTCTGTAGTAGTTGGGATGAACTTTTGGCCGAGCCGAACGCTCTTTTGGGCGCGCTCTTTTCACCCTTTTCGGTCTTCTCTCCTCATCCTCCTCCAGTTTCCCCTTCAACTCATTGTATGACTTGTACAGGATGTCGAATAGGTATCTGGGTACATCGCGTTTTCTCTTATGTGCGTTTGCTTTGGTGGCTGAGGGATTGCTGATTGGCTTCAATGCCTTTCGGCTTTCCTTGACAAATTGGTGGACCGAATTGAAGTCGGATTGAAGGGTCTTCGCGTGTTCGAGCACTGGAGCTGGGTTGGTCCAAGTCAATTCTGACCATGGAGCGGCTGATGCTGGCTCTGATGAGCCTGGCATGGCTTTGCGGAGAATTATGCAGCCTATAGAAGAGCAATTGGTGGGATCAAGGGGAGAAAAACTTTGAGAATGACGCGGAGAAAAGTCACGTGCCAGGGCGTGTCGCCCGCGACTCCCGATTCAGGGGTAAATTCGACTCTTTCTACATATTGAAAACGTTGTGGGACCCTTACATCTAAACTCACCCATTATCTTACGATGCACCGAACTAGACCACGATGCATGTGCGTTCATTAAAATCTTCGCGTATCTTTTGGGCGCCATCATATCCTGCAACCCACCTTTTGTGCCAAGCCGGCGAAGTCTACTACATCGAACAGATCATCAGAGGAATGGCATAGCAGCAGTCCTAGACTCTGGCGATGTATACAAAACACGGAGTGCCTCTCATCATTGTCTCTGAGTCCTTTTTTCTTGATGAATCCCCGGGGGACATTGTAGCTCGTCTAGTGCTGACAAGCTCATGCATATGGGAAGCTTTACCTAACGGTCACAGGAATAGCCAACGTTATGCTCGGGAAACCCCACTTGGATGCAGCAATCAGTAGTGTCTTCTGAAACTCAACAGACCGGCTTTGATGCTGCCTCGAGCAGATTGAGAAAATTGGACTGCCCATGGCCCCAGCATCATATGCATCTACCACACTCCCACCAAAGTACGGTCAATTGATTATATTTGACAAATGGATGTTTTCAGTGATGAAAGCGATGTGTGTTGGGCCGGAATTCCATGGTCAGAGTCGCTGTCGTATGGGTTCAAGAACTACTTGAGCCTTAAATGATGCTCAGAGAAAGCGACAGAGAGTATTTTCGATACGTTCTATCTCCATGGCGAAGCGCGGCTTGAACCATGAAAGATCAAGTGAAGAACAAGACGCAAGGCAGAAAGACTTCCTCAAGCCAAAAGGAGCTGTTTTTCTTTCTCAGAAGATTCCGCAAGTTTTGAGTCTGTACGGACACTAGCACGATGCTGGGGATACCCTGGTTATATCCTTTGATCGGAGCGCATTTGTCGGACTCTCAGCAATCGCGTAAGATCCGGTCACGAAGACATGGGAGTGGCATTTAAGATAGGTGAGTTAATTGTTAGTGTTGCTGATTGGGAGACGACGGTAGGTGACTACGCACCATGCTGATAGATCTAGCACCTTTGTCGATGAGTATTTGTCGATGAGGCGGTGCAACGGCTGAATGGAAAGGCCCCTTACTCTGCTCATCATCACCGTTGAGGTGGCGCGTAGACATATGGAAGTACTCGCAAGGTGGTGCAATCTGCCGTTCTGCATTACACCAGGCACAGCGGTGGACACCAATGCGTCTCATCTTTCTCCGATTAGCCCACACCTCGAATTACTGGACTTCGCTGTGGCGAGGAAGTTGGTTGTCCACCAAGGATGTGGACGTCTGGTCACGCTAAGAACAGATGTCATGCTTATGCAAGACCTCGACTGCCGGGTGTAGTGGATTATGAATACGCTGACAGTGCAGCCCAGGGCCATGTTTGTTTGCCTTCTGCAACCAAACCGTCTTCGGCGATACAAGTAGTATGTCAGAGAGTAGTATCCTCTCAAACCACAAGAGCAAGCAATTACATTTCAACCATTCCTGCGGTCATAGGTGGAGTCGCGGTACCTTGACTCAGCGCTATGGCCACGTGCTGGGTTTCCGGGGTACATGTACCTGCTAGTGCTTGCATACCCATAGTGCTGGTCTTGACCTATAAGATGTCAGGGGCAATAAAGTCTTGCAGACGTTGGATCATTTAGGTTGTCTGGCTCTCGTTCCGTTTCCTTGCCACGCGAATTAGCGTTCATGCACGTGGGTATCTGTCAAACTCACGCCATGCATCCTCTCAGTGAACGTAGTCTCTATTATATCTACCCCCGTTCAAGGTGGGGTCCGCGTCGGAGATCAGAGGTCTCAAAGCCAACAGCTAACAACATCCTAGGCTTTAATTGTGTGAATACATGGGTAGATATTTTCCAGGCTCTTGTGAGTTTCTTCCTTGTGATGTAAGCCTTTGCAACACTCGTTCGTAACTGAAGGCAAAGTATCGCTTCCGCCACTATCCATCACGCTCCTCTTGCCCAATGCGACTGCCATGAGGTGGGAGTGGATCGATTCGAATCAGTCTCTAGCATGTCAGACCTAACGAAGCACAGTATTTATGCAGTCAGCTTAACATACAGTCATTACCTTTTCATCGTTAGCTTCTGCAGAGCAATTGAAGGGGTAGTGTGGTCGTAATGTCTATATATTGGCCATCAGCTGCTTCTTTATTTCCATTTGTGCAGCAGAGTTCCAAAAGCTTTCCTCTACCAAAGCCACAAAGCGTCAGCACTCACCATTACCAAGGTCAAAATCCTTCATCACCACTCCTTCTCAATCCTCGAATAAAATGGTCAAAGTCTCTTTCAGCGTCCTGGCAGTCCTCCCTCTTCTCGGCTCCTCTACGCCACTAGAGCGTCGTGCAGTCGCAAAGTGCAACATCGACCAAAACTCCTACAACAGCGCAGATGCCGCTCGCGCGTGCGATGCCATCCCAAATCAGATTAATCTGACTGGGACGACCACTCTTCTAGCTCAGTCGCCAACAGATCGTCAAGTCACTGTCTTCCTCACACAGCAGAACACCAATTGGAGCGGCAGTGGTCAGAGAGCCAAGGAGCTCTGCAATCAGATAGTCCAAACATGTGGAGGAACGGTGGGTGTGGCTCGACAGAACGGGGCGAGCATTGCTACTGATGGAGCATTTGGCGGTCCGGGGACTATTTCAATTACTGTCTGAGTGCACAATTTCAAGCTGTCTTACTCCCTTGGAAAAGGCGATAGGAAAAAAATCGTCTGCAGGGATGGTAGATAGGATCAAAGAGACTGGAGTAATAACTGTAGTAGTTCTTTTTCAAAGAAACCGTGCAATCAACTTGGCCAACCTTGTGTAAGGTAGTTTTGTGTATGGGCATGAGTTTGTGTGCCAAAAGGGAAACAGATAAGTCTTCCACAGTAGATGATAGAGAGCCTGTGCTTCCACGTAGCTCCAATGCCCAATCATAAGTTTCCATCTTGACAAAGCATATTCTTCAGCTTCGCTGTGCAGCGCCTTCCACATCTCCAATCGGTAGTCCAAGAGATTCTGTGTTCCCAGACTACGTTAGCTATCACTGTATTTGAACTGCTGCACATTGGCATAAGCATGAGCAACTTCGGCTCCTTTTTCCCGCCTCCCCGCTCATCGTGCCTTGGCAACATTTGGGTAGCGGAGCTTTTGGATTGCTGACCCTACCGACTTCAAACGCGTGGCTCACCTATCGCACCCTCCGTAAGACCCCCTTGTGTGGCTCTTCATGGCCTGAAATATTGCCACTGTCTGCGTTTGGAAAGCTTCATCGCCCACAGCATTCAGTATCAGACCTTCCGTCTGTCCACTCCACAATGGAAAGCTCTATGAACGCGTATGAGGATCGGCTGGAATCATTTACTAACTGGCCCCATGGACTGTATCTCAGACCTCAGGTCATGGCTGCAGCAGGTATGCCAATTCTAAATATACCGCGATCAAGAGGCAGTCCGTATACACTTGCTAACTGGTTCAGGGTTCTATCATTCTGACTGGAGTTCCGACGAGGTCACTTGCTTCAATTGCGGCGTCTGCCTACCTTCGTGGAACGAGAGTGATGACCCCTTCGATCGTCACATTATTGGCTCACCCCACTGCTCATTCGCCAACAAATCCTACATGAGCTCGTTAGATGAGCGCCTTGCCTCTTTCCATACCTGGGCGATCGCGATCAAGCCACGGCCTATTGACATGGCAGCTGCAGAATTTTTTTACAGCGACAAGAGCACGGACCAAGCCACATGCTTCTGCTGCAAGATATCAATAGAGGACTGGAAGTCAAACGACGATCCCATAGCTCGCCACCAAGAGGGGGTTGCCAGACCAGGGGGACCTTCTTGCGCCTGGCTGAATAGAATAGTGGGTACACCTGAGGAAGTTGTGGAGCCAATACGTCCACGGCAGCTACATGTGTGGGATCGTCGGCAGAAGCCAAGGAAATGCGGACAATGCAGAAAAGTCTTCCCTTCGGGCAACCAGTTTCATAAGCACAAAAGGGACTCGCACTCAATCACTCGAAGAAGAGTTGCGCCCTTGCGAAGACGTAGGCAAAGGCAGGAAGACCCACTGCCAGAACCACGAGGTATTGAAAGACCGAGCAGACCTCTTGGACTCAATGGCATAGGGTTCTTGGGTAATCATCGGGTAACTAAGGCTGGAAGTGTTTCCCGCTCCTTTAAACGAGAACAGACCGCCGAAACCACAGCTACTCTTCTCCGACGAATGGAACCATTGCATATATAAGGTGGGCTTGACAGGAGGATATGGGAGCTTGCAACGTTTGGGCTGCTTGCGTTAGGAAGGTTAACGGGCGGCGATTTACTTTGCGATACCCAAATGTGATGCGTCGTGAGTGCTTAGCTGTTCTGGGTATATTGGTATCTCAGCTGGACTGTGATATGGTGCGAAGGTCTTGTATGAACACATCGGGAATCACTGGGGGCTTCTTCTGCTATTTTGTACAAGGCATGCTATGTAAGAAAAGGACGTGGATGGAGTTGATACTGATCCAAAAGATCGAACTTCGGCCGATCTGGCTAGAGATGAGGCCACGAAGGTCTAAGCTCTCAAGGCCAACGCAATTAACTTGATTTCAAACTCCGTCTGAGCCTCAATTTGGTAGCGCTACCTATGCAGTACTTCACTCAGGTATCTTTCGCCTCTTCTTCATCGCCACAAAAACTCCGACCGCGGCAATTTCAAATTCTCTGCTGCCTTCAAGTATGACCAATTCTTGCACATGTGACGCAGATGTAACTTCTTCACCAGTAATGGAACTCTCCAGTCATCCATGTGGTCGCTGGTCACCTTGTCGTCAATTCAATTCTTCACAACGTGTCAAACGTCAGATCTCCGATTCCCGCAGCGGGACCACCAATCTTCCACGATATGCCACGACGACAATAAGAGTATAAAAGACGCGTCAAATCTACGTGTACGCGTCTCTACGGTCTTTCCAGAAACGACAATCATCGGTGCAACCTTTCTCATTCTATCGGTCTCAGCACTAGTGTACGTATTATCATCGTCTTGCTTTGCTATTAGCCGTTTAAGTAAGTGCTGTACACTAGCTGCAAGTGAAAGAATTCCTGCTCATATCTTGTAGGATCTTGCTTGCGTGTCTGTAAACTCACTTCAGAGTCCGCAATCTATGGTCATGGACAATGATGCCGGGGCTGATATCAACGAATCTTCCCTGCCCCAGACTCTGAAAGGTGGAAAGCCGGCCAAATGCAAAATGTTGCAAGTGAGAATCCCATTTTCTCACCGGCCACTGGACTACGATCTGGTATCGCCTGCCGACTCGCTGTCAGTATATGATGTCCCCAGCTCACCTCCACTCCGCCCCATCAGGGCGGTGAAAATTCATCCTTCAATCGAGACAACTTCAACGCCACCATCATTGTCTTTCGGCCCATCATCTACGCCATCGTCTAATGCTGGGTCACTTATCTATGTCGGACCTGGTAGTAGTAGCAGCTCCTCCTCAGTGTACATGAGATTGCCGCCTAAAGCATCAGATTCAGATTATGCGCCTTCGACTACTTGGGATAAGGCTTTCTCAGACTACTCGTCCCCATCCTCGGAGGCCTCTCGAGCATCTCTCGGCCGGCCTATGGGCCTGTCTCTTTTGGATCCGCATGCCGAGTCTCCCGCTTCATCATATGTCAATTCGCCAGCCTCTGCTTTATTAGCGATAGAAGTTCCCGACCCTGCACGTTCGAAACCAAGAGTGGAACGGACCAAGAAGCTCACGAAAGTTGAAGCTATACCGATCAGCTTACGAGGCGCCGCGCCTCTCCAGTCTAGCGGTTCTGTTGATGAATATCTGGGAGAGTCTCATGCTGAGGCCCAGCTTTCGCGTCCAAGTCGCTCAACAAATGCTCTGAGCGTGCCAGCACGTCCCAAGTTCGATCTGAAAAAATTCCTTGAGGACATACGCCGTAGAGAAGTCGACAAGAAAGTGAGTCAGCCTTGTTCTAACGGTAATTCGATCACTCACGTCAATGTAGACTATGACCGCGGTCAAGCCGCTGGCAAGCACCGATGCATCAGAGGCTGGCACCTTCGTTATACCGTTGCGACCGTCAGCGAATGCATCGGATGCTTCGAATGTACGAGCACGCGCTCAGTCGAGTATCCCGCCGCCGGAATTCTACGGTCAAGTAGTAGATACGGATGATCGATCAGCCCGGCTTGCAAGCCCTGAGCTCCAATTTTCACTGCCATTGCACCGTCTCAATCCCATCAACGAGACTGACCATCAACGTATGCCCTTGAACAATACAGACCAGGATGCCAAATCCACCTTGCAAAGCGAGCAGACCACGATAATTGATCTGACAGGAGATGACGATGATGCGCATCAAACGCAACCGGTAACCTCCACAAGCTCTTCTAATATCAACAGGCCTCCAAAATCAGGCCATGGGTTCCAATGCTCAGGCTGGGTGGCTGGGGAACCTAACGAAATGCAGAAGCAGCTCATAAACCATCTGAAGCGCCGGCAAGCTATTCGTGAGCAAGCAAATGAAGCGACGCCGCGGAAAAAGTTCAAATCACAAGTGATGGAAAGAATGGAGTCTATGTGCAATCCAGAAAAAGAAGTCTACGAACAGGAACTGGCTGGGCTCCTTGGGCCCATTTTCATCAACCATGAAGTAGTTCCCAAGGGGACTGTCGCGACTTCTACTACACAGTCTACAGAAGCAAGCCAGACGCAGATTCCAGACTCTGTTGATCCTGTTCCTTCCCAAGCTTCCCAGACAGCGAAGAAGCCAAAGCGTGTACCCGTATCCGAGCTTTAGAAGACAAAACCCAAGCTTTCGAACGTGGTACCTGACGGAGGAGGACTATCAGACGCGGATATTATTCGTATTGCAAAGATGCCAAAGGGTTACGACCGCCACTCCAAAGCCCCCTACGCTTTCAGCTACCGTGGTCGTATCTATGGCCCATGGAAGCGCCTGCTGCAGGCGCGAGATGATGCAGATAGTCCGGTCTTCAGTACGGCTGAGGTGAAACGCATCACAAGCTGAGGGGCAGAAGAGGTGTACATTAGTCGAAGAGATTTGAAGAAGGTAAATGCGCGCGCAGGTCGGATTGCGGATGTTGCATGAAGGTGGCTGTACCGGATTGTTCATTCTATGCAGAGTGCAAGATGCTGTTCAGTCGGAAGTGCACTCGAGTCAGGAAGCAAGATGTAAAAATTGACAATTACAAGTCCAGGATGAACGGTGGACGGTGAATTACAGGTACCCTAAAATTCACTAGAGTACATCCGCTTTGTGTTGACAAACCCGCTTATCATTTACGCACCGTCACCGCTTCTTGACGACGAGCCAACCCCACCTCAACCCCACAACGCGTCTCCGTGTTTTGTTCGGCGCGTATTCTCATTTCTCGAATATTCTCATTCACGAGAAAGACATCTCAATCGTATGTTCGAACTACGTAAACACATATCACGACCCTAGTCTGCCTCGTCTTCGTGGCGTTGAGCCTTCCTCTAGAGTCTAGTGACCAGGAAATTTTGCTCGACGACAGAGAGACTGTGGCAATGCCGGATGTGATCATGCTGGGGCCCGATGATCAATCCAAATCCCGCGGGTCAAGCAAACGACGCCAACAATCGGAGGGCCTGTTTCTGACACCTTTCCCTGAGGAGTCCAAATATCAAGCCTCAAACTCTAGGCTTCCATCGCTTCCAGGCTCGATGAAGACCTCAAATGGTCGCGCTCCAATGGAGACGCCTTGCCCTGAATCGGGGGCAGCTAACAAGAAAAAGAAGAAACCGAAGCGTCACCTTAGTGACGCTGAGGAATTGGATGACTTACAAGAAGAGAGAAAGAAGAAACGAGCGCGTGACAAGGTCACCATGGAGGTGGGCAAAGATTGGGAGAGTAGGAAGACGCAAGACAATGAGGCGCAGAAATCAATAGGAGGTAGAGTAGATCATATGCCTCCACCGTACTTGACTCTTTGAACTTACACAAAATACATCTAGGCGTCCACGGCCCTGACATTGTCGCTGCTCGCGAAGGGAACGTCGTTGAGCAGAATTTGAACTTCGACTCCGCATCCACCGAGGACGGCGCAGTAACAGTTCAGAAGAAAACTGCAGGAGCCAGCTTTGCGAAAAAGCTGCGTGACAAACCTCGCCCTTCGGTTGAGCAAATTCCTTCTGGACAACAGCAAAGACAGGAGAGTACTACAAGCTCTTCGGAGCAAAACTCGATCGCTGGGGATCTTCCCTCCAGTGGCTTTGGTGGAACGACCAAGAGAGATCCATCACAAAGCGTATTGCATGCAGTGTCGCCTATGATGTCAAAAAACTCTTCATCTTCGACCAAGGTGTTTCCAATCGTGGACTCAAACAATCCGTCGTTGCGGACCCATCAAATAGAGCCCCGCGCGAGCCACTGGACACACAGGGGTGGTTATCACAGCACGGACATCTTAGGGCGAAATGCCCAAATTGACGGTTACCGGGTTGGCAAGCATCAGATACCTGGCCGCCCTGGAAAGCGACAAGAAAGACGTCGATGCGTCTGTGGAGATGTACCGCCCTATTTTCGAAGGAATGCAGGTCAACCTCCAAAGCGGGCAGGGTTCTGTGGCACAGACGCAGAGTACCTTACGCATGCTCGTCGCATCGTATCTTGCGGAAGTCACCATAGTAGGATCCTTGAAGAATGCCAGAACTATCTCGACGAGCTTGAATCGAAAACCGGCGATGACTCGGACGCACACATCTACATAGCTCGAGATCCTGCTTCACTAATATCACCGCTTCGTATAAATCTACACGACAAAGGGCACTCTTCTATTCGACCTCAAGTGATTCGTGCAGAGGAGGCAAAGCCTGCAGGCGGTTTGCCAACTGGTTCTCATGTCGACCGCACTACACTGCCTGAATCCCATCCTCGGAACAAAAATGCTAACGAACCCGGAATGAACAGCAATGTCACCCATCGATTTCGAACTATTCCTGAAACGCCGAATGGACCCGCCGGACAAGCATCATCGTCTTCTACAACTATCGATCTGACCAAAGTCACACCTCCCAGGCATAGCAATATTTCCAGTGGATCTGTCCCATCTCCGTCGCCAAATGCTCGGCGCTTTCGCCTTGCAACTGTACCTCCTCGCTTCTCACGACAGCCACGCAGTCCATGGATCAGACCACGTACTGACCACTACTCTCCTGATAGATCGAGGTTTCGTGAAGCACTTCCCCCTCAGACTCCACGGAAGCTCATTAATAAAATGTCGACGGACGTGCAGCTCCGTCTTAGTGGCATCGAGAATACACTGCGAGACATTAGCCTTAAGACTGGGGCAAGAGCGTCTGAAGCGCCGAATACGAACGCTGAGACTCATCGGCCTATTGACCACCCCCCAAGAGCACAACATCCACTGCCACCACGTCCCCCACCATCGAACAATCAATCAATCCCACCTCAAGCACTCAACGCTGCCGCTACCGCAGCGCTCTACGCGGCACCAACCGTCCGATCCCCTCAACCCCGACCCCAAGCCCCCGCTGCCGACCCTCCGCGCCCCAAGAAAAAGCGTCTCTCCGCCGCCGAGATGAGGCAGCGGAAACCCGAACTCGATGCTACACTACCACCCGGGGGAGCGGCACCGGACGCGGATCTGATCGCAATCGGCAAGATCATCACGCCGTATGAGCGTCATCGCCGTGCGCCCTACGCTTTTCATTGGAGTGGTAGGCTCCATGCAAAATACAAGTATCTCCTTGAGCGACAGGGGACGGATGGATTGCCGGGGTGGACTGCGGCGGAGGTTGCTCGGTTGTTTCGTTGAGAGGGCGAGAGAGGGAGAGTGCGGAAGGGGGGTTTAGGGTTCAGAAAGTAGAAGGGACACAAGGGGATGTTGAGATAGGATTGTTCGAGATGGTTTCGATGGGGTCGATGAGATGGATGGATGTGTGGGTTGTTCCAGGTGAGGCTGGAGACCAGAGCTCTTAGCAAGTTCTCACCAAAGCTTCTTCTTTCTTGTTTGTATGGAGCCAGACTTTGCGGGATGGATACCAGAGGATGTGTGATTGCGAAATGGTCAGGGAAGAGTTGCTGGGGAGATGTTTTCTGTTGCAACATGCTTGTTTTGTTGAGCTCGGAGCTGCAGGTTGTAATATTCTAGCTGGTCTTTCAAGCTTTCAATTCTATTGTGCCCTCATTGGGGGATTCAAAAGTAGCCGTAGGTAGCTAATTAGTCTATAAGCACATTAGCTTCATCATCCATGCTTCCCAGTCCTTCCACTGCCTGCCTCAAAGTAGCTAGCTAGCAAGGCTATAAGCACATCAGCTTCACCCTCCATCTTTCACTGCCCCGGCTCAACTCGTCCTCGAATTCAAGATCCCCAAGCACAGAATATCCGTCGCGCCCACCTCCGTCAACTCATCCATCACAACCGCAATCTTGCTCTTCTCCACCATCGAGCTCACAGCCACCCACTCAGCATCTTCCAGCGCCGTGATCGTGGGCGCGCGTTTGCCCGGCGTAATCTGTGACGCCTTTTCGAGCAGTTGGCGCGGGATGTTGTATTGGCAGAGGATGTAGCGTTGGGCGGCTGGCGCGCAAAGTCAGTGTGTGTACGTAAAAGCTGTCGGGTTAGTGGGTGGAGGGGGGCTTACTGATGACGCCTTTTATGCGGGAGGCGATGAGATCTGCCAGATTGGGGTTGGAGACGTTTTTGGATTTGATGAGGACGGCGACGCTGTCGACTATTGTATCGATTGGGATGAGGCCGGCTGCACGCATTGTCTCGCCGGATTCTGTTGGTGGAGTGGTCAGCCTGCTTTCCTTGCCACGATGTTGTGATGTGCCTCGTTGGAAGAATGGGACGCTTGAAGCAGTCAGTAATGGAGCTGACATACCGACTAAATCGACAATTCCATCCGCTTTCCCCAGCGAACATGCCGCCTCAACGCTGCCACTTTGGTATTGGACCTCAGTTTGCAGCTCGCCCCTTCCATCCACGCCTTCAATTCCCCTGAAATACTCTTTCGTCAGATACCTGAAGCTTGTCACCACCCTTTTGCCGACCAGATTCTTTACGTCCCTGGCGCCACCCGACTCTAGCACCTGGACTTGCAGCTGACACTGCCCGAAACCCAGATCCATGACCACTTCCACGCCTACTTCGCCCACATTTTCACCATTTTTGCGCCTTCTTTCCGGGCTCGCCGTTCCATTTGTGCCTTCCCTGTTCGCGTTCACTGCTTCTCCTGCCCCATCTGCCTGTACCTTCGCTCTCTTCAGCCCCTTTCTCACCGCCCTTGCTTCCTGCTCCCTCACTTGGTCCAGGCCGGTGATACCTAAGTCACATTCTCCCTCAGCCACGTAGTATGGGATGGCGTCTGCGGGCAAGAACACGAGCGCAATTGGCAGGTTTTTGACTAGGGCGATGTCGAGACGGTGTTCCCGTCTGAACTGGATGTCGCTGCCTTCCAGAAGTGAGAGAATTGGACCTTGTAAGCGGCCCTTTTTGGGGACGGCGAAGAGGAGGCGGTCAGATTTGCTGGGGGTGGGGAAGTTAGTGAGGCTCAAATGCGGAGGGGGGAGGTGGTTATAGGGCAGTGGGAAAGTGGGGAAACGAACAGAGAGGCGAATTGAGCGGGGAGAGCCATGTTTTTCGGTTGGTGAAGGGGTTCTGAGTCGAAACGGAGGCGTTTTGGAAGTGCGCGCTACTTGGAAGCGATGAGAGTAGGTGGGAGTGAGGAGGTGCAATTGGTTGCTGGTGGAGCTTTACAGGTTGCAAATGGCAGAAAGATTGGTGGAGACGATACGTGTGAGGACCATTGCCCTCCGCTTCAGCTTTATACAGTCATCTTAAGCTCCTGTGAGTCACAAAGTAGTCTGACTCAAGCTGTACGTTGAAGTGAGGTGACGGAGATTCAACATTGGAGAAACTCAATTCCCCACCAAAGAGCTGATAGCCCTAATCGATAAGAAATTTAGCCTCAAGCGGCTTGGCAGAATTTCGCCCGCACTTGAAGGTTTTGCGACTGCATAGGCATTCCCAATTACGAAGCACCATCCATACCGGCTCAGATGCGCTGCTCACGCGCATAAGCCACCTTTTCAGTCCTCATAGACTTCCCCAAACCCGTCTCTGCCAAAACTGAAAACCCAACATGGACGCCGGCAAAGTCCCCGTCAAGCTCGTGAAGGTGATCCGGTACGTCTCGCCGACTTCATACTTTGACCCAATGCTGGCTGAACCAATGCTGATTGAATGTTTGTCTGACAGTGTTCTCGGAAGGACAGGCTCTCGCGGCGGTGTCACACAGGTCAGAGTGGAATTTATGGTATGAAAGCCTTCCTTAAAAGTTGTGCTTTGCCATCTCGAATAGACCTACTTGTTATTCTTTACCATCCCTAAATGACCTGCTTGTTATTCTTTACCCTCGCTGAATGAATGATAGGACGATACGAGTCGAAGCATCATCCGCAATGTGAAGGGACCTGTCAAGGAAGATGATATCCTCTGCTTATTGGAGTCGGAACGTGAGGCAAGGAGATTGAGATGATGGAATGTGGAACGGGAGATTGGGGCTGCAATCAAGGTGGAGAGAAGAGGGTGGGAGTCACAGAAGATATGGCAATCAGTGTGTGACATCAGCTTCAGGCACAAGACAATAGAGGATGCGTAAAAAGAATGTCATAATTTGTCTTCATAAGGTACATCATGTATAGCGATACTTGTATGCCACATGCTCAGTCACATCAGCAAGTGCTCGCGGACATATTCGTGGTATATCGTTCAGCTTTCCTCCTTTCAAACATTGCTCTGATCATCCATCCTATCCGTGAGTGCCTTGCTACTCTCCAAGCTGCTCCTCGCCTAAATGCCGGTGATTTATCAACCTCCTTTCACCGCGTCACACTGCGTCATTCTTAGTATGCTCCTCATCACCCATCAATGGGCAGCGGGTTAGCAGCATCACTAACATAGAAGTTGCGGCGATGCTTGTAGAACTTGAATCCCTCATCAAACCCATCGACTTTCATGCGATGCAACTCCGCAATCAATCCCTTCAGAAAGGCAGTCGGAAAGTTCCCCGGAAGACTGCTGAGGTCGCAATCATGAGCATACAGCGCCAGGAAGAGGCGACGTAAAGGAGCAGCGCCTGTATCATTGCGCCAGAGCTTCGTCATAGTATCAGCGTTCGGGAGCACTTTGTCAGTCTTATGCTTGAGGATGGTATCATCGATGCATTCATTCTGGAGACGGATGAACTTATACTTTGTTGCGAACTGATAGATGGAGATGATCACGGGCCACTGAACGTTCGCGTACTTTTCGCCCTTGAAGAGAAGTTCATTCGAGTAGAGCCAATGATTCACGCGGGCGAACATGTCGGCGTCTTCGTTAGGAAGGAAAATAGTCCTCTGCTGGTAGTCAAGGTAGCAGCCCGTACCGGGGATCTCGAGCTTGGTCACCTCTGTCTTTGGCGCACCAAGCAAGTCTGCAAAGGACTCGGATGATTGGCAAAGAAGGCCACAATGGACGTGGAAGGGTTTGTTGTCTGCACCGACGGATAGAGTGGTGATAACATCGAAGGTGGACCTGTGATTCATCAGCTCTGCACCTGCTTCAGGGTACTGCTAAGAGCATACTCGACAGCAGGAGGGCTGGATGTTCCCTTCTTCGGCTTGGTGGGAGTATCAGGCTCCTTCTTCATGCGCTTGGACGGCGACGAGGGTGTGATGAGTGTGTCGGAGTTAGGGTTTGCTGGCGATTTGGGCGACTCGATCTTAGTGAAAGAATGCTTGCGCTTTCCGACATCTTTGCCTTGCTCGGTCTGCTTAGACTTTGCCATTGTAGTTGATGTGATTGACCAAGCTATATGATGGTTGTGGAGAAGGTAGTGTCGTCAATGCCCGACTTGAAAGAAGATGATGATGATAGATGAAGTCACGAAGACGATGAAGATGAGAAGCAACTTATCTCAGTGCTGCGCAAAGGTGGTTGTGCGCAGGAACTTTTGTAAGTGGCATGTAATTGAGAGGGTTGAGGGGAGTGCAATTTCGTTGACACCCCAAATGTTACATTCACTCTTCGCGGGGATACTTACGAGATCCAAGCCACCACTGAGATTAAAAGTAGATACGCTCATTCGGCATAGAAGATGACCCTCTGGCATTGATTGTTTTTGCTTAGAACAATCAAGCAAGATCTTCAATGGAGTAAAAATGCTGGGATTGTCTTATTAGTATTGTGTGGTCTATGGTTTCTTCATGTCTATAAGATCAGGTAAGTCTTCCACTCTAGCCTCCTGCTGTAAT
Source organism: Bacidia rubella (assembly GCA_032158265.1). NCBI lineage: Eukaryota > Fungi > Ascomycota > Lecanoromycetes > Lecanorales > Ramalinaceae > Bacidia > Bacidia rubella. Next base: position 209,152 of record JAVTIF010000009.1, on the reverse strand, counting down.
ACGCCTGTAGTCAAGGTCAGAATATCGGAAGAGGAAGAGAGTGAGGTCAGACAAGACTCACGATATGTAGCTGTCAATAATGGGAATTCATGCTCCAATCCTCTCGCCTTCAGCAACGCGTTGACCTCCCTACAGGTACCTACTCCTTGTAAGATCTGCCCATTGAGCTCCTCCTTCTCCACCACCTCCACAGATACTCCCCTCTCCACAGCCATCTTTGCGCACCGAAAATTCCTACCTCCTGAACAACTCGTGATCAAGTCGGCAACACCGCAGCTCTCTTCAGTAAACGTTTGCGCCTTGACGGTCTCCTTAAAGAACACCCTACCGAACTTCACCATCTCGACCAGTCCTACACGCATAATCGCTGCCTTTGCATTATCGCCCCAGTTCAGTCCGGTGACGAAGCCGGCCGTTAGTGCGACAATGTTCTTCAATGCTCCACCCAGAGAGACACCTGCTACGTCGGAGATCACATTTACATGGAAGTAGGGGCGATGGAAGAGCGTTTTGATGAGCTCATGATCGATAGGGGGCAACTCGGCCGGCTGCGCCGTGAGTCTGACCTTCGATGTCAAGCCCCTCACGTCTTTGTGCTCGGTGATTTGAGTCAGATCTAAGTGAGACGATTTCGGCGTGGGACCCTTTGGAGTTGAATTCTTGGGCGTAGGATTTCGCGAGTCCATGGGCGGTGAATCGTAGGCAATGGTGGTTTCGGAGAACTTCTCCAGGGCAACTTCATTCGCGATATTGGCCCCACTTAACGCGCCGCAGTATATGCCTAATTCGTCGCCTATCGATTCGGAGAAGAGTGAGACGTCCTCGTTGGAGACATTCACCCCTTTGATACACGATATGCCTCGAGCATAGGGTACGATCGAGCCCTTCATATCCGCACAAAGCTTGTTTATGAATTGATGTGGAAGGTTGAAGACGAGGATGGAGGAGTCCTTGACGCTGTCCTTGAGAGAAGGATTGGCGTGGAGGTTCTTTGGCAGTGCGATGTTTGGCAGGTATTTGACATTTTCATGTAAGTTGTTGATCAGCTCCGTGAGCTTGTGCGGTTGGGTTGCGTAGGGGGATGAAGGGTCGTAGTTCTTGGACGACTGTGGTACTGTAACCTCCTCTTCATAGACCCACATCTGTACATCCGGAAGGAAGAGTTCTGGATGTGCTTTGGTGTTCTCTGCGACGATTTTCGCAATTGCGGATCCCCTGCCCATATTAGTCTTGTAGGTAATGCTGTGGCTTGACTGGCTTCACCAATTGCCTGATCCGACTACAGTGACCTTGTGCTTCTGCTCATGGATACCTAGGGTCGCCATAGTGTTTGCTGCTACAGAGCTGGGAGGTCTGGAGACAGAACGAGCGTGGGCGATCCGTGGATGGATGCGGAGGGCGAAGAATGGATGGGAAAGCCGCCGGAGGGCTACAAGAAGATGACGGTCTATGTTTGCGGCACCATGAGGATGTTGATGCTCTGGTTGTGGTAAAATCCGTTTAGGCTGAGGTTATGGTGGAGGTGGTTTAAAGAATGTTGAGGATTCAGGTGGGGGGCTAAAGACCGCCGCAGCCTTACCCAGCGCACGAGGGGCAGGGAAAAACAAGAACGCATGAGCGGTCAATCACATGTATCATACGCTGCTATCTGCTTTGAATAGCTGATTACATCATGTCATTACTATGTTCATCTCAGGCAAATCTGTGTATGTTCATTCCCTCAACCACAACTGCTCGCATCGAATGCTAGCCTTGTCCTACCTATTGATGCAATTGAACCTAAATCATGGAATCGAGTTTCGTTGCGAACACTTTCCTGGCCTGGTCCGATAGGCCTCTCCTCTCCGACAGAGAGAAGGCCAACGTTACTAAAGAGGAGTTCCTAGGCCTGCTATCTTCCGTGGCGCTGATGCTGGAATGACTGTTTGGGAAGCTGCTTCCTTGCCCTTACGTCCCTGCCAATTTCCGTCACGTAGCATCTCCGACCGAGTCCAATAACCTCGCAGCCTCAGCATTCATGCGAGTCGCCTGCTGCATCATCTGACTAGCTTGCTGTAAGAGTCTCGAGGCTTCTGCTCGAACGTCTCCTGGAGTTCTCGACGGACCTGTCGCATCGTGGAGGAGTGAGTCTTCTTGTCTGCCATGAGTATGCCGATCGTTTGGCGTCCTAGGCTGGGGAAGATTTTTGGCTTGACCATAGCTTTGCTGAGCATTCTGGAGACCCAGCTGCGGCGTTGACATGGGCGGAGGAGGCGGCGGCATTGGGTTGTTTTCATAGCCTCGATCTATACCATTGCTGAGATTCGGATCTATCCCGTCAGGAGGCGTGGTGTTGTACTGCGGAGGTGGAGGTGGGCCCCGATGTTGACTGTAGACGTTTGAGAGAGGCGCTTGCCCATGGTTGTATCCAAGATTGCCTGACTGCCCAAAAGTATCGTCCAAACCCCCATCAGCGTATCCTCCGTCGCTTTGCCCGCCAGGTGAAAAGGTGAGGGAGCCATTACTTGGGAAGGTGAGCGATCTCGCATTAGCATCTTTGAGCTGAGGGCACAATTTTCTCGTGTGGCCCATCCGATGACAGTGCCGACATGGCCCCTTGACTCTTGTCACCAAAGCACCCTTGACCTTCTGTGCTTGCCTTGTGGGGATCTTTTGGCCGTACTTCTGCTCAACCACTGCAATGATCTCATGTATGCTAGTGTCCACCGTCACATTGAGCAACTTCGGTACTGCTTCAATCAAAAATTTGAGCTTGCCAGTCTCGGCGCGCTTGATGTTCTGATGAGCGGGGCCTTCGCCTGTGAAAGGACTGCAGTTGTGTACATCGTCCACCGTAGTCACCTTCGCATCCTTTCTTTTGGCGCTATAGTTCGCTCTTATGCGAAAGGGGCAGTCCGGACTTGACCTGCATCCTGCCCGGACTCTATGGCTGTCGCTGTCGAGGATATGAGGCGTCCAATTCCGTTCGATGGCCCATTGACGAAGAGCGTCTTTGAAATCGGAGAGGTTGGGGAACGTTTGACCGACGGAAATAGGAGGCATCCTTATGTGGAGGGGGTGGCTGATTTCGGGGTAGAATGAGGTTTCGAGGAGGCTGGCATCGAAAGCTGAAGGCTAGGGGCTGGAGAGTGGATTGCCTCCCACTTCTGCGCAGAACTCAGAGGAAGGTACTCTGTAGTTCACGTGTGAATGAAAGTCATAACAGCGATGGGTCGCTAGTCCAGATATCTTTGCGGTACAAACAATCTATTGTTAGTGGAGGAGGTGGTCCATTGGAGTCGTCTCGGCGAAGAAACAGGACGCTAAAGGTCTCAGCCCTACGATACCCCTCAAAACTCGTTGGGACAAACAGACGATTTCTTCGTCCATCCATTGACCCTCCAAATCCGGATCTATCGCTTCCTCCTGCAATCAGAGGCCTCTACAGCATGGATTGTATCAGCTCTCGAGGCTCTTCTCACTCGAAGGTCTGACATTGTAATCTCTGCCAATCTGTTTATAAGCCTGCAGTCCTCATTGATTCCCGTCCTTCCCCCCATCATGGCAGGTCATAGTATGCCGTCTTCTGCAGAAGAGATCTTCCTGCTTCAGCTGTCAGATACTGGTGCTCCTACAGTCCCAAAGGAATACATCTACCTTCCGCCACCGACCGATCCTCCATATTACCTCCGCTTTGAGATTGAAGGTACTTCTTCTATCTGCCGACAAGGTGTCTTCAAGACCAACATTCCAAAATCTGGGAAGCCTTTTCGACGAAAAGACTACCAAGAGCACACGTGGGTGATCTTGCACCCTTGTTCTATCGTAGCCTGACAAGGCCACTCAGGCTCCAACCGAATTTCGATGGCATCATACACATTGACATACCGGTGGCTAAGGCTGGCGCCTTCGAATTCTTCACCGAATATAGTTCTCTACCTCCTTTCTCTATCTCCCAGACGGACATGTCGGTATCTAGGCCTACACGTACAGAAACATATTACATTAACGTGTCCCCAAAATTGAGCATTGGAAACAAAGCCATACCGCTCGATGCTCTGTCAATCTTCTCCGTTGTTACAAGGTTCATGGGAGACTTTCCCAGAGACTGGGAAAAGCATATGAAAGGGATCTCAGGACGATCTTACAACATGGTTCATTTCACCCCGCTTGTTGAACGCGGAGAGTCACGCTCACCCTACAGTCTCTACGATCAGCAGAAGTTTGATCCAGACTTTTTCACTAATGGCGAGAAGGATATTGAGACAATGACCTCTCGAATGGAACACGAATGGGGCTTGCTAGGATTGACGGATGTTGTTTGGAATCACACAGCCAATAACAGCCCCTGGCTCCAGGAGCATCCTGAAGTGGGTTACAATGTCGAGACCGCCCCTTGGCTAGAATCTGCGCTGGATCTCGATACTGCATTGTGCCAATTTGGTATCGAGTTGGAGAAATATGGTCTTCCCACCGAGCTGCAGACTGCTGGTGATCTGTCCAGGGTCATTGCTGGGATGCATGACCATGTCGTCAAACCGCTGAATCTGTGGCAGTACTATGTTATCGATGTGCCCAAAAATTGCGAAGACGCTTTGAAGGCTTGGTCGCACGGTGACACCACGCTTCCGAAGGGTGGGTTTGGCACTGGTGGAGTTGGTGGCTTAGAGGGAGTCAAATCATGGACTCTGAAGCAGAAAGCCGACTTTCTCCTTTCAAATAATTTTGTAGGCTCTGAAGGCCTTGGGCCACGGTTTTGGCGGAAAGCAGACCCCACAGTTGCAGCTGCCCTTCTCACTGCGCTTTTTGGTCGGTACGAACCAAGCTTTGACAGAGTCACTGCCTCCGACTGTGTGACGGATGTCCTGAACGAGATCAATTCCGGATTCTATGCTCAATATGACGAAGATGTGGCTGTCATGGCTCAACAAATCTTTGACCGCGTCAGATACTTGCGGCTGGATGAAAATGGACCGAGATGGGGACGAATCTCAAAATCTAGCCCCTTCATCGAAACCTACTTCACAAGACTTCCGGTCAATGCAACGACGAAAAAGCACAACTCGAAGGCTCTCGCTCTGGTCAACAACGGATGGAAGTGGGGAGCAGCAGGTCTCAACGATCTTGCAGGTTCTGACTCTCGGTCATACACTCGCCGTGAGATCATCGTTTGGTCTGATTGTGTCAAGCTGCGCTATGAGAAATCACCAGAAGATAGTCCTTATCTATGGGACTTCATGGCTCGGTACACTCGCCTGATGGCGAAGTACTTCACAGCTTTTCGCATCGACAATTGCCACTCAACTCCCATTCACGTCGCAGAATATCTGCTCGATCAAGCCCGTGAAGTCAGACCAGACTTGGCTGTCTTCGCAGAGCTCTTCACTGGGAACGAAGACACTGACTACGTATTTGTGAAACGATTGGGCATCAGCTCACTCATTCGCGAAGCTATGCAGTCCTGGAGCACTCAAGAGATGAGCAGATTGGTGCATATGCATTCTGGACGACCGATTGGCAGCTTTGAGATGGAAGAGGTATCGCATCACGATAATATAGAGCCAACGAATGCCATGACAAATGGAACCGTTAGTGTAAGGTCGCTGCGTCGCCAGAAGGTCCAGCGCATCAAGCAGAGTCCACTACACGCTCTCTTTACAGATTGTACTCATGACAATGAAATGCCGGCACAAAAACGGGACGCTAGAGATACATTGCCCAACGCCGCTTTGGTATGTATTTGCGCTTGCGCTACTGGTAGCGTGATGGGTTATGACGAGATCTATCCACGGAATATCAATATCGTTGAGGATCAAAGAACGTATTCGTCACCTTATTCAGACTCTCCTATCAAAAGCCAGACAGGAAAGGGTGGAATTGGCGGTATCAAGAAGCTACTGAACCAGCTTCACACGGAGATGGGCACAGACGAGTTTGACGAGACTTTCATACATCACGAGGGCGAGTACATCACTGTCCATCGAATTCATCCATTGACCAGAAAGGGATATCTTGTGGCTGCTCATACTGCGTACCAAGGCTCCGGCACAGGACATGGATCGCTCTCCCCAGTCCATTTAAATGGGTCGAAGGCCAAGCTCCTAGGTTGCTGGAAGTTGGAGGTTGATGCATCCCAAGAAGCTAAGAATGCTTGCTACAAGGACCCGAAGTTGCTTCGAGGCTTACCTAGTCAGGTTGAAGCGTTGCCAGGCGTTAGGATAGAGGAGAGTCAACGCGAGACCGTGCTTATCATGCCAAACAATTTCCCACCTGGCAGCATCGCTCTTTTTGAAACATGGATACCAGATACTGAACATTCGGAGGGTTTGGATCGTTTTGTTAGCTCTGGAGCACACGAAGCCTTCTCTACCCTTGATCTGATTGATTTGAACTTCTTGTTGTATAGATGTGATGCGGAAGAGAGAGACTCTAGCTCGGGACAGGAAGGTGTTTACACAGTACCGAACTATGGACCCCTGGTTTATGCTGGCTTACAGGGCTGGTGGAGCATACTTAAAAACGTTGTAAACGACAATGACTTGGGCCATCCAATATGCCAACATCTGCGAGAGGGACAGTGGCCGATGGATTACATCGTCACACGACTCCGTAGAGTCGCCACTCGAGAGAGCAGGCCTGGACTGCTGAAACCAGCGCAATGGTTCAATCAGAGGTTTGATGCTGCGAGGAGAGTGCCTAGCTTCCTGCTGCCGAGATACTTTGCACTAGTCATTCAGACGGCACATGCTGCAGCCTGGGAACGGGGTGTTAGCTTGATGAGCGGCAACATTCACCGAAGTCAAAAGTTCGTCCAGAGCCTAGCCATGACCAGCATTCAGATGAGCGGTACCACCAAGTCTGCTTCTCTTACACCTTTCAAAAGAGTTCCTTCGCTAGCTGCAGGTTTGCCTCATTTCTCAAGCAGCTGGGCTCGTTGCTGGGGAAGAGACATCTTCATAGCACTTAGAGGGCTATATCTCGCTACTGGAAGACACAAGGACGCTAAGGAGCATATCAAAGCCTTTGCTAGCGTGCTTAAGCACGGCATGGTACCGAATCTCCTTAGTGATGGACGTGCCCCAAGATACAACGCCAGGGATGCCATTTGGTTCTTCCTGCAGAACATTCAAGATTACACACATATGGTGCCTGATGGCTTCAACATTATGTCAGAAAAAGTCAGTAGGCGGTTCTTGCCTTACGATGACACCTACTTCAACGTGGAAGATCCTCGCGCATACTCTAAAGAATCGTCAATCGAGGAGGTGATCCAAGAGGCTTTGCAAAGACACGCCACAGGTCTTTCATTCCGAGAGGCGAATGCGGGTCCAAAGCTTGACATGCAAATGAGATCGGAAGGCTTCAACATCCAGGTCACCGTTGATTGGGAGTCAGGCATTCTCTTTGGGGGCAGCCAGTCCAATTGCGGTACATGGATGGACAAAATGGGTGAAAGTGAGAAAGCTGGAAGCAAAGGAATACCCGGTACGCCCAGAGATGGCGCTGCTATCGAGTTGACTGGTCTGCTCTACAGTACACTTATATGGCTCGCGCAACTACATAAAGACGGCAAGTACAAGTACTCAGGCGTCAGTACAAGCTTTGGCTCCAGGCTATCATTTGGAGATTGGGCGTCCCGCATCAAGCGCAACTTTGAAAGATGCTACTACATTCCCCGGGAACCTGCTGATGATGCTCACTACGACGTCAACCCGCGCATCATAAACCGTCGAGGAATCTACAAGGACCTCTACAAATCAGGCAAAGAATACGAAGACTATCAACTGCGCCCTAACTTCCCCATCGCTATGACCGTTGCTCCTGATCTCTTCGATCCCACTCATGCTCTTCAAGCCATTGAAATGGCGGACAAGATCCTTCGTGGTCCTACAGGCATGGCGACCCTCGATTCTTCTGATCTCAACTACCGCCCTTACTACATCAATTCAGAAGACTCTACTGACTTCGCAACGGCGAAAGGGAGGAACTATCATCAAGGTCCAGAATGGTTGTGGCCAACAGGCTACTTCTTAAGAGCAATGCTGAAGTTCGATCTGAGGAGGAGAAAGACAGCAGAAGAGCGTACTGAGGCGTTTCAGCAGGTCACGAAGCGGTTGGAGGGGTGCAAGCGGGCGATCGAGGAGAGTCCGTGGGCGGGGCTGGCAGAGCTGACGCAGAAGAATGGGGAATACTGTCCGGATTCGGTGAGTGCTCTTCCATCAAATGGCTGGCGGGAATGTGCGGCGGTGTGCTGATTAGGAATGTAGTCTCCGACGCAAGCTTGGTCAAGTGGCTGTTTGCTTGATCTATTTTATGACGCAAACGAGTTGGCTCAAGAGTGATGATTAGGCAAGCTTGGGTAGACCTGGGTATACGGATGATCACGAATTTATAGATAGATCTTAAGAACCAACCTGAAGAACGATTCTTGATTTACAAATGCTAATGCGTCCAGCGCTCCTCGTCGCAAACAAATGACGACCCTGCACAAACATCACGCTCAGTTCTAACTCTTCCACAAGTATTCTCCTTTCCTCATCCTAGCGCCAGTCACGTTGTCTTAATATGCTCTCAAGGTTTCTATTCTGATGATAAGGTCTTTTGCAATGCATTTCCATCCTCCTCTCATAGGTACAATTTGCGCAGTGCCAATGGTGTCCAGTGAGACCAAAGGTGTCGTTATATTGATAGTGGGTCAAGGAGTATTTGGATGGCCGTAGGCAGACGCAACATAGCTGGGGTTCATCATATGGTTCGATATGGAAGGTATTCGATCGTGTTGGCATTGAAGCTTTTGGGGGGGCTTTTGGAGGCGGATTGAACTGCCTGCATTGAAGGTTGGGTGTTCTCTCGTCGTCGAGGCGTTCTTTGGAGGGGTGACAGCCCATGTGTTGGATAATGGATAGGTTTAGTTGAGAGGATGTGATTCCTGCTGTGTAGGGGTCTGCTAACGATTGTTGGCAGTTGCTTGCTGAGTGGGGAATTATCGAGTCCAGCTCGTGTTCGTGTGGTGTTGGTGAAATGGAGATTGAACAGTGAGTGAGATGATGTCGAGTCCAGCTCTTGTCGGCCTGATTGGTAAGACGATGCGTTGTGTGAGGACTAGAAGAACGAGGCGTACCATGAGATTGACATAGGGGAGTCGACGGCGATGAAACAGGGGATCTAGAGAGTACAATGCTCTGTGCTACGTACCTGTAACAGGGCAATTATCCAATCATATACGAAGCCTGGGAATTCTCGCTGCTTCATCAAGAAGGAGGCGTAGGGGTCGATATGCAACAGTCAGAGGGAGGCATGTGCACAGGATCAAGGTAGAAAGCCACTGACTTGTGAGTCCGAAACTTGCTATGCGTTTCAGTGCTGCCACCTTCTGATGGGTGAAAGACAGAGTTCAGAGGTTGTACAAGAAGGACTGAAACAGTTAGAGGATCCTGTCTGAGCCTCACTAATGTAGTACTTTGGGCCATGGTTTGGTCTACAGTGCGAACGGGTTCTCACAATTCATGAGTTTGAATTGAACAATATCTTCATATACATATGGTGAGTAATGACATCAACAAGGAGCATTGAGCTTTGAGATGCTATTACGCCGGTAAGACTCAAATGATATGCATGAAAGCTAACAGCGCTCTCCTAAATGCCATATTAACCTGTCAACCGCTCTAGGCCCTCAAATTCCAATCTGTCCTCCCTCGAGGCAATAATCTCTCCTCTTTATGGGATTCACCAACCCATTCATTGAATCCTGATATCTGTGATGTGTTGCCCATGTACAAGGGGAACATGACGCAAATTCCTGCTGCTGGCCCTTGTTGTTCTGACAGTACTGATAGCTTAGGTTGTGGTCGGGATTGTCGAGAAATTTCCGATTGCAATAGGAACAAAAGTACCGAGCTCTCCCCTTCAATGGAATGGACTTTGGCTCAGTGCTGGCTGTGTGGTTCTTTGGTGCAGGTGTGGGCTCTCCAGGAGCTTTGGATATGCAGCCCCCCATCGCGCTGTCAGGTATATGTATGAAGGCTTTCTCCTCAGAGTTCGACGGATGAGTGCGGTTGGTAAGGTCTCGCTTGATGGTTCGAGGTTTTGTGGTGGAATGCTGTACTTTTCCGATGCTGTTGAAGGGTAAACAAAGCCTGCTCTGGTGCGTATACTATGTTGTTGATGGAGTAGTTTGCGAGTTTTGTTGATGCAGTGATAGATTTGGAAAACATTCCTAGTGACAGCTGATCATCAATATATAGGAAGAAAGGCGTTGAAACAAGAGTATCGAGCGTCGATTGTTGCGTGTTACAACTTTGAGACGACATGTGTGCGTTGAATCGTAGCATTGGGCTCTTGACCTTGAAAGCATACCGCCAACTCGTTGGGTTGCAGCATCCGAATCTACTGACATTCGTCAAGGGAAAGTTTGCAGCGTGACAAAGAAAGGCCGTCAAGAAAGCGTAATGTTGAGACATGCTTCTTGTTTCAGTGTTGCCACAACGTTGTGTTTCGGGGAACGAGTCTAGAGGTCGTACAAACGAGGGTTGAAACGAATATGCGGGTAGAGCTGACTCGACATGTAGATTGACCATACTACTCTCACGTTGCAACATGACTGAGGGAAAGCGTTGCTCCTTATTTCACGTACTGAGCATCCAGCACTTCACCCTATGCTGTGATTTCTTGCTGGCAGTTATTGAACACAAATACAATGAGGCGCTGCACTTTAGACAGGCAAACTACGATGTGGCATCTTCCACAAAAGATCTAACGCCTCAGCTGCGGTCCTAACTCGTCTTTGCCCTAATGACTTACCACTGGGGGACCATTTGAGGATGTACTTCAGGTGAAGAAGACCATGTACGACTTGAGTGCGGCAAAAGGTAATTCATAGATCCGCTCGAATGGTTAATACTTGATACACGCATCGCAAGAGTCTTAGTCCCTGTATCATCGTTCTCATTCAAGGTTCAAAGGCCGGATGTGGATGGGAAAATTCAGATGCAGGTATTTTACGATGGTCCCAAGCGTGCAGGAAGCATGTTCGAGGACTCACGTCTGATTATTAGCCTCGCAGACGCAACGGCCACTATGGATACGTGTTCCCTTTCTTCGGGCTTGCCTTCCGTCGATTTACCTGTACCCGACCAGCAATCATCGAAGATGGCCGGCTACGGGTGGGCACGTTATCGTTTGCACGTCTCGTACGATGAAGAAATGAAAGCAGGAATTGCAATCAAGATCGTCGGCCTCTCCATCTTGTCACACCCTGCTGTCTGCGACAAAGTTATGAGTGTAGTGGCTCGCAGCTCCAACAAGATGCCCTCCATAGTCGCGCTTCCCCTAAGAGCGCAATTTCAGAATTTGTGGATGACGGAGAAACATCCATCACAAAAGAAGCACTTCGGTATAGATACCGTCAATGGGCAATCAATGAGTAGCATAGTTGGACTGGAAGCGTGGGAATCTCTTACGTTGACAATGTCCTTCAAGGAACTGGTCCCCAGGAATCGTGGCGTGATTCGGATAGGACGGTCTTAGGATTGCCTGATTCTAACCTAATAATCTTTCAATCTTCGCGAAAATTTTGTGTAAGTATGCAAGAAATCTTATAAAATCTTCAATTCGAGAAAAGCAGTAGCATTTACAATAGAAATTAAATGCAAGTTAATAAAGTAAAAATAACTACTATAATTATCAAAGAAATAATATTTAGTTTCTTAGTTTTATTTTTTCTATTAAACTTTTATAATTAATACTAAACAATATAGGTCTTAATTTAGAATTAAATAGAATTTAGAAATATTATTACAAAAGTCAAGAAAATTCTCTATAAACATTATTAGTATATTTAAGAAGTTTTAGCGTAAGATAGTCTATTTTAAGATATATAATATTAGATTCTGCTTAGATAATAAGTCACTAGACTTTAGCGTGGAAGTATAATCTAGGTTTATTAATATTTTACTCCGGATTTTCTTTTTTAATTCTTTTTCTTTTTCCCTCGCTCGGGTCTTATTTGCGTGCGCAAACATGAACCCACTTATCGCAGGTAAGCTATCCCAATATAGCGCAGAGTCTCGCGGCCACAATTGTACTAAACTGTTGAAGTCCCTGCTATTAGAATCGTTGGACCGCAGATTAAGGAAGTTGAAAGTCCTCCGCAGCGGTATGCCCCGCCTGGCACGCCGCTAAGGGGAACCTCCAGTGGAGCAACTTCAACTTCATCGGCCGAATCTTTTATATCTAAAAAAGTGCAAAGCGTATGTAACTTACGAACATTGAAACACTGGCTTGGTGCTTATGGCCTTCACTGCTTTAGGTTGCACTTCGACAAAGCCAGCCGTATGTCCCAAGGCGAACGCTGCCTATACTTTTGTCATCGGATTCACTGGAGTTGAAGCCAAACATCAACCCGGACCCAAAAGCAAACAAGGTTATTTTGCATTGCTTCAGAACAGAAAATGAAGCGCCTCTATTCACTTTGGGCACTCGATCAGCAGCGTCCGTCACTCGAGATACCGAGAATGTCCCATTTGCCAACATTCTTAACTATATCACCCCAGAAGAATTGCAACGGTTCGAAAATGATCAGTACGGCCAGGAAGAGGAGAAAGAGAGGATTAGACTTCTCACCATGAAGCCGAGAGGGCGACCACGAAAGAATCCTTTTGCGCCTGCTGACTCAACGCCGAAAATCGGTTTCCAGGACAAAGGCAAAGGCAGTGCTACGACTCCAAAGCATGGGGGCTACAACGCTTTTCGGCAGCTCACCGAGGACGGCAAACCCAGGCGTGGAAGACCCGTAGGCTGGAGAAAGCATGCAGGCACTCCAACTACTACCATGCCCTCTTTCAACGGTCCACAACCGACTGGAAGGGATAGTTCGCCAGCAGAGGAATCAGATGAAGATGCCGAGACTCCAATGGACATCCAGCGACGAACTGGTGTCTATTCTATGGTTGCTGCCAGTGGTCTTGTGCCACTTGAGCGAGAATCGAGCAATTCAGAGACTTCACGCTCGCGATATGCTACCCCACAAGAACCTCTGGATGAGGAGATAGAAGCTCTATCTTTGCCAGAGGAACCTTCTCCGAAGCGTCGCAAAATTCATTCCTCCCCCAGTTCAAGCGTTGCCTCATCCTCCTCCGACACCGACATTAAACCAGAAGATCTTCTAGAGGAGTTCACTGTACCCCAGCGTTCAGCGGACCGACCCTCATTACCCGAAAGCGCAAGTAAGAAACCGAGTTACTCACCTCCTTTTGAAAATTTCGATCATCGAAACAACCCTGATCACCATGATCCACATCACAGACCGACTCCAACCAAGTCCTCTGCTGAACTATTTGAGCGACCAAGCGATCAATCACATTCAGTCTCATCGTCGGAACACAAACGAGCACTCCTAGTTCAACAGTTCATGAATGCAGCCATGCCTAAAGTCCCAAGCCAAACCACCATAAGTGAGACAACCCAGGAATCTTCCAAGTCGGTTGTGAAAACGAAACGGAAACCAATACCTGCCATCATCAGCATCTCGTCTGCTTCGTCTTCCACCTCATCGTCGTCATCTAACAATGGAATGCTGGTCACACCTCACAAAGCGCCTATCAAGAAAAGCATGACACCACTAATTCCTGGAAGCACTGGGAGCCGTTCATCGCGTCTCTATGGAAAGCCAAGGCTACCCGACAAGTATGAGTCCAAACATCAGGTGCCCAGACAGCAGTCAACAAGCTCCCGTCCGCGAGGTCGACCTCCGCTAGCCCTGACCAGTCCGACTCAAAAACCTGCGTCTTATCCGTCAACGTCGACGACAAGTCTCACTTTAGACCACTCGCAGAAAAAGGACTTCAATGACATTACTACGTATTTTGTTCCTATGCGCAAAGATCACAATACTGCTCCTATTCGCAAGGAAGCAAACGCTGCCTCCAACCATTCAAAGACCAACGCAGCTCTCATTCGTCGGAACGCAGCTCTCCTTCTTCGGAAAGCCAACGCTGCTCCCACCTACTCCAAGATCAATGCAGCTCGCTTCCGTCAAACGGGCATTCTAGCACCCAATGACCAACGCAGTCTGAAACCTATCAACAAGCACGACAGCGACAGTGACGCCAACAGCTATCGTGCACAAGCCTCTAACAGCCCACGAGGCGCCACGATGTCTGCTTCTCAGGACTCTGAAGATGAATCCGAAGAAGAATCCGACGACGAATCAGAGACGTCTTTCATGGGTGTGCCTGCCGCACCTGCTATTCCGCCCGTGCCAGAAGAGGTCAGAAAGCGCATCGATCCGCAGCTTATGGACGCCGGGCCGAGTAACGACAGCACTGACGAAGAAGAAGATGAGGACGAAGTGATGGAGGAGGCTTCGGAGGACAGTCTCAAGAGGACACCGCTGGTTGCGCGCAAGCATTGGTAGTAGAGCGAGTATTGGAAAGAATTGGATCGTGCTTTTGATTTGCATTTGAAGAATATAGCGGGCTTCTCTGAGCATTTGCTTTCACGATGGTGTAACATGTTGGTTGAGTGATACCTCTTCGGTAGCTGCTCGGACTGAAAGTACGTCTGTTGATCATTTACCGCTTTTATGGCAGTTCTTAGAACCATTTAGGTCATGATAGACTTACCATATCAAAACGGTTGATACATGCACGCTCCGTCCTATTGCTATACTACCCTCGTTCTAGGTGCGTCTTCAATCCAAGGAACATTGGCGTCGATGTGATCTCTGAGGTGTTTTCGATCGTTGTGCCATCTCACTGAGTCGTGTGTACCAAATTGTACGATATTAAGCGTGATGAACACCGTTGAAGCTTTTGCCGTGTATTGATCTTTTGTCTCTAGGTCGAAGGGTTGCTAGGCGCTTTATTGGTCAATATCAAAATGGATGAAGGTCTTGACGGTAGGGCTCCCCAATGTAGGTGCATGATTGGGCGGCTGAAGTCGAGCAAAGTCAATCAGCTTGTTGTACATTCGTCTTGTAGCCTAATGATTTTTCTGGCTCGGAGCATTGAAGTGGCGGCTGGACGAAATCAGCCCAAGGAGATCATATTCACTGAAGCACTGCCAGAGTAATGAGGTGTAGAGTCATCTTTATAGTCTTGGACACGATAATGAGATCTTACAGTAACAGGCCTTAGCTATCGTACATATTCCAGCAAGTGTATTGATTTGCATCTCAATATTCTGGAAAATCTAGGTCGACCTCATCTTTCCACGCTTTCAAGCCACCTTTCAAGTCCAGCATTGTGATATGTCTGAGATCAGTCTCTTCATCATGGTAATGGATTGCGGCTTCGACGGCCTCTCGAGAATCGTTTCCGTAACGGCAGACAAATACCATGGGGTGATCGTAGCGTGGACGCCCATCCACAAAGTCGGGGTTGTCCTCGTCCGCCTCGCATGTACTCATGTAATCAAGTAGGATTGAAGGACGAGCCCGGATCTCGCTTAGAGGATAGTTGATAGAATTTGGGAGATGGCAGATATCGAACTCCGTTGCGTTTCGCACATCAATCACTTTTGGTTCGTTGCCACCCCCAAATTTGTTCACATAATCGGCCCATGCGGCAGCGCTGATCCTATTGTGTTGCTCGGAGTCCTCGGGTTCCCTGGTACCGCAGAATTTGACGTAATCAAATGTTTCCTCTTCGAGCGCATGCCTATCAATCTTAGGAGGCCAAGAACATGTAGGACAGTCTGGACGTTTGCCTGGAAGTCGAATGGTACGAAAAGGTGTTTCACTGTACGCCGAATAAAGAAGCATAGTTTTTGAGGAGTCCTCCAACTTGGAAGGCTTTTCCTGTGTTAACAGTTTGATTGCTTCAATAGCCATCAGCGTGCCCATGATACCAACGACAGGGCCAAGAATGCCGCCTTCGCCGCAGCTTTGTAGGGTTTCAGGAGGCGGTGGCCTCGGAAACACGCATCGATAGCAAAAGCCGCTTCCTTCGGTCATTCCCCTTTGGCTGCACGGCGGATTGTTGAGTACAAGCAATTGGCCGTCTGTCTTCAATGCAGATGCTGATACTAAAGGTATACCAGCGACCACGGCAAGATCAGAAGCAAGATATCGGGATGAAGGGTGATCTGTACAATCCAGGATGAGGTCGTAATTGTCTTCAACAGTCCTGAGTGCGTGCCCTGGTAGTAAGTGATCACAAATGATGTTGTACTTGACCGCCGGGTTGAGCCTGCAAGATGATAAGCATACTTCCAACGAAGTATAAGGCCTGATTTAACTCACTCACGCAGCCGTTGCGCTGCAAGAATAGCTTTCTGTGATCCAATGCCCGACTCTGAATACAGAACTTGTCGATGCAGGTTCGAGAGCTCCAGTATATCGCCGTCCATAAGTCCCAAGACGCCAACACCAGCTCCCGCAAGGTATATAGCAGCAGGGCAGCCAAGTCCTCCCAAGCCGACAATGAGTACACGAGACTTCTTGAGGTTAAGTTGGCCGGCAGTAGAAATTTCAGGGAGTATCATTTGACGACCATAACGTTTGTATTCCGAAAGGTCAAGTGGCCAAGATTGATTGTAGGGTGAGTCGATCCGAGGCTTTACGCTCTGTCGAGGAGATAGTAAACCATTGTTAGATATTGAACCTGATTCACGTCTAACATCTTCCGTAAGAGCTTGCTTTCCTTGATCAGAAGATCCTGATCTTTGATTTCCCCTATTTCTCTTTCTTCCATGTCCGGGGGACCTTGATCTATCATCTTCCGAGGCTCTTTTCCCTCCTTGACGACCTCTTGGAGACTCAAGAAAATAGGGGCTTGGTAAGTTCTTGAGTGTTCGATTGTTCACTTCAGCAGCGCCGGGGGCCCAAGGAGTCAGAGTGCCACCGATGTTCTCATCCATAGCGATACCTAGATCACACTCCGTCACAGAGAGCTCTTCCCTTAGGTCATCTAAGTATGCTTCAAGAGATGCAACCTGAAGTCGCAATTTCCTGACCCTGCGCCGGGAAGGAGGTACAACGCCATAGAGCGAATGGTAAGTCATTGATGATAGTTGGTAGCTAACTCTGGTAACGTTCGAACGGTGGTCACTATCCTTCTTGCTTCCCAATGTGCTGCATATTAATTAAAGTGCTCTTCGGAGGCTGGCGGGGCTGGCGGGGGCTGGCAAGGCTGCTTCTTGGCACGAAGTGCAGCACGCTCCAAGCACGCATCATTTCCCCCGTTCAGCATCCAATCCTTCCGCAACCATACGAACAATGGTACAGACACAGTCCAAATTCTTATCATAGACTGCTAATACCATCCAGGCGCCCATCCGTCCCCGCCCCCGCCGCGCCCACCGCTCCACCACCACATCCTCCTCCGCCCACTCTACCCCCACCACGTCCACTGTCTCCAACAAACCCTCCCTGAAATCCACCAAGACCGACTCCACCACTTCCCTCTCCGCCAGTACCTCTCTCACAAACCCCTATAAGACCTCGCACAAACAAAACAAAGCACCAACCAAAACCCTCAAGCGAGCCTCCAAACACGCCTCCCTCCTCTCCCGCCTGCAGGAAACGAGCGGTTCACAACCGAAAGTGACGAAGAAGCGGCGGCGGCCGGGGAAGAAGCTTGTTACGAACTGGAAGGGGCTGGAGGAGGCGTTGCCGGAGAATGTGGTTGCTGGGTTGGGGCGGGGGAAGGGAGGCGACGAGATGAAGGGCGCTGGTGGGAAGTTGAAGGGGGGAGAAGACGGGGTAAGTGGAGCCGGGAATGGAGCGGGGAGGCCAAGGATAGAGCAAAAAAGTCTCAAGTCGAGGCCAGGGGCGATGAAGAGAAGGGAGAAGCTGGTGAAAGTTGAGAGGGAACGGTTTATGAGGAATATGGCTGTTATGGCTGGAGCGTCGGAGCGTGAGAAGGGAGGGATGATCAAGTGCGGCAGAGAAGCTCAAGCCGAGGACGGGGATAAGAAGATGGTTGAGACGGAGCAAGGGGGTAGTAGGCAGCGATGGGCTGCGATACGAAGTTTTATTGAGCAGACTATAGAGCGAGAAGATCATGCTAAAAGATGAGCGATTGACCTTCCGAGCTTTGTGACACTTTCATCGTGATGTCTAGGTCAAACTCAGGAGATCTCCAGATGATTGAGTCAAGTGGTGCCCAGCCGCAAGAGTTGTGGAAGCCATGGTAGCAAGCGGGCTACTAGTGTCAGCTAGAGAAGGAAAGCGAGTGTGCATACAAGCAGCGGAACTAGAAGCCTTGACGACTGCTAGTCCTGCTGCGTCTGTATCTTGACTTACCCATTTAATTCAGGACCGTGGTATGGTTTGAAGACCATGGCAAGTCCAGTCCATGTCCATGGATAATGTGATACGTACCCAAGCTCTGTGGAACCTAGAGAGGGCTCTAGAAGATCACGAAGTGATACAGCCATGGCCGCTGACGCATTGGTGATCAAGCCCACCCAGCAGGTGTCGTCGCCATGAACCTCCTTCAAAGTCCTTTGAACGATCGATCCCTTTCCCACTTCCCCATCTTCCAAATCACTTGATCCTTCTGGCTGTTCGGGACAGGGATCCTCTCCAATTTGACGGTCTTCAAGGGAGGATATGATGTGCACCCTACCCTCCGCGTCCGCATCCTCATCGATTTGCGACACGTCTTCGTAACCATGGCTCGCCTCGGCGTCCTCAGCTTCAACATACACCTGGTCGAAGCCAACGAATCGCTGGAGGGCCTCTGCAACATCTGCAAGCCCTTCGAGCACCCCATACTGAACTCCCCAGAACTTCATTCGGCAGGTCTTACGCTTTGTCGCTTTGTCCAGGAATCTTTCCACTGTCGCTTCAAATAAACGAGGCATCTCGTCTTCATCAGTGCCGTTGTCAAGTCAACATTCGAAAACACGTAATCTTGTTCACGTACATAATCCACAATATCAACGAACTTCCGGGTTTCCTTATCAATGAGAGTCTGATTGAGCATGAAATCTACATGCATCATCTGATCAGTGATACCTCTTGGCAAAGCAGGTAAGACATCGTTATAGAAATCCATCGAAAACCGGCAATGAGCGCGAGCAAAGAAAACTGGTGTCGCTTCGATCCGGATACATTTGGAGCAGCGTAGCAGTGACATGTCTTGCAAGCTGGATGTTTCTAGGATGTCGCCGTTCACCCGGGGTCTCCAAAACTGTTGGCCATAGACAAGATAGATGTGGTTAAAGAGAGAGCCATATATCTTGTCACGGAGTTCACGCGGAACTGTGAAGAGCATGCCGCCGGGGGTTGGCTTGACCATTGTCAGATGCACACTTCGATGGGCTAGAGGTAAAACTTACTGCCGCTTGGAAGGCCGTCGTACTTTTATTCTCCGTCATGTTGACAGCTTGATCACACAAAGCCTTGCTCCTGCAAGAATGGCTGAGGACCTGATGCAAATCCCGTTGACGAATTCGATGACCAGTGGATGTTCCCACGAATGATGATGTGCTTAGGATGCTTACAGTTTAGCAGCCTGCAGTCGAAGGATTCCGCTACTCACTACTCGTCACTGTGGCCTGGTTCGGCTCAGAGAGTGACCTGCACCTTATGAAGTCTGCAGAATCGAAGTCGGACACAATCTTGGCATAGTGAAATTGGAAGAGAAGCAGAGATGAGGAGATTGATAGCGAAAAGGGGAACACGTAAGCGCTATAGGCGCGTGACCTCAGACTTCATCTCTGGGGAGCAAGCATAAGATAACGACATGCCAAATGAGTTTGCCAAGTGATACAACTTCTCACAATTCTCTATGCGCCTTCGTTCCTACCAAGTGCGTATGTACACGGTCACCATAGAAGCTCAGAACCAAACCCACCGAATAGCATGGCCAGATCAAGATAACCGTGATCTTGGGGAATTGCTGACGGGAGGATTGTAGACTATCTTTCTCGTCTTGACAGGCGCCCACTTGTATCTAGGTCACGAGTGTCAGCTGGCTGATCAGTGTGGGATTTGGGATAGCATACCTCTTCACCCATATACTCAAGGCAAGCAACGTCGACGTTATGATAATCGTAGCCAGTCCCATCTTCTTTCTCGTGTCCATCTCTGGTTCAGCAGACCAATTCAGGAACTCCACCACATCCTTCGCCATTTGCGACGTTGTAGCTGGCGTACCATCTTCGTACTCAACGAGGCCATCGTAAAGCACGCGGGCCATTGCAATACCTGCCTAATCGTCAGTGTCCACACCTCCAAGTACACGAAAAAGTCGTACCTGTCCCGGGAAAGTAGGGATTAAAGTTCAACCCTGATTGTACCGTTGCACCTGGTGGTGGTTCTTCAGGATATCCTGTGAGCAGACTAAATATGTAATTGCAACCACCGTGTCTCGCCTTAACTATCAAGCTTAGATCAGGTGGCAAAGCACCGTTGTTTGCAGCCCGAGCGGCCTCGTCGTTCTTGTAAGGAGCTGGGATGTAATCGGACAATTTTCCTGGTCTCTTCTCTATCTCGCCTTCATCATTGGGCTCTGTGTCATATTCATTTTCTTCGGCAATTGCTTTCATCTCAGTGACAGTATGCGACGAGCCGACGAAAGATCGCCACGGGATACGATTTAGGGAATGGCAGGAGGAGCAGACTTCTCTGTAGACCTGGAAACCGCGGCGTATACTTACGGCAGAGGTCAGCGTGTTTGATTATGCAGATGTGAAAAAATTTGGTACTTACCCTTGGTGATCAAATGTCTTCGTAAATCTCTCGTGCTCCCAGGGGTATTTGGTTGCATGTAGACTGCCCCACACATTCAGCAAATTTCGATCTAAGCCTGGAACACTCTTCATACCCTTCTTCCGCAGGTGACATGGCGTACAAAGCTGGTCCATAAAGATGTTGGTACCAAGCGAAAGAGCCAATTGCAAGAGCTGTGACGGCTATGCCAGCAGCAGTCAACCGTCGTGGAGACTCGCTTGAAGTGGTTGAAGTGGCATTGGGCGAGGTGGAGCTTTGAAAGCGCTAACATCACAACGCTGCTCAGTATTCACAACCGCAGCAATTCGTGGGTTTGAGGATACCTTTATTGTTCGGCCAAAGGCACTCCTTGCAAGCCCGGCAGAACGCGCAGAGCGCAATGCCGTGCCCGCTAACATAGTGCTCACCAAGCAGCTAAGGAAGTACGAACTGAAGCGATGAGGAATGTAGCGGTTCGGATGACGGTTCAAAAGAGCGGAGGCGTTGGCGGAGGCGTCGGCGTTGAAGAGGGAATTTTGGTTGCAGCTAAAAAAGCGATCTAGGATGTCTTACTTGTGATTGGTTCGCAGCATGTCCTCTCCATAACATATCGTCCTACAATCAAGGCCATGATTCACTCATAAATGATCCCAATTTTTGCATCCAACCCACTTTGCAGAGCAAGTATTCACCGACCTTTCACTAAATAGATATACTTCGTCAAGACTCTTCACCATGTCTGTAAGTAGTTCTTGGCTGTATCAGGCAATGACTTCAATGGAATTTGGTTCACTGAAAACGACGCAGTTTCATGTTGCAAACCCAAATTGCGGCAACAAAGACAGCGTGGAGGATTGGAGAAGTAAGCAACGGCTGAAGACTGAGAGAAAGTATGCTAATACGTTCCTCAGTACAAGGAGTCAATCCAATCACACCTCCGAATCTCCTCCAGCATGAAGTCATACAAGTACGCCTCGCATCCGCTGGTGGGACTATCCCTCTGATTCTCGCTAGACTGAAACCTCCAAAGATACTGTTGTGAAAGCTCGCAACGAAGTAGCTGCTATAGTGGAAGGCACCGATCCCGCCCGCCGTCTTCTTGTCATCATTGGACCTTGCTCCATTCACGATCCTGATGCTGCCCTTGAGTATGCCGAACGCCTCCTCACATTACGCGACCTCTACAAAGATGACTTGCACATTGTCATGCGCTCGTATCTAGAGAAGCCCAGAACTACAGTAGGGTGGAAAGGACTCATCAACGATCCAGATATTGACAATACATTCAACATCAATAAAGGCTTACGGGTGGCTCGGCAACTATTCGTCGACCTTACAGATATGGGCATGCCTATCGCTAGCGAAATGCTCGACACTATATCTCCTCAATTCCTTGCGGACTGCTTGAGTTGTGGCGCGATTGGCGCACGAACTACAGAAAGCCAATTGCACAGGGAGCTTGCATCAGGCCTGTCCTTTCCCGTAGGCTTCAAGAATGGGACGGATGGCACGCTAGGTGTAGCGATAGATGCAATCGGCGCCGTGACGGAGCCACATCATTTTCTTTCAGTCACCAAGCCAGGACTAGTGGCTATTGTTGGCACGACTGGCAATCAGGATTGCTTCGTAATTCTCCGAGGAGGCACCAAGGGAACGAATTACGACAAGAAAAGCATACAAGAAGCGAAAGCCGCATTGGCCAAAAAGGGTTTGAGACAGCGGCTTATGGTAGACTGCAGCCACGGCAACAGCTTGAAGGATCACAGAAATCAACCGAAGGTTGCTGAGGATATAGCAGCCCAGCTCGAAACCGGGGAAGACGGTATAATGGGACTGATGATCGAGAGCAATATCAATGAGGGTATGTCTACGGCCAACGTATTGGTAAATACATAATTAACGCCCTCATAGGCGCACAGAAGGTACCGCCAGAAGGCAAATCCGGCCTCAAGTACGGCGTTAGCATTACAGATGCCTGTATCAGCTGGGAAGCAACGGAGACTGTGCTCGAGCGGCTCGCTGGAGCAGTACAAAAGCGAAGAGAAGTCCGCGGCATGAATGGCCATACTGAGACTAATGGCCATGTCTGAGGATCCTCTGGGCTGCTCCTTCTCTACTAGGTTACTGATATTACGATTTATGAAAGTTCAGGACTTCTGCATAAGCATAGGTGAAGTGGTGACAAAGCCATATTGATCGTAGCAACAGACATGTGGATCAGAGAACAATCAGCCTCGAGAGGTGGCCATGATAGAGGATGCCAAAAAGTGCGAGAAAATGAACAACGACAATTATCACAATCACGCGGGCTGGCGAACGCTCTGCTTATCAGGTCATCCAGCCATGATCTTTGTCTCGTACGACCTCGTGGATCCTTACGTCAAAATTGTGCCCGTTTGCTCATAACCGCAGTATAGCTTTGCCTGTCAACGGGCTTTGTTCCCTATGACGCTTTCAGCTGAACCGTCGTAGACACAAGCATTATTCGACTATTCCATCAATTCCATTGTTCCGTTGTTGGCAACGGAAGCAGCAAAAGACGACAATGATCTTGTTCCTTCTTAAATGAATTCAGCCTTTGACTGCCTTCCCTACCATCGCTCTCCGCATTCTACTTAAACATTGGTCTCCAAAGACAACGATTTGTTTCTGTCTTAGCACAAATACCATTTACACCAACATTACCAGCATGATACTAAACAGAGAAGGTCACGCTCTTGTCTATGGCGGCGTCCCTAGTAAAAGATGGGGTGGGTGGACTAGGCCAACCAAGAAGCAACGGTCCGAATCTAATCCGCCAGAAATGTCGCACCGTCCCCAATCCAAAGAGCGCCTCCCCGAGCATTACGCTCGGCAGGGCCCTTCAATGACCCGACCTCCTTCCCAGCACCACTCTCAGATGCCTTCTCAGCAACTTGCCCAGCAACCATCTCAGCATTATTTCCAGCAGCACTCACATCACCCCACCCTGCAACCGTCCCAGGTCCGTGAAAAGGAACCTTCCCCGCAGAGATTTCATCACCCATCCCGCCAACGCTCACACACTGTTTCTCAGCTACCCAAGGGTCAAGTACCTGAGGAGCACCGACGCTCGGCAGCTCACTCTGAGCATCCTTCTCGTAGTATGCATTCGCAAAGTCACGCTTCATACCGTCAACCGAGCGCTACTCCATCCCATTGTGTGAGCAGACCACCAAGCACCGCTTCGGCTCACCACTCCAGCAAGCATCAAGCCCCTGATGGCCCTGAGCCTTCGAAGCATTCAAGGAGACCCGATGAGTCTTACATCCATCCGAGAAATGCGAGCCCTGAGGTCTCTAGACAGTCCAGTAGGCGCCCGTCGATGCAACCTAGAAGACCAGACTCGAGACGCCAAGGTGAGCAGAGCGGAAACGGAAGGAGTAGGCCGTTGATGAGCGTGAACTCGGCGCCTTCATCGCGAAAGCGTAAAGACCCAAGTCGTAGGGAGAGGGACTGAGGGAGACTCAGATGAACTCTTTAGAGGAGTACAAGTGAAGTAGACTGGTGTAAGTTTTGCTGCGTTGAAAGCACTTAGTTGACCCAGTTGTAAAGTACTTTGAACATGGGATATGTATACTGCCACTTCAGACCAAGAGTCCATTTCCTGCGACGAGTAAAAGTTGCTCTGAGTCAATGATCAGCTACCTGCTTACTCGAGGCTGTCAGCACGCAATGGTCGAGAGGCATGGTAATCCAATGTCATTGCCGATATGTGCTTGCACCGAGACTGTGTTGGATGCGAAAACTTCCATAGCAGTGTCTGCTAACCCTAGGCTTCAATTCACTTTTCCGAATTCTTGACACTGCACCTACAACACCGCTAAAGCATGTTCGACACGAAATGGAGTCTTCTCATATCTACCCCGCAGTTCCTCCTCTCTCGTCTCTGCAACCAGCCGAAGAACAAGACCGATCTCAGCTCCAGCCAGCAACCACTGCCATCCAGCATGGCAGTCTCCAGGGCGAAAGTCTTCCCTTTGCTGAGGCTGCCCCTCGAGATCCGGGTCGTCATCTACAAATTCGCACTGGTCACGGACGCAAAGTGTCTGAGACATCCTCGCGAGCTCACGAACCATGCCTCTTACTGCAGGAAACCGTACATGAAGATGTTCTCACGACGCAACTACGTGATCAAGCGGGCTCCACCAGTCCTCCTCAGGCTCAACAGACAAATCTACAACGAGACGCTCCAGCTCTTCTACGCCCTCAACAACTTCCAATTCAAAATCCACCACCTGACACCAACATGGCAAGCCTTCTACCCCACCCGCACCCCACTGACCTCACTCCTCTCCGACAACCCCAAACAACATATGCCTCTCATCAAGCACCTCAGCCTCAAATACCCCGAGCCAGAAGCGGACCTCCTAACAATCCCCCGCGACACCCTCGACAAAACTTTCAGCTGGTACATCCACCAAATCCGCACTCTCTGCCCCACCCTAGACACCCTGACCCTCCACATCCTCTGCACCCACCCAAACGTCTGGCGCACAAGCGACTTCCGCCAACTCCCACATTTCCGCGAGACCCGCGAAGCCATAAAGGCAATCCGACCTCACCTCAAGACCTTCGAGCTGATCTGCTTCGGCTTCTCGCAGTCGTGGGAGAAACTCCGTTTCCAGATCGCAGACCCCTACGAGTGGGAGATGAAAACGTACCGGGATGGGTGTTCTACGCCTGATGATGTGGTGGGATGTCAGTGCCAGCTTGCGCCCTCGAGGACGTGGTGCAGAGAGCATTGGCGGTGGGATTGGCCGGGGGTTAGTATTGGGTGGGAGGATGATGATCGGTTTAATGGGAGGAATGAGCGGTTTAGGAATGAGCGGTTTAGGAGGATTGAAGGGAGGAGGTTGGTGGGTGTGGGGAGGTCGACGGTGTGGGTTAATGCGGAGGATAGGGAGTGGGAGGAGGTTAGGGGGTTTTTGTTGAAGGGGGGACGGTTTGAGGAGAGGAAGAGGGATGTGAGGATCTAGATGAGGACCGCATTCTCGGTAACTGGAGAGACTTGGGGCGAAGGAGACGACGTAATGGGATTGGATAAGGCGGAAAGGCAAACAATCGACGAGGCATATATCATGATATCATGCAGCAATATGATGCATGGAATGTGGTGAAGGATCTATGGGCAGTATGATACTGATCATTTCAGCATATTATTATGAGATACATATGCAAATATGTGATGATCTGTCTACCCTTCCCCTCTACCTTTGTCCTGCTATGCGCATCATCATGCTTTTGATCCTGCTGCATTTGGTCTGAGCTTCTCTGTTCGCTCCTTCCTTGTCTTCAAAGTTAATGTTGAGAGATGAATGCTTCGAGCTGGTTTGCGAACGGTTGCTGACTTGGACTAGAGCTGTCTTTTGGGTGCATCATTCTTTTTTGTGGTGAGTCTCATTTGATGTTGTCGCGTAACTGGTGAATTCAGAGGCATGACGCCTTTGAACAGTGTGGGCTTTTTGATAGTTAGTATTGTTTGATGCTGCTGCGTGATTGGTACACTTGGGCGAGGAGCATGTTCCATCACGTCCAGACCAGATTCAACTGCCCCTTCAGAATCCATTTGCGTGGACTCATCTCGGTACAGATTCTTCTCTGCTTCATCTCGCGCATCGCCGTGGTGGCCCGTATGTCTGGGGTAAGGGTATCGCTGACATACGTCTCGATAGAGTTGGCGTCATTCATAGCTACCTTTCTGATGGTCTCCGCGAAATGTGCTTGCCAGAACGAGCCAGAGTTGTCGGGTATCTCGTACATGACTTTCAGATGTGGAGTTGCGAAATTGTTACCATATTGGATCTGGTTGGTAAGAGTCAGCGTGTCTTCTTGTAGATGTCGGCGAAAAGGAACGTACTGTGACAACATGGTACTTCCGTATGAGATATTAGATCTCTTGAGCGCCGCAGATTGTAACCTGAAAATCCTTCTGTGACAGATCGAGAAATTGCCTGCGCATCTCATATTTGGGCTCGAGAATGCTTTCGACAAGCTTCTGGAAGGAACTTTTCACTAGTGTGGTGGGATTGGTGCCTTGCGAAAATCGGAAGATATATGGTGTTGATCTGTCTGTCATTGTGCTATGGAATGATGGTTGTGAGTGCTGAAGGATTAAGTGAGAATGGTGACGCCGTAATGGTGTGAGGAACGAGAAGGTTCACGAAGGCAAGAGACAGAGGAATCTGGTGATGATGGACCGAATGATTAGTTGCAAATGTGGCTTCTGCAAGGGAGAGGAAGGTACTTGGGGAAACGGGCAATGGGTAGGGTGAGGTAAGGATTTTGCCACGGAAAAGCCTACCACATATGGCTAGTTGCAGATAAAGTGAATAAGCTGTCTGTGATAATGCATCCCTGCTCATGATGCCTACTCCGAGGTTGAACGTACTAAGCTTTGCCTAGTAGCTTGTTCTCAGCATCTTCGTGCCAGACCCGAGGCCACTGCGCCTCCTACTGACATGCTGATAAGTCATCATAAAGATGCTCTGTCGTTCACCTCTTCGATCTCGCCGTGGGGCCTATCAAGATCCTCAAGTATACAAGTGTATCGACATATCGTCATGTTCCTCCCTTTCCCTTCCTGGTCTTGCCGAGCCTGAAAAATCTTTTCCTTCAACATGTCCTTTACGAACTCTTCCGCATAGTCTCTAACGCTGCTCGGGGTAGTGATGACGGTATCATGGTCATCAGCTGCGACCTCCAAGCGCCAATTGTATTCGATGCCTTTCAGTATACGACATGTTATTGATTTTTTGATGTACGAAACATTCGGATCTGGCGAAACTTCCTTATCGACCTGCGAGACGTATCAGCAGAGCCTTAGCATGAGAGTGCTTCTTCTGAATCACCAATTGTACTTCCACGGATGAATCCAAACGATGGACAATGTAGGCCATATCTGCTCCAATGATTTCAATCTTGGAGCTTGGGCAGGATTTATCGCAGAACTCCGCGTTCATATCTTCATTGGACTCCACAATATAGAAAATGAACTCTTGCAAACCTGGAGGAGGCTGCACGTATTTTTTCACCACCGGCGCTTCTTTGGGTTCTTTGTCTTTGCGTTTGCGCTTCGTCATTGCAGAGTCAATTGAGGAGATACTGAAGAAAAAGGGTCAAGGGGCGTTCTGTTTCCAGATTGTTTTACTGAGGAAGCTCCAGATTTGCTCAGGCTGAAGACGATGGGGGCAAAAGGACTCTGCCATTGAAGATGTCAGCAGAACTTCAATCAAGCATCACCATCAACATGTCAAATTACCAAGAGCAATGGGTGTTGAATATCTACTCCGCAGGGAGACTGGTTTTCGTACCTGGTTCTGTTTGTCCGGGGCAGCGAAACTTGGGTCGTGATTCATAAGGAGAACGGTGTTGGGAGAAGCAATTATTTGCTCTCGGATTGCTCGAAGAAGGTGGGGTTGTTTGGCGCGCAGTGAAGTAGTGATGTGAAGTGTTCACTGCCACCACTGATACGTCATCGAGCAGCACGCAAGCACCTGGGTACGATGGCTTCTCACCGCCTTGCTCCTCACACCGCTTCGCTTCGATCGCTAGAGCTTTCAATTGCAACGATCTCAATTGATCGCGTCCAACCATTCTTCCCAAGCTCCTGGTACTGCTGACTACTAGAAGACCCCTACGTCAAAGCTTTAGTTGGAGGAGGCGCTTTGTTGGTCGAAACACCTACCGGTACACGTTGCAAGGCTCTCACATTCTCAACACCCCCTTCTGATTGACGACTCTCCCTTGACAATTTGAAAACTCCTCGACCTCCGTTTTCAAATGACATCGTCCCTTCAGTCGCTTTCCTCTATCCCAGCGTCATCTACCTTCGCGCGAAAAGTGCGTCCCTCGATGTGTTGCCAGTCTCGTCCGACGATGAGGTCGCTGGAAAAAGAGCTGGGGATTTGTACATGCTAGCAGGGTTGAACCTGGGAACCATCGATGTTGTCCTTGACAAGCAAGTACCTGATATGTCTGACAGTGAGAGGAAGGGTTCTGAATTTGAGAAGCATTCTGGCATATTCTTTGCGGTAAAGAAAGAAGAGACTGTGTACATGCTGCTTTGAGGAAGAATGGATGGGAGATATCCAAGCTTGCTCTTCCTTGCTACGAAGAACGAGTTCGCTGTGAGGTTGCGATTCTCTTGCCAAGAGAAAAGAGGGATGCGGCCAGGAGCCGGTCGATATGTATCGTAGTCTGGTATGCAACGCAGGCAGTTTAGCTACCCTCTGATCTTACAATGCAATCACTTTCCCAGTGGATTATCAAGCCAATGCTCTGAGCCGCCGTCAAGAGACACTCATCGACTTCATTTGGCGTTGACCACAAACTTTGCTCCATCGCCCTTGTCCCAAGCTCGCTCCCTTAAAATGCGCCTAGCAAAGTCCTTCCTCACGTACTCTTCGATTCGTGCTCGTCCAATGATGGAGTGGACCATTGGGCCTCGGATATTCATGGCCTCCCATGGACCGGTTGCACTATCGATGATCCTGTACGTGATGCTTTCCTCTATAGTCTTGCCATTTGCACTCATAAAGCCAGCCTTGATACTAGTAAGCACGTTCAGCGCACTTATTCGTAGATCAGACTTACCGTGACGAATTTAATGCGCCTCTCAACAAATAATGTCTTTGTACGACCCGTAGGGGAGGCATGTCGGAAGTCGAACTTTCGCTTGTGTAGATCAAGAAGGCTGTCGAGTGCTGCTAAGTCGTACTTGTAGAGAATAGTTGCGACAACATCAGCAAAGCCTAGTTCATGTTGAACGGAGAAGACGACTGGGAAAGCTGTGTTGATTATGTGGGGATGATCCTTTGGGGCGTTTGGTGGCAGGCTAGGGTATACCGATATAAAGCCGATACCATCTGCAGCAGTAGTTGTGTGGTGAGTTGAGGATGAGCTGCTCGATGGCGGTACTTTTGAAATTGAACCAGAGCTCTCAGCGGGAATTTCCTGCAGCAAGCGGCGTGGAGGAGGTCCGCAAGCTGTACGTTGGGCAAGAGGTGGTGATTCAGTCTTTGCCATATCTGAAGCTTGTCGAAAGTTTGGGGGGTTTGGAGGTAATGAGATTGGGTCGACGATACACGGAGGGGTCAGCAGCCAAATTTTCTGTTTTTCTGCGTGTCGATCTAACCAGCTGTTGTGAAAGACAGTGAAAGTTGTTGTGTCCATGCAGCTTCTGCATGCTATTCACACAGATCTCATGGACTTGAACAACTATAGTCGTACATGTGGGTTGTGTCAGGTTAGCCGCGTGTGTGATCAACCTCATTGGTTCTAGCGCGCTCATTCCTTGCGTCACAATTTGATTGCAAGGAATGAATGAGCATTGGGAGAGATACGGCAAAGATTGACTATATGATTGATCGTGCATGCTGCTACTGAGTTCACCCCTAACTCACGCTACCTGATGGAATAGCAAAAGGACACCGCAGTGGGGTTGAATCTCGCTGCATCGGACTTCGGAAAGCCAAGTTGGGCTCATTCGCACTGAAAGACTTTGCTAATGTCAGTAGCTGGGTAGGATGTCTGGACCTTTCACGATACTCTGATTGCGTTGAGCGACATCGTCGTAGGCAAGCAATATCTTGACTACTCAGGTCCATAGATGCTCAAAAATGTTTAGATAGGTTTAGCTCGTTTGATTAGTCATCACCGTAGCAAAATGTTTACTTCCAACCCCACCGCGTAGTATGTGTGCAGGTAAATTGTTGCATTTGGTAAGGCGTGTTATATCTAGCTAGCCTGCCCCTTACCGCCCTCTGTTTCCTGCTGCCCTCCCCTTATATTTAAGCTGCTATTATAATTTTTAAATGCTCTCTCCTTATTAATATAAATATACCTCTATATCTTACTTTCTAAGTAATTTTAAGTTATAATATTTTTATTCGTATTAAACTTTAATTAAACTCTTATTAAGTAAAATAATACTATAATCTATAATAATACTTAGCTTATTAAAAGCCTTTTAGTTTTTTCCTTTTTTATTCTTTCTTTCTTTTCCCTTTAGCTTTCTCTTTAGCTTTATATTTCCTTTCTCCTTTCTTAGTTATTTCCTCTTTACCTTTATTATATTTATAGTATAAGTCTTTTATTACTATAATAAGCATTTTTATATTCTATAATATATATCCAAAGGCAATTAATATCTTAGAAAGTGAAAGCGATAGTAAATAAGCTAACTTTAATATTAACTTAAATATTTCTAATATAGATTTACTAAAACTAAAGTAGAAACTAAACAAATTAAACCTAGAAAGAGTATAATAAAACCTAGTAAAGACTATTATTATTACTTAAGAGATAATATTATAAAAATAGAAATAGTATATCTTAATTTCTACACTATTCTAGCTATACTTTATTATATTAACTATTAAAACTAACTTTATTTCCTTTTCTTTTATACTAGATATTATAACTTTATATATAAAAATTATTTAAGACTGCTTAAGTTTTATTAAATTATATTCTTTAAAAATTATTTTATCTAGTATTATAAAATATATCCTTAAGCTTAGAGACTAAATATATATAAAAGTATAACGGAGTTACTGCGAGTAGAAGTCTTGGCGGCTAATTAATCAAGATTAGTCAACGCGGAATTAGTTCCGCCTACGTGTATTTAGTTATTATTATTATTCAAGAGCTTTTCTCTTTTTAACGAACGTCTTGTATTTACTATTCAATAAAAACTTAGTTATTACTTTTATATTACTAAGTAAACTTTACTATTCTATAGCTATTACAAAGCAAATAACTATTATATATAGATAGCGTCTATAATACTAAGATATAGTAACTTGTTCTGCTTATTATTCTAAATTATATATATAGAGTTTATTTAGATATAGTGCTCTCTAAGCGCTTACATAATATTTATTATATTCTAGATTCCTAGTAAGAGATATTCCTTTATTAGAGTACTATACTTACGCTTCGGAATGGGTCGGGTTAGGTTAGGTTAGAGGGTAGACAAACCGACCCAGACTGGATCGGGTTATAGCTAGGTCGGATTAAGTTAAAAATCGATAGATCAGGTTGGGTCAGATTATTTTCCTGGGTCAACTTATCCAATTTTTTTTCAAATTTTTTATTAATTTTTCTATCAATCTTTCTATTAATCAAAAGATTTTTTTTTTCAAAAAAAATAATATTAAAATTATACTAAATTATACTAAATTATACTAAAAATATATTAAAAATATACTAAAAATAGTATCTAGTTCAACCTAGAGAAAGATAGGTCGGATTGGGTTAAATCGGATCGGATTAAAAAGTCTATAACCTAACCCGACCCAGTAAACCGACCTAACCTAGCCTAACTTTTACTGGGTTAAACCGACTTATTCCGAAGCGTAACTATACTATTTATAATACTTAATATTTATATACTATAAAAACTAGTATTAAAAGTCTTTCTAGCAGAAGCTTAGTACTATTTATCTAGACTTTTAAAAAGGTTTTACCATATAATTATCGATAATATTAATAAGTTTAATTGATTGAGTAAATAGTTTAATAAATACTTTATTGCAAATATTACTATAAGAATTAATATAACAATCTTTCTACTTTTTTAAATAGTCGATAGTCTACTCTAGAAAGCTATATATAACTTATATATAGTTTATAGTTAAGCTAGCCTAAGCGTTTTATATAGTCTAATAAGAATATTATATACTAGAGCTATTAATTATACTTTTGTAAATAAAGTAAATATTCTAGTAAGTACTTTAGTAACCTTGGATTATAAAGTATTATAAAACAATTAAAAGTATATTAGTTTTCTAACACCTTTTTATAAAAGTAAATAATATATACTAAAATAAATAGTATTTAGATTATAGAATAATCTATAATAATAATATTCTTCCTAAACTTAAGTAGCTTTGCTATAACCAAAGAAGCTATCTAGATATATATCTAGTAGATAGTAGCAGTATCTACTACCTTATCTAAGTAAATAGTAATTCCAGCGTAATTTAATCTATTAAGCTAAGGTTAAAGACTAAGGAAAGCAAGCAATTTCTCTATAAAAGGACGACATTCTATATAGATATAGTTCTCAACCCCCGCCTAAATACTGCTTAGTATCTCTAATACAGCGTCGACGGCGAATGTATTACTACTTTGAAAACTGCGTAGTTATATAACTACGCTGTTATCTCGAACTTGTAAATTAGTAATAGTCTAAGTTAAAGTCTTTCTAGAGTACAAGACGACTTCACTAAAGATTACTATTATCTAAGATATAAAGGTAGTAACTGGGTTTTAATTGAGTAATAATTACAAAATGTTTATTAAGAAAAGAAAAGCTTTTATACAATAATAACAATTAAATATATATAGATATAACTAATTCCGCGCTAATTAAGCTTAATTAATTAACCGCTAAGACTTTTATTTATAATAACTTTATTATAGTACTTTTCTTTAATAGTTAATTTATTAAATTAATAATAAATTCCAAGCAACTAGTTTTCTATATTAAATAATTAAATTTCTATACTAGATACTATTCCGGGCAATAGATATAAATAGCGTTAAAATTAAAAGGAAATTAAAAAAATAGCGTAGATTAAGCCACGAAATTTATATATAAAAATATTGTTTTTAGTTAAAATATAGTTATTTAAATATTTTTTTTTATTTACTTATATATATATATATTTTTAAAAGTAAAACGAAATTAAAAAATATATAAAAAATAATATAATAAGTTTTAAGTTAAATATAACTAGTCTAAAACTAGTATAGATACTTTCAAGCTTAAAAAAACTTTAAAAAAGAAAAAAGGATTTTAGTAAAAATAGTAAAGTTTAAAGTAGAATTAAAAGCAAATACTTAAACAAATAATATTGCTAAGGCTATTTAGAATATATTTAAAAATGAAGCTTTTATATTTATATTAAAATTATTATTATTTTTGCTAAAAAGAATATAGTTGTTTCTAAGGTTAATAATATACTTAGTTAGCTAAGTTTTCTATTTAATTTAGTTTAAATAAATATTATAATATTTGTTAATAACTTTAAAAGCGTTAATAATAGCATTAATATTAGTTTATTTAAGTCGGTTAAAATTATAGTATTTAATTATATATTTAATTTAGTGGTAATATATCTATAAGTTAAAAATGCTTTTTACTTTATAGATTTAGTTATTTTTTATATTAATTTCAAAAAAAAAATCTAGCTTAGTAATAAATTATTAATAACAAAATATAATAAAGAAATATAAAAGATATTATAAATTAATTAAAACTTAAATAGCTCTAAGCAATATATTTAAAGGCTAATTATTTTAGTTATTTTAAATAAACTATTATACTTATTAGTAAGTTTTTTATTAGATTAAAAAATAAATATATTATAGATATTTAGCTAAACTTTATTATTAACTTTATATTATAAAGTATAAATATAATAAATATTAGTATACTAAGTTTATTAAACTTAGACAAAAGTTATTTAAATATATAAAAACTTATTAATAATATCTATTTTTCCGATAAAGTTATTAATATAGACTTACTAATATTATTTAATAGCTATAATATCCTCAAAATAATTAATAAATAGTTTAACACTTATATAAAAGTATTAGCCTAAATTAGCTAAAAATAGAATAGTTCTAATAGATTTAAAATAAATATTATTAGCGATAAACTTATTTTTAAAAAAAATATAAAACTTAGTTATTTTAGAGCTAAACTATAAAGATTCGGAAATAAGTCTCTAACACTTAATTATAATATTTTATTTAACTATTAGTTTAGGGATAAAAGGTAATTATTAAGGTTAACTTTAATATTTAGTCTTTAATAGAGCTAATCTTAAAAGTTATTAATAAACTAAATTTTTCAGTTAGAAACAATACTTTCTAGTATACTATAATACTTTTAAATTAATTAAATAAAAGTTTTAATAGTATTTTTAGCGGAAATATTGCTTATTATTTTAATATAAAACTATTTAAAGAAATAGTTATAGACTATTATAATATTAATAATTTTCTAACTTTAAAAATCTATATTTTTAAAGAATATAACAATAAAATTAATTAAGATATAGTACTAGTATTATTAAAAGACTTTTAAAAATATTAAAACTTTTTATTTCTTAATTTAAAAAGCTTTAGCTCTAGAGCAAATATAATAGTTTAAGCAATATTTCTTAATATTAATAATTATATTAAATTATTAGTAATTCCTAGAAAAGAGTTTATAAATATATTTTTTTGATTTAAATAATTTATTGCAAATAAATTATAATAAAAATAAATTATATTAATATAATAATTGTCTATTACTAGTACTAAGAATTAATTCTTTTAATATATAATATAAAAGCTTTAAAGTTTATATTTAGCAATAGAGAAATGCTTATATTTATAGTCTTTGGAAATAATAATACTATAAATCTTTTAGTATTTTTTATCTTTAATTATTTTAATTATAAAACTATTAATTATAAATAAATCTATAAAATTTTTAACTTATTTTAAAGGCTTTGAAAGTATTTAATAGTTAATTATAATAGTATTCATATTTATATTTTCGAAAAAAAAATTTAGTTTATTAATAATAGCTTAAAAATCTATATTATTGACTATAAAGCTAATAATATAAAGTTAAAATTTTTTTTAAACTTCAATAAAATCTATTAGTTATAATGCTTTTTTATTTGCGAGCTATTTATATAGCGAGTTAAAATATTAACAATAATATTCTAGCATTTAAGTTTATAATAAATTTTAAAGTTAAATTGTAAAATAAATTAAGCCTAGCAAGTTTAATAAGATATAAAAAACTTACTAATTATAAAATATTTAAGATTCTTATAGTTTATTATTATATTAATAAAATATTTGAAGTTTTATAGCTTAGATTATTATTTTTTAAAAATATAAATAATAGTAAAAAGCTTTTTATTATAGATTTTATAATTATACTTAGTAAATATTATCTTAATAGAAAAAAAAGCAACAAGCTCAATAAGTTTTTTATTATTATATTATAAAAAAACCTTTGCAATAACTTTATTAGTGTCACGGTCTTAGAAGCGTGATATTGCTCTCAGCGGCTATCTTAGCTAGGACTGTCTTAATCGGGCCTAGCGCAGCCCTAAATCTCTATCTTTTTGCATAGCCGCTATAACCTTTATTTTTATAGCTAATATTCAATTTATTTTTATTATTTTAACTTAAGACTCTAATATAATATTAGCTATCCGATAGTACTATTGTTATAGCAATTGCCTTGCCTATTGACTGCTTAACTGCTACTGCCTGACTGCTACTGCCTAACTGCCTGATAACCTGTCTTACCTCAAATTTTTTTTAACAAAAAATGGTTAAAAGCTACTATAATCCTGAGGACTTAGACCTTAAAGACGATGGCGAGGTACTGCTTATTATGTCTATAGAGAGAGAGAAAGAGCAAGCTGCTACTATCAAAAATTTAGAAGAAATAGTGACCTGACTGCGAACTTCTTGCGATGTTCACTATAGTAATTATAAGGAGATCGCTGTTTAATGTGATATTCTCGCCGCTAAGAACAAGCAGCTAAAGAGTTAGCTAGCTCCTCCTTAAAAAGAAGATGCTTATAACATACTAGACTCTGATATAGAAGAATAACCCCGCAAAATGAAAACTTCTATTACCTCCCTTCCTCCTCTTATTACAAAGAAGTACGCATATAAGCAAGGGAACAATACTAAATATCCTGATGTTCCGCTATTCTATAGCGATAGATTAGAATAGGACAATTGGCGTTATTATTTGGGGTTAAAATTCCGCCAGAGTGCTGTCCTCTTCAGTACTAAACAGAACAAAATCGACTATATCTGAGACTACTGCAGGTCTATAGCATTTAATGTATTAAAGGCGAGGGTTGACTCTGCTACTATAGACCTATATATCACTGCTAGTGACATGATTAATGACTTGCACAATATGTTTGGCGATTTTGATAAGATTGCGACCTCTAATGCCTTGCTTAATACACTAGATTTTGCTATAAAAGATAAAGAGTTATTTGACTTTTTTTATACTAGATTTGCCTCCACTATTGCTCCCTTATAGTACTCAGAAGAGTATAAAATACTGACATTAAAGCGTCTTTTGACCTAGTGATTATGACTGCAGATCGCCGATAGTATAGTATATGCCTTATATTGTTAATTTATTGAATAAGTTCATAAAATAGATCTGTAACTCCGTTAGCTTAATAATTAACACTGGCTATTCTTTCCTCTGTCTTCTATTTAAATATTTTATAGCTATTTAGACAATTTTAAGGCTAAATTGAAGAGAGAATGCTATTACTTTAAATACTTTAACGTCGGGCACCGCCTAGGCGACGACAAGGCATTATGCAAGGAGTATTATCCGCTAATATATAAAAAGGCTGTTGAATACTTAAAGAATAAATAACGGATAGGAGGGACTCAGTAGTTTATGCAGCTTAGGTTTTATTGATTACTATCTTGTCATTTCTGAGCGATTTGACGCTCTATGACTACTTTACGCCACTAATTTGCGGACTGTTTGTCTGTTTTCGACGATATTAAATTTTTTTTGCAATATACTCAGCGACGACCATTTGGTTAAATAATGAATACAATATACTCAGATAGTCTCCTAGGCCTATCTCGGCTCCGAGGAGATTTGCAATAATATAGCTCAACAGAGCTCGCTATTGGAGGGGGGGATTATATCACGGTCTCAGAAGCGTGATGTTGCTCTCAGCGGCTGTTTTGGCTGGGATTGTCCTAATCGGGCCTAGCGTAGCCCTAGATCTCTGTTTTCTCGCATAGCCGCTATAACCTTTACCTTTATAGCTAATATTCAATTCATTCTTATTACTTCAACTTAAGACCCTGATAATTAGAAATATTAATTCCAATAATAATTTTATTCTCAAAATCGAAATAATAGAGAATAAGTACTTAAATAAAAGCAACTTTAAAATATATAAAAATTTCTTTATAAGCTATTATTTACTTATATTTAATATCTTTCTTAGTAAAAGCTATTAAAGAATAAATAAAAATATTAAAGCTAAAAATAAAACAATAAGGAAGATTAATAAATTTTAGAAAGCTTTATATTTCTTTAATATTTTAAAAGAATATTTAATCTTAAATAATAATAATTTTAACTAGGTTTATTTTAATATTTTTATTAAAAATAATAAGTTTAAAATATTTAATTTCTTAGATATTAAACTTATATTTATTAATATAAATTTAAAAGCCTATTTTGCGGGGTGTTTTGGGGATAGGATAAATATAATAAATATATTTTTCTTTATTTTTACTATAAATAAAAATATTATTAATATAAATAGTATAAAAGTCATTTAAATATTTTTTTTCAAATATTGTTAATAAAGTTTTAAAACTCTATAAAAGTATTATAAAAGCTAAATAATATAACTTAATATTTATATAAATTAAAATAAATATAAAACGCAGTTTTATATTTTTCGTTTTTAATTATTTAAAATTTAATCAAGATTATAATAATATTGAATTTAATAAGGCATTTAATATAATAAATATTATTAAAAGTCTTTTAAATTAAAAATAAAAAATATTAATTTTTAGTTATAATAGTATTAAAAGCTTAATAATTTATATAGAAATATAAATTATTTTTAAACTTTTTTATAAAAAGAATAAATAATATTATAAAAAAGGAACTAAGCTATATATAGCTTTTTTCTAGATTATTTTTCAAGTATTTCTATATAACTAAAAATTTATCACGGAATATACTATATAATAAGTTTTAAAAAGGTATTTTATCTTTTTAAATAAAGATTTTAATGTCTTTTTTAAAGCGCTTAGGGGGTAGAATATTAGAAGCTTATTAATTAGCAAAATCGTAATATTTATTAAAAAGCTTAGTCTTTAAATTGAATTTCAGTTTAAAATTTAAAGCTTTTTTAATATTTTCAAATAAAATAGCAAATAGTTTGTAGCTATATTATCTTATAAAATACTTGGGAAAAAAACTTAAATAATATAAATATTGAAAGAAAATATAGTGTCTAATATTGTTATAGAATTACTTAATAGAATTACAATATAAAATTTAAAAGAACTCTAAGCTATTAAAAAATAATATAAAAAAGATTAATTCTTATAATTAATATATATTTAATAAACTTTAAGCTAAAAATCACTTAAGATAATAAAATAACTTAGAAGCTTAATAATAAAGAATAGAATTAATTTTTAATTACTATAAAAAAGTTATAAAAAAATATAAATATAATAAATAATAAGTTCTAAAGATATAAACTTATTTTTTTTTTACGGAGTTACCGCGGGTAGAAGTCTTAGTAGCTAACTAATTGAAATTAGTTAATATAGAGTTAGTTCTACCTATATATATTTAGTTATTATTGTTATATAAGAGCTTTTCTCTTCTTAATAAATATTTTATATTTATTATTCAATAAAAACTTAGTTATTACCCTTATTTTATATTTGTTTATATACTTTTAAGCTACTATATTAGCCTATTTTATTCTTAGAACCTTATATAATTATACTAGTTACTAGTAAGTTCTTAGTTTAAAATACTCCGATAAATAGCTGAAAATTTAAATTATAATAGTTTAATTTATTTAATAAGAATATAGTAGTATTTTATAAAAGCAAATAGCTTTTAATAGTCTTTTTAAAGTTTTAATTTAATTGACTTAATAGCTCTATTGTCTACTTTAAACCTCTTTATATAATTAATAATTATATTTTTTTAATTATAAAAACTATTCTAAAAAGCACTTTAATAAATAACTTTATTATAGCTTTAATATACTAGTAATTGCTAACTATTTCTATAATACTATTGAAAATTAATAGATTTAAATTGATAAGCTTAAGAAAGAACTAAATAAAGCAAAAAATTATATTATATAAGCTAAAGAAATTGCGATTACAGTTTAATATACTATTAAAATATTATACTCCTCTAAAGTTATTAATTTAAAGCTTTAATTATAAGTTTACTATAAACGCTAACTATTTTCCCTTTAAATATATTAAAGTTATATATTTATAGCAATATTTTAAAAATAAAACTATAGCTACTTTATTATATTTTATAGATAAAAATAAATATATCTATATTAATATAATATTTTAATTTATTAAAATATTCCGTATAAATTATAGAGATTTTAATTAGAAAAGTATTATTTAATAAGAATTTTAATATTTAAAATAAAAGTAAAACGAATTTTTAATTTATCATAGTTGCTTTTAAGAGTATAATATAAAGACAAATTATAATAAAAAAGCTTTTAAAATTTATTTAGTAAAAAACTTTAGTTACAAACTTAAGTAGTTTACAGTATTTCTTAAAACTAAAGATATAGATCTTTAATAGCTTATTACTTTATTAACTAAGCTTAATAACTACTATTATACTATTAATTAGAATATTTAAGTTTAATAGTCTTTTTATTAATAAGCTAGTTTAAATTATATTATCTACTATATAATATTTATATTAATAGCCGCTTTAGCGAATATTATTTATTAAACTAGTACTATAATTATTATAATTAAACTAGCTTTTACAATTAATTATACTATTAGTTTAGTAAAAGACTTTAATATAATAAATATTAATATTATTTATATATAGAAAAGACTTTAAATATTATTATTTTGATTAAAAAAAACTATTATTATTAGAATAATTTTTATAGCTACTATAATAAGCTTATAACTATAAATTATTATATCGCTACCTATTGATATAAACTTAAGTTTCGCATTTTTCTAATTATTATTTAACTTAGTTTTAAAAATAACTCTATTAACTAAAAAAGTTAAAACTTTTTGCATAAAATTGTATATAAAAAGCTAATAAAAAATTAAGTTTATTAATTTATATATTTTAGAATTTTAACTTGCTTTATATTTTAAAAATACTTAATAGAAATTAAGAAGTTTTTATTTTAATAAAAAATTAATACTTTTAGTTATATATTTATTAATTAATCTTTTATACTTAAATATTCTATTTCTTTGTATTTACTAAAAA
Organism: Bacidia rubella; assembly: GCA_032158265.1. Lineage (NCBI taxonomy): Eukaryota > Fungi > Ascomycota > Lecanoromycetes > Lecanorales > Ramalinaceae > Bacidia > Bacidia rubella. The sequence continues at coordinate 168,425 of JAVTIF010000009.1, read as the reverse complement.
ATCTATAAATATTAATTATCTTTGAAAACGAACTTATTTCTTTAAAACCTATTATTTACTATATTTATATTCTTTTACAACTTTTTTATAGTAATTAAAAGCCAATTTTATTCTTTATTATTAAGCTTTTAAATTATTTTATTATTTTAAATAACTTTTAGTTTAAAGCCTATTAAATATATATTAACTATAAAAATTAGTTTTTTTATATTATTTTTTAGTAACTTAAAACTCCTTTGAACTTTATATTATAATTTTATTAAATAATTCTATAATAATATTAAATATTATATTTTGTTTTAATATTTATACTATTTAAGCTCTTTTTTTAAATATATTATAAAATTGTTAGGGTCTTAAAATGAAGTAATAAGAATGTATTAGAATTCTATCTATAAAGATTAAATAAAAGTTATTTAATTTTGAATTACAATATATACTTAGCGCTAAGCCTAATAAGGTTAGCGCCGGCTATAAACGAATATTATTCTTAGTATATATACTATAGTTTTGCTCTTACACTATAATACGACTCCTTTTCTCTAAAGTGAGCTCAAATAAGCTTCTTAAGGACTAAATATACTAACTAAAACATATAATATATTTTCTTAGTTAGTATAATTAAATACTATAGCTGCAAATTAGAATCTTAGATAAATAGTTAGCTAATAATATAGCAAGCATAAGGCTTTAATTCTTAAAAATCTTAAATAATAAATATAGTCTAAGTTTATCTAGATATTTATAATAGAAATCGGCGACTAGTTTTAAATAGTTAGCGGTATTAGTCTAGTCTTACTATTGCGGCCGTGTATTCTATTCTAGTGAATAGATATATTTAATTCTATATTTTAGATAGCCCTTTTTTTTTGTAATTAAGTCCTTTAACCTCTTGTTAATTTTTGAATTAACTATTTCTAGCGCTTTATTTTTTTCTCCTTGTTTGTCGATATATATAAACGGCGGCAATAGTATAACCTGGCTGAATAAGGGGTTATACTTATCTAGATATAAAAGCCATAGATAATAGACTAAATAAATTTCTTTTATAGACTTAGAAAGCTTAATTTTATAAATATAGTAATTATTTTTTTTATAACTTTAAATAGACTTAAGTTCTTGTAGTCTAAAAACTTTAATATCCGTATTATCTTAATGTTTCAGGCGTTAAATATTATTATATTATCTATTTTTAGCTCTAATAAAAAATATCTATAGCGATTAGCTTATTATATCTGCTTTTCTTGTGACTATTTAAGCTTTTTTTTTCAATATTAAACGTATTTTATTAAGCATCTATATTAGTATATTTATTATAATAATGTTTTTTTATAGCGGTATTATATTAAATAGAATATTGTTAAAAACTTTTAATTTTAACTATAGTAAATAGCTTTTAGTAACTAAAAATAGTACTAAGTCTATAAAAGCGTTCTTGTCGGATTTAGTTTCGAATTCAACAATAAGTAAAAAAACTATTTAATCATTTTATTTATAGTTAATATAGGCTTTTAAATACTATTTAAATATAATTTTAATATTTTCTATTTAGTTGTCTATTCTAGGGTAAAAAACTATTAATAGCTTAAGGCTTATATCTATATACTCGCAAAGTCTTTTCTAGAAATATAATATAAACTATATATTACAACCTAAAATAATAGCTCTAGGATAGCCCTTTTTACGCTATATCTATTCAATAAAAGCTTAAATTATAGCCGTTATTTCTAATAAATCTAACGCGATAAACTTTTTCTTTTTTAATAAACGGTCTACTATTACTATAATATATTGGAATATTTTTCTATATTTCTTATAATAAAGTAATACTATAATAAAATCGATAAAAATATTAGTCTAATAGCGATTAAGTATTAGAAATAACTTAAATAAGCTTTATTTACTTTTATAGTAGCTTTTTAAATACTTATAAATATAATAGCTCTTAATAAAGCAAGTAATTAAATCTATTATTCTAGGTTAATAATACTTGTAACTAATATAATTATAGATAATTACATAGTTTATATAACTGCCAACTAGTAATTTATAGATAAACTTAATAAAACCTGCTTGTAAGGTTTTATTGCTATTTAAAATCAATAATTGCTAATAGATATATAGCAGGTTATCGCGCATTTTGTATATATCTAATTCTAGCTTTAAAAACTCTTTTTTTATTAGCTTTAAAAGTATTTTTTAGACGCTAGTGTTTTTAGTGTAAATAATTGCTTATATAGTATTATTGTTAGAATAAACTGCTTAGACCCTTTATATAATCTTGTTTTAGGATATAAAAATATTCTTAAATAATTCTTTTCGATTCTTTATTTAAGACTATATCTTTAAAGATATCTAATAGTAATTCTTCTTGTAATTCCTTATTATATTCTTTTTTTTTCGCTTAAGGCATAAAGTAATATAAAAAGATTTATTATAATTTTATCTATTTCATTCTAAAGTATTAATACTAATTAGATCTTAAATTAAAAATCTAATCTATGCTTTTTAAGTATAGTTTATATCTAAAACTAATTTCTTTTATTACTTTTATTTTTTAGCTTATAGCTTAAGCATCTAGTTAAGCTATTAAGCTTTATTTATTGCTTTTTAGAATAACAAGTAATACAGAAATTAAATTCAAAAAAAGAACTTTATTTATTATACTCGTTTATAGTTAAATTATTTTAAAAATATAAAGTACTTTAAGTCCTTATAATTAGTAATTATACAAATTAGATTTTTAATTAATATTTTTATTAGTTTAAAATACTATTTTTTTAAAGGCTTTTATAATAGCTAGAAGCTCTTTATTATAAATTTTATAGTTATATTCTTATAGTATTATTTTTTTGGATAAATAAGCGACTAACTTAAGGATACTATTAGAATCGCATTAAAATAGTACTATAACAATAATATAATCGGAAGTGTTTATTGTTATTTATATCTTTTTATTAAAGTTAAAATAAATCAGTATTAGTATTATAATAAAAGCTAGTTTTAAAGCTTTAAATACTTTCTATTCTAAGCTATTTAGCAGCTAAAAGTAACTAAAATCTTTCTATATTTTAGACTTTATAAAAGCTATAAAAAACGCTATAATCTTAGAATAAACAATAATAAAGCATTTATAGAAATTTATAAAGCCTAAAAAAGCCTATATATTTTTTATATATTAAAGGTTTTTCTATTAAAAAATAATTTTAATCTTTTTAGAATCTATTTTAATACCTATAATTATAATAATAAGCTTTAAGTACTTAATCTCTTTTATATTAAAGTTATACTTATTAATATTAAGAGAGAGCTTAGCTATATATAATTTCTTAAATATTATACTAATATATTTAATATATTATTCTTTAGTATTACTATAAATTAAAATATTATTTAAATAGGCAATATAAAAGAATCTAAATACTTATAAAATATTTAATCAATTAATGCTTAATATATCCCTGAAATATTGCATAGTCTGAATAATATTATTAAATATTTATAAAAACTATAATAAGTTAAGAAAGCGGTTTTTTTTGTTTCTCTTTTTAATTTTAATCTTATTAAATATAGTAATAATATTGAACTTAGTATAGTATTAGGCCTAGTATAGCCGCAATAGAGTTTTTTTTAATAAATAATAGAGTACTATAGTTTTTAATTATTAAAGAATTAAATATTTAATAATTAATATAAAGTTAAAATTTTTTATTTAGCTTTTTTATAATAAATACAAAGGCAATATATAGCGGGGTATTAAACTAAATATACTTTTTCTTTTCTTTTAGTATATTATTAATATATTTCTTAATAATAGTTATTTAATTTTTTAATATATTATAAACTTTTTTAGCGGAAAAAGTTGCTTTTTTTTTAAATTAATATAGTAATTAGCTATTCTTTTTAATAGTAGCTTATTAGCTTTTTTAGAGTTCTAAATTAATAACTATTTATAATATTTTTTAAGTATTTTTGTTTTTAGTATATTATTTATAAAAAAATAAAATTTTATTAAAATTTTATTTATAGTTTTCTGCTATAATAGCAGCTATATTAGCTATAAATATAGTAATCTTTTCTTTAATTTTTTTTAAGGAGTTAAGTATTCTAAAATACTAAAACTATATTATAATTATTTTGTTATAAAGTAATTTAGCTATATTCTAGAAGATATAAATTAGTATTTTAGTAATATTATATTTAAAAGTATTTTTTTTTTAATTTTATTATATCTTTGCTATTAATTATTATAAGCTTATAATACTAAAAACAATAGCTAATATAATAATTAAATTAAAAAGTTAAAGTCTTAGTTAAGAACTTTAAATTAGGGTTATAAAGTTCTAGCTATAGTATATTTAGTATAAAATTGAATTTGCTGAAATTAGTAATTATATTATATTATTTATTAATATCATTTCTAAGCTAGAATATTACTTAGATAGTATAAATAATATTGAATATATATTAGTTATCTATTAGTTTTAAATAGTATAGCTTTGTAAGAAATATAGTATCTAAGCAATACTTACTTACTAAAGAAGTGTTAACGAAGCTAAATACTAACATTCCAATATTAATAAAGTAAATAATATGTTTTATTTTATTATATATCAATAGTTTTCCCCTGAAATTTAATTATTAGCTTTATTATAACTAAGTCTTTATATTCAAATAGTTAAAAGAAAAATATAAAATAGTAAGTTTTTTATCTTTTAGCACTATTTAGTTTTTTAATTTTTTAATTTTTTTATATACTTTATATTTTAGCTTTTAGAAGTAACTTATTCTAGGGATTAAGCGTTTTCTATTTTTTAAATAGCTTTTAACTTAGTAAGAATAATTTTAATTAACTTGAGTTAAATAACTAAATTATCGTTTAATATCTAAAGTTTATTCTTATAAAGTATATTCTTATTCTTAGAAAAGTAATTTTTTTAACTATATTTTATATATTGTTTTTTTTATATAGTTTAGCTATAATATAAACTAATTATTTAGTAAAGTTTTTACTACTAGCTAGTCTAGATTTGCGGGCGCTATTGCTTTTTAATTATAAATTTATATTCTAGTTTATATATTCTTCTTTTTTAATTAAATTAGCGGCGTTAGCTTATTATATATTGAAATTAATATTTCGAATTTGGTTAATATAGTTAGTAAAGCTGCTATAGAATATATTATTTGCAATTTTTTAGCGGAGGCAATAATTAATTGTTTACTTAAAGTTTAAGATTTTATAAAAATTACTAAATTCTATAAATATAATAGCGATAGAAAAGCGGATATAAAATTTGTTAAATGTTTTATTTTTTTTGTTTTTATTAGGAATTTAGGGTTATAGAGTAAAGTATTAGTTTTTATTATTATATTAAAGTCTTTAAATATATTATATAAATTAGTTATTATTTCTTTAAGAATAAAATAAAAGTTAATTATATTATTACTAGCTCTGGTTTTAACTATATTAAATACTATAGTTTCGCAATAGTTATAAATAAATTGGATTATATATTTTTTAATAAGAAAGAAAATAACACTATAGTATAGCTTGGAATTAACTTAATTATACTAGATATTATATTCTTTTCAATTATTAGTATTTTTGAACTTTCTAGAGTTAAAATAGCGGGTATTAGTGTTTTTAACTAAATTAGCAAAGTTAAATAAATGGTTTTTTATAAAGATTATATAGCGGGGACCTATTATTTCTTTCTCTAGCTTAGAGTCTTTAAAATTATAATAATAAGAAACTTATTTCTTTTATAGCTTAAGAATTTGCTTTTTAAGCTTAGTAATCTTGAACTAAGCTATATTTGCCTTTTTACAGTAAGTTTTATAACTATAGTAAATTCAGTTAAGCTTATTTTTATAGGTATTTGCCTTTATTTTTAAACTTTATAATTATTTATTTATTTACTATAATATATATAGTAATTTATTGTGCTTTTATTTTAATATATAGATTTTAATCTTTTCTTCGGCTATATTATACTTTAGCTAAAAATTTCTTTTTTTTAACTAAAATTCTATTTTATTAAGTTAAAAATTACTTTATATTAGGATTTAAATCTTTTATTAATAGTAGCTATAAGTGCTTTAATATTATTTATATCTTGAAGAATATTATATTTATCTATAGCTTTAAATATAATATATTTATTTTATATAAATATAAATATTTGTTTCTTTTTCGCTTGTTTTAATTTTTTTCCTTTATTATAGTACTAAAATATTAATAACTTTTTAATTATATCTTTTTACTTAGAATCTTTATTTTTATAGTTATTAATAATAAATTATTGCTTTATAGACAATAAATTATCCTTTTATACTAAGTTTTTAAACTTAATTTTCTTAATTATACTTATTTCCCTCTTTAAGTTATTTTTTGAAAAGGTTTTATTTTTATTATTTATATTTATATTTAAGTCTTCTTTGAAATAGCTATATAAGATTAAAGTAAAACTACTAGGTATATAAGTAACTAGCTTCTATAGCTTTAGAATATACTTTATATATTTTTTATTAATTAATTAGTATATTTGTTATTTAGATTGATATTGTAAGTTTTTTCCTATTCTTTTAAAGTTTTGGCTATAGCTAAGGCTTTAGCCCCTAAATCGCGTAGTTTTAGATTAGACTTCGCTATAGTACGTTCAGCTTAGCTGCGTTGTTTTTTCATAATACGCTTATATAACTATAATTATTATATAGATAAAAGACTAATTGTTTAATTTAAAATAAATAGAATTATATTAAAGTCTTAAAATAAAATAATAAGAATATATTAGAATTCTATTTATAAAGATTAGATAAAAGTTATTTAATTCTAGATTATAATATATATTTAATACTAAGTCTAATAAGGTTAGCGCTGGCTATAAGCGAATATTATTCTTAGTATATATATTATAGTCTTGCTCTTATACTATAATAAAAATAATATAGCTATAAACTATTTACCGTCTCGCTTAAAAACATTAAGAAAACTTTAAACTTTAAGCTAAAATTTGATTTAAAGATTAAGCTTCTTAGTAAGTATTATAAACTTGCTAATGTTGTAATCCGACCTAGCATGCTCATTTTGATATTGCTCGGTTAAACCTCGGTACGGCCGGCAAAACCTCGGCTTAACGACTCCCACTGTCGTAAACTAAAGCTCGACACAAGGACGTGTTAAAAGCCGACGTATTGAAGCCTTAGCTTATAGTATTTAATATAAAATGCCCGCTCTTCTTTTTCTTTTCTTTTTTATCTTTAATATTTTCGTTAGTTAAAGCTTTACGAGAGCGGTTTTATACTATTAAGTTAGATAGACAATTAATATTATATTAAAGATCCTCAACCACTATAACATCTAAAAGACAACATTGTAAAATAAAACCTCTCTTAGGACGTTGATAGCTTAGTCCATTCCGATATTAGATTCTGTGGCCTTAGCAGCTAGGTTTTACTCCGTTTAAATAGCAACCTATATTAACAAACCCGATATAATTTAAATATAAAACTAAATTAGGCCCAACGAGAGCTAGCTATCGGAAAAGTAATCTAGTATTGACGAAAACTGGCTGTTAGAAAAGCAATCTAATAGATTACGAATAATCGATTTTAGAAAAAATATTATTAAAATAAAAAGTCTTTACGCCTATATAATAAATCAATATATTATTAGTAATATATTCCTTAACAATAAACGAGCTAGCTACGCTCGAAAAACTTGCTATTTATTTAAAAGAAAACTAAATTATCTAACTCGTTATTTTATTAATTCTTTTTATATTTATTAAGTTAATAGACTCTATATAGAATATTACTATAATCGAGCAATTCGAAGTATACGTCAAGGTTGATAAAGGATTAGAAGAACTATTGGCAATAATTAGAGTACTATAATTATCTATAGACTATACTATATTAATAATATAAATAGCCGAGAAACTAAAGAAGATCTATAACGATAAAGACAAAAAAATCGTATTATTTAAAGAATAAAACTCGAAACGTACTAAAAAGCTAGTCGCTAATATAGCTATAAATAAGAAAAAAACAACTAAGGAACGAAATAACGAGCTATTACTTTAGGCTAAATTATAAATAGTTCGACTTCCCGATCCTAAATTATTCTTAGATAATAAAAATAGTAAGGTTAGCTATAACATATAAAAGATAAATATAATTCAGAAGTTCGAATTCAATTTTGACTATTATTGTTATACTCGAGACTAGATTATCTATATTAATAATCGCTTTATTAGTAATATAACCGAATATATTTATATTCGTTTTAAATTAAATATTTGTAATCCTATTGAGGATGCGGACAAGTTCTTTAAATACTTGGATAAACTCTATATAAATCAAGATAAAAAAAACAATAATAAACGCAAATACTATGATCTTAACCAGAAAAATCGCTTTTTTAAAGAATTTTAGTTAAATTTTATTATACTAGCATCAGAGCTAGAAAAAACAGATAAATAGATTATTAACGACCTAGAAGAAAAGATTAACCGCTAGCTATATAATTGCTTTATTAGTAACTAAAATACAAAAAACTTATTAGCCTAATTTCGCTGTTATTTAGAGGTAACTAACAACGCTATATATAACCGTAACTAGAATAATAAACGACTAGTTTTTATTTAAAAACTATAGACTATTCGTATTTTTATTCGAGCAATAGCTCCTATTAGAATAGTAACTTCTATCGCTTAGCCCGTAAAGGCAGTGAGTCTAAGCCTATTATATTACCAACCTTTTTTCAAGCAAAAAAACAAGAAAATAGCTATTATATTAAATATTTACTTCAAATATAGCAAAATAGAATATTGTGCCTCTAAATATAAACCCGGAAAGTTATTTTATAACCTTATAAATATTAACGAAATCGATATCAACGATAACGAGCAAAAAGAACAAAAACATACTAATAACTCCGAGTTTAAGTCTAAAAAAGACTCGAAAAACGAGTAATCTCTACCGATAACGCGGCTAGAAATAATAAGGTCAGGATATTATTATTAAATAGCTATAAATATCTTTAAAATGATTTTTTTATATTGAAATTTTTTACAGAAACCTATATTATAAGCAGTTTATATAAATAAATAAGAATAGAAGGATTTATTGATATTAATACTACTAGTTATATTTTTATTAATATCGATCTCGCGTATTTTCTTTTAGAAAAATTTGATATTATATTTATATCTTTAAATAAGCCCAAGCTAATACGGGTATATAATAGAGTTGACCGTCGATTTATTATTTACGTTCTTTATATAACGCTAACTATCCGAAAGAAAACTATTTAGTTAACACCGTTCTTTATTATTTAATTAGAAATATATTTATTTATTATTGGACAATCCTGGATAAAAGCCGTTAAAGCCTTTTTCGACTATAACGCTTAGCGAGTACGATATTTACTAGAAAATCTTAAATAAACCGACGTCGAGGCTATATTTATAAGCCGCTCGCTGTTATCTATTTTACTATAGCGGACTGTAGAAACGCCTACGCTTAAATTAAGAATGTTTTCGGCTCCGACAGTAATCGAGAAGGAGACCGCAGCTACGCTAGCAGCGCGACCGGTAGCAACGCCGATTCGGATTCTGAAAAAACCCATTCTATTAATAAAGGAAGATTAAAATCGACTATTAGATATTAAGGCTATTATAGTAGTATTTTTTATAAGCTATTTATTAATTAAAAAAAAGAACTAAGAAAATTCAGTTTTCTTAATATCGATAATAAAGCTTAATAAATACTTAACTCGCTATAAATTACTTCAAAACTCGGAGGAACTAAATAAAATCTTTATTATATTATTTACCTAAAAAGAAATTAAAGCGAAGCTTCCCGAATAGCTATATAATACTTTTAACGTATTCGATAAGTAACAATCTAAAGTTTTATTTAAATACCGAAGTTATGACTATAAGATCGATTTAACTAATAAAGTAGAAAACTTGCCGAAATCAAAGCTATATAATATAGACTATTATCGTCTGCAAAAAATGAAAGAATACCTAGATAATAACCTAGTTAAAAGTTTTATTATTTTATCCAAAATATTATATATATTATCTATTCTATTTATATAAAAGAAGGATAGCAATTTACGCTTTTATATTAATTACCAGAAGCTTAATAATATTACGAAAAAGAATTATTATCTATTGCTACTAATTAAAGAAACAATAGCTAAAATAGCTAAATACAAATACTTATCTAAAATCGATATTATATCGGCGTTCAATAGAATAAAAATAAATCCAAATAATAAGGAATATATTTTTTTCCTAATTTATTTCGGTATATATATATACAAAGTCTTGCCTTTTAGATTCTTAAATAGATTAGCATTATAATAAAACTATATCAATAACGTACTATTCGAATATATTAATAAGTTTTACCAAGTTTATATAGATAATATTTTTATTTATAATAAGACTTTCAAAGAGTATAAGAAACATATTTACTAAGTTTTTCAAAGACTCCGAACAGCGGGTCTATAAGCTAATATCAAAAAATACGAGTTTAACGTTATTAAGATTAAATTCCTTAAAGTTATTATTAGCGGTAACGGCATCGAGATAGACCTAAAAAAGATTAAAACTATTACGTTATAGCGAATATTAACAATAATAAAGCAAATCTAAAGGTTTTTTAGCTTCTACAACTTCTATCGCAGGTTTATAAAGAACTTCAGAAGGATAGTAAGAGCGTTGACCAATTTTACGCATAAAGATACAAAGTAGGCATAGAATCATAAAACAGAAAAGTCATTTAACGCATTGAAAAAGATAATAATAGAAGCTCTAGTATTACGTTACTTTAATCTAAGTTTGGAATATATTCTAGAAATTAATTCTTTAGATAGAGTCAATAGTGGTATACTATTATAAAGAGACAATAAAGGTGAGATATACCCGGTTGCATTCTATAGTAAGAACCTAGACCTAGCGGAGCGGAATTATAATATATATAACAAAAAGCTTTTAGCTATTATTCGTACTCTTGAGTACTGGCAATCTAAGCTAGAAGCTACTAAGACCCTAGTATAGGTTTTGACCGACTATAAAAACCTTGAAACCTTTATAATAATTAAGAAACTATCTAGAAGACAAGTATAGTAAACTGAAATCTTATTACGTTATAACTTCAAGATCTACTACCGTATCGGCAAAAGCAATACTAAGGCGGATACTTTAACTCGCTAAGGATATAAAGACTAACAAGAACAAAAAAACCATCAAGTCTTGCTATTATTAAATAAGTTCGACCTCTTATTATTATAAAAAAGAAAGCAGCTTTAAAACTTATTAATATATAAGACTATTTAATAGGCTAACAACATTAATAAGGACTATATTCGTTACCGAAAGGCTATTAAACAAAGAACGATCAATTATATCGATAACGTTAGTTTTAAGCATATAAAAAGTAAGCAACGAGTGCTATACCGATAAGACAAGCTATAAATACCTTAATCTCAGATTATCTATCTTATTAAAGAGATTTATAATTAGAAGCTAGTTGGCTACCCAGGAGTAACTAGGACCGTCGAAGTAATTAAGCGATATTACTATTAACCCGGAATAATGAAAACTATTAAACAGTATATTGCCAACTATTATACTTACTAACGAGCAAAAGCATTTCGTAATAGACTAAACGGTCTGCTATACCTTTTATTAGTACTTTAATAACAATAGCAAAATCTTAAAATAGATTTTATTATTAATCTTCCGGAATATCAGAAAATGAATAGTATCTTGACCGTTATATACCGTTTTAGCAAAGATAAAGACTATATATTAATACGCTGCGACGAACTAAGAACGTTATTAGAAGAGATTGCTCGCATTCTTATTCGCGAAATTATCGCTTAGTACGGACTACCAAACAGTATAGTATTAGACTACAGACCTTAATTCGTATTAACGTTATAGAAGTTATTATATATTAGACTTGGTATCGACAGCAATAAGTTAATAGCCTATTATTTTAAGACCGATAAATAAACTAAATAAGCTAATTAAAATATTAATATATATTTAAGGACGTTCGTTAATTATTATTAAAATAATTAGATAGACTTATTACTAATGGCAAAACTAGCCTATAGCAACCTCGAATCAGCAGCTACCGGAATAATCTTATTCTTCGTTAATTATAGATACTACCCTAGAATGAACTTCGGACCAGATGATACCCTATATGAAATACGATACGACTAGCAGTTAGCTATTCGAGCCGCTAATATCTCTAATAAAATGCAAGCTATTTTGGAAGAAATATAGATCGGTATAAAAGAGACTTAAAACCGGATAGCTGAGTATATTAACCGTCGCCGTAAAGACGTTATATACGAAGTCGGCGACTAGGTATAGCTTAATATAGAAAATATCCGAACTAGCTGTTTTAGCAAAAAGTTGGATAATAAGTAGATTGGGCCGTTTAAAATCACAAAGAAGATCGGTTATTTATATAAGTTAGATTTGCCTAGAACGATAAAACATCCTAAGGTCTTCTACGTTAAATTGCTCTGTAAAGATCTAAACGATTCGCTACTAGGACAAGACAACCTAGAGCCTGAACTGATTATTGTCAATAGATAAAAAGAATATAAACTTAAGCGGATTCTAGCTTTTAAACGCTTCTACAGACGAGTGCTATTTAAAATAAAATAAATAAACCAGGAATACAACGACAAATAATATAAAACTAAAAGCTTTAATAACTTATAAAATACTATCGACGACTATTATAAACAATACCTATAGTCGCTAGGTAGTCTTGAAGACGATTACCGTCCTAAACGGCGTAAAAGGCTACCTCGAAGATAATATAGACGTTTTACGCAGCTAACAATTTCGGACTAGCTTAAATCGTTTAGAAATATGGCTTTAATAATCGATAAAGCTATAACGTAAGTATTTTGATTATACGCTAATTTATATATTATATTTACAAAGTTTACTATAGAATTACTACGCTAACGCTTATATTCCAACCTAATGCGGATTAGCTCCGTACTCATTTTAGGGGTATAAATACCTCCTTTTTTTCTCCTTTTTTTCTCTTTTTCACTTTATGCCGCTAGGAGGGCAGCGAGGATATTAGTGGAAGGACTTATATAGATAATAAGCACGGCTATAACGCTATACGGTATACTTCAAAAAATATCTCTGCGCCAGTATAACGATTAAATTGGTATCTTAGTAGTAAGCTGCAATAACAAACTAGTTTCTTTTCGAGTATATAACGCAATAAATAACAATTGCAAACATTCTTACGGGCGAGCTTATTACGCTATTACTGCCATCTCTATTAAGACTAGCTCTAGACTCCTCCTCGCGGTATAAATACCTTTTTTTTTTCTTTTTCTTTTTTTTCTTTTTTTTTTATTATCGATAGCCTGTGTTGGCCCCGGGGCGGCGCCGCCGCCCCTACTAAAAAAGGCTTAAGCAGAGGAAAAGCGTCTAAGCGGTTACGATACTATATAATACGCTTCAAGAAATATTTCTATACCAGTATAGACGATGAACTAGCATTTTAGTAATATACTATAGCAAAAACTAGTGTTTTTAATAAAAACATAACAATATAAATAACGGCTAAAGATGGTTATAACAGCAAATAGGACCATATAAGAGCTTGAAAGCTGGCTTACGAGGCACTACAATATATTATGAGGTTATAATAAACCTGAAAAAGGGGGGTACTATTATAATCCGATTTAGCATGCTTATTTTGATATTACTCGGTTAAACCTTAATACGGCCGGTAAAACCTCGGCTTAATAACTCTTATTGTCGTAAACTAAAGCTCGATATAAAGACGTATTAAGAGCCGACGTATTAAAGCTTTAGCTTATAGTATTTAGTATAAAGTGCCCGCTCTTTTTTTTCTTTTCTTTTTTATCTTTAATGTCTTCGTTAGTTAGGGCCCTACGAGAGCGGTTTTGCACCACCAAGCTAGGTAGACAGTCAACAGCTAATACTTTTTTTTAATAAGCTTTTAATATTTTGCTTTTTAAGCGTTTTAAAAAAGATATTAAGATTCTTATTTAAGAAAACAAAACACTTTCTTAGAGCTTACTATATAGTATATCCTGCGATAAATTCCTAGTTATATAGAAATACTTAAAAAATAATCTAGAAAAAGACTTTATATAGTTTAGCTTTTTTTTATAGTATTATTCATCTTTTTTATAAAAAAGTTTAAAAGTAATTTATACTTTTGTATAAACTATTAAGCTTTCAATATTATTACAACTAAAAATGAATATATTTTTTATTTCTAATTCAAAAGATTTTTAATAATATTTATTATATTAAATATTTTACTAAACTTAATATTATTATAGTTTTTAATAAACTTTAAATAGCTAAAGACAAAAAATATAAAAATATATTCTATATCCGTTTTAGTTTATATAAATACTAAATTATATTATTTAACTTTTATAATATTTTTATAGAATTTTGAAATTTTATTAATAATATTTTAAAAAAATATCTATATAACTTCTATACTATTTATATTAATAATATTTTTATTTATAGCAAAAATAAAAGAGAATATACTTATTATATTTATTTTATCTTTAAAATATTCTATAAAATAAGTTTTTAAGTTAATATTAATAAATACGAATTTAATATCTAAGAAATTAAATACTTTAGACTTATTATTTCTAATAAAAGTATTAAAATAGACTTAGTTAAAATTATTATTATTTTAGATTAAATATTCTTTTAAAATATTAAAGAAATATAGAGCTTTCTAGGGTTTATTAACTTCTATTATTACTTTATTCTAAGTTTTAGCGCCTTTACATATTTTTTAATAGCTTGTATTAAAAAAATAGTAAAGAACTTATTTAGCTTATTGTTTTCTTTTTTATTAAGATAGTACCCGCTAAATGCAATTATAAAATCTATAATAAAAAGCTTTTTACTTTTTTTATACTTTTAAAAAATAGTAACTTAAGCTATAAAGCTCTAAATATTTTATTAATATAATAATAAACTATAAAAATCTTAAATATTTTATAACTATTAAGTTTTTTATATCTTATTAAGCTTATTAAATTTAATTTATTTTGCAATTTAATCTTAAGATTTATTATAGATTTAAATACTAAAATATTATTACTAATATTTTAACTTATTATATAAATAGCTTATAAATAAAAAAGTATTATAATTAGTAAACTCTATTTAAGCCTAAGAATATTTAATTTTATATTATTAGCTTTATAGTTAATAATATAAACTTTTAAGTTATTATTAATAAATTAAATCCCTTTTTCAAAAATATAAATATAAATGTTATTGCAATTAATTATTAGATATTCTTAGAGCTTTTAAAATAAGTTAAAAACCTTATAAATCTATTTATAATTAATAACTTTATAGCTAAAATAACTAAAGATAAAAAATATTAAAAAATTATAATATTATTGCTTATAGAGACTATAAGTATAAGTATTTCTTTATTACTAAATATAAATTTTAGGGTTTTTATATTATATATTACAAAAACTAATTCTTAGTATTATTAATAAATAACTATTATATTAATATAATTTGTTTCTATGATAATTTATTTATACTAAGTTATCTAAGCTAAGAACGTATTTATAAATTCTTTTTTAAAAACTATTAATAGCTTAATATAATTATAGATATTAAGAAATATTACTAAAACTATTATATTTGCTCTAAAGCTAAAGCCTTTTAAGTTAAAAAGCAAAAAATCTTAATGCTTTTAGAAGTTTTCTAGTAACGCTAATATTATATTTTAATTGATTTTATTACTATATTTTTTAAGAATATAGACTTTTAAAGTCAAAAAATTATTAATATTATAGTAGTTTATAATTATGTTTCTAAACAATTTTATATTAAAGTAATAAGCAATATATCTACTAAAATTATTATTAAAGCATTTATTTAAGTAATCTAAAAGTATTATAGTATATTAGAGAATATTATTTTTAACTAAAAAACTTAATTTATTAACGGTTTTTAGGACTAGCTTTATTAATGATTAAATATTAAAGTTAACTTTAATATTATATTTTACTTTTAAATTGATAGTTAAACTAAGTATTATAATTAAGTATTAAAAACTTATTTCTAAATCTTTATAATTTAGCTTTAAAATAACTAAGCTTTATACCTTTTTTAAAATAAGTTTATTGCTAATAATATTTATTTTAAATCTATTAAAACTACTTTATTCTTAGTTCATTTAGGCTAATACCCTTGTATAAATATTGAGCTATCTATTAACTATTCTAAAAATATTATAGCTATTAAGTAGTATTAGCAAATCCGCGCTAACAATTTTATTAAAAAAATAAATATTATTAACAAGTTTTTATATATTTAAATAATTCTCGTTTAAACTTAATAAGTTTAGTATATTAATACTTATTATACTTATATTTTATAATATAAAGTTAGTAATAAAGTTTAGTTAAATACTTATAATATATTTGTTTTTTAATTTAATAAAAAACTTACTAGTATATATAATAGCTTATTTAAAATAATTAAAGTAATTAGCTTTTAAGTATATTGCTTAAAGCTATTCAAGTCTTAATTAGTCTATAATATTTTCTATATCTTTTTATTATATTCCGCCGCTAATAATTTATTATTAAACTAGATTATTTTTTTTTACTACTTAAAACTAATACAAAAAATAATTAAATCTATAAAATAGAGAGTATTCTTAATTTATAAATATATTATTACTAAATTAAATATATAGTTAAATACTATAGCTTCAACTAACTTAAATAGATTAATATTAATAATATTATTAATGTTTTTAAAGCTATTAATAAGTATTATAATATTTATTCAAACTAAATTAAATAGAAAACCTAGCTAACTAGATATACTATTAATATTAGAAATAACTATATACTTTTTAGCAAAAGTAATAACGATTTTAATATAAATATAAAGGCTTTAATTTTAAATATATTTTAAATAGCTTTAATAGCGCTACTTGCTTAAGTATTTGTCTTTAGTTCTACTTTAAACTTTATTGCTTTTATTAAAGTCTTTTTTTTAAAAGTTTCTTTTAAGCTTAAAAGTATTTATATTAGCTCCGGACAAGTTATATCTAATTTAGAACTTATTGCATTATTTTTTATATATTCTCTAACCTTGTTTCGCTCTTAAAAGTGCATATATATACGAATAAATAAAAAAATATTTAAAATATTATATTTTAACTAAAAATAATACTTTTATATATAAATTTTATAACTTAATCTACGTTATTTTTTTATTTTCCTTTTAACCTTAATACTATTTATATTTACTACCTAGAGTAGTACTTAGTATAGAAACTTAATTACTTAATATAGAAAGCTAATTGCCTAGAGCTTATTATTAACTTAATAGATTAACTTTTAGAAAAAGATACTATAATAAAATTACTATAAATAAAAGTCTTAGTAGCTAATTAATTAAAATTAGTTAATATAGACTTAGTTCCGTTTATATATATTTAGTTATTATTATTCTATAAGAGTTTTTTTCTTTTTAATAAATATTTTATATTTACTATTTAATAAAAACCTAGTTACTACTTTTATATTTCAAAAATAATTAGTATTTATAGATCTTTTAATAGGTATAAAGAAATAAAGTGCTTAAGTATTAAAAAATTAATTAATAAAAGTATAGCTAAAATTACTAGTATTTATTAAAGTAAAAGTTTTTTAATTTCTATTAAGTATATTTAAAATATAAAGCAGATTAAAATTCTATATTTTAGATAATTATAACAAATTCTAGAATATATAAGCTAATAAGCTTAATTCTTTATTAGCTTTTTATATACAATTTTATATAAAAAGTTTTAGTTTTCTTAATTAATAAAACTATTTTTAAAACTAGATTAAATAGTAGTTAAAAATATATAAAACTTAAGCTTATATAAATAGATAACAATATAGTAATTTAATATTATAAACTTATTACAATAGCCATAAAAATTATTTTATTAGTAATAATCTTTTTTAGCTTAAAATAAAAATGCTTAAAGTTTCTTTTATATATAAATAATATTAATATTTATTATATTAAAGTTTTAAATCGGGTTAATAGTATAATTAATTATAAATATTAACTTAGTTATAGTAATTGTAATATTAATTTAATAAATAATATTCACTAAAGCAGCTATTAATATAAATACTATATAGCGGATAATATAGTCTAAGCTAGTTTATTAATAAAAAGATTATTAAATTTAAATATTTTAATTAATAATATAATAATAGTTATTAAGTTTAATTAATAAAGTAATAAGCTATTAAAAATCTATATTTTTAGTTTTAAGAAGTATTATAAGCTATTTAAGCTTATAACTAAGGCTTTTTATTAAATAAATCTTAAAAGCTTTTTTATTATAATTTATTTTTATATTATATTCTTAGAAATAACTATAGTAAATTAGAAACTTATTTTACTTTTATTTTAAATATTAAAGCTTTTATTAAGTAATACTTTTCTAATTAAGATTTTTATAGTTTATATAGAATATCTTAATAAAATAGAATATTATATCAATATAAGTATATTTACTTTTATTTATAAAATATAATAAAATAGCTATAGCTTTATCTTTAAAGTATTACTATAAGTATATAACTTTAGTATATTTAAAAAGAAAATAATTAGTATTTATAGTAAATTTATAGTTAAAACTAAATAAGAATTAATTAAGCTTTTTGTAGTTATTACTATATAGCTTTAAGTTAGTAACTTTAAAAAAATATAATATTTTAGTAATATATTAAACTATAGTTATAATTTCTTCAGTTTATATAATATAATTTTTTATTTTATTTAGCTTTTTTTTAAGCTTTTTAATCTAAGCTAAGCAGTCTTTAACGGTATTATAGAAATAGCTTATAATATATAAAAAACTAAATATATAATTAAGCTATTTTTTAGGGTTTTTTTTTTATAGTCCTAGCTATTATAATAAATATACTTATTAATTATATAAAAAAATTTAAAGAAAATCTTATTTTTAAAGTATTAGAGTTTAAATTCTAAGAACTTTTTTAAGAATTCATTTTTATTATTCTTATTAAGCAATTTAAGCTATTATAGCCTAAATTTTAAACTATTTATTAGAGTATTTTAAGCTAAAAACTTGCTAGTGTTAAGTATAATTATATAAGGTTCTAAAAATAAAATAGACTAATATAATAGCTTAAGAATATAAGAATAAATATAATATAAAAGTAATAACTAGGTTTTTATTAAGTAATAATTATAAGATATTCGTTAAGAAAAGAAAAGCTCTTATATAACAATAATAACTAAATATATATAGACTGAACTAATTCCACGCTAACTAATCTTAATTAGTCAGCTGCCAAGATTTCTATCTATAGTAACTCTATTATATAAGATAATATATTCTATATACAATTATATAAAAAACTTTACTATAAAATAACTTATTAACAAAGTCTAATTAAAAGACTCTAGAGAAGTAGTATAAAAGATTTTATTACTAATATTATAGAAACTAACTTATCTATTAGATTTATTATAATAAACTAGACTTTTATATATTAGCTTGCTAACTATTTATATTATCTTGCTTGCTAATTAAACAAAATATATCTAGTTAATATTATAAAAGTGTTTTTATAGGCGTTAGTATCCTTCTTTGTCTTTAGAGTTTATAGTCCACAAGGAGCTCTAGAAGTCTAATTGCTATAAAATTAATTAGTTACTAATAATTTCTATTCTATAACTACAAGTACGCTTCGGAATAGGTCGGGTTGGGTCGGGTTAGAGGATAGACAAACCGACCCAGACTGGGTCAGGTTATAGCTAGGTCGGATTAAGTTAAAAATCGATAGATCAGGTTGGGTCAGGTTATTTTCCTGGGTCAATCTATCCAATTTTTTTTCAAATTTTTTATTAATTTTTCTATCAATCTTTCTATTAATTAAAAGATTTTTTTTCTCAAAAAAAATAATATTAAAATTATATTAAATTATACTAAAAATATATTAAAAATATACTAAAAATAATATTTAGTTCAACCCAGAGAAAGATAGGTCAGATTAGATTAGATTAGATTAGATTAAAAAGTCTATAATCTAACCTAACCTAATAAACCGACCCAACCTAGTCCAATTTTTACTAGGTTAAACCGACCCATTCCGAAACATAACTATAAGTATTTAATATCTTTATATTACGCCCTAGGCTATATAGACTACTCGGCGACAAAGAATAGATCTTGGATTGGTTTAATAAGTAAACTAACTATAGTTTATTTATAGATTTTGCAATACTTACTAGGTTACTATTTGCGAGTAGCGCAAGTAGTATAAATATTGCGAGTATTTATTAAGTATATAGATATTACTTTTTTATATTTTAAATAAATTTGCTCTTTAATAATTAATATATTTATTCTTAAATATCTTTAATAAAGCTTTTCAAAATAAATTATATACTTTTTTTATAATTAAGCCAATATACTATACCCTATTATAGTTATATATAAAGTTTATTATTATCTACTAAGTAAATCTTATTATTCTATAGCTATTACAAAGTAAATAACTATTATACTTTAATTACTTGCTAAATATAAATGCAACCTTGTTAATATCTAAGCCTACTAGAAATATAAACTTAGTTAAGATAGCTACCCCGGATAACTTTAAAAGAGAACATAGCACCCTAAATGAATAGATTATATAAATTAAATTATATATTAAAATATACGCTATTTAATTCCTAAACAAATTAGCTAAAATAATAATTATTGTATCCTATTTAGCTAAAGCAGCCCTTAATTAAATAATATTTTATCTAGAAGATTTTATAGGAAATAAGGAATTCTAATAAGATAATAAAATAAGTCAAATATTCTACTCGCTTAATAACTTTATTATATATATTAAAATAGTATTTAAAGAAGTCAATAAGAAAAGGCGAATAAAAGAAAGTTATAGAACCTGAAATAGAAGTCTTTAGCATTAATATATACTATAATATTTAGGACACTTGCTTATAAAATTGAATAAAATAACTTTGCACTTATAGTACTATTTTATTAAAAATTATATAATAAAGTAAAAAACGCAATAATAGCTATTAAGAAACTTATAACTTTAAAAGATATAATTAAGTCAACAATTAAGATTAATAATCAACAATAAAAAAAATACTTAAATAAGCAGGTTAGAAATAAAAAGCCTATATAAAAGAATTAACTTATAGGAGATCTAATGGAAATCGACATTTTTAAGAAAAAACTATAAACTAGAGTATATTATTCCTATAGCAAACCAGGATATATTAAAAGAAATTGCCCTAAAGAAGCAATAGAAATATTAGAATAATAAATTAAAATATTTAAAAAACAAGAATTAAGCAATATGAATAACTATGCTAAATTGATATAGACTATTTATTATAATAACAATTGCCTAGTATATATTTTAGAGAAATAGGGATTAAAATAATACTTAAAAGGGCTATAAAAAGAAATAAGATTAATTAAGAAGTTAAGAATCTAATACTTTCCCTTTAAAACCAAAAAATTATTAATTACAATAATAAAATTAAAAATTAGAGAAAGATAGATAATAGTATTAATAACAAAAGAGGAAGAAAACAAGATAATAATAGAATTAATTAAGAAAATACCGGGTTTTCTGCAATTAATAAATAATAATATATTAATTACAGATAATAATAATAACTTTATATTAAAAGATATCGATATTAAAACTAAATATAGATAAGTTAGTATAATATTATTTAAAGTTATATAAAATACCAGGGAATATATAATACTTAGCAAATAATAAAGAAAAGATATAGGTGCTTCGGGAGCAAAAGACAAAAATATTTAATATATAAGTTTTAAACCTTAAAATATTAATATTTTAGCTTACAGGAACTTTATAAGTAGCCCGGAAGAGAGCGACTAAATAAAATAAATAGATATTATTAAACTTAATAAGAAGTTCAAAGTATTAAAAGATCTAATAGATATAAAATTATAGAGGCTTTTTGAAAAAAGCTAGATAAGATTAGCTAAAAGATATATAAAAAACCCTAAAGAAATTAAAAAAGTCTAGAAGACCTATATTTTGCGCTTAACAAAAATTTTTTTTTCAGTTTCCTCTAATAAAGATTAAATTAATAACTTAAATAATTAGAGATTATTTTCTAACCTAGCCTAAAATACTCAGCGGCCATTAACGCTATACTTTAACAATAGTCCTCAAAATAATAATAGGCTCTTAATGCTTAGCTTCTTATTATAAAATAAAAAAATTAATAATAAGGTATAAAGGAACAAATCTGAAGTAAAAACTAAAAGCAGTCAAAAAAACAATAACATAGATGAAAATAGATTTTTACTTTAGAAATAATTAATTTTAGACTAAAAGTTAGACCTGAATTATTACCCCCCCTAAAACCTTTAAATAAGCATTCTAAAAGGTAGAAAAGGCGTTTTTAAGAATTAATACTAAGAGAAATATTAAAGTCAAAATCAATTTCAGCAGTAAGCTAATTAATTTCCTTAATTAATATTATTAGGAAATTACTATTAAATAGTATTATAGAACCTATAATTCTACTAGCAATATTAGTACTAAAAGATTCAAGCTTTTTTAGTTTCTTTATTACCTTTACCTTTTGCTTAATATAGTTATTTTTATGCTTGTCTAAGCTATAGTATATTTCGGACAACCGTTTCTATTTTGTAAAAAGAAAAAGCATACAGTGATGATAGATTATAACTTCAGTATACTTGAGATTATACTGAACGCCGGTAGTTTTAATCTCGGAATGAATTTTTTTCTTTTTGTTTTGAAGTTTTTCCCCTAGAAAAAGTCAGCAAAAAGAGGGAGGGAAAAAAAAGAATTTAGATAATAAATATATGAATTTAGATAGGAAGATATTATATCGCTTAGGATAACCAAATTAAATGCATTCTCTATAGATATCTTAGCCTTTAATAATATAATACCTCTTAGAAAAATTATAAAAGCAACGGGAGTAAAAGAAAAGCATATTTTAACTTTTTTATTAAATAATTTAAAAAGTTTAAAGACAATATTAATAGCTTAAAGAAAGCATAATAAACAATAAAAATAGAAAAAATATAGGGTTTTTATAATTAGATTCAGTGCTATATTGTAATCCAACCTAGTATATTTATTTTAATATTGCTCGGTTAAACCTCGGTACGGCCGGCAAAACCTCGGCTTAATAACTTCTACTATTGTAAACTAAAGCTCGATATAAGAACGTATTAGGAGCCGACGTATTGAAGCTTTAGCTTATAGTATTTAGTATAAAGTACCCGCTTTTCTTTTTTTTTCTCTTTTATCTTTAATATTTTCATTAATTAAAGCTTTACAAAAGCGGTTTTGCACTATTAAGCTAGATAGATAGTCAATATTATATTAAAAATTCTTAATTACTATAACATCTAAAAGACGATATTATAAAATAAAATCTCTTTTAAAATATCGATAGTTTAGTCCATTTTAATATTAGGTTTTATAGCCCTAGCAGCTAAGTTTTATCCCGTTTAAATAGCAATCTATATTAACAAACCTAACATAATTTAAGCGTAAGATTAAGTTAAGCCCGACGAAAACTAATTATTGAAAAATGATCTAGTATTAACGAGAGCTAGTTGTTAAAAAAATAATCTAATAGATTACAAATAATCGATTCTAGAAAAAATATTATTAGAATAAAAAGTCTTTACATTTATATAACAAATTAATATACTATTAGCAATATATTTCTTAATGGTAAACAAGCTAGCTATACTTAAAAAACTCGTTATTTATTTAAAAAAAAAACTAAATTATTTAACTCGTTATTCTATTAATTCTTTCTATATTTACTAAGTCAATAGACTCTATATAGAATATTATTATAGACGAGCAATTCGAAATATATATTAAAGCTAATAGAAAATTAGAAGAACTATTAGTAATAATCGGAATACTACAATTATCTATAGACTATATTATACTAATAATATAAATAGCTGAGAAGTTAAAGAAGATTTATAATAACAAAGATAAAAAAATTGTATTATTTAAAAAACAAAACTTGAAATATGCTAAAAAACTAGTTGCTAATACAGCTATAAACAAGAAAAAAACAACTAAGAAATGAGATAACAAGCTATTATCCTAGGTTAAGCTATAAATAGTTTGATTTTCTAATTTTAAATTATTTTTAGATAATAAGAATAGTAAGGTTAGCTATAATATATAAAAGACAAATATAATTTAGAAGCTCGAATTTAACCTGAATTATTATTACTATACTCGAGACTAGATTATTTATATTAATAGTTATTTTATTAATAATATAGCCGAATATACTTATACTCGCCTTAAACTAGATATTTATAATTTTATCGAAAATATAAATAAGTTCTTTAATTATTTAAATAAACTCTATATAAATTAAAATAAAAAGAACAATAATAAACGCAAATACCGCGATCTTAACTAGGGAAATCACTTTTTCAAAGAATTTTAGTTAAACTTTATTATACTAGTATTAAAGCTAGAAAAAACAGATAAATAAATTATTAATAATCTAGAAAAAAAGATTAACCGCTAGCTATATAATCGCCTTATTAATAACTAAAATGCAAAAAACTTACTAGCTTAACTTCGCTATTATCTAGAAATAATTAATAATATTATTTACAATTATAACTAGAATAACAAACAATTAGTTCTTGCTTAGAAACTATAGACTATTCGAGTTCTTATTTAAGCAATAGCTTTTATTAAAATAATAACTTTTATTATTTAGCCTATAAAGGCAATAAATCTAAGCCTATTATATTACTAATTTCTTTTTAAGCGAGAAAACAAGGAAATAGCTATTATATTAGATATTTATTTTAAATATAGTAAGATAAAATATTATACCTCTGAATATAAATCCGGAGGGTTATTTTACAACCCTATAGATATTAACAAGGTCAATATCGACAATAACAAATAAAAAGAATAAAAATATATTAATAACTCTAAGCTTAAGTTTAAAAAAGACTCGAAAAACGAGTAATTTCTATCGACAATATAGCTAGAAATAATAAAGTTAAAATATTATTATTAAATAGCTATAGACATTTTTAGAATAATTTTTTTATATTAAAATTTTTTATAGAAACCTATATTATAAGCAATTTATATAAATAAATAAGAATAAAAAAACTTATTAATACTAATATTATTAGTTATATTTTTATTAATATCGATTTTATATATTCTCTTTCAGAAAAGTTTAATATTATATCTATATTTTTAAGTAAGTCTAAATTAATACAAGTATATAATAAAACTAACTATTAACTTATTATTTACGCTTTTTATATAATATTAATTATTTAAAAGAAAATTATCTAGTTAATACTATTTTTTATTATTTGATTAAAAATATATTTACTTATTATTAAATAACTTTAGATAAAAGCTATTAAAGTTTTTTTTGACTATAACGCTCAATAAATATAATATTTACTAAAAAATCTTAAATAAATTAATATCAAAACTATATTTGCAAGCCGCTTATTATTATCTATTTTACTATAGCGGACTATAAAAACGCCTATACTTAAACTAAAAATGTTTTTGGCTTCAATAATAGTTAAAAAAGAGATTGCAATTATACCGGCAGCATAATTAGTAGCAACGCTAATTCGGATTCTAAAGAAATCTATTTTATTAATAAAAAAAAACTAGAATTGATTATTAAATATTAAAACTATTATAGTAATATTTTTTATAAGCTATTTATTAACTAAGAAAAAAAACCGAAAAAATTTAGTTTTTTTAATATTAATAATAAAACTTAATGGATATTTAGTTTGCTATAAACTATTTTAAAACTCAGAAGAACTAAATAAAGTCTTTATTATATTATTTATCTAAAAAGAAATTAAAGCGAAGCTTCTTAAATAGTTATACAATATTTTTAATATATTTAAAGCAATAGTCTAAAAGTTTATTTAAATATCAAAATTATAATTACAAGATTAACTTAATTAATAAAATAGAAAATTTGCCGAAATCAAAGCTATATAATATAAGCTATTATTGTTTATAAAAAGTAAAAAAATACTTAGATAATAATTTAGCTAAGGGTTTTATTATCTTATCTAAAATATTATATATATTATTTATTCTATTTATTCTATTTATATAAAAGAAGGATAATAGTCTACGCTTTTATATTAATTACCGGAAGCTTAATAATATTATAAAAAAAAACTATTATTTATTACTATTAATTGAAAAAGCAATAACTAAAATAGCTAGATATAAATATTTATCTAAGATCAATATTATATCGGCGTTTAACAGAATAAAAATGGATTTAAATAATAAAAAATATATTTTTTTTCTAATTTATTTCGGTATATATATATATAAGATCTTATTTTTTAGACTCTTAAACAGACTAATATTATAGCAAAACTATATTAATAATATACTATTTGAATATATTAACAAGTTTTATTAAACTTATGTAAATAATATCTTTATTTATAGTAAGATTTTTAAAGAATATAAGAAATATATTCGTCAAATTCTTTAAAGATTCCGAGCAGCAGGTTTATAAACTAATATTAAAAAATACAAGTTTAATATTATTAAAACTAAATTCCTTAGAATTATTATTAGCAATAACAACATCGAAATAAACCTAGAAAAAATTGAAGCTATTATATTATAGCGAATATTAACAATAGTAAAACAAGTTTAAAAATTCCTCGGCTTTTGCAACTTCTATTGTAAGTTTATAAGAAATTTCAGAAAAATAACAAAAGCACTAACTAATCTTATATATAAAAATATAAAATAGATATAAAGTTATAAAGCAGAAAAATCGTTTAACGTATTGAAAAAGATAGTAATAGAAGCTTTAGTACTATATTACTTTAATCCGAGCTTAAAATGCATTCTAGAAACTAACTTTTTAAATAAAATTAACAGTAGTATACTATTATAAAAAGACAATAAAAGTAAAATATATCCGGTTGTATCTATAGCAAGAATTTAGATTTAGCGGAGCGGAATTATAATATCTATAATAAAAAGCTTTTAGCTATTATTTATGCTTTCGAGTACTAGCAATCTGAACTAGAAGCTATTAAGACTTTAATATAGGTTTTAACTAATTATAAAAACTTTGAAATTTTTATAACAATTAAGAAGCTATTTAGAAAGTAAATACAATAAACTAAGATCTTATTACGTTATAACTTCAAAATCTATTACTGTACCGGTAAAAGCAATATTAAAACGGATATTTTAACTCGCCGAAAGTATAAAGACTAACAAAAACAAGAAAACTATTGAATCTTATTATTACTAGATAAATTTGATTTCTTATTATTATAAAAAGGAAAGCAATCTTAAGGCTTATTAGTATATAAAACTATTCAGTAGGCTAATAATATTAATAAAAACTATATTCGTTACCGAAAAACTATTAAACAAGGAACGATTAATTATATTGATAATATTAGCTTTAAGTATATAAAAAATAAACAACGAGTACTATACCGATAAGATAAGCTATAGATATTTTAATTTTAAATTATTTATCTTATTAAAAAAATCTATAATTAGAAGCTAGTTGGCTATCTAGAAGTAAATAGAACCGCCGAAATAATCAAGCGATATTATTATTAGCCCGGAATAATAAATACTATTAAATAATATATTGCTAATTATTATATTTACTAATGAATAAAAGCATTTTATAATAGACTAAATAGTTAATTATATTTTTTATTAATACTTTAGCAATAATAACGAGATTTCGGAATAAATTTTATTATTAAGCCCTTAGAATATTAGAAAATAAATAGTATCCTAACTATTATATATTGTTTTAGTAAAAATAGAAACTATATACTAGTACGCTACGATAAGCTAAAAACTTTATTAGAAAAGACTACTTATATTATTATTCGCGAAGTTATCGCTCGGTATAGACTATTAGATAATATAGTATTAAATTGCGGACTTTAATTCGTATTAATATTATAGAAGTTATTATATATTAAACTTAGTATCGATAGTAATAAATTAATAGCTTATTATTTTAAAACTAATAAATAAACTAAACAAGTTAATTAGAATATTAATATATATTTAAAGATATTTATTAACTATTATCAAGATAATTAAGTAGATTTATTATTAATAATAAAACTAGCCTATAGTAACTTCGAATTAGCGGCTACTAGAATAACTTTATTCTTCGTTAATTATAGCTACTACTCTAGAATAAACTTTGAACTAGATAATATTTTATATAAAATACGATATAATTAGTAGCTAGCTATTCGAGCCGCTAATATCTCGGATAAAATATAAGTTATTTTAGAAGAAATACAAATCGGTATAAAAAAAAATTTAGAACTAGATAGCTAAATATATTAACTATTACTATAAAGATATTATATACGAAATTAGTAACTAGATATAGTTTAATATAGAAAATATCTAGACTAGCCGTCTTAATAAGAAATTAGATAATAAGTAAATTAAACTGTTTAAGATTATAAGGAAGATTAGTTATTTATACGAGTTAAATCTACCTAAAACGATAAAATATTCTAAGGTCTTTTATATTAAACTACTCCATAAAAACCTAAATAACCTGCTACTAGGACAAAATAATCTAGAGCCTAAACCGATTATTATTAATAGATAAAAAAAATATAAACTCGAACGGATTCTGGCTTTTAAATACTTTTACGGACAAATGCTATTTAAAGTAAAATAGATAAACTAAGAATATAATGACGAATAGTATAAAATTGAAGACTTTAACAATTTATAAAATATCGTTAATGATTATTATAAGCGATATCTATAGTCGCTAAGTAGTTTTAAAGATAATTATCGTTTTAAATAGCGTAAAAAACTATCTTAAAAATAATATAGATGTTTTACGCAGCTAGCAACTTCGGACCGACTTATTTTGTTTAGAAATATAGCTTAAGTAATCAATAAAACCGCAATATAAATATTTTAATTATGCGCTAATCTATATATTATATTTACAAAGTTTACTATAGAACTATTATATTAACGCCTATATTCTAATCTAATATAGACTAGCTCCGTATTTATCCTAGGGGTATAAATATCTCTTTCTCTTTTTCTCCTTTTCTTTTCTTTATTTTATACCGCTAGAAAGGCGGTTAAATACGAGAATATTAGTAGAAAAACTTATATAAATAATAAACATAGCTATAACGCTATATAGTATACTTCAAAAGATATTTCTGCGCTAATATAATAGTTAAACTAGTATCTTAGTAGCAAGCTATAATAACAAACTAATCTCTTTTAGAATATATAATACAATAAATAACAGTTGTAAATACTTTTATAAATAAGTTTATTACGCTATTATTGCCGTCTCCGCGATATAGTCTTTTTCTTATTATTATTGCTAGTTCTGCTTTTCAAAGCTATTGTTATCGATTCTAAAACTTTTTTAGAAAAAGAATATTCTAGAGAGCTATTATATTAAAATTAGCTTTAAATTCTTCCTTATAATATAAATATTTCCTTTTCCTTTTTTTTTTCTTTTATTATTATTATTAATAGCCTAAATTAGCTACAAGGCGGCGCTATTGCTTTTATTAAAGAAAGTTTAAGTAAAAAAAGAGCGTCTAAGCGATTATAACGCTATATAATATGTTTTAAAAGGTATTTCTATATTAATATAGACGATAAACTAATATCCTAGTAGTATACTATAGCAAAAACTAGTATTTCTAGTAAAACTATAATAATATAGATAATAGCTAAAAATAGTTATAATAGTAAATAGAACTATATAAGAGCTTAAAAGCTAGCTTATAAAGTATTATAATATATTATAAAGTTATAATAGACCTGAAAAAGAGGGGTACTATTATAATCCGACTTAGTATATATATTTTAATATTACTTAGTTAAACTTCAATATAGCCGGTAAAACCTCGGCTTAATAATTTTTATTATTGCAAACTGAAGCTTAATATAAAGACGTATTAAAAGCTAACATATTAAAGCTTTAGCTTATAGTATTTAATATAGAGTACCCGTTCTTTTCTTTATTTTATTTTTTATTTTTAGTGTCTTTGTTAGTTAAAGCTCTATAAGAGCGGTTTTACACTACTAAGCTAAGTAGATAGTCAATATACTATAATATTTTTAGTTAAAAAAGCAATATAAAAAGGGTACTATTATGCTTTAGGCTAAATAGGCTGCTTAGCAACAAAGAATAGGTTTTGGATTAATTTAATAAATAAACTATTAGGGTCTTAAGGTAAAGTAATAAGAATATATTAGAATTCTATCTATGAAGATTAGATAAAAGTCGTCTAATCTTAGATTACAATGTGTACTTGACACTAAGCCTAATAAGGTTAGCGCCGGCTGTAAGCGAATATTATTCTTAGTATGTATACTGCAGTCTTGCTCTTATATTGTAATATAAACTAACTATAGTCTACTTATAGATTTCGCGATATTTACTAGGTTATTATTTATAAGCAGCGTAAGTAGCGTAAGTATTTATTAAATATATAGATATTACTCTTTTTTATTTTAAATAGATTTGCTCTTTAATAATTAAATATTTATTTTTAAATACTTTTAATAAAATTTTTTAAAATAAATTATGCATTTTTCTTATAGCTAAGCCGACATACTATACCCCACTACAATTACGTACAAGGTTTGTTATTACCTGCTAAGTAAACCCTACCATTCCACGGCTATTGCAAGGCAAACAACTATTACACTTTATATTAATTATCGCAAACGTATTTTAATACACGAGGAAGCTTTTATAGTGTAAGTAATACTCTAGTAGAGTGTCTATACCTTTTAAAAAAATAGCTTTTTTTTTTAAAGAAGTTATTTTTAAAAATCTCGCGGTTAATAATAGGCTTTTCAACCTAGAGGCAATTCTTTCTTTGCTATTATATTGGTATAACTAGCTTAATCTATTTTTTAAAGACTTTGCTTTCCAAATTTTTAGTTTATATATCTTACCTACCGAAATCTTGCTTACTAATTTAAGAGATATTATAAATAAATCCTATTCGACTTTTATAGTACTTAATATAACTCCTACTATAGCGCTAGATAAGTATAAGAAAATATATACTTTAAAGCTATTTTATAGTCCAACTTTCGCCTTTAAAGATATTGCGCTCTAATTTCTTAATTATCTCTTTAAATACTTCCTTATTAAATAAAACAAGAAAAAGACTAGGAACGACTATAAGCACTTAATAGTTATTAGCGCTATAAATAAAAATACTAGGTCCGCTGCTATTTATAGTTTAAGAAATAAAGAGGATATTTTAGTAATTATTCTCTATTTTACTAGGAAGATATTTTCGATATAGAAAGCGTAGACAACTACTATAATAGACTAAAATATCTATTATCTAAGTATAAACAAGATTTTTAATAATTATTAAACCTTTATAAAAGCTTTATTCGCTAATATTAAAATTAATAAAATATAGTAGTTTGTAGTAATTAACTTAATTAACTAGGCGCGGATTTTAGCCTAGAGTATATACTATTTCGTATTTTATTTTTCGTTTATCTAGTCTAGTATATTTAACCCTTTTATAAATAAAAATTATTTTAATATATTGTTAAAATTTTTTAGAAATATCCTAGCTAGCTATTTTATAAAATAAATAGATTTATTAGTATTTAAGCTGATTATCACTATAAATAAAAATAATATTTTATATTGTTTCTAGAAAACTAATATATATAAGAAATATAAAGTCTATAGCAAAGCAGTCGCAAAGGACTTTATATAAAATAGTATAAAAACAAGCTTTTAAAACGTAAAGAAGATATTGTCTCTAGCTATAGATATTCTCGTAAGCTTAAGTAAGTTAATATAAACTTACTATATCGCTACTTATAGATATTAACTTATTGAATAGATTTTAAAAGATAACTATAGTTTATTATATTCGATATATATAGCTTTAATATCGCGGATATATATTGGAAAAGACAAGTAGCGGATATAAAAGTCTAGTAATAGCAAATAGATTTAAAAGTAAAAAAGGGCTTTAATATAAATAAACCTATATTTAATACTACGAAAGAGTATTTTAGATTAAAGCGGATATTTAACTTGGAAACAATAGCTACTATTTATAATATTTATATTTAGTTTAATATTCCAGGTTTATATAGATATATATTAGATTTATATTCTGTTATTAATATTACTATAGCGCTGTAATCTATATAAATAGCTTTAAATACTTATAATATAGCTTTCTTTATAGTATATCTAGCTAAGTTTAGCAATGCTATTAAACTAATATTAAAAGATAAGGAAAATTTTTAATTTAAGGATATCTTTTTTTCGGAATTTGTTAGATTAGAGGATCTTCCAAGGAGGCTTACACTTGTAAAGAAAAGCGATGGAATGGATGGACTTAGAAATATTATATTGGAAAAAGTAGCTAAAGAGCCAAGTAGACACATACGTCCTCATCTCATCTCCACCGCGATCCTACCATCAATGACTTTTATTCAACGCGCCAAATATCTGACGCCGCCGAGTGTAAGACCAGGTTGCAGCCATGTTTTACTTACTAACTTCCAGTGTTGCAAGTGTGAGCGCACTATGAACCCTACGGATACACAGTTGTCGACTCCATCAATCTGCCGATGATACCCTCTCTACATCCTACGTACACTGACTATCTATCGGTAGCTTTCAACTCTGTTTCACAAGCTCAAAAATAGCTCTACCACCCTCAAAGTCCACCGTTTGAAGCTTAAGCGAAGCAGACACCGACGCGAAAAGGTCTTCCCATTCCATTCGAGTCCAAAAGGCACGCCCCAAGATAGCCATCATATGCAGATTCAGCTGATTCGTCATCAATGAGAAGTTTCCCTCCGTTGTAGGGCTCATGAAATCGCTGATCAAGAGAACGGAATGGTTCGGGATCATCGCCTCTACGATATGCTTGAGAATCTCCCGGCAGGCGCTGCGCACAATGTCAGCTTTGTATGTTGCACATACCCCGGAATCTGAGATATCTCAGAGAGCGCTGAGTAAGAATGCCCTTCCTCCCTACTCACCCGCGCTGATGGTCCATAAGAATCTGACTAATAAGGTACAAATCCGCCCCCTTCACCGGTTGTTCCTCATGAAAGTCATGAGCCTGCCACTTCAACCTGTTGCGTATACCGGCCGGCAAATGGGACCATTTAGTGTCGGCGTTGCTGTACAGGTCTTGAACGATGAACGACATTCCGGGATACCGATTTGCAAGACGGATGGAGTTCTGCCCTATGCCACCGCCAACATCAACAACAGTTGCATCGGGCTTCAGTTTCTCAAATGAAAAGACCAGCTCGACTGGCACGCCATACGTGTTGTTGTCCAGACTTGCTGCCATATGTTTGGCGAATCGAGCACCGCGAGCTTGGTCCACATCGTAATAGTATTCGTACATGAATTTGTCCGCTGTCCGTATTCAGCAAAGTCATCCATTTTGTCAGCGTCTGGGGTTTACTCTGAAACGCCAGTCCAAAGGCTGTCTTCTGCGGCTCATCTGGTACTTGGAAATTGTTCGCTGCGATGCTTTGGCAGAGATGGGCTCCGGACCGAAAGCTTTCATCCACCCTAGGAAAGATGTCAGCTTCTACGCCCTTGCCCCTCTTCCCTGATCTCCAGATGGTAAAAAATTACCGAAAATGAACCCACGACGCGTAATTCTCATTCAGAAGCATTCGCGAGTTCTCATTGTGCCTGTAATGCTCGAGGGTCGGCTCTTCGAATATGTGAGATAAGACGCACTGGCGCATCGCAGACTCTACCCATCGTATCAGTCCGACCAAGATGAGAGGACATCCGGACTAGGACCAATGCAAACTCACTTATTATCTGCTTGGAAGCATTGGTCCTCTGCGCTAGATCGTCAAGAGAGGTGGTTGTCTCTCCTTCAGCAATTGACCTGTGCAATCCCAGTTCAAGGACAAGAGAAAACGCCATGCTCCCAATATAACCACAGGCGACCCTGATTACCCAATTACGTGGAGAGGCAGCCAAAGAAGCCATCTCTGAGCAAGCTGCCGAGATCTGCTTGCCTTGCTCCGATGTTGAGATGTCAGATGGATTCTCCTTCTCGCACTGGTCTGCATAGCGCAAGATCGAGTTTGCGAGTGATCGGATCTTCTTCAGATCGTTGGGCGCTTGGGACATGGTTTCCTATTGGTACTTCTTTATTTGAGGATGGCAGAACGATGGGCCAGGAACAACAACTCAAGATATGGGTGGATCAGAATGATGTGAAAATCTGTATCAGCTAACATGTATTCTTCATCGCATCTATCTTCGCTGCAGGACAAATGGATAACAGGTAAGGCGCATACGCGATATGTCCAATCAAGTCGAGCGGTAGGAGCAGCCAAAAGAACCGCAGGGGGGAACATAGACTTTTAGATGATCCCTGCATGATCTCTGTGGGGAATGACTCAGCAAGTTCTCGGTCATTTGGGATCCTATAACATGCAGTTGAAGGTTTTGTTCGGTCGAGGGGTCAACTCTTCTAGTGCAAAGGAAAACTAGGGGTCAAAAAATTCTTTCAAATACTTGGCGCATTTTCTCTGTGATTTTGGGCTAGAATTTGGAATATTCTTTATTTAGAACAAAAAATATGAAAATAATGTTCAAAAACTATTAATTAATAATCAGTTATATAATACCAAAATAATATCAACTTCAATATTGAAATCTGATAATTCTGAAGTATTCTATTATTATTTAATTAAAAATTTAACTGTATTCTTAACTTAAATCCCCGCAAATTCAAAGAAAAAGTGCGTTAAGTATTTAAATAAATTTTTTTATCTCTAAAAGTCTATTATTACTTCTTATTTATTTAGTACATTTATTGTATTAGAACAATAATATTATAAAACTAAATTTTTCAATTTTTCAAATAAATCCCTTAATCTTAATAGCAGTACAAAACAAAAAGAAAGGTAAAAAAGATAAAGAATCTAATTCTTTATTTAATAAACTTAGTTATGTAAATTAATGGATATATATCAACCCTTACAGTACTTACTATTTCATGAGAAAAAATTGAAGAAGTTGATTCGAAAGATTCCTTTTTGCCTCCTTCGTTTCATTGAAAATCCGATTGAATTATAATTACCACGGTGCGCTTCGTAGTCCCCCTGAACCGCGAGCATACACCTGCGCTATAATCACTGGAAACGCAAAATATGCCGGCTCCGGATCAGAAGACAAATGAGACTTACCACGCATTACCGAACTGCTCTAGTTTTGCTAGCTGGACCGCTATCCTCGTAGCCAATTTCACATTGGCCTCAAGCATAGCGCGGTTGGCCATCAGAGTCTTGTCCCCAGTCATTTGCTTGATCTTGGCGAGGACAACGGGGGTATTGTCGCTGCCTTCCTGGCCTTCCACCTGAGCGAGGTGGAGTGCTTCTTCGACGATGACGTCCATCTCACGTTTGGGTATCGAGTACTCCAGCGGTATAGGATTCGCAAAATGGATTCCTGATGACATTTGTAGCCTTGACTGGGCATCTACGTCATATATTTAGAGATGGCAGGGAGATGGGAGAGCCAAACCACTTACAGATGATAGCCGCTGCTTCTGCTTCATCTTGAATAGTCTTGGGACTCTTCGCTCCACTGTCCCTGGTGAAGAAGGCAGGGAAATCCACAGCGCCTGGGCGACCGTCTGCAAAGGTCCCAACACAGACACCCTCTGTCTCGAGGTACTCGAGCGTGCGTGGGATGTCAAGGAAGCTTTTGCAGCCGCTGCTGATGACCGTGACTGGGGTACGGCCCAGCTCAGTGAGATCAGCTGATTGTTTTAGCGACAGACTCTTCCCTCAGGGCAGGTATATGGTCCATACTAACCTGAGATATCCATGGAGTTCTCAGCGCCGCGGTGGACGCCCCCTACAAATAATCAGCCATCATACTGGATGCCGTGGGGCAGCTACACTCACCCAAGCCACTGGTACCAAGGATCTTAATCCCAGCCAAGTGCGCTAGGGTCATCGTTCCTGATATAGTCGTCCCGCCATGGAGACGTTTACCTGCTACACCCTGGTGAACTGTTAGGATGAAACGCACGCCAACGGACTGACAATAAACAAACCAGACCACAAATGTAGCCCAGATCTCTGCGGGATACTTTCAGAGCACTCTGATTTTCCGACGTGGACGCCAACTCTTGAAGCTCCTCGGCACTTAAGCCCACGCAAGCCACCCCATAGAGAATACCGATTGTTGCAGGTACACCGCCATTGTCTCGAACCACGGACTCAAGCAACGACGGCAATCGGACACACTCGGCTTGTGGGTACCCTGCATCAGGTGGTGCCAATTAGGTGATAACGTGATCATTGTACCCTGGGAGGTCTGTACCATGCGTGTAGATGGTTGATTCTAGAGCGACCACTGGTTTCCCGGTCGCTACGGCGTCGCGGACCTCCGCAGAAACCCTGACAAACCTGCCATGGAGGCTTCGGCGAGCTGGTGGGACGGAATACTTCACCATCCTGCTGCTGCCCCGCCGAGCCGATAATCGTGGTGTGAACATTGCTGGGGAGGAGCGTGACTGTCAAGTCACTGAACGAGACGGAAGAAGGTCATAGAGGGAAGTTAAATGAACGGTAGGTGGACGGATAGAAGCAATACGTAGTCAAGGTGTAATGATAGCATCCACTGGCAGCGAAATTCTCCGAGAAGTTCCTCGATAAAGAAAGCTGATCGGCCACTGCACCTGAATGTGAGTGATTCAAAGCCCTTGCGAAGTTGCGATTTCTTAGCGTCGGGACTAGAATATAGTTGCACTTATATAAATATTCATATATGTGTCTTACATTAAAATATTTTGTTGATGAAAATATACTAATAATAAAATGTTGTTCTTTAAATAAATCTTAAAAGTCAATTCCTCTATATAAAGTTAAGACTTATTTAAAATAAAGTAAAATAAATTGGAATAGAATCCTTTTTCTATACAATAATACTTAATTAGAATCGAAGCTTCTATTGCCTTTCTTCTTCCAGCAGAAGTAGGTATTAGTTAGGCTATATACACATTAGATAGTGATAAAGTTACTCAATGTTTTTTTCTTTTTTTTTTGCATATAACGAGCAGATGACGACATTGAATCTTCTTCGATTTCTTCCTCCATGCCTTGGGTGACACCTCTTAGATAAACCAGCACAGACTCCTGAAGCCCGTCTTTCGTCCTCACCGAACCTTTCTCGCAACGATAAAGTAGTGCACCTCATCATCGCTCTCGGACGCCTTGGGTGGTACAAAATGGTCTTTCATAGTATCAACGATCTCGAACCCGTTCTCATGCAGGAGCTTCTCCCACCCGACCGTAGTCATGAGATCGATCTTAATATCAGTAGCCATGAAGCGGAAGCGGATATTCCTCGCACATCTCCCATCCTCATCATAACCCTGCCCCCTCGTCTCCGGCTCACAATCCTCCGCGGCGACGGAGCCAACGCACAAGATCCCATCCTGAGGCACCCAGCGGCCCCAACGTGCCGCCATACCCTCAATGTCTTCCCTGCCGAGAGCGAAAAGGGACAAGATGTTGAACACCGCATCGAATCGAGTGCCGTCTGCTGGCTCGTAGTGCCGCATGTCCACTTGCTCGAATTGGCCGCTGGGCACTGCTTTCTGGCTCAACGCAACCATATCGGCTGAGAAGTCGAGGCCTGTGACGGAGTGGCCGGCTGCTGTCAGAGTCGTCGCAACGGGTTTTCCGGTTCCACACCCGATATCGAGAACGTGCGCATGTGGAGGGAGATATGTTAGAGCCATCTGGAGGAATTGCAGGAGCCCAGGATCATGCCCAAATGCGTCTTCATAGTTCGCCCCCAGTGAGGAGTAAAATTTTGCATCTTGCTCCATGGCGGCGGTGATGCGATTGCTTCTAAGGAATACAATACGGAACACCAAGAAAAGGGCCAAGGTTTTATGAGGCTGAGTGATTCAGCACCACCCCAGACTTCTGTTTCTTCCGCTCTGCTTTTTTCCGCAGAAATAAGTTCAGAATGTTTCTAAGTGCAGGCGAGGTTCTAACTTGTTTCTTCGAATTGCCCCATGATAGACATCACTATACGGCCCCATATACTAGTCCAAAGCATAAGCATTCGGTGTTGGTCGGTGGGTCAGGAAAGCTCGAGGCTTGTGGATCCTTCAATAGGCATGAAGCAGCTAGAGAAGGCAACGCCACTTGTCTCAGAAGGTCCAGAGTCAGGCTTTCCCCCCCGAGACTAATGCAAGCCGTAAGGCAGGCTAGAGGTCGTGGCGCATTAGTTCTCCAGCAGTCATGGTCACCTGACCAACCACGTAATGGTAATGCTGGCTTAGCACGGTCCGATCAGTGAGATAGAATCTCTCCTGCGCGTTGTAATGACTTAAGCTGAAATTACCAAGCGATCGTAGGCACGCTTGTAGGATCCTCGGCTTTCGAGCTCGCTTGCGGTGCGGGGTCCTGCTGAATTATTGGAATGCGGGCGGCGTCCACGTACCTGATCTCATGCAATCTTCATGCACCATCCCTATAATGCCACATGCACCATGCAGGTTCCGTATGTCTCGGTCTCCTTATAGGTGGTTTGATGATTTGCTTCTAGTAGCTATGGCTCTGTCCAAAAGCTAGATGCTAATAGGGGCAATTGACCTATCTGCCTAATGTGGTAATATGGCGTGTGCCACCATCCCTGTATGCATGTGCCTGCCCTGGCCTGCCCAGGCCTGTTGTGTTGTTGATGTTGACGTGATCCTGTACGGAACGACGCATATTTAACTGATACATTGTCTTTCCAATTGTTACTGTCCACATATCTGGTGACCTAATATTTATTCATGATTTAGCCCCTCGACTACAGAGGCGTTAATCCTGTATTTCCCTTCTGTTTCTAGCCAGAGTGTTTCATATCCGCCTTTCTGAACGATGTTAGTCTCCAGGATGTATTCGAGTCGCCTCAAGTTCTCAGCCAGCATAGTAGGTCCTACTCCCCACCAATCACTGGAACGAAATAGTTTCAGACTCTGGAATCAGTGTGGTGACATCCCAAAGTCACCGGACTTGACTCCAGACGAAAATGATGAAACAGTTCTTGTGTTAAGGAGACATTAGGTCAAGCTTGGGACCACGAATGGCCGTTCTTTTCACCATTCTGGTCCGCTTCCTACGGGGCGACTGGGAGCATTGACACCCAGCCTGAATCACATCAGGTGCTACGCTTATTCAAGTGTCGCGGCAGTAGCAGCAAATAAACAATACGCGGAGGAGCAAACTTACGCCCCCGATGAGGGCCCAATGACCCAACCCGGTGGCCTACCCAATGTTCAATGCGTTGTTCGAGCAAGGATACCCACGTGAGTTTTCTATGCCTCTTTTTCCTGGCAATTTGCTAACTAATCTGCGTGCTGCCAGGCCTTTTGGAGCAGACATGTCTTTGCACGTCTATAAGAATGGTGAAGATACTCATGAGCACCTGGCAATGGTTTTTGGTCGATCCATCACTTCCCGCTCTCTGCTTGTCGGTGGCCCAAATGAAACGGAGGCTTCGATGATGTTGCGAGGAGCGAGCAGTCGAACGCCACATTTCTCACGAAGCACGCCAGCGGTCAATTTGGCAGCTGCTGAGGCTTCTAGCCGGGACGAGAGCGTGGACAGCGACACAGCGCTGCCCCTGGTCCGTGTACACTCAGAGTGCTTCACGGGCGAGACAGCTTGGTCCACCAGGTGTGACTGCGGCGATCAACTGGATACAGCAGCAAGACTCATCTGCCAGTCTCCCTCACAGAACGGGGTCATCATTTACTTGCGCCAAGAGGGGCGAGGGATCGGTCTAGCGAACAAATTACGAGCCTATAATCTTCAAGATCAGGGCGCTGACACCGCTGAAGCAAATCAGCAGCTCGGCTATCCTGTGGATGGAAGATCATACGGAATCGGAACAGCAATACTTTGCGACCTTGGTCTTGGTGGGGAGCGTGGTATCCGACTGTTGACGAACAACCCCGAGAAGGTTGTGGGCATTCAAGGTTCACTAGGTCAGGTGAAGGTGCGAGAAGTGCTGCCGATGAGTCCTTCGGCACTTAAAAACGGAGGAGGAACTCTGCCGTCACCAGAGCTGATGAGGTATCTGCAGACAAAAATTCATAGGATGGGGCATACTATCAATCTGTAAAGACGTGCGCTATGTTGAACATAATTGGTTGGATGCGGGCGCTTCTATTGAGGTTGTTGTTGTCGTGTGACGCGTCTCCTATTTCGATGGAGTGGGGATTGATGTCGTGTTGTCGTGTGAGACGTTGCCTGTTTCGGGGAAGCGGATTGGTGTGGTCATAGCCTATGGTATTGATTAGACCCAAAATAGAAGCGGAGAGCTTCGGCCTAAGCTTGACAGACTCACAGACCCTTTTCCAACGTGACAGAAGCAAGAATTGCAGACGGAGATACCTTGTAATATGGGCATAAGTCGGACAACGCAGCTAGAAAATGCATGCAACCTCGGTCACGTTTTCCGAGGAGCGTTCAAGCGTGCCATTATCAATATTGACTGTGATACTGTTACATGCAGACAGGGTTCACGGTAGGTTCCCCCTTCTACAGGCGGTCTAAAGCGGGGAAGAAACCGTCCGACCGAGCTCGACCGACAAAAGACAAACTGCCACCAACACCAGAATAGGAAAGGTCTCACACGACACGTCAACCGAGTGACGTCCGTCCAATTGTGAGAAATCCTCGGCCGGACCAAGTACCTCGCCGAGAGTCGCGTACATGTGGATCACACAAGATTCCACTTAGTGTGCATATTCTTCCACAACCGTCCGCCACGTTCTCATGTGTAAAACCCTATGCAGAGGGCGTTCGGCTGTATTTTGTCTAATCAGTGCTATGATCATCTGTTTAGCAAATAACGTCATTGTTTTGCTCTGAAACATTACCAGTCACGGAGATCGTGCGATAGGCACACTTTCGCACTTCCATCCTTCCTGTACACAAGATGGGGTGGAGAATCGGCAAGGTGAATCGTAACGAAACCAACTCACAGGTGCTGGCCCTCTTACACAACGGTCGCAGCAATCTTATCGCAGTCGTTTCTCCGAACCATGATCAACCTGACAGCCTTGAGAACCGCGTCATCTCCGCTTTGGGCGAATCGCGAAGCGGAGAACAGAACGATCCGCAAGAGCGAGGGGAAAGCCTGGTTGTGGAAGCCGTAGAGCTCGCGGAGGATGAGGGTTTCTTCTCCCAAGCCGACTTGCGAAGCCATTCTGTACTGTATATACGCACAAGAGACGGATCATTACACGCTCAGCTCACCCAGGAAACGGAATCCTACTCCAAGTTCTGTTCCCTGCTAAGGCCCCCGAATAAGATTGTTCCTTCTAAAGATGACGAAAGTGACATTGCGCTCGAGAACAGCCTGGCCCCCTACGAAGACATCATTTATGACAGGCCCCTCGCAAGCTGGCGTATGACGAGCACCAAAGTCTCTCTTGCCTCCTCACCAGGGGACGAGTTCGTCTATAAAGGCATTACTTTTTATCACTTTCTGCTTCATGGACCTGAGAACTTCCGTCACGAGGTGGATGCAATCTATCGAGAGATTCAATTGGTCAACCATACGATTCCTCCGCACCCTAACATCATTCCTCCGGCCAAATACTTGGTATACGCTGGTTCTAGTCATGATGACGGCTCGGAGCGTCTTCTCTGCGGCAGTCTTTACGTATTTTTTACCGGAGGCTCATTGGCGGATCTTCTTGATAGGACTTCCCGGGATAGAACAAGATTCTCGCTTTCTCAGAAGGCGAAGTGGTGTTATCAGCTCTGCTCCGCGATGACTCATGTGCACTACAGAGCAAGGTGTTGGCACCAAGACTTAAAGCCACCAAACATTCTTCTTGATGATAATGAAAACCTGCTGCTCGTTGATTGGGAGCAGTGTGGGGCGGCCCCTTTTATTATAGCGCCTGAAGCTGATGGATCCTTCGACGTTCGTGAGCTTGATGAGGAAGTAAATGGGAGACGCCGGCTCTCGTATCCCCATTACGAAGGGCCCAAACGGATCAACACCCACACTAAGCCCGAGTGGAATGTATTTCCTGATTGGATTCGTAATCATCCAAGAGCAGCCGAGCTCGCTGAAGTCTACAGCTTGGGGAAAACGATGTGGATTATTCTGGAGCAGGTAGGGCTGGAGCATGAGCCAGGTGTAACGGACTATTCCACCCAAACGGTGCAATGGTCGAGCTGGTCGGGAGATATCCCAACGCCGTGGAGACGCATAGTTGAAGCTTCCATTGCTGATGATCCGAACGATCGGCCTTTAATGAGCGAGCTACTCCAGTTCTGGGAGAAGGAATGGCAGAAGCACCAATCAACCTTCACCTGACGTATCCGTTTACACCGCGCCCACAAGCACGACCTTTTGCCTCCAAGTCATTCCGTGTAGTGCTATCTCCCTTGGGTGAGCCGTGCCTTTCACAGAAGGCGGGATGAAGCAATATACAATCAAGCTGAATCTGCTACGGGTAGGAAGCTCGCTCCCAGGAAGCCATTACAGAGCTGAAATTCCGGAGAAGTAACATTATCAAACACGACGTCTTGTGTATGGGGCGGCTGCTTTTTCAGCGGTTGAAGGTGATCTTTTTGTAAAGTAAATATTTTACGAAACGTTACGTAAATGACGTGAAAGATCTTCCGATGATCGACGAAACAAAAAATTATCTCCATTCCGGGAATACAGCTAACTTAAAAGAGAAGAAACCCACATAGACTAGCGAAGCCCAAAGCTGTGGCTGCAGCTAAGATCCACTGCCAAGGGAGACGATATGTAAAAATCGCCGATCCCAAATCCCCTGTCTAACCCTAGCAATTTGAAGACGGGCATCTTTTACCTATGGCGGCTTCCGGCAGATCTACATGTGCATGAGGGGAATCTGCAGGAGAATCTAATTATGCTAAAAAATATTGATTCCAGGCTTCGCTTCTAGTCCGTGGTGTTTTCTCTATCAACGAGTCATCATCGCGAGCGGAAATTCTCGGCTGGTGATGCAGGCAACGTCACCAATGCCGTACTTGAGAACTGGAACATAGCGATAGACAGTCCAAGGGATTTGGGAGAGAAACATTCGTAATGACAGAATATAGACAGCTGGTGATAATTGGCGCAGGTAAGACATCCATAACCGCTTTAGTTATCACCCCTCTGAAGCCATTTTGAAGGCTGGCAGGGGATAGCTGCGGCGAAGATTTATCAGGACCTCTACCCAAAGCGCGATTTCCTTGTTGTCGACGCCGTGAGAAACCAACCACATCTCCTGCTGTGATTGGGTTGGGGCTTACTATTCAGGACAGAATGCAACCATAGGGGGTGTTTGGTCGACTGGGAACTTCTACCCGCAACTGAAGACACAGAATACTCTTGGCTCATTCGAGTACTCATGGTTACCGTTAAGTCCAGAAGAGTTTGGTGTCCAGCCAGGTAGCCACATTCCTGGCGAAGTCGTACAGAGATACCTTCAGCGCGTTGTTGAGAGATATGACCTTACATCCCGAATTCGCTTCAATACGAAGGTCATCTCAGCCAGACCCGAAGGCGACGGATGGCTCCTGCAGACAGAATGCGCCGCAAAAGCTCAAACGATTACTTGCGCAAAACTAATTGTGGCAACGGGAATAACTTCGGTACCAAGAATCTCCAAAATAACAGGAATGAAGGACTTTCAAGGGCCAGTGATTGGGTACAAAGACCTAGCAAACATTGAGAAGTCTGCTTCTATCGAAGATCCCTCCATTGAAAGACTCGCAGTTATAGGAGGCTCGAAAGCCGGTCATGACGCGGTCTACTGGAACGCCATAGTTGGGAAAAAGGTTGACTGGGTTGTGCGATGCTCAAGCTCCGGAATAGCCTGGATGACCGCCGCATCCACTCGTTTTCTGGGTCAAAAAAGGCAAGTGGAGGCAATGGCATGTACAAGAATATTCAGCTTCTTTTCTCCCTGCGTTTGGGGCGGAGCCGATGGGTACCGCTGGTCGCGATGGTTTCTGCATCAAACCCGGCTTGGTCGATTGCTAGTGAGACTCTTTTGGCATGTTTTAGGAAGTTCAAT
Source organism: Bacidia rubella (assembly GCA_032158265.1). Taxonomy (NCBI): domain Eukaryota; kingdom Fungi; phylum Ascomycota; class Lecanoromycetes; order Lecanorales; family Ramalinaceae; genus Bacidia; species Bacidia rubella. The sequence goes on along the minus strand of JAVTIF010000009.1, from coordinate 124,112 downwards.
TCTGGCGGCCACGGGGCTGCACTCTGCTGAGGAGACACGGAGAGCCACGCCTGACTTTGAGTAAGCATGTGGGTTCGTTTTGTTACATGCGACTGATGTTCGGCAACAGCTTCCAATGGCAAGCAAGCTCTGCGGGAACCTTGAATTATGACGGCGATTTCTATTCCTGCGTACGATCCGGTCAGGTCTCGATCCACCGGAAAACGCTTAGCAAGTTGAGCTATAAGAAGGTTCACTTCTCAGACGGAAGTCATATCCAAGCTGACGCTTTGATCTACTGTGCAGGTTGGAGGTGGACTTCACCAATCCGTTTCCTCGGCATATCCAGTCTCAAGCTTGGTATACCAACCAGGATAGACGTTTCAACCGACTTGCAGGAGTTGGAAACTCAACGTGAACGTACAGACGCTCGTATCCTCGATATGTTTCCCTATCTTCGCTCAGCACCCCCCGGGCCGTTCAGATCAGACCTCAACAAACTCGGTGCAGACGAAGATGGCGAGCAATACACATCGTGGTGCTTACACCGTGCCATTGCTCCACCAAGCCAGGCATGTGAAAAATCCACGAAGAACCTTGCTTTTCTTGGTCTATTCAGCACGCTACCAACAGCCGCCTTGTGTGAGATCCAAGCTCTTTGGGCTATCTCGTTTCTACATGATCAGGTTAAGGTACCACTGACAGCGGGCTTTGCGAAGGACGAGGCTGCTTTATGGACGCGATGGGACCGGCTTCGGTATCCCTTTTCGCATGCGTCGAAGTTCATGGATACTTCGTACGATATCATTCCGTATTTTGATGTCCTCTTGTCAGATATGCAACTTAGATCTAGACGAAAAAGTAGCTGGTGGAAAGAGCTTATGGAACCCTATGGCTCTGCAGATTATCGAGGACTGATAGACGAGTTCAAAAAGCGACATAACTGAGCTGTCGTGTGCGTCCAAGCACTCTAGAATAACCTTGACTTCTTGGTTCCAGTCGCGTGTGTAGACAGCATTGCTTCATCCAGTAGCAGATTGAATTTTCAAGACGCGTGAAGGCTGATGAAGCACATCTGTCTCCCGATATTGGGTAGCTCCTTATTTCCCTTACGCCCATCGTATAACAAATTAGAAGCCATGTGACTCTCATACTCTTAGTGCTTACCATTCACCGAAATTCCACAGAGACAATACCTTTACCACAACCATCAGGCGACTTACGGTCGCTAAAAAGTCCGCAGGGAGTAGACCATGATTTACGGTTCATATTAGAACTGGAACAACAATCTTCTTTTTGGATCCCCTAACCTGCCAACGCAATGCCAAGCAACCCGTGGCGCAAAGTAACCGCTTTCAATATTTTCAAAGATGCGGATCATCTCCGGTAGACGAACAAGATCAACGGATCGTGAAAGCTTGACCAACCATTTGACCTCGATGGGATTGTGACCTCACCGTTCTTGTCGGCTGCATGACATGCATTCGGCTAAACCCCTAGACCAATCCAGGTAATCAGCGAGCTTTTCCGATCGAGATTTTACGCACGGGTATCTCGCATTGCCACAGACTGCGTCCCTTCGCTCCCCTTTGCACAGGATTGTCACCCAAGGATCATCCTCACACCACAATAGAGTCCAAATGTCAACTTTCCATACCCAGCAGAGACCCTGGGGCTATCGTTGGCGGTCATCGACAGCATTCATCATAATCACTGTTTCCATTGCATTGTTCGCAGGTAAGTCCTCTCAACACTCATTGAAGCGTGTTTGAAACGAAGAAGAGAAGAACCAAGAAGAAATAACACGTGACCATTTTGGTCTGGATCTCTAGAAAGCTTTCTTTATGGCTTCGTGGTCCCTATCCTTCCGTACATGCTCGAAAACCGCGATAATGTCCCCCCCTCGGAGATCCAGCGGTGGACGTACCTTGTCCTCACCTTATACGGGGGTGTGGCTATCGCATCCGCCATCTTCATCGGGCTGTTGGCAGATCTAGCAAAGTCCCGCAAGACACCTCTGATACTCGCCCTGGGAGTCTCGTTTGTAGGTACCTTAACTGTGGCTGCTGCTACCAATCGTATGTCTTGAACTTCCTGTGATAACGAAATGGGAACGCGATGGGACTAATGCACAATGGGTTGGCAGTGCCGGGTCTTTTCATCGGTCGTGTTCTTCAAGCTATCGGTGGAACGGCAGGATGGATTGTCGGACTTGCCACACTTAGAGACTCGATCGACGGAAGGGATATGGGGAAAGCCTTCGGATTGGTGCACAGCGCTGTGAATCTGGGAGGCCTTTCTGGTCCAGCGGTGGCGGGACTCCTGCTCGAATTGACCAGCTACTGGATTACCTGGGGCACAGTGTTACTGGTTCTGTTGCTGGACATTGTGATGAGGCTCGTGATGCTTGAGAAGCGGAAGGTATCAGGTTACACCAAGGCCGAAAACAATGATAGCAGGTCCAAGAATGTACCGAACGGGACAGGTGAAGAGAGCACCCTAATTTCCGACAATCCTGCGCAGTCATACGATTCCGTGGCGAAGACTCCTAGTGAAGAGAGCGCCGGGGTGTCTGCTCTTTCTTTCTACAAGATCATTCTCACCCAGCGAAGAGCAGCCGTCGGTATGTTGTGCGCTGTAGCGTATTCTGGCATGATGGCCAGCTACAACACCACTATTCCCACGCACGTACAATTCGCCTTTGGCTGGGGAAGTTTGCCAACCGGCCTGCTGTTTGCTTTATTACAAGGCCCGACAATCATAATCAGTCCTCTCTGCGGGTGGCTTCGAGATAAGTACGGCACCAAAGCGCCTGCCACAGCTGGCTTTCTTTTGCTAGCCCCGTTGATATGGCTTCTCGGCGCGGCAGACCAAAAGCAGTTCCCATGGGCTACTTCTGAGGATTCTGCCAAGAACACATATATCGGTGCAATTGCCGGTATTGGATGTGTCACTAATCTGATGAGCAGTGTTGCTACCATTGAGATTACTTGTAAGTGGCCTCACCTTTTGCCGTGGAAACAGCACAGCTAACCAAAAGCTGTGTGATCCAGGCGCAGTTGACGATGTTGAGTCCAAGCAGCCGGGGATCTTTGGGCCCCATGGAGGCTATTCTCGCAGCTACTCCCTTTCCAACATGAGCTTCGCAACGGGTTTACTCGTTGGACCACTCATATCAGGTGCTTTGACAGACTCCGTGGGATATTATTACATGAATTTGGTGTTAGGTAAGCTCATATTTCTCCATCCTCCTTCATCTCGCCAATCCAGATTATAGCGTGCATCAATGTTGTTATGGCGGTCATGGCGGTTAGCTTCTTAGGGGGAAGATCATCGGTACGGTCGGACAAAAATCGTGATGAGGAACATGTACAATGATTGCTGTTGTATCTGTGACCATCTGACAAAAGTGACGGGAGATTCATTTGTTGCTCGGCTGGCAACACGAATGCTACAGCAAGGAGGAGATCACTGTCAAATTCTTGGCGGAGCAGAAAATTTTTTCTATAGAGCTGGAACCACTTTAGCGACCGATGGGTTGTAGGAACAGACTGCAGTGTAGCATTCAAATATAGCTTATACATTTAGAAACTAAATAAATAATAAGATAATTCTAATTTTTCAAAAAACAAGATAAGACTTATTAATAAATAACTGATAAGCTCATAACGCTTCTTTAATTTACTTCAATTGCATTTTATCTTATTTTGTTCGTCTTACTCAGCATTCTCTACTAGAAATACTAACAACCAATATAAATTTGGCACCAAAACATAAGTTTCATATCCACTAACAGTAACAACCACACTCCAACCCATACGATCACGAGAACCTAGCCACCAAACCTCCTCCCCCGCCATGTCCGCCTCCGGCCTCCGCTCCCGCACCACGATCCCCACAACCTCCCCCTCCACAACCTCCTCTCCCTCCACCTCAACCACCAAACCCATTTCCACCCCACCCAAACCGAACGCCTCGTAAGCCGCGCACAATGAAGACAACCCGCGCCTCACCGCTCTCGATATCCTCTGTGTCCTCCTCGGCCTCCTCCTCCTCTCGATAACCTTGTCCTACTTCCTAACCTCCACCCTCCTCTGGACCTACCACCCCCCCATCGTGCGGCCTGCGCGGATCCTCGCCTGGTGGCGCGGTCCCCTGCACTTAACCAACGCCCAATTAACCCTTTATAATGGCACCCACCCATCCCTTCCCATCCTGCTGGCACTAAACGGTAGTATCTACGATATTACAGCGTCTCCGCACCTCTACGGCCCTGGAGGGTCGTATCATATACTCGCGGGCAAGGACGCGACGAGGGCGTTCGTGACAGGTTGTTTTGATACAGATTTGAATGGGGATTTGAGGGGCGTAGAGGAGATGTTTTTGCCGGAGGAGGACGATGGGGGAGATGTTGATGGGGGAAAGGAGGCGAGGAGGGAGGGGAAATTGAGGAGGGAACGGGAGAGACAGGTGGCGAGGAAGAAGGTGCACAAGAGTGTAGAGGGGTGGAGGCAACTATTCAATGGGGGAAAGGGGGGGAAGTATTTTTGGAGGGGGACGGTGGAGAGGCGGGAGGGGAGTAGGTGGATGGGGTGGGGGGATGTGAAGGAGCTTTATGAGCAGGCGAGGAAGGGACAGGGGAGGAGGAAGGCCGGGGATATGGGTGGTAGGGGGAGTTGAGGGTTATGATCTTGAGATGGTTGAGGTAGATTGGATATACGGCTGGGATATTTGGATGATCTTTGTGTTATGCTTAGCGATTTGCATTCTGGAAGAGGCTATATTGAATGGATGATATGCGAGATTCTCGATGTGTTTCTTGGAATAATCAATCTAGCAAGTCATCCGCGGTTTCCACAACTTCCAGCACATGCTCATTCGCCAGTAATCGCCTTTGTGTAAACGTTCAGCCTCGAGTGTCCGACCACCTTCTTGATCTGTCCTTTATCCTCCAAGTCCTTCAGCGCCTGTCTCGCGAAGCTGCTATTGATCTTCAACCTATCAACTAGTGTGGCGACTGTAATAAAACAGTAGGACTGCACGTCTTTATAGAGTTTGTTGGATGTGGCTTTATCGAGCACCACTGCGTGGTTGGCCTTGTCCTTGACTGTTGAAAGAAGTACGTCAGTCTAGCCCACAGAGATAACAAGGGATAGCAAGTAGAGAGATCATTCTACCTTTTCCTTTAGATCACTTCTTCTTCTGCTTTTTGCCTGCTGAGGCTGCTGCGGGAGCCTAGTAAATGACACTCAGCCAACTTCGATATGTACTTAAGATAGCAGTGAGCTTACCATAATTGGGATTGATCAGATGCGGTATGTGCGGACGTCGCTGATGAGGTGAAATGGTCGCGGTCACCTCAATGTGGGGTCTTGGCGAAGCTAGGCCAGATTAGGTTCCGCCAAAAAATCTACATGTGTCTTTAGAAGACACATTCAATTATTATGTATGAGATATTATGATTCCAATTAGTTAAATAAATAAAGGTACTTTACAGCTTTATGTCCTTGGATTCTTTTTCTTTACCGGTCTTCCACACAGAAAAGATATACAAATCACTGTCCTCAGCTCACAACTTCCATCTCTGCCCCAAACTACGATGGTCGTGTATGAGCTCAAACTCAGAAACAAGAGGGCCTCCTGTGAAATTCAAGCCATGCTTTGACCCTCCAGAGCAATTCAAAGTTGCGTCCACTGATCGTTGGTCAAGAAAGCTACTACGTCTACGTGCGTGGCGCTACTGCAGCTCTAATACGCGAGCAAGATCGCCTTGGGGTTCCTAGTCATACCTACGTTTCAGCAAAGCTCGGATGACGACTAAGAACAAGGGTCAGATGACCATTGGCCAATCGTCGGAAAGACTGATTGAGGTTGACCTTCGCCCTAATGACGCGGGACATATGGGCTACAGCACGCCCATGTCAGTCAGTCAAATCTAGATCGCGACTTGTGCTAGTCACCACGGCATCCTCAGAAGAAGCACAAGCACAACCAAGATCTAATGCAGAGCCAGTCCGATGTTCATCAAGCTAAGCGGAACGACCGAATAATGCCGTGGGGGACTATTTCCATCGTCGCGCACTGTTGCCCCGTTCTTCCACTTCCTCCCCTTCTTGCTCCTCTCCTTCACGTCCTCTACGCTTGCAACATCATGATCAGAACCCTTTTCAGCATCGGAATAGCAGTCGCTTGCCTCCTCCTTCTCACCTCTGCTCAAATCACAGGCACCTACCCAGCCATACTGGAGCCAACAGGCACCCCCACTGGCGCCGGAAAAGTTTTTGCCAACTACCCCGAATGCGCTGTAATAATGCCCTTTTCCCCGGCTTTCCCCCCGGAATTCTTGCTTTATCCTTCCCTTGTGCATTGCGTGTGACTAAAGACTCATTCATACTCACTTCAACAGCAAATCTGCGGCCTGCCCCAAGCCCTCAGCCCGAACATCCCGCCTCGATGCGAAAAGTCCTCGGTCTACACGCCGTCGCAGGTCAGATGTGCGTGCGGGCCCGACAATCGCGGGAATGTGACGGCGTGTGAGAGTATAACTTGCAACGATGAGGAATATCTGAGTAAGTTTCTCCTTTGAACGGTAGAGGCGAAATGGGTCAATTAGGACGAAAGGAGAGAAGAACGAGAGATGCAACGAAGAACGTGGAGTCGCGCAGGCTGAACCTCTATTGGCCAGAAACCATCGAGCTGGCAGCCGATCTCTGCGGAGAGGTCTACGAATCTGACACCGCGCTCGCCTCCGCTGCGTCTTCAGCCATTGTCACGGGAACGTCGAGCGCGCTGGCAGCGATCAAGAGTATTGATGTGTTGAATCTGGCGGAATACCCAGCTTGCGGTGTATGTGGTACCCCTCTCCCTCCTCCACTAGTGAGAAATCGATTTCTGATCTCGTGGTGAGAAGCAAACATGTATTCCTCTCGCCGCTGCCGCAGGCGGCTGTAACGGCGTGTCGGACCGTGAATGCATTTGTCGCTGCCCAACTTTTGACAATGTGGTGGGGCCATGCGAGGTCAATGGACCATCAGCCTGCTCGCCTGATGATTTAATGAGTATGTATCTCCGTTCCTGATACTTTTACACTCGTTTTTTGCGCACTTGCGTCTGCTTCTTCCATACGCATTAGAGGAGATCTAGAAACTTGAGGGTCAGCTAATGAGATGATGAAAGCTATCATGTTCCTTGCCGAGAACCTCTGCAAACCTGTAGGTGGACTGGTGCCGAAATTGCCAGGGGCTTGTGGTACGGTTAGCAATGCGACGGGGACAGGAGCGGGGTCGGTGCCGACAGGAACTGGTTTTGGAAGTGCAGGAAATGCGACTGTTTCGAAGCCGCCAGGTGGAGAGGTTGCACCTGCTCCGACAGTTGTGCCATTCACTGGGGAGGCAGCAAGATTGAAGGCGAGAAATGTGATGATGATGGGTGCGATTTTGATGTTGTCTGGCTTGGTGATGTGGGGTCGGTAAGTAGGGCTACGTAGTCCAGAAAGTCACGTGTAAAAGGGCGAGGTTGCCTGCTTTGTGTACATGCAATCCTCGCTTCAAGGGGAAGAGGCTCTAGCAGTGACTTTCCAATCCTATGAATCTATCAATTTGATAGGGTCTGGCTCCGGTCAACATTCTCTGCTACCCTGGTTTTGCTAAGTAGATTTAAGTCGACAGGCAAATATTTATAGTAGTATTATACCCGTGACATCGAAGATTTCTTTTGCAGCAGCGGATTACTAAGCAACAAACTAAGCCTAATTAGACAATCTCTACAAAACATTATATATTGTATAACCAGTTAAAACAGTTAGAATAACTTTATATAAGCTAATTAAATAGCAAATAAGCTGGTATCTAGACTATTTTAATGCTAATAGCTAATTATATTATTATATAAAGAATTTTAATAGCAGTAATTATTATTGCGATTAATATTAGCTAAGGAATTTTAAAACCAGCTATAATACTCCCTCTCGCAGTAAACTTTCTAATAAATCTATTAAAAACTTAGCTATATTATTAGTAAAATAAAAAGCTAATATTTTAGCAGTTTCATTAAAATATTAGCAAGCTATTTTTTAGTTCTAATATATTTTATTTTTATTATACTTTTTAGCATTTTTTTATAGATAAAATAATATTATATTCTAATATACTTAGTTTTAGCATAATTTTCTAGGTTCTTTATAAAGATGAGAATATTTGAAGTATTACTATATATTATAATAAAAGCAAAAATATTAAATTCAATTTTATTTATTTAATAAATAGTCTATATAGCAATTTTATAAGCTTCAAAAATAGCTATATATTTAGCTTTAATAATAAAAATAGCTATAAAATATAGTTTTTTTATAAACTAAATAACTATTAATCTATTAAGTATTATTATATAATTATATATTAAATAGCGATTAGGAGCGCAGTTAGTAAACATAGTATCTGCAAAATATAGAAAATTTTTCTTCTTTTTCTAGTAAAATAAACTTATATTTAAGATGCTAGCGAGGTATTTAAAAATACAATAAAACTTATTAAGATATTTAATAATAAAATCTATATAAGACTAACTGAATTTAGAAATTAGTAAAATAATATTAAAACAAATAGCTATTAACAAATAATTAAATTATTTAATAAATAATTAGTATTTAGTTTAATTAGCTTTCTCTTTATTATCTCTTAGAGGATAAAAATAATAATAGCTATTAATAAAAATAGTTATTAGCTTATAATTTATTATGCTATAAATAGCAAAAAATTTCTTATATAACTTGCCTAGTCTATAATAATATAATTATTTCCTTAAGTAATTTATATTTTAAGTAGTTTTGTTATTAAGCTATTATTAATAATATTGAAATAATAAAATAGAAACTTCTTAACTTTATTATATATAAACGCTTTCTTGCAGGCGCATCTGCAAACCCCGGAAACCCGCAATATACGTATATAGCCAGATTTATGCGAGTTTGCGGGTATGCTCATGTCAAAGATTTTGGGTGCATATGGCAAGCAATATGCAGACCTCCGGAAATAAAAAATATTTTTCTTAAAGCTTTTCTCCCTCCTTATACTAGTCCCTTATGGGGGGCATTATATACCATACTAAGTGTATTTTTGACGAAGATTTCAAAAATATAGTTATCTTTTAAATATGTTGAATATTCGTAAAGTTACAGCCATTTTAAAATAAAGTATTTACTTTCCGCTTTCAGTTCCCATAAAACTTTATAATATTTTTATTTCTTGGCGCCAAGACCTGCTTTATGCTTGCTAAATTTACAAAATCCGCATTAATCTCTTGAAATTTTTGACTTTATAATTAACTTAACTATTTAAGACTATATATATTTTTATTAAGTTATAAGATCTTATTCTTTAAATAATAAATTATATTAGAAGGCAGGTATATATAAATCTTGTTATCTAAGTTACTATTAAAGTATATTATTATTATATTTATTGAAAAGATAATTAATTTATATTTTATATAAAAAGTAAGTAATAAACATAAAAATTCATAATAAAACATCGGCATAAATGTTTTCTTATAGTTAATACTATACTTCTATATAAATCCTTTAGCTATTATTTAAGCTCTAAACTTATTGAATATTCTTAATAAAAAGAACTTCTTTTTAAAAACCTATTTATATATAATAATATTTCTGTTTTTTAATTAAGTAATAATATTAAAAATGCTAATTAATAGTAGTTTACTAATCTCTATTTTAATAGCCTTAAGCTATTTAAAGCAGTTTAGTTCTTTAATAGCTTTATTATATATATAAAGGTTAATATTTATAATAGCAAGCAAAGTTATTCTTTTTCCATTAAATATATTATTAAACTAATAAAGGTTAAAGGGATATTGCAAGCATTAAAGACAAAATACTTAAATATTTTTAATTAGCTTAATTCCTTCTATATTAATAGTATTTTCCTTGTTATTAACTTTTATTTAATTATTATATAAAATTAGCTATCTATTTTATACTTATAAAATAAATATAGAAATAACATTTTACGAAATTGCATTAATACTTATATTTTAATAAGGTTTTATGCTATTTTATTATACCTAATAAAGTTCTAAGCTAATTTCTCTATTTAAGCTGGAATTTATCTAGTTTTGTAAATTCTAAATCCTTATCTCCCTTTAATAATAAAAATTAGTTAATAATAATAATATAATCAAGGTAACTTCTTTTTATTACTCAGCGCTGACTATAAGTTTATTATAAATAAGTATATATTAGCTAGCAAGCTATTACTCTATTAAAGTTATTATTATTATTAATAAAATAACTATTTATTAACCTAAAATAAAGCTTAAATTTCTATTTAAATTTATAGTTATATTTATACTATTTGCTAGTCTCTTATTAGTCAGCTATTTATATGCTTTTTTATTATAGTAATAAATATATATTAAGTCTATTAATATTATTGCTAGTATTTTTATTATTAACAATTATTATATTATGCTGCTAAATAAAAATGCTGCTAATCTTCTTTTATATATTATAATTAAGGTAATAATTTCTATTGCTCTTTTAAAGGCTATATATATTTTACTTTAAGTTTATAATTTAATACTAAAGTAAATACTATTAATAGTAACTAAGTTAAGTTTATAATAGTATTTCTTAAGAATATAAACTTTACAATAACTTTTAAATATCTTAAAATAGTTAATTGATAGTTTTTAGTTAATTTATTATTTATAAGGATTAGCTCCCTCTAATAATAGAGTAAGGTTTAATAGTATATTAATATATATTACTGCTTTTAGCTAAAAGCTATTAAGGAAGTTATAATATTGAAGTATATATTTTACTATTGCAATAATCGTTCTATGAAACTGCTTTAATATACTATTTTATTCTGGCATATATATTGTTATTAAATCTACTTATATGCCTTGTATTTTGAAGTTATCTTTTAATACTTTAAACTCTCTTATATTATCTATCTTAATATACTAAACTTTATACTAGTTATTTAATTGAATTATATAATTAATAGTGCTAAGGAAAAGATACTTAACTTGTTTTCTTTCTAGTATAAAAATAAGCTATAATAATTTTGTTATTTTGTTAATAATAAAGAGGAAATAGAAGCAAGGTATAATACCTAGAACCGGCGACTATATTTTATATAGCCCCTATATATTAGTAAAGAGTTATTTTTCTAATATAGTTTCTTTCTTATAATAATATTTCTTAATTTATTTAACTATCTTATTAGCTTTATAAATATTATAATAAAAATTCTTGGATATTTTTAGCTATTTTATACTAAAGTGCTATTTTATTCTTATTATCTTATTAATATTAAAATAGCTTAATTAGGTATATAGCTAGTAGAATTACTACTTTAATAATATAATTAGTTAGTTTGTAATACTAGGTTTAAGTATCTCTTAGTCTACTTAAAGGACTTTGTTATTGCTTTAATTTTCTAAAAAAGAAGCTTTTTTATTCTTTTTATTAGTTAGTATAGTTTCTACTACTAAAGCGGTCTTTTATATTATTCTTTTAAGGTAATATAAGCCTTTTACTTTCTCTCTTACCGCAAATAATATACTTCTCTATTATATTTCGTATTTATTATTTTCAAAATGAATAAAAAAACCTTATTTTTCTATTATAGTAATTAATAGTAAATTATAACTTAAAGTAAGTACAAATAGTATATTAGTTAATATTAATTACTAGCTATTATTCTTATATTTAATAGTCTCTTTTCTTAGTGATAAAAAGAGTTTTCTACTTTTAACTCTTATTATATTTAATTGTTTTTTTATTTACAAAAATAATAATTCTTACTTATTATATATATAGTAGCTCTTGAATTAATAGTCTAAGTAAAATTATTATTTATTTTATTTATAATAGAGCTCTAGAGTATTATTATCTCTAAGTTTAACTAATTTAAGTTTATTATTAATTTATTATCTTTAGGTCTTATAACTAATGCATATTTATAATCCGAAAATTCTTTAATTATTTATGCTATAAAAGCACTTTCTATTGACTTAATATTATTGCTATTCTTTAAAGTATTATATATGTTTTTATTGTTTCTGCTTGCTGCTATAGCAGCAGTATAAAGCTTTTTACCCTATTCTTTATGACCTTTTTAGTCTTTCTAGTTAAACAATCTTTAATTTAATCTTAGTTTTTTATTAAATTTACTCTGCAATTTGCTCTAGGATTTTTTCTTTGAATTATAAATAATAAAAATATTGCTTTCGTTATTATTATCTTTGTTCTTGTTATAGTTTCTTATTATATAGCTTTTCTTATTATAATTATAGTAAACTATATTCTTTTTAAAATTTAATAGCCAGGTCTTCTTATAATTAATATAAGCTAAATAAATTTACAAAAGAATTGCTTTAGACTCCGCTATTTTAAGCTACTAAATAGCATATTTAGAGCTTAAATAATTACTATACTTAAGAAGTAAATTACTTTCTTAAATTTTAATATATTTTTAAATACTTATATAATTACTAAGCCTATAGTAAAGTTATTAAGCTTTACTTATTTATTAATAAGAATAATATATTAATTTGTATTTTTGATTTTTATTGCTATATTATTAACTAATTATTTTTTGCTAGTTTTAATACTTATTAACTAAGATAATATTAGAATTAATCTATTTTTAATATATACTCTATGGACTTTAGCCTATATATTATATATCTTTTTCAGTAAAAGCTTATTGCTAAATAATAAGAAATATATTCTTTATTAAAATATAGTATTAGCTATAAATTTATTATAGATATAATTAATATAGATTTACTATATTTTACTATATATATAATTACCTAGTTTAAATATTAAGCCATTAATAATACTCTATAGTTATCTTAATTTTAAAAGTTTTTTTATAATAATATTTTATTCTTAGAAATTTTTATTATTCAACTTAATAAAGTTATATAGCGCTGCTTTAATAAGGTTTTAGTTAATATAATTAAGGTTAAGACCTAAAATATATATATTAAGCTTAATAATATTTATATTAAGTATTCTAAGCTCCTATAAACTTATAATAATATATAATAGCTATTGCCTTTTATTATAACTATAACTACTAAATATAATATGTTTTTAGTTTTAAAGCAATATTATACTTATTTATTTAAATAAATTTAACTAAAATTAAAAAATCTAATTTTTTTATATTAATTAATATCTATAGTATTTCTTGCCTGCTATTCTACTATAATAATAATATAATATAATAATTAAATTAATAATTATAATTTATAAGTTGTTAAGCTTATAACCTTTTATAATAATAAATTATTGAGTAATAAATTAAGCTTAATTAAATAATTTTTTAAAAATAATATATACTATATAATTAATATAAATAGTTAAAACGATTTTATATAAGCTAATTAAGTAGCAAATAAGCTAGTATCTAGATTATTCTAGTGTTAATAATTAATTATATTATTATATAAAGAATTCCAATAGTAGTAACTGCTATTGTAACTAGTATTAGCCAAGGAATTCTAGAACCGGCTGCAACAATTTCTATCTTTAACGCTTTATCTTTTATGAACCTATAGATATAATATTCTATATAAGCTTATACCCATTTTTATGGCGTCGAATTGTAAGTGAAAACACTAATCCAAGCGGATTGAATATAAAATTGCCAGTCCCTATAGTCAGTGGAACTTAAGCTACCTAGCCGTTTCTTGTAATAGCAAAATTGTTTCGAACCTAGTTAGCGTGCCGTAAGTCCGTTAAGTCCGGTGAGTGCCAGAACGGGGCTCGATAGTAACAGTTCATGGGATATTCAAAATGTTTCTTGGTAAAAACCATAGAGTCCGTACATATACCATCCAGGCTTGAGATGCTAAATATATACGTCTTACGACATGTCAGTAGTGACTGAATTCGCATATGCCGCATGATTATTCACCCTGTCAGCCTCCCCACATCTCTAGCTCGTCCTACTCAAACTTCACCTCTCCCTCTCCATCGCACCTGTAACTGATACCCTCCACGTCCACCTCAATCACCCACCATGACATCCTCCTCCCCCTCCCTCTCCTCCCCCCTCCCCCTCGCGCCTCCCCCCTGGACCTGCAAAGCAACCGCCTATATCCTCCCCTTCTTCACCTCTACCCACACACCCCTCCCCACCAATCTCACCTACGCCCCTCTCGAAGCCTGCTCCTCAGCCTGGATCAGCAACTTGCACAGCAGCAAGCACAAAGGCGGCTGTGGCTTTGTCCAGATCCTGCGATACACAGAAACGCCCGTAGGCGCATATGATAAACCGGTAATAATGCCAGGCTACTTCGAAGCACCGGAGAATATGGGATGTAAGGGGAAACATCTACGGATTACAGGGATCTGGGTTAGTCAGGAAGCAACATGTATAAATGGGCGGAAAAATTGGAATATTCCGAAGTGAGCGCACCCGTATTTGAGGGAGAAGGAGAAGCTTGAGGGGACAAATGCTAAGGAGATGGCAGATACGTCGCGACCTTCAAATTCACACCCACTACATCAGCTCCACTGCCGCTGAAAGTCAAAGTCTCAGATCTGAAGTCCAACACTCCTTTCTTCACCGCTACAATCCACCTAACATCTTATATGCCAACTTTTCCCTTCTCGAGCTCTTAGCAAGGATACTTTGGCCTGCCAACTTATTGCCTGCAACCTTTACTGCTGACCGGAGAGAACACAGAGGTCAAAATGGGGACAGAAGCATAGATGCGAAGCGCATTGAGTCTGAAGATGTTAAGAGCTCAGATAATCTGGCTGGATATGGAATAACCAAACAAAGAATCAGCGGCTGCTGGCATAAGAGGCTCTAAAGGCAATGCATTGCTCATGAAGGAGGATAATTAGTGGCCCGGCTAGAAAAAGTGGAGGTTGGGGATAGTGCTAGAGGATGTGACACTGCAGCTGGGACACCCGGAGCTGTTTTATGCTTTACCCAAGCTGTGAAGGTTTGCGAGGTTGAGGGGAGGTCATGTGTATGCTGATGATGATCATGCCTGTTGCTTAATGCTTTGTACATTATGATGACTCAGATGATGCTTCATGGACCAAGAGTGAGCGAGCGAGTCGGTAGTGGTCAGCTTCGCGAAGCCCCTCTCATAATGCTCCCTGAGGGAACACATTCCATTAATGATTTGCTTGAGCTTGCCTCCAACAGGGAAAAGTCCCCATCAATACATCACGGATGAGGACTATGACAATCGAGCTTAATTGTATGAAAATTTCGAACAGAGCCCGCAATACTATGGTATCTTGCAATGATATGGGTGATAACATGCTCTGTCGATGCAAATGCGGCAAACAATACAACACTCCTACACACCGATCCCGTAATCTGGGTAACTGGGGCCGGTAAAATCTTCATGAGGTTCTTGAACGTCCGCAACCCTCTGCCCGTTGAGATCGAGACCTTTCCTTCACTTCGCCAGCAAAGTATCCGAAGCCACCTAAGGAATGGATCCGATAGGTGAGTAGCCGAGACAAGGCTTCCCCTCTTCTAGGCAGAAGTACAACACTCTCAATTCCTCTCCTTGTTTCACTTCTCCTTTCAATCTTAATTACTTGAGGTTAAGACTCACTTGCCAGGTATCTACCAGAACTCAATGTGATTTTGATCTTGGTGTTCTAAGTTGGTCATTCAGAAAAACTCGCAGTGACCAAACACTTGGTCTTGCCTCGATACTAGCAGCCACTAGATTGAGCATCCAGAGCGGTTTCACTCGACCAGATCCAGAGGAACAATGGAAAAATTGACCAACTGCTTGTGGTTCGACCACGGCGAGGCACGTAAAGGCTAGTGTCCCTAACATCCTATTCCCAACTCACTCGTAGCTCGAGACCATGTGCCTTCATTGAAAGGGGCACACTGGAATCGTTGTGATCGTACTGACTCCATAATCTATCGTAGCTGCCGAATTCTACGCCGCAACCTTTCCAGACAGTCGCGTCATCAGTAAAAACAAAGCTCCGGCTGACTTCCCAGACGGTAAGGAGGGCGATGAGCTCACAGTAGAATTCACACTCCTGGGCAAGTCTTTCGTTGGACTGAACGGTGGGCCTCTCTTTAAGCCCAACGAAGCAATCAGCTTCATGGTCCGCACGGAGGATCAGGAGGAGACCGATCGGTATTGGGATGCCATCATTAAAAATGGTGGCAAGGCGAGCGAGTGCGGCTGGTGCAAAGATCGTTGGTGCGTAGCCTCCTGAACAATCTGGTCCATTTTTGGATCGCGCTGAGGCATCCAGATTAGCCGAATCTGCAAGCTAATGCTTTGAGATCTGAATAGGGGCTTTGCGTGGCAGATCACGCCCAAACAAGTTGAGGATCTCACCAATTCGTGAAAGCCCGTAGAAGATCTAACCTGTTCAGTTAACCGACGGTATGAAGGATCCTGACCAGGCAACGGCGAAGCGTGTGATGGCAGCTATGATGACGATGAAGAAGATTGACGTTGCTAAGATTGAGGCAGCGCGTAAGGGTCAAGAGGCTTGATGGGCAGGGCATTATGTAGGGTTGTTGGCGGACCCTAATGACGTTACATGTTGATTTGATCGTCTGGCGGATTATGCCTGCGTTGTAAGTACGGTTGTAGGTTGTCGATGCTACTTGGAAGAAGTAAATGGGTTGCCATGGTGTCAACGTAGGCTCAAAGCTATGCAAGAGCTCTTTGTGGTCTCCTCAAGTCACTTGGCCTGTCTCCGATAGCGAAAGGTGTCATCGACGCCTTGCTCAGTTGCTCCGAAAGTCGATCCACCAATGTTATTCAAAGATCCATAGCCCATAGTAGCATCAAAATTAATAAGAGAAAGATCAAGAGAATTGCCTTCGTCGAACAACTCTTCTGCGGCTGCATCGAGCTCCTTAGCTTTGGCCTCTAAGGCCTTAATCTGCGGAATAAGATCGTTTGCAGTTGAGATCCGAGATATTATTAAGTAGCTTTATAAGCTCAAAAAAATGCTATATATTTCAGTACTATCGCTTTGCAGCCAATTTGCTTGCAGCTTGCTAGAGGCCTTGTCTAGTGGTAATATAACGGCTAGTAAGCTATTCCAGTTGGACTTCTAGAAATAAATTGTAGGTTCTAGAACAACATAGTATATTATCAATAGGTTAGGCTAAGTAAGATATTAAGCCAGCTTTTTAATAGAGGAATAGTAGATTAAGACTATAATTAACTTATATAGTTATAATATAATATTGTTTCTTATTACTAGTATTATTTAATTATTATTTAAGGTTATAATTGAAATACCTTGCTTTAGCGGTATAGTTTTAGTAAAAAAAGAGAATAGAAATAGAGTTACTAAGTGCGTAGTTAGTATATAGCTCCGCTCTTTACTCTTTTTTACCTGCTTCTTCTATATTTCAATCTCTAGTAAAGTTATAGATATTATATATCTTATAGCTTTTATTGTAATAAACTAGTCTATTAGTTTTATATATTGAATTAAAGAAATATTATATATTTACTACTGTTTTACTTAATAGAGTAATTCTATTATTAAAGTTTTTAATATAAAAGTACTTTATAAGTTAATAGGTAATTAAAAAGCTAATTATAAGATTTACTTAAGTATAGTACTATATTATATTTTACTCTAGCTATATTTAAGTATTGCTTAAGTAAATTAGATAAAAACTATTATCTTAAGTTAAAATTTCCAAGTAGTATTTAATTTTTATAAGTTTTACTTATAATTAAATAGTATTAAAATACTTTATTATTGCAACTATATAAAGAAAACCCGCTTGGATACTACTTAAAACTTGTTTATATTTGCTTTAGCTTACTCTAGCTCTGCTCTAGCTCTACTTAGTTCTTTCTCGCAAGTATTTTTATAAATAAATGCATTTTAAGTATATATTGAAATTGACAAATAAATATTAATATATTCTTAATCTTTATAGAGTATATAGTTAAGTATAGTTTACTTTCAAAGTATTTTTGACTAAAGCTCTTATTTATCTCTTCTATCCTCTTATATATATCTATAGCTATGCAATTCCAAATGCAATAAAAACATTTTAACTTTACTTAAATAATCTAAGTATATATCTATAGCAATATCTTAAACTAGTTTTTAACTTTATATTTACTTTCAAGAATATTCTATTTAAAGATATAATAATATTAAATCTACTAAATAGATTTCTAGACTATAGTAATAGTATATTCTCTAGAATTATACTTATAATTATAATCTATTATATTAGTTTTATCTCTTTTCCCTTTTTATATTATTGTATTTTATAATTAATTATAATAAATAGTATTTTATATTTCTACTTATTTATATTTATATTTCCTTTACTTTATATACTATTTAGCTTTTATTAGCTAATTTAATTTATTATAGAAATTATTGCGAATATTATATATATATTATAGCTATATTCCTAGTATTGATAATATAAGAAAAAAAGTTAAATAAAATATTAATATTTAACTAGTAAACTCTTTTATATAATATAGCTAAAAGTACTATATAAAGTTTAGTAAATCTTTTTAAATATATATTATCTTAAGCAATATAAATGCAATATTTTAAAGTAATATTAATATATTATATAAAGGATTATAAAAGCTTAAGGGTATACTTAAAATATTTATATATTAAGTAGATATAGTAAAATAGATTATTAATAACTAGAGAAAATAAATATATAGTAGTATATATCTTATAACTAATAATATTAATAGGTTAATAGTAGTTCTAAAGGGTTTAATAATATTATATAAGAGAGTAAAGAGGTAAAAAAGCTAAAAGACGAAATTATGTTAATTAAAGTAATCTGCTCTATTATATAAGCTTAATTTATAAAGTAAAAATTTATTCCAATATAAAGTTGCTATTTTTATAATCCTTATTAAGATAATAATAATATAATTAACTTCTTTAATTTATTTTTCTTATAAAGTATTTACCTACAAAAGCTAGTCCTTACTCCTTTATATTAGTTTAACTTATTAATATTATTATTATAGTAGATTTAAACTTAATAAATTAAATAAAAGGATTTAAGTATATATAATTAGCTAAAAATAGTTTTAAAAGCAGAATAAGGTACTAAGTTTTAATAATAATATTTAGAAAGAAATAAAACTACTAAAATATTCTATAGCTATTACTCTCTATATTTACTTATTATATATATTTATTATATATACTAAAACTCTTGTTTATTATAATTATATTTATTGTAGTATATTTATAGCCTATTATTATATAATATAGATCTTAGTTAATTTATATTATAATTACATAGTATTAGCTTTTAGTATTAACTATAAAATTATATTTATTTATAAATATTCAGTGATTTAAGAAATATTTTTTAGATTTAAAAGTAGTTAATCTAGAAATTATATATTAAAGAAAAGAAAAATTAGTATTACTAAGTATATAAAATAAAAAGAAGCAATAGAAGTAATTAGAAAAAACATAAAGTAAAGGGAGTAAGATATTTAAGAACGCAAATTTAGTCCGCTTTATTATTGTTCTTTAGCTAATAATATTTATTATTTTAATTAAAAAACTAAATATATATTATAGATCTGCTTTATTTCATAGGTATATTATATAGTATTAGCTTATTTTTATTAAAATCTTTTATATTTCTTTAATAATATTATTTTTTCAATTTATATAAGGAATTTCTCTTTTAAAACTTTAATATCTTAGCAAATATTTTTATTCTTAGTCTAATTCATTATTGATTTAACCCAAATTATATATATATAAAATATATTTAGAATATTATTAGAAATATATAATATTATAATCTTATAAATATTAATTTCACTTTTGAAAAACCGATATTATAGTTAGAAATTGTAGGCAATATTAATTATATTTATTACTTTTAATATAAATATAAAAACTAGAATAAATATAAAATATACTATTGCAAAATAAAGAATTTAAAAATTGACTTAAATTCTTTAAGTTATATAAAAGTAGTATATTTAATTATAAGCTCCTTTATTTTCTTTTATATAATATTAGTTAAAAGCTATTTTTATAGAAATATATTAATAATTTCCTTAACTAAAATTATTCTCTACTTAAAATTTAATTATATTTTTAATACCTTTTCGTCTGTTTTATACTATAAAACTAACTTAACTTATACTCTTTCTTTAAATATAGCGATTATAGTATAAAAGCAAGACTATAGTATATATACTAAGAATAATATTCGTTTATACTAGCGCTAACCTTATTAAGCTTAGCGTTAAGTATATATTATAATCTAGAATTAAATAACTTTTATTTAATCTTTATAGATAAAATTCTAATATATTCTTATTACTTTACCTTAAAACCTTAATATAATTCTATTTATTTTAAGTTAAGTAATTAATCTTTTATCTATATAATAATAATAACTATATAAGTATACTATAGAAAAATAGTATAGCTAAGCTAAGTGCGCTATAGTAAGATTTAATCTAAGATTATATAATTTAAAAGCTAAAGCCTTAGCTATAGTTAAGATTTTAAAAGAATAAGAAAAAACTTAAAATATTAATTCAAATAATAAGTATATTAATTAATTAATAAAAAAAAATATAAAGTATACTTTAAAGCTAAAGAAGCTAGCTACTTATATACTTAGTAGCTTTACTTTAATTTTATATAACTATTTTATAAAAACTTAAATATAAATATAAGTAATAAAAATAAAATTTCTTTAAAAAATAATTTAAAAGAAGAAATAAATATAATTAAAAAAAATTAAGCTTAAAAGCTTAATATAAAAATATAAACTATTATTTATAAAATAACGATTTATTATTAATAATTATAAAGATAAAAACTTTAAGTAAAAAGATATAATTAAAGGGTTATTAATACTTTAATATTATAATAAAGGAAAAGGATTAAAGCAAGTAAAAAAGAAATAAATATTTATATTTATATAAGATAAATATATTGTATTTAAGGCTATAAATAAGTATAATATTCTTAAAGATATAAAGAATATTAAAGTACTTATAATTATTATTAATACGAGATTTAAGTTTTAATATAAAGTAATTTTTAATTTAATAAAATAGAATTTTAATTAAAAAAAAGAAGCTTTTTAGCTAAGGTATAATATAGTTTAAAAAAAGATTAAAGTCTATATATTAAGACAAAAGTATAATAGATTATTATATATATTATAGTAAATAAATAAGCAGCTATAAAGCTTAGAAATAAAAGTTAATATCTATAAAAATAAATTTAACTAAATTTGCTATAGCTATAAAGTATATTATAAAGAAATAAATATAACTTAACTTAAAGTTATTAAGCTTAAGAAATAAATTCTTAAACTATAAAAAAAATAAAGTTTTTATTATTATAACTTTAAAAACTTTAAGCTAAAGGAAAAAATAATAAGTTTTTACTATATAGTTTTTATAAAAAATAATTTATTTAGCTTTGTTAATTTAATTAAAAGTATTAATACTTATTATCTTAATCCTAAAAAGTTTAAAAGTATTAATAACTAAAAGGAATATAATACTTAATATAATTAAATTAAGTTTAAACTATATTATAGCGCTATTATTTTCCTTTATTAAGAATATATAATCTAATTTATTTATAACTATTATAAAACTATAGTATTTAATATAATTAAGGCTAAAGCTAGTAATAATAGAAATAACTCTTACTTTACTCTTAAAGAAATAATAATTAATATCTATAATATATTCAAAGACTTTAATATAGTAATAAAGGCTAATACTTTACTTTATAACCTTAAACTCTTAATAAAGACTAAAAAGAAAATAATGTATTTAATAAGTTGTATATTTGCTTTTCTATTGCTATTATATTTATAAAGTTTAGTAACCTCTATAAAATCTTAAACCTTAAGTAAATAATTAGCTATTGTTTCTACTAAAAGATTGCAGATAATATATTTTATAGTAGTTTTACTAATTATATTAATTAAATTTAAAATATTAATTTTAATATATAATAGATTAATACTATTAATTTAACTAAGAAAGGGGAGTATATAAACTAGAATATAAGTTTATAGTTAAAAAATAATAGTGCTTATAAGCTTAAGCTAACAAATAATAAAAGCTTTACTAAATAATTAGCTTATATTATAGCTAAATTATATAAAGAAAAATAATATATAAAATATAGTTAAAAGAATTACCTTTTTAAAGATAATAATATATTTTATAAAAGCGAGCTTTAAATATTAAATAATAATTTAATTATTTAATTTAAGTTCATTAAAATTATTCTTATTAAGTTAAAACCTGCCTAAAAAATAGAAAATAATTAGTTCTTAAAATAAGTTATTTTCAAAGGCTAAAGTATAAAATATATAGAAAAATTAAAGAATTAAAAGATTAAATAATATTAAGAAATAAAGAGCTTATTATTTTTTATTTCTTTTTTAGTTATTTAGATATAAAAACTTAGCTATAGCAAAGCTAATAATTAAATTCAAAAAAAGAACTATTAATATATAATAAAGTAAAATGTATTATTTACTTTATTAATATTAAAGTATTAGTATTTAACTTTATTAATGCTTTTTTAATAAGTAAATATTACTTAGATATTATATTTCTTATAAAGCTATACTATTTAAAGCTAATAGATAATTAGTATATATTCAATATTATTGTTAGAGTTTTAAGATAAAGTAATAAGAATGTATTAGAATTTAATTTATAAAAATTAAATAAAAGTCGTCTAATTTTAAATTATAATATATGCTTAGCGTTAAGCCTAATAAGATTAGCGCCGGCTGTAAGCGAATATTATTCTTAGTATATATACTATAGTCTTGCTTTTTATAAAAGTAATAACTAGGTTTTTATTAAATAGTAAATATAAAACGTTTGTTAAAAAGAGAAAAACTATTATACAACAATAACAACTAAATACGCGTAGGCGGAACTAGTTCCGCGCTGACTGATTAAAATTAATTAGCCGCTAAGATTTCTATTTGCAATAACTTTATTATAGTATTTTTTTTTAAAAGTCGATTTATTAAATCGATAACGAGCTCCTAGCAATTAGTTTTTTACGCCGGATAATTAGGTTTTTACGTTAGATATTATTCCGGGTAATAAATATAAATAACGGAAAAACTAGAAAAAAGTTAGAAAAAATAATATAGATTAAATCGCGAAGTTTATATATAAAAATATCGTTTTTAATCGAAATACAATATTTTAAATATTTTTTTTATGTATTCGCGTATATATATATATTTAAAAGCGAAACGGAATCGGAGTATATATAAAAAATAATCTAATAAATTTCGGGTCGGTTATAAATAATCCGAAAACGGTATAGACGGGTATAAGCTTAATTAAAAGCTTTAGAGAAAAAAAAAACTTTAGCGGGAACGGCGATATTAGAAACGGAGCTAAAAACGGATATTTAAATAAATAACGCCGTTAAAACTGCCTAAAAAACGTTTAAACTTAAAGTTTTTATATTTAAATCGGAATCGTCGTTGATATTATTGCTCGGTATATAATTATTTTTTAAATTAATAGTATATTTTATAAACTAGGGTTTTTACTTAATTTAATTCGAATAAATATTATAATACTCGTTAATAGTTTCAGAGACGTTAATAAAACTGTCGAGATTAGTTTATTTAAGCTTATTATAGTTTTAATACTTTATTATATATGAAATTTAACGGTAATACATTTTTAAAACGAAGATTTTTTCAATGTTGCAGATTTAGTTGTTTTCCGCGTCGGTTTCGGCTAAAAAAAACAGAATAATCTAGTTTAATAATAAATTATTAACAACGGAATATAGCAGAAAAATATAGAAAATATCGTAAATTAACTAAGAGTTAAATAACTCTAAATAGTATATATAAAAACTAATTATTTTAATAATTTTAAATAGATTACTATATTTATCGGCGAACTTTTCAATAAATCGAAAAATAAATAAATTATAGATATCTAGCTAGATTTCGTTATCGATTTTATATTTCAAAGCGTAAATGCGATAAATATTAGTATATTAAGCTTATTATTTAAATATATAAAAACTTATTAATAACGTTTATTTTTTCGATAAAATTGTTAACGCGGATTCGCTAACACTGCTTAGTAGCTATAATATTTTCGGAATAGTTAATAGACAATTTAATATCTATACAAAAATACTAGTTTAAATTAGCTAAAAACAAAATAGCTTCGATAGATTTAAAATAAATATTATTAATAATAAATTTATTTTAAAAAAAATATAAAATCTAGTCGTTTTAGAGCTAAATTGTAAAAATTCGGAAATAAATCTCTAATATTTAGTTATAGCGCTTAATTTAATTATTAATCTAGAAATAAAACGCGATACTAAAATTAACTTTAATATTTAATTGTTAATAGAATTAGTTCTAAAAACCGTTAACGAATGAAATACCGCGATTAGAAATAATATTTTTTAAAAGACTATAATACTTTTAAACTACTCGAATAAAAACTTTAATAGTATTTTCGGCGGAAATATTGTTTATTATTTCGATATAAAACTATTCAAATAAGCAATTATAAACTACTATAATATTAATAATTTTCTAGCCCTAAAAATCTATATTTTTAAATAATATAATAATAAAATCGATTAAAATATAGCGCTAGCGTTGTTAAAAAACTTTTAAAGGTATTAAGATTTTTTGTTTTTTAACTTGAAAAACCTTGGCTCTAGAGTAAATATAATAGTTTTAGTAGTATTTTTTAATATTAGCAATTATATTAAATTACTAGTAGTTCCTAGAAAAAAATTCGTAGATATATTTTCGGCCCAGATAATTTATCGCAAATAAATTATAACAAAAGCGAATTATATCGATATAATAGTTATTTATTGCTAATACTAAAAATTAATTCTTTTAATATATAATATAAAAGCTTTAAAGCTTATATTTAGCGATAAAAAAGTATTTACGTTTATAATCTTCGTAAGCAATAGTACTATAGATTTTTTAATATTTTTTATTTTCAGTTATTTTAGCTATAAAGTTATTGATTATAAATAAATCTATAAAATTTTTAGCTTATTTTAAAAGCTCCAAGAACGTTTAATAGTTAGTTGTAATAGCGTTTATATCTATATTTTCGAAAAAGAAATCTAGCTTATTAATAATAATTTGAAAATCTATATTATTAGTCGTAAAACTAATAATATAAAATTGAATATTTTTGGACTTAAATAAAATCTACTAGTTATAGTATTTTTTTATTTGCGAGCTATTTATATAATAAATTAAAATATTAACAATAATATTTTTATAACTAAATCTATAATAAATCTTAAAATTAAACTACGAAATAAATTAAATCTAATAAGCCTAGTAAAGCGTAAAAAGCTTAATAATTATAAAATATTCGAGATTCTTATAGTCTATTATTATGTCAATAGAATATTTAAAGCTTTATAGCTCGGATTGTTATTTCTCGAAAATACGAATAATAGCGAAAAGCTTTTTATTATAGATTTTATAATTATACTTAGCGGGTACTATCTTAATAAAAAAAAAGATAACAAATTAAACGAGTTTTTTATTATTGCGTTACGAAAGTATTTCCGTAATAACTTTATTAAAAATATTAGTTTCGATAATAATTTTATTTTCGGAGTCAAAATAATAAAAAATAAATATTTGAATAAAAACGGCTTTAAAACATAAAAAAGTTTTTTTATAAACTATTATTTATTTATATTTAATATCTTTTTTAGTAAAAATTATTGAAAAATAAGCAAGAACGCTAAAACCGAGAATAAAATAATAATAAAAGTTAACGAACTTTAAAAAGCTCTATATTTCTTTAATATTTCGGGGAAATATTTAATTTAAAATAATAACAATTTTAGCTAAATTTATTTTAATATTTTTATTAGAAATAATAAGTTTAAAGTATTTAATTTCTTAGACGTCAAATTCGTATTTATTAATATTAATTTAGAAATCTATTTTATATAAAATTTTGAAAACAAAACGGATATAACGGATATATTCCTTTTTATTTTTATTATAAAAAAAATATTATTAGCATAAGCAATATAGAAATTATCGAAATAGTTTTTTAGAAAATTATTAATAGAGTTTTAAAATTCTATAGAAATGTTATATAGACTAAAAAATATAATCCGGTATTTATATAAACTAAAACGGATATAAAATGCAGTTTTATATTCTTCGCTTTTAGCTATCCGAAGTTTATTAAAAACTATAATAATATCGAGTTTAATAAAACGTTTAATATAATAAATATTATTAAAAGTCTCTTGAATTAGAAGTAAAAAATACTTATTTTTAATTATAATAATATTAAAAGCTTGGTAGTCTATATAGTAATATAAACTATTTCCGGGCTTTTTTATGAAAAAGATAAATAATATTATAAAAGAAAAACTAAACTATATAAAGCTTATTTTTAAATTATTTTTTAAATATTTCTATATAATTAAAAGTTTATCGCGGAATATATTAAATAATAAATTCTAAAAAAGTATTTTATTTTCTTAAATAAAAATTTTAACGTCTTTTCTAAAACGCTTAAAAAATAGAATATTAAAAGCTTATTAAAAGAAAATATCGGCAAGATTATAATATTTACTAAAAAGCTTAGTTTTTAAATCGGATTTCGGCTTAAGATTTAAAGCTTTTTCGATATTTTTAAATAAAACAATAAATAGCTTATAGCCGTATAATTTTATAATATACTTAAAAAAAAATTTAAATAATATAAATATTGAAATCGAATATAGTATTTATTATCGTCGTAGAGTTTGTTGAATGTCAACCCAGCTTGGTGGTGCAAAACCACTCTCGTAGGGCCCTAACTAACGAAGACACTAAAGATGAAGAGAAAAGAAGGAAGAGAGCCTCCGGCCCATACTAAATACACTGCGCCAAGGCTTCATCACGTCGACTCTCAACACCACCTTGTGTCAAGACCTGACTGAGTCAAAGGGACCCCCTCTTCCGAGGTTTTGCCGGCCGTGCTGCTGACCAGGATTACAACAGAGTTATCTAATAATATTACAGTATAAAATTCGAAAAAGCTCTAAACTACTAAAGAATAATATAAAAAAAACTAGTTTTTATAGTTAATATATATTTAGTAGGTTTTAAGCTAAAAATCGTTTAAAACAACGGAATAATCCGGGAATTTAATAATAAAGAATAAAATCGGCTTTTAATTATTATAAAAAAATCGTAAAAAAATACGGATATAGTAAATAACGGATCCTTAAAAAATAGACTTGTTTTTAAAAATAACTAGTATTCGTAGATTTTTTAATAAATATAAAGAAATAGAGTATTTAAATATAAAAAATTAGTCAATAAAAATATAATTTAAAAATACCGGTATTTATTAAAATAGAAATTTTTTTGATTTTTATTAAATATATCTAAAATATAAAATAAATTAAAATTCTATATCTTAAACAATCGTAATAGATTTTAGAATATATAAGCTAATAGATTTAATTTTCTATTAGCTTTTTATATACAATTTTATATAAAAAATTTTAGTTTTTTTAATCGGTAGAGTCGTTTTCGAAACCAAATTGTATAATAGCCGAAAAAATATAAAACTTAAACTTATATAAATAAATAGCAATGCGATAGTCTATAGTTATAAACTTATTATAATAGCTATAAAAATTGTTCTATTAACGATAGTCTTTTTCGGTTTAGAACAATAGTATTCGAGGTTTTTTTTATATACAAATAATATTAATATTTATTGTATTAAAATTTTTTACCGGGCTAATAATACAATTAATCGTAAAAACCGGCTTAATTATAATAATTATAGTACTAGTTTAATAAATAGTATTCGCTAGAACGGCTACCGGTATAGATATTATATAACGAATAATATAGTTTAAACTAGTTTATTAATAAAAAAACTATTAAACTCGGATATTTTAATTAATAATACAATAGCGATTGTTAAGTTTAATTAATAAAATAGCGAGCTATTAGAAGTTTATATTTTCGGTTTTAAAAAAGACTATAAACTATTTAAGTTTATAACCAAAGCTTTTTATTAGATAAATCTTAAAGTTTTTTTTATTGTAACTTGTTTTTATATTATACTTTTAAAAGCGATTATAATAAATTAAAAACTCGTTCTATTTTTATTTTAAATATTAAAGCTTTTATTAAATAATACTTTTTTAATTAAAATTTTTATAGTTTATACGGAATATTTTAATAAAGCGAGATATTATATTAATACGAATTTATTTATTTCTGTTTATTAGATATAATAAAATAACTATAATTTTATTTTTAAAATTTTATTACGAATACGCAATTTTAGCGTATTTAAAAAGAAAATAGTCGGCGTTTATAGTAAGCTTATAATTAAAATTAAATAAAAATTAGTTGAGCTTTTTATAGTTATTATTATAAAGCTTTAAATTAACGATTTCAAAAAAACGTAGTATTTTAATAGTATATTGAATTATAATCGCAATTTTTTCGGTTTATATAATACGATTTTTTGTTTTATTTAGCTCTTTTTTAAGTTTATTAATTTAAGCTTGTTAATTCTCAGCGGTATTATAGAGGTAATTAACGGCTATTAATATATTAAAATTGTAATAAAACTATTTATTAAAGTATTTTTTATAGTAATTTATATAATTAAAGAAAATATAATTATTAACTATATGAAAAAGTTCTATTAAAAAGATTTAACTAAAGCTCTAAAAAAACTATTGAAAATTGTTTACTTTTATCAAATAGATTAAGCTATTATAATTTAAATTCTAGACTATTTATCGGAATATTTAAAACTAAAAACTCGCCGGTATTTAATATAGTTATATAAGGTTCTAAAGATAAAATAAACTAGTATAGTAGCTTAAAAATATATAAACGAATATAATATAAAAATAGTAATTAAATTTTTATTAAATAGTAAATATAAAACGTTTGTTAAGAAAAGAAAAGCTATTATATAACAATAACAACTAAATACGCGTGAGCGGAACTAGTTCCGCGCTAACTAATTAAGATTAGTTAGCCGCCAAGACTTCTACCCGCGGTAACTCCGTTATACTTTTATACTATAACAATTATTTATATTATTTAAATAATATTTTAGTTTAAAAATTATATTACCTTAGGGGACCTTAGTAGTTTGAAAAGTTAGTCTTGAGAAAATCTTTAAGAAAGAGTTTTTCTTGAAATTAACTTAAATTAAACTTAAATTAAACTCTAACTCTATTTTAACTCTAATTTAACTCTATTATTAAGCTAATTTCAATATAAAGTTAGATTCTATATTATATTTAACTTGAGATTAATTTTTATTAATTATTCACTAGAGTAAAACTCGAGTTAATCTCGAGTTCATTTTTTTAAAAAGTATATCTCAAGCTTAATTTAAGGTCAATTATAATAAAAATTTAACTCGAGCTAGTATTATATGCAGATTCTAGCTAAAACTTAAAATTCTAGATTTAAATTAAAGTTAAAAGCTAAAACTAACACTGTTCGAC
This sequence comes from Bacidia rubella, assembly GCA_032158265.1. Taxonomy (NCBI): domain Eukaryota; kingdom Fungi; phylum Ascomycota; class Lecanoromycetes; order Lecanorales; family Ramalinaceae; genus Bacidia; species Bacidia rubella. Next base: position 94,567 of record JAVTIF010000009.1, on the reverse strand, counting down.
ACGGTTTTTTTTTTAACAATTCGGAGTTTTAGCTAACTATTAGTTTAAAACCTTAAGGAAATTAATAAGTTATTGCTAAAAAGAATAGTTAATTATTATATTAACTTAAAAGAAAAGGTAACTCCTTCTGCTAAGAAAGCCTATAATATATTAAGAGAATAAGCAACTATTATTAAGAAATATATTAATAATATATTAAGAAAAGAATATATTTAACTTGATATTTTATTAAATATTATATTTATTTTTATTATAAAAAAGCTAAATAAAGGACTTTAAATTTATATTAATTATTAAGTACTTAATTTCTTAATAATTAAGAACTATAATACTTTATTACTTATTAAGGAGATTTTATTATAGTTATACTAAACTTAATATTATTATTATATTTAATAAAATTAAAATTAAAGAAAAAAATAAAGAGAAAATTACTTTTTTAATTTATTATAATTTTTATAAATATATAATAATGCTATTTAGGCTATATAATACTCTAGAGACATTTTAGGCGCTAATTAATTAAAAACTTTACAAGTATTTAAACTCTTTTTATATTAGTCATTTAAATAACATTTTAGTTTATAATAATACTAAGGAATAGTATATTAAATATATTAATATAATATTTAAGAAATTATATATAGCTAAGCTTTTCTTTAATATTAATAAATATAATTTTAATATAAAGGAAATTAAATACTTTAAAGCTTATTATTATAATTATAAGTATTAAAATAAATCTTAAAAAGATTAAAATTATTTTTTAATAGAAGAACTTATAATATATAAAAGACATATAAGCTTTTTTAGGCTTTATAAACTTTTATTAATATTTTATCTTTATTTATTCTAAGATTATAGCGTTTTTTATTGCTTTTATAAAGTCTAAAGTATAGAAAGACTTTAATTACCCTTAGCTACTAAATAGCCTAGAATAGAAAGCCTTTAAAGCCTTAAAGTTAGCATTTACTATAATATTAATATTAATTTATTTTAACTTAAATAAGGAAATATAAGTAAAGACTAATATTTCAAATTATATTATTATAGCAATGTTTTCTTAATACAATTCTAAAAATATTCTTAGGCTAGTTATTTACTTATTTAAGAAAATAATACTATAGGAATATAATTATAAAATTTATAATAAAAAGCTCTTAGCTATTATATAAACTTTTAAAAATTAATACTTTAAACTTGCTAAAATACTAATTAAAAACTTAATTTGCATTATTATTAATTATAAAAACTTAAAGTATTTTATATTCTTAAAATAGCTTAATTATAAGCAAGTATACTAGGCAGAGTTTTTTTCTAAGTTTAGTTTCTATATTATATATTGCTTTAGAAAGCAAAGAATAAAGTTTAATAGCTTAATAAAATATTTAAGCTATAAATTAGAAAATAAAAATATTAAAAGGAATTAGTTTTAAATATAGATTGTACTTTAAAAAACATAAACTAAACTCCTAACTTAAGGTTTAATTAATACTAATACTCTAAAATAAAGCAAATAAAATTATAATAGATTTCTTTGCATTGTTTTATATTTTGAATAAAAAGGGAGAAAATAGTTAAAAAATAAAAAAAAAGAATTGCTATTAAATACCTTTAAAAATATAATTATAAATAAGAAATTAATAAAATAATTATTTAAAAATATTTTTATATTTTAAAATAAGATTATATAGAAAGTCTAAGCAGTTTATTCCAATAATAATATTATATAAATTATTATTTATACTAAAAATATTAATATTTAAAGAATACTTTTAAAGCTAATAAAGAAAAAGTCTTTAAAGTTAGAATTAAGCGTATATAAAGTATATAATAATCTATTATATATTTATTAGTAATTATTTATTCTAGATAATAATAAAACTCTATAAATAAACCTTGTTAAGCTTATTTATAAGTTATTAGTTAGCAATTATATAAACTATATAATTATTTATAATTATATTAATTATAAATATTATTAACTTAGAATAAAAGATTTAATTACTTATTTTATTGAGAGCTATTATATTTATAAGTATTTAAAAAGCTATTATAAAGGTAAATAAAGTTTACTTAAGCTACTTTTAGTATTTAACTACTATTAAATTAATATTTCTATTAATTTTATTATAATATTACCTTATTATAAAAGATATAAAAAAATATTTTAGTATATTATAGTAATAGTAAACTACTTATTAAAGAAAAAGAAATTTATTGTATTAAATTTATTAAAAGTAAAGGCTATAGTTTAAGCTTTTATTAAATAAATATAATATAAAAAGAGCTACTCTAAAGCTATTATTTTAGATTATAATATATAATCTATATTATATTTCTAGAGAAGACTTTATAAGTATATAAGTATAAGCTTTAAGCTATTAATAGCTTTTTATTCTGAAATAAATAATTAAATAAAAAGTATTAATACTATACTTAAATAGTATTTAAAAGCTTATATTAACTATAGCTAAGATAATTATATAAACTTTTTACTTATTATAAAGTTTAAAGCTAAATTTAATAAAAATATTTCTATTAGCTTAGTATTATTCTTAATTATTAAAAACTATTTACTATAGTTAAAATCAAAAACCTTTAATAATATTCCGCTTAGTATAATATTGCTATAAAAAAGATATTATTATAGTAGATGTACTAATATAGAAGCTTAATAAAATACGTTTAATATTAAAAAAGAAGTTTAAATAGTTATAAGGAAAATAAGTATAATAAGCTAATTACTATAAGTACTTTTTACTAAAGCTAAAAGTAAGTAATATAGCAATATTTAATGCTTGAAATATTAAAATACTATAACTATTAAAGTTTTTAAACTATAAGAACTTAAGTTTATTTAAAGTTATAAAGGTAATTAATTATTATATTTATAAGCTTAAACTTTTTAAGTCTATAAAAAGAATTTACTTAGTTTTTTATTTATATATATTAATAAAGAAAAAGAAGAGAATAAAATGCTAAAAATAATTAATTTAAAGATTAATAAGAAATTAAAGGACTTAATTATAAAAGAGAAAAGCTGCTTAAAATATAAAATTAAATATATCTATTTACTAAAATAAAATATATAGCTATAATAGTAAAGTTGGACTAATACTGCTAGCTATTTGAAACTAGTTATTAATGTAATGGTCGTTTGCCTTGCAATAGCCGTGGATCGGTAGGGTTCGCTTGGCAGGTAGTAATAAGCCTTGTACGTGATTGTAGCGGGGCGCGGTATATCGGCTTAGCTATAAAGGAAGTGTATAACTTATTTTGAAGAACTCTATTAAGGGTATTTAATAATAAATATATTAACTATTAAGGAGCAAATTTATTTAAAATAAAAAAGAGCAATATCTATATATTTAATAGATGCTCGCGATGCTCGCGCCGCTTGCGCTGCTCGCAAGTAGCAATCCTGCGAGTACCGCGAAATCCGCGAGCAGGCTATGATTGGTTTGCTAATTAAATCAATCTAAGACCCGTTTTTTGTCGCTAAGCAGCCCTGTACAGCCTGGGGCGTAACAACTAATTTCTATTATAAGTATTTAGATAAACCTAGGTTATATTTATTATTTAAAACTTTTGAAGACTAAAGCCCTATACTTACTATATTATTAGTAAACTATTAATCTAAGATTCTGATTTATAGCTATAGTACTTAATCATACTGACTAAGGAGGTATATTATATACTTTAATTAGTATGCTTAGTTCTTAGAAAGTTTATTAGAGTTTACTTTGGAGGAAAGGGGTTATATTATAGTGTAAGAGCAAAATTATAGTATATATACTAAGAATAATATTCGTTTATAGCTAGCGCTAACCTTATTAGGCTTAGCGCTAAGTATATATTGTAATCTAAAATTAGATAACTTTTATCTAATCTTTTACAAATAGAATTCTAATATATTTTTATTACTTCACTTTAAGACTTTAATATATAGGATATAAATATAATAAATATTAATATTTTAAATCTATTAAGCTTAAGCGAAAGTTATTTAAATATATAAAAATACTAGTCTAAATTAGCTAAGAATAAAGTAATTCTAATAAACTTAAAATAGATATTATTAGCGATAAACTTACTCTAAAGAAGATATAAAGCCTAATTATTTTAGAGCTAAATTATAAAGATGTAGAGGTAAATCTTAAATATCTAATTATAATTTTCTATTTAGTTATTAGTTTAGAAACAAAAAGCAATATTAAAATTAATTTTAATGCTTAGTTTTAATAAAACTAATTCTAAAAACTCTTAATAAACTAAATTCTTTAGTTAAAAACAATACTTTCTAATATACTATAATACTTTTAAACTATTTAAATAAAAGCTTTCGTAGTATTTTTAACAGAATACTATTTATTATTTTAATGTAAAATTACTTAAAAAAAAATGGTTATAAACTATTATAATGTTAGTAACTTTTTAACTTTAAAGGTCTATACTCTTAAAGAGTATAATAATAAAATCAATTAAAATATAGCGTTAATATTATTAAAAGAATTCTAAAGGTATTAAGATTTCTTATTTCTTGATTTAAGAAACTTTAGCTTTAAAATAAATATAATAATTTTAATAATATTTCTTAATATCAGTAATTATATTAAAATACTAATAGTTTTTATAAAAGAGTTTATAAATATACTTTTAGTTTAAATAACCTATTATAAGCAAATTATAATAAAAATAAATTATATTAATATAGTAATTATTTATTACTAGTACTAAGAATTAGTTTTTCTAATATATAATATAAAAGCTTTAAAGCTTATGTTTAATAATAAAGAAATATTTATATTTGTAGTTTCTGTAAATAGTAATATTATAGATTTTCTAATATTCTTTATTCTTAATTATTTTAGCTGCAAAATTATTAATTATAAATAAATTTATAGGGTTTTTAGCTTATTCTAAAAACTTTAAAGATATTTAATAGTTAATTATAATAGTATTTATATCTATATTTTTGAGGAAAAATATCTAGTTCACTAATAATAATTTAAGAGTTTATATTATTAGTTATAAAACTAACAATATAAAGTAAAATATTTTTAGGTTTAAATCAAGTTTATTCGTTATAGTATTTTTTTATTTACAAGCTATCTATATAGCAAGTTAAAATATTAATAATAATATTTTAATATCTAGATCTATAATAAATTTTAAAGTTAAATTATAAAATAAATTAAACCTAGTAGGCTTAGCAAGATATAAAAAACTTAATAGTTATAAAATACTTAAGATTCTTATAATTTATTATTATATTAAGAAAGTACTTAAAGCTTTATAGTTTAGATTATTATTCTTTAAAAATATACATATTTAAAAAACTCTTTATTATAGATTTTATAATTATATTTAATAGGTATTATCTTAGTAGAAAAGAAAGCAATAGACTAAATAAATCCTTTACTATTATATTACAAGAGAACTCTTATAATAACTTTATTAAAAGTGTTAATTTTAATAATAATTTTATTTTTAAAGTCAAAATAATAAAGAATAGATACCTAAATAAAAATAGCTTTAAAGTATAAAAAAGCCTTTTTATAAACTATTATTTATTTATATTTAATATCTTTTTTAATAATAGCTATTAAAAAATAAGTGAAAACGCTAAAACTAAGAATAAAATAATAATAGAAGTTAATAAACTCTAAAAAGCTTTATATTTCTTTAATATTTTAAAGGGATATTTAATCTAAAATAATAATAATCTTAGTCAAATTTATTTTAATATTTTTATTAAAAATAATAAGTCTAAAATACTTAATTTCTTAGATATTAAATTTATATTTATTAGTATTAACTTAAAAGCCTATTTTATAGAGTACTTTAAAGACAAAGCAAATATAATAAATATATTCTTTTTTGTTTTTGCTATAAATAAGAATATTATTAATAAAGTTTTAAAACTCTATAAAGACGTTATAAAGACTAAATAATATAACTTAGTACTTATATAAACTAAAATAAATGTAGAATATAGTTTTATATTTTTCACTTTTAGTTATCTAAAGTTTATGAAAAGTTGTTATAATATTAAGTTTAATATAATATTTAATATAATAAATAACATTAAAAGTCTTTTAAATAAAAAATATAAAATATCTATTCTTAATTATAATAGTGTTAAAAGCTTAATAATTTATATAAAAGTATAGACTATCTCTAGGTTTTTTGTAAAAAGAACAAATAATACTATAAAAAAAGAACTAAGCTATATAAAGTATTCTTTAAATTATCTTTTAAATATTTTTATATAATTAAGAGTTTATCGCAGAATATGTTATATAGTAAATTTTAAAGAAATATTTTATCTTTTTAAATAAAGACTTTAATATTTTTTCTAAGGCGCTTAAAGAATAAAGTATTAAAGACTTATTAATAAAATTATTAATGAAATTATAATATTTGCTAGGAAACTTAGTTTTTAAGTTAAATTTTAGTTTAAAATTTAAAGTCTTTTTAATATTTTGAAGCGAAATAATAAATAATTTATAGCTATATTATTTTATAATATTTTTAAAAGAAAGAGTTTAAACAACATAAATATTTAAAAAAGATATAATATTTAATATTATTATAAAATTATTTAATAAAATTATAGTATAGAGTTTAAAAGAGCACTAAACTATTAAAAAATAATATAAAAAGAATTAATTTTTATAATCAATATATATTTAATAAACTTTAAACTAAAAATTATTTAAAATAATAAAATAACCTAAAAACTTAATAATAAAGAATAGAATTAGCTTTTAGTTATTATAAAAAAATTATAAAAGAATATAAATATAATAAAAAATAAGCTTGCTTTTAAAAATAATTAGTATTTATAGATTTTTTAATAAATATAAAGAAAGAAAATATTTAAATATAAAAAATTAATTAATAAAAGTATAGCTAAAAATACTAATATTTATTAAAATAAAAACTTTTTAATTTCTATTAAATATATTTAAAATACAAAATAGATTAAAATTCTATATTTTAAATAATTATAATAGATTCTAAAATATATAAACTAATAAACTTAATCCTTTATTAGCTTTTTATATATAATTTTATATAAAAGGTTTTAGTTTTCTTAGTTAATAAAATCGCCTTTAAAACTAGATTAAATAATAACTAAAGGATATAAAACTTAAATTTATATAAATAAATAATAATATAGCAATTTACAATTATAAACTTACTATAGTAGCTATAAAGATTATTTTATTAGTAATAATCATTTTTAGCTTAAAATAATAATACTTAAAATCTTTTTTATATATAAATAATATTAATATTTATTATATTAGAATTTTAAATTAAGTTAATAATATAATTAATTATAAATATTAGCTTAGTTACAATAGTTATAATACTAGTTTAATAAATAATATTCGTTAAAGTAACTATTTATATAAATACTATATAATAAATAGTATAGTTTAAACCAGTTTATTAATAAAAAAACTATTAAATCTAAATATTCTAATTAATAATATAATAATAATTATTAAGTTTAATGAATAAAATAATAAATTATTAGAAATTTATATCTTTAATTTTAAAAAATACTATAAATAATTTAAACTTATAATTAAAGTTTTTTATTAAATAGATTTTAAAAGCTTTTTTATTATAATTTGTTTTTGTATTATATTCTTAAAAGCAACTATAATAAATTAAAAACTTATTTTATTTCTATTTTAGATATTAAAGTTTTTATTAAACGGTACTTTTTTAATTAAAATTTCTATAATTTATATAGAATATTTTAATAAAATAAAATATTATATTAATATAAATATATTTACTTTTATTGACAAAATATAATAAAATAGCTATAATTTTATTTTCAAAATATTATTATAAATATATAACTCTAATATATTTAAATAGAAAATAATTAATATTTATAATAAATTTATAATTAAAATTGAATAAAAATTAATTAAGTTTTTTATAGTTACGATTATAGAGCTCTAAATTAATAATTTTAAAAGAATATAATATTTTAGTAATACATTAAGCTATAATTATAATTTCTTTAATTTATATAATATAATTTTCTATTTTATCTAGCTTTTTCTTAAGCTTTTTAATCTAAACTAGGCAGTTTTTAATAATATTATAAAAGTAACTTATAGTATATAAAAAGCTAAATATATAATTAAATTACTTTTTAAAGTTTTTTTTATAATAGTCTTAGTTGTTATAATAGATATATTTATTAATTATATAATAAAGTTTAAAAAAATTGTTTTTAAAATATTAAAGCTTAAATTTCAGAAACTTTTTAAAAATTTATTTTTATTATTTCTATTAAGCGGATTAAGCTATTATAACTTAAATTCTAAGCTATTTATTAGAGTATTTTAAACTAAAAACTCGCTAATATCTAGTATAGTTATATAAGGTTCTAGAGACAAAATAAACTAATATAATAGTTTAAGAATATATAAATAAATATAATATAAAAGTAATGACTAGGGTTTTATTAAATTATAAATACAAAATATTTATTAAAAAGAGAAAAGCTTTTATATAATAACAATAAGTAAGTATATATAGGCGGAACTAATTCCACACTAACTAATATTAATTAGTTAGCTACCAAGACTTCTATCTACGATAACTCTATTATATTAAGAATCTACAATAGTAAATCTCTATTAATAATATATCTAGTAATATAGACTAGATTGCGAACGTTGTATTTAAGTGTCGCTCTAACAAGTTATTAGTGTTTTCGGATTTTAAAGTAAAAATAATTATATAGTTTTTAATTATTAAATAGGGCGCTGAAATTAAAAATCTGAAAACAGCTATTTCCTGCTTCGATATTAAATCTAGAATAGATAATCTTGCTTTGCTTATTTAAAGTACTATATAGAATATATTACTATTACTGAAATCGGATATAAACAAGCTATTTAAGAGTATAGAGTTATTAATAGTTAATATAAAAAAAATATACTAGAGTTATAATAGGAATTAAATAGCTATAAAAAATACTATAAATATAGAGTATAGAGTTAAAATATATATATTAGATAGCAATCTCTATAGATCTTTTAGCGGGATATAGGATTTATATAAAATAGAGTTAAATATAAAAAGTATTAAGTAGACTATATTAGATATATTTCTTATTAAATATAATAGAGTTACTATAAGTAGAATTCTTAGTAGCTAACTAATTAATATTAGTCAGCGCGGAATCAGTTCCGCCTATATATATTTAGTTATTGTTATTATATAAAAGCTTTTCTTTTCTTAATAAACATCTTGTATTTACTATTTAATAAAAACCTAGTTACTATTTTTGTATTATATTTATTAATATACTCTTAGACTACTATACTAGCTTACCTTGTCCTTTAAACCTTATATAATTATATTAAATATTAGTGAGTTTTTAGTTTAAAATACCCTAATAAATAGTTTAGAATTTAAGTTATAATAGCTTAACCTATTTAATAAAAGTAAAAAACTCTTAGCAGCTTTCTTAAAGCTTTAGTTAGAATTCTTTAATAGCTTTATTATCTACTTTAAACCTCTTTATATAGTTAATAGTTATGTTTTCTTTAATTATATAGATTATTATAAAAGTAATTTAATAAATAGCTTTATTATAGCTTTAATATATTAGTAACTATTAATTACCTCTATAATACTGCTAAGGATTAATAAGCTTAAATTAATGAACTTTAAAAAGAGCTAAATAAAGTAAAAGATTATATTATATAAGTTAAAGAAATTGTAACTATAGTTTAATATATGTAATGGTCGTTTGCCTTGCAATGGCCGTGGAACGGTGGGGTTCGCTTAGTAGGTAATAATAAGTTTTATGCATAATTATAGTAGAGTATAGTACATCAGCTTAGCTATAAAGGAAGTGCATAATTTATTTTAAGGAGCTTTATTAAGGGTATTTAATAATAAATATATTAATTATTAAGGAGCAGATCTATTTAAAATAGAAAAGAGCAATATTTATATATCTAATAAATACTCGCGATGCTTATGCTACTTGCGTTGCTTATAAATAATAACCTAATAAGCATTATAAAACTTATAAGTAAGCTATAGTTAGTTTATTTATTAAATTAATCTAAAACCTATCCTTTATTGCTAAGCAGCCTTATGCAGTTTAAGGCATAATAATACCCCCCCTATATTGCTCTCTTAAAAACCCTAAGTGTTCTTTAAGTATTTTTTAAATTTTTCTGAGGTTTTTAAGTATTATCTTTATATAAGAAGTTCTTTTATTTAACTAAGAAGGAATTTTAGTCTTCCTTTAATATTTTCTTAATTTCCTATTTATCCTTAATTATATAAGTCTATTTAGTTGCTAATTTTATTATAAATATAACCTTCTTTAGCATTAAAATATGATATTTTAGAAAGGTTTTTGTTCCTAGTAAATCTAATATTATGATTATATCCTTAATATCCTTTACTAAGAAAGCCTTAATATATGGCTTTTTAAGCTTTTTATTTATTAAGTTTTTTATACTCAGCAATATATAGTCCCCCTTATGAATATTATGATCTTATCTGCTCTTGTCTTTTTGTTTCTTTATTCTTTCTTATGCTTAAATTAGTCTATACTTTACTTTTGTTTAAGCTTATTGCATATTTTCTGCGAAATCCTTAGCTATTAGTATATTTATATTTCTTATTCTGAATTAGGCGGAAAACCCCATTTTTACTTCTTGTAAAGTAGCTTTTATATCTTTATTAAATAAGGAATTAATTGCTATTTATGTTATTAGCAGAAGTTCAACCTAGTTTTCCTATTTATCTAAGCAAAAGATCCTTAAATAGCTTTTTAAGGTTTAGTTCATTTATTCAGTTTATTTGTCTGATTAAGGGTAAAACATTATTAATATCTTGCTTTTTATTCTTAAAGCCTCCCTTAATTTTTTTTATAAAATAGGATATAAAGAGCTTATCTTTATTATTTATTATTTTCTCTAGAATACCTTTATTTATAAATATTTCCTTTAATAAAAACTTTATAAGCTACGGAGTATCTATTATAGTCTTATAGGGGATGAATTTTGCTTATTTAGAAAATTTATTTATTATTATAGCTATTATATTATATAAAATACCTGTATCTAGATTGCATAACTCTAATAGTTTTATGATAAAGTCTATTGCTATAATAGTTCTTAGTTTATTTAATAATTTAATTGGTTTTAGTAGTCCTTTTGGCTTTTATTTGTCTTTTTTGGTTCTCTAATAATCTTCATATTTTATAAGTGTTTCTTCTATATCTTGCCTTAGGCCTTTTTAATTATCTCTTTCTTATATTCTCTTATAAGTCTTTAGGACTTTTTAATGTCCTGTTATTTTAGTTATATAATTATTCCTTATAATATCTTTATGCTTTTTTATTATATTAATACTCTTAAGTCCTCTTTTTGTTCTTTGCAATATTAGTTATATTTCTTGTTCCCTTTGTTTATAGTCAGGTTATTTATTTAAAACATTTGCTACTATATTATCTATTCTAATAATATATTAAATAAAGAAATTAAATTTTAATATTATATTTATTTACTGGCTTTATCTTTGATTTAATTCTTTGCTATTAAGTAATAAGACTAAATTCTTATAGTCTATAAATATTTTAATTAGGATAAATGTTCCTTTTATGTATATCTTCTAGTGTTCTAATAATATTATAATAGTTAATATTTCTTTATCTATTATAATATAGTCTACTTCTACTAGTAATAATTTCTTTAAATAATAAGCAATAGGTTTCTTAGCTTGCGAGATATAAGTGCCTATTACTTTATCTAATATATTAATATAAATTATAGATTCCCTTTTTAAATTAAATATTTTAAGAGCTTCTTCTGAAGCGAATATATTCTTTAATTTATTAAAAATTAATTCCTTTTCTTTTATCTAGAGAAACTGTTATCCTTGCTTTAATATATTAGATAATAATATTACTATTCTTATATAGTTTTTAACTATATTTTAGTAAAATCTAGTAAATCTTAAAAAGGCTTATAAATCTTTAAGATTTCTTGGAATTGGATATTAATATATTGCATCTAGCTTATTTATTTGCATTAATATTTTTCCTAGGCTTATTATAAATCTTAGGAAATTGACTTTTATTGCATAAAATATTAATTTTTTATATTTTATTCTGAGTTTCTTTTTTTTGAATATTTTTAGTATTTTTATAATATGTTTTTTATGTTCTTTTTATATTTTTAAGTATATTAATATGTTATTTATATATATAATTATGAATTTGTCTAGGAACTGGTATAGTGCTTTATTTATAATTTATTATAATATAGAAAATGCGTTAATAAACTTAAAAAGTATTATATTATATTTAAATAAATTGAATTTAGTTTAGAATATTATCTTTTATTTATTACCTTCTTTTATTTAAGTTAAGTTAAAGGCGTTTTTTAAATCTAAATATATAAAGAACTTAGCTTTCCTAAATTTATTTTTAAGCTTATATAGCAATAGCAGGGGATACTTGTCTTTTTTTGTTAATTTATTAATTTTCCTATAATCTATATAAAGCCTGAATGTCCTATCTTTTTTTTTAATGAAAATAATTGGTTATCTAATTGATGACTTAGACTTAGAAATGTATTTCTTCTTTAAATTCTTGTTTAAATATTCTTTTAATACCTTTGATTCTTCTTTAATTAAGTTATAAATTAGATTTGCTTTTAATTCTTTAGGGTTATTAATTAAAATCTTATAATTATCTTTAATATAATTTAATAATAGCAACCTTCCTTTGGATTCTTTTAGTATATTTTTAAAGTTTTTATATTTTTTAGGTATAGTTTTTGTAGCTGCTGTTTCTTTCTTAATATAAATCTAAAATTTCTAAATAAGATTATTATTAGTTCCCTTTATTTTGATTGAATTCTTAAATGTTTTAAGTAATTAGCTTTTTATATGTATTTATATTGATTTTTAATTAATATATAAATTCTATTTTATAAATTATAGTATATTAAAATAAATATTTCTTAATTTTAAATAAATATTAAATTTTATTCTCTTTTTATGCTTATTATTTCTTATTTATATTTCCCTTATTTTTTATTTAACTCTTAGTATTTCTCTTTATATAATTAATTTTATATTATAAGGATTTGTTTTCTTAATTAAAAGCATATTTATCCTTTTAGCATATTCTTAGGATATTATATATAAAATAGCTCCTAAATTAAACAAGGCTTTAGCAGGATTTTTATTAATATTAAATAATATAAAAATCTATTTTTCTAATATTACAAGTAATTAAAGTATAATAGTTATTTGCCTTATAATAGCTATAGAATAGTAAGATTTGCTTAACAAGTAATAATAAACCTTGTATATAATTATAGCAGGGCGCAGTATATCAGCTTAGCTATAAAGGAAGTATATAACTTATTTTAAAGAGCTCTATTAGGGGTATTTAATAATGAATATTTTAACTATTAAAAAGCGGATTTATTTAAAGTAGAAAAGAGTAACATTTATATACCTGATAGGTGCTTGTGATGCTTGCACTGCTTGCGCTGTTCGCAGGTAGTAACCTAGCAAGTACCGCGAAACCTATAAACGGGCTATAGTTAGTTCATTTACTGAACTAATCTAAGACCTGTTCTTCATCGCCGAGCAGCCCTGTGCAGCCTGGGGCGTAACAATATACTGCTAAAATATTATATTCTTATTTAGTTTTAACTATAAACTTACTATAAATAATAATTATTTTCCCTCTAAATATACTTTAAAAATAAAGCTATAGCTACTTTATTATACTTTATAAATAGAAATAAGTATGATTATATTAATATAATATTTTACTTTATTAAAATACTCTATATAAACTATAAAGATTTTAATTAAAAAAGTATTATTTAATAAAAGCTTTAATACTTAAAATAGAAACAAAGTAAGTTCTTAATCTACTATAGTTGCTCTTAAAAGTATAATATAAAAATAAATTATAAAAAAGAAGCTTTTATAACTTATTTAACAAAAAGCCTTAGTTATAAACTTAAGTAATTTATAATATTTTTTAAAACTAAAAATATAGACTTTTAATAGCTTGCTATCTTATTAATTAAACTTAATAACTACTATTATATTATTAATTAGAATATTTAAGTTTAATAGTCTTCTTATTAATAAACTAGCTTAAGCTATATTATTTGCTATATAATATTTATATTAATAGTTACTCTAATAAATATTATTTATTAGATTAATATTATAATTATTATAACTAAGCTAATATTTATAATAAATTATACTATGAACTTAACTTAAAATTTTAATATAATAAATTTTAATATTATTTATATATAAAAAAGACTTTAAGTACTATTATTATAAACTAAGAAAAACTATTGTAAATAATATAATTTCAATAGCTATTATAATAAATTTATAATTATAAATTATTATATTACTACTTGCTTATATAAATTTAAGTTTTATATATTTTTAATTATTATTTAACTTAGTTTTAAAAGTAATTTTATTAACTAAAAAAACTAAAACTTTTTCTATAAAGTTATATATAAAGGGTTAATAAAGGATTAAGCTTATTAATCTATATATTTTAGAATTTATTATAATTATCTAAGATATAGAATTTTAATTTATCTTATATTTTAAATATATTTAATAAAAATTAAAAAGTTTCTATTTGTTTAAATATTAATATTTTTAGCTATACTTTTATTAATTAATTTTTTATACTTAAATATTTTATTTCTTTATATTTATTAAAAGATTTATAAAAATTAATTACTTTTAAAAACAAATTTATTTCTTGAAAGCTTATTATTTATTATATTTATATTCTTTTATAACTTTTTTATAATAACTAAAAACTAATTCTATTCTTTATTATTAAGTTTTTAAGTTATTTTATTATTTTAAATAACTTTTAGCTTAAGGCTTATTAAATATATATTAACTATAAAAATTAATTTTCTTAATATTATTTTTTAGTAGTTTAAAGCTTTTTTAAATTTTATTATAATCCTATTAAATAATTTTATAATAATATTGAATACTATATTTTCCCTTAATATTTATATTATTCAAATAAAATAGTATAACTATAAATTATTTATTACTTTACTTAAAAATATTAAGAAAGCCTTAAACTTTAAGCTTAAATTTAATTTAAAAATTAAGCTTCTTAATAAGTATTATAATTTTATCGATATTTTCTTTTAATAAGTTTTTAATACTTTACCTTTTAAATACTTTAAAAAAGATATTAAAATTCTTGTTTAAGAAAATAAAATACTTTTTTAAAGCTTACTATATAATATATTTTATAATAAATTCTTAATTATATAAAAATACTTAAAAAATAACTTAAAGAAAAGCTTTATATAATTTAGCTTCTTTTTTATAAAAAAGCTTAAAAGTAACTTATATTTTTATATAGATTATTAAGCTTTTAATATTATTATAATTAAGAATAAATATCTGTTACTTTTAATTTAAAAGATTTTTAATAATATTTATGATATTAAATACTTTATTAAATTTAATATTATTATAGGTTTTAATAAATTTTAGATAATTAAAAGCAAAGAATATAAAACTATATTTTGTATTTACTTTAATTTATATAATATTTTTATAAAATTTTAAAACTTTATTAATAATATTTTAAAAGGCTATTTTAATAATTTCTATATTATTTATACTAATAATATTTTTATTTATAATAAAAATAAAGAAGAATATACTTATTATATTTACTTTACTTTTAAAGTTCTATATAAAGTAAATCTTTCAATTAATATTAATAAATATAAGTTTAATATCTAAGAAATTAAGTACTTTGTTGACTGTCTACCTAGCTTAGTAGTGCAAAACCGCTCTCGTAAGGCCCTAACTAACGAAGATATTAAAGATAAAAGAGAAAAGAAAAAGAAAAACGGGCATTTTATATTAAATATTATAAGCTAAGGCTTCAATACGTCGGCTCCTAATACGTCTTTATATCGAGCTTCAATTTGCGATAATAAAAGTCGTTAAACCGAGGTTTTGCCGGCCGTACCGAGGTTTAACCGAGCAATATTAAAATAAGTATATTAAACCGGATTACAACAATATCCCTCTCTTTTAGGTCTATTATAACTTTATAATATATTATAGTACCTCGTAAGCCAGTTTTTAAGTTCTTATATAATCCTATTTGCTATTATAATTATCCTTAGCCGGTATCTATATTATTATACCTTTATTAGAAATACTAGTTTTTATTATAGTATACTACTAAAATGCTAGTTTATCATTTATATTGGTATAAAGATGCCTCTTAAAATGTATTATATAGCGTCGTAATTGCTTAAACGCTTTTTTTCTATTTGAGTTTTTTTTAGTAGAAGCGGCGGCGCCGCCCCAGGGTCAATATAAGCCATCGATAATAAAAAAAAAAGAAAAAGAAAAAGAAAAAAAGGAAAAAATATTTATATCGCGAAGAAAAGCCTAGAGCTAGTTTTAATAAAAACAGCAGTAATAGCATAATAAGCTTGCCTATAAAAGTATTTGCAATTGTTATTTATTATGTTATATACTCAAAGAGAAACTAGTTTATTATTATAGCTTATTACTAAAATACTAGTTTAATCATTATATTAGCGCAGAAATATTTTTTAAAATATACTATATAGCGTTATAGCCATATTTGTTATTATATAAGTTCTTTTATTAATATTCTCGCCGTTTTCCTAGCGGCGTAAAGTTAAAAAAAGAAAAGGAAAAGAAAAAAAAGAGATATTTATACCCCTAGAATAAATACGGAGCTAGTCTATATTAGGTTAGAATATAAGCGTTAATGTAATAATTCTATAATAAGCTTTATAAATACAATATATAGATTAGCATATAGTTAAAATACTTATATTGCGGTTTTATCGATTATTAAAACCATATTTCTAAATAATTTAAACCGGTCCGAAGTTATTAGCCGCGTAAAACGTTTATATTACTTTCGAGATAGTTTTTTATGCCGTTTAGGACGATAGTTGTTTTCAGAACCACCTAGCGATTATAGATATCGCTTATAATAGTTATTGATAGTATTTTATAAGTTATTAAAGTTTTTAGCTTTATATTATTCGTTATCGTACTCTTAGTTTATTTATTTTATTTTAAATAATATTCGTCTATAAAAGCATTTAGAAGCTAGAATCTGCTTAAATTCGTATTTTTTCTATCTATTAATAATAATTAATTTAGGCTCTAAATTGTTTTATTTTAATAGTAAGTCGTTTGGGTTTTTATAAAGCAATTTAATATAGAAGATTTTAAAATATTTTATCGTTCTAAGTAGGTTTAACTCATATAAATACGCTTCGGAATGGGTCGGTTCAACCCAGCAAAATTTGGGCTGGGTTGGGTCGGTTTATTGGGTCGGGTTGGGTTATAGACTTTTTAATCCGACCCGACCCAACCCAACCCGACCCATCTTTCCCTGGGTTGAACTAGATACTATTTTTAGTATATTTTTAATATATTTTTAGTATAATTTAGTATAATTTTAATATTATTTTTTTTGAGAAAACAAATCTTTTGATTAATAGAAAGATTGATAGAAAAATTGATAAAAAATTTGAAAAAAAATTGGATGGGTTGACCCAGGAAAATAACCCGACCCAACCTGACCCATCGATTTTTAACCCAACCCGACCCAGCTATAACCCGACCCAGTCTGGGTCGGTTTGTCTACCCTCCAACCCGACCCAACCCGACCCATTCCGAAGCGTACATATAAATGACCGACTTTCCTTGTAATCTTAAATAACCCAATCTGCTTATTATTTAACTTCTTGCTAAAACGGCTAATTCGGATATTTTCTATATTAAGCTATACCTAATCGCTGACTTCATATATAATATCTTTGCGGCAACAGTTAATATACTCGGCTATCCGGTTTTAAATCTTTTTTATACCAATCCGTATTTTTTTTAAAATAGTTTATATTTTATTAAAAATATTAGTAGCTTGAATAGCTAGCTGCTAATCATATTATATTTTATATAAGATATTATCTAACCCGAAGTTTATTCTAAAATAATATTTATAATTAACGAAAAATAAAATTATTCCAATAGCTACTAATTCGAGGTTGCTATAGACTAGTATTACTATTAATAATAAATCTATTTAATTATTTTAATAATAGTTAATAAATATTTTTAAATATATATTAATATTTTAATTAGTTTATTCGGTTTATTTATCAGTTTTAAGGTAATAAACTATTAATTTGTTGCTATTAATATTAAGTTTAATATATAATAATTTCTATAATATTAATACGAATTAAAATCCGCGGTCTAATATTATATTATTCAGTAATTTATACCGAACAATAACTTCGCGAATAAAAATATAAGCAATTTTTTTTAATAACGTTCCTAGCTCGTCATAGCGTATTAATATATAATTTTTATTTTTACTAAAACAATATATAACGGTTAAGATATTATTTATTTTCTAATATTCTAGAAGATTAATAATAAAATTTATTCTGAGATTTCGCTACTGTTGCTAAAATATTAATAAAAAATATAATAAACTATTTAATTTATTATGAGA
This sequence comes from Bacidia rubella, assembly GCA_032158265.1. Lineage (NCBI taxonomy): Eukaryota > Fungi > Ascomycota > Lecanoromycetes > Lecanorales > Ramalinaceae > Bacidia > Bacidia rubella. The sequence goes on along the minus strand of JAVTIF010000009.1, from coordinate 75,933 downwards.
TATTTTTGCTTATCGGCAAATATAATAGTTAGTAATATATTATTTAATAGTTTTTATTATTCTGGGCTAGTAGTAATATTACTTAATTATTTCGGCGGTTTTATTTATTTTTAGATAACCAACTAACTTTTAATTATAAATCTCCTTAATAAAATAAATAATCTAAAATTAAAATACTTATAGCTTATTTTATCAATATAATATTCGTTATTTGCTTTTTATATATTTAAAGCTAATATTATCAATATAATTAATCGTTTTTCGTTTAATAGTTTTTCAGTAACAAATATAGTTTTTATTAATATTGTTGGCCTACTAAATAATCTTATATACTAATAAGCCTTAAAGCTGCTCTTTTTTTTGTAATAATAAGAAATCGAACTTATTTAATAATAGTAAAATTTAATAGTTTTTTTTATTTTTATTAGTTTTTATACCCTCGGCGAATTAAAGTATCCGTTTTAATATTGCTTTTATTAATATAGTAGTAAATCTTGAAGTTATAACGTAATAAGATCTCAGCTTATTATATTTGCCTTCTAAATAGTTTTTTAATTATTATAAAAATTTCAAAATTTTTATAATTGGTTAAGATTTATACTAGGATTTTAATAGCTTCTAATTTAGGTTGCTAGTATTTAAAAGTATAGATAATAGCTGAAAGCTTTTTGTTATATATATTATAATTTTATTCTGTTAGATTTAGGTTTTTATAATAGAATATAACTAAATATATTTTATTTTTATTGTTTTTTTATAATAATATATTACCGTTAATTTTATCTGAAAAATCAGTTTCTAGAATATATTTTAAGCTTAGATTAAAATAACATAATATTAGAGCTTCTATTATTATCTTTTTCAACGCATTAAACGACTTTTCTGCTTTATAACTTTATATCTATTTTGCATTTTTATATATAAAGTTAGTTAACGCTTTTGTTATCTTTCCGAAGTTTTTTATAAATTTGCAATAGAAGTTATAAAAGCCGAAAAATCCTTAAACTTGCTTTATCATTATTAATATTCACTATAACATAATAGTCTCAATTTTTTTTAGATCTATCTCAATACTATTACCGCTAATAATAACTCTAAAGAACTTAATTTTAGTAATATTAAATTCATATTTTTTAATATTAACTTATAAACCCGCTGCTTAGAGTTTTTGAAAAACTTAACGAATATACTTTTTATGCTTTTTAAAAATCTTATTATAAATAAGAATATTATCTATATAAGCTTAGTAAAACTTATTAATATATTCGAATAGTATATTATTAATATAGTTTTGCTATAATACTAGTCTATTTAAGAGTCTAAAAAACAAAACCTTATATATATATACCGAAATAAATTAAAAAAAAATATATTCTTCCTTATTTAAATCTATTTTTATTTTGTTGAACGCCGATATAATATCGATTTTAAATAAGTATTTATATCTGGTTATTTTAGCTATGGTTTTTTCGATTAATAGCAATAAATAACAATTCTTTTTTATAATATTATTAAGCTTCCGGTAATTAATATAAAAGCGTAAACTACTATATTTTTTTATACAAATAGAATAAATAATATATATAATGTTTTAAATAAAATAATAAAACCCTTAGCTAGGTTATTATCTAAATATTCTTTTATTTTTTATAAATAATAATAGCTTATATTATATAACTTTAATTTCGGCAAATTTTTTATTTTACTAGTTAAGTCGATTTTATAGTTGTAATTTCAGTATTTAAGTAAAACTTTAGATTATTATTTATTGAATATATTAAAAATATTATATAGCTATTTAAAAAGTTTCGCTTTAATCTCTTTTTAAATAAATAATATAGTAAAAACTTTATTTAGTTTTTCTGAATTTTAAAGCAATTTATAGCGAGCTAAGTATTTATTAAGCTTTATTATTGATATTAAGAAAATTAAGTTTTCTCGGTTTTTTGTCTTAATTAATAAATAATTTATAAAAAATACTATTGCAATAGTTTTAATATTTAATAGTCGATTTTGGTCTTTTTCTATTAATAAAATAAGTCTTTTCAGAATCCGAATCAGCATTGCTACTGGTTACGCCGCCGGTATAGCTATGATCTCTTTTTTAATTGTTATCAGAGCTGGAAACATTTTTAGTTTAGATATAGATGCTTTTATAGTCCGTTATAGTAAAATAAATAGCGGTAAGCGGCTTATAAACACAGTTTTGACGTTGGTTTATTTAAAACTTTTTAGTAAATATTATACTCGCTAAGTGTTATAGTCGAAAAAAGCTTTAATAGCTTTTATTTAAGATTATTTAATAATAAGTAAATATATTCCTAATTGGATAATAAAAAACGGTATTAATTAAATAGTTTTTTTTCGGATAATTAGCATTATATAAAGAACATAAATAGTAAATCGACGGTTAATTTTATTATATACTTATATTAATTTAAGCTTACTTAAAGGCATAAGTATAATATTAAACTTTTCTAAAAAAGAATACGCAAAATCGATATTAATAAAAATATAACTAATAGTATTAATATTAATTAGTTTTTCTATTTTTATTTATTTATATAAACTACTTATAATATAGGTTTCTAAATAAAAAAATTTCAATAAAAAAATTATTCTAAAAATGTTTATAGCTATTTAATAATAATATCCTAACTTTATTACCTCTAGCCGCATTATTGGTAAAAATTATTCGTTTTTCAAGTTTTTTTCAGACTTAAATTCGGAGTCATTAGCGTATTCCTGTTCTTTCTGCTTGTTATTGTTAATATCAACTTCGTTAATATCCGCAGAATTATAAAATAACTTTCCGGGTTTATGTTTAAAAGCATAATATCTTATTTTGCTATATTTAAAGCAAATACCTAATATAATAGCTATTTCCTTGTTTTCTTGTTTAAAAAAAATTAATAACATAATAGGCTTAAACTTATTGCCTTTACAGACTAAGCGATAAAAATTACTATTTTAATAAAAGTTATTGTTCGAATAAAAATATGAATAGTTTATAGTTTCTGAGCAAAAACTGATTGTTTGCTATTTTAGTTATAATTATAAATAATATTATTAGTTGTTTCTAGGTAATAGCGAAATTAAGTTAATAAGTTTTTTATATCCTAATTATTAATAAAACAATTATATAGCTAGCAATTAATCTTTTTTTCTAAATCGTTAATAATTTATTTATCTATTTTTTCCAGCTCTAATACTAGTATAATAAAGTTTAACTAAAATTCTTTAAAAAAGCGATTTCTTTAATTAAGATTACAATATTTATATTTATTATTGTTTTTTTTATTTTGATTTATATAGAGCTTATTTAAGTATTTAAAAAACTCGTCTATATTTTCGATAGAATTACGAGTATTTAGTTTAAAACGAATACAAATATATTCGGTTATATTATTAATAAAGCGATTATTAATATAAATAACCTAGTCTCGAATATAATAATAATAATTAAAATTAAATTCGAGCTTCTAAATTATATTTTTTTATTTTATATTATAGCTAATTTTACTATTTTTATTATTTAAAAATAATTTAGAATTAAAAAATCAAATTGTTTATCGTTTAGCCTAAAATAATAACTTGTTATCTCGTTCTTTAGTTATTTCTTTCTTATTTATAACTATATTAGCAACTAGCTTTTTAATACGTTTTAAATTTTATTTTTTAATTAATATGATTTTTTTGTTTTTATTATTATAGATCTTCTTTAACTTCTCAGCTATTTATATTATTAATATAATATAATTTATAGATAATCGTAGTACTCCAATTATAATTAATAGTTTTTCTAATTCTTTGTTAGCTTCGATATATATTTCGAATTGCTCAATTATAATAATATTTTATACAGAGTTTATTAACTTAATAAATATAAAAGGAATTAATAAGGTAATAAGTTAGATAATTTAGTTTTCTTTTAAATAAACAGCAAACTTTTCGAGCGTAGCTAGCTTGTCTATTATTAAAAAACATATTACTAATAGTATATTAATTTATTATATAAGCATAAAAACTTTTTATCTTAATAATATTTTTTCTAGAATCGATTATTTATAATTTATTAGATTGCTTTTCTAATAGCTAGCTCTCGTTAATACTAAATTACTTTTCCGACGGCTAGTTTTCGTCAGGCCTAACTTAATTTTACGCTTAAATTATATTGGGTTTATTAGTATAAATTGCTATTTAAACGGGGTAGAACCTAGTTATTAAAACTATAGAATTTAATATCGGAACGGACTAAGCTATCGATATTTTAAAAGAGGTTTTGTTTTGCGACGTCGTCTTTTAGATATTATAGTAATTAAGGATTTCTAGTATAATATTAACTATCTATCTAGCTTAATAATATAAAACCGCTCTTATAAGGCTTTAACTAACGAAGATATTAAAAATGAAAAAGAAAAGAAAAAGAAGAGCGGGCATTCTATACTAAATACTATAAACTAAAGCTTTAATATGTCGGCTTCTAATACGTCTTTGTATCGAGCTTCAGTTTGCGATAGTAAAAGTCGTTAAACCGAGGTTTTGCCGGCCGTACCGAGGTTTAACCGAGCAATATCAAAATGAGTATGCTAGGTCGGATTACAACATACTTTACATTTATTATTTCTAATAAAAGTATTAAAATAGACTTAGCTAAAATCACTGTTATTTTAGATTAAATATCCCCCTAAAACATTAAAGAAATATAGAGTTTTTTAAGGTTTATTAACTTTTATTATCGCTTTATTTTCAGCTTTAGCGTTTTTATTTATTTTTTAATAGCCTTTATTAAAAAAGATATTAAATATAAATAAATATCAGTTTATAAAAAGGCTTTTTTATACTTTAAAGCTACTTTTATTTTAATATTTATCTTTTACTATTTTAATTTTAAAAATAAAATTATTATTGAAATTAATACTTTTAATAAAGTTATTATAAAAGGTCTTTTATAATATAATAATAAAGAACTTATTTAGTCTATTATCTTCTTTTTTACTAAAATAATATTTATTAAATATAATTATAAAATCTATAATAAAAAGCTTTTTATTATTATTTATATTTTTAAAAAATAGCAATTTAAGCTATAAAGGTTTAAATATCTTATTAATATAATAATAAACTATAAGAATCTTAAGTACTTTATAATTGTTAAGCTTTTTATATTTTATTAGGCCTATTAAGCCCAATTTATTTTATAATTTAATTCTAAGATTTATTATAGATTTAGTTACTAAAATACTATTCTTAATGTTTTAACTTATTATATAAATAGTTTACAAATAAAAAAGCACTATAATTAATAGATTTTATTTAAGCTTAAAAATATTTAACTTTATATTATTAGTTTTATAGCTAACAATATAGATTTTTAAACTATTATTAATAAACTAAATACCTTTTTTAAAGATATAAATATAAATACTATTATAATTAACTATCAAGTATTCTTAGAACTTTTAAAATAAGCTAAAAACTCTATAAACTTATTTATAATTAATAACTTTATAATTAAAATAATTAAAGATAAAAAATATTAAAAAATCTATAATACTATTGCTTATAAAGACTATAAATATAAGCATTTCTTTATTACTAAATATAAGCTTTAGAGTTTTTATACTATATATTAAAAGAACTAATTCTTAATATTATTAATAAATAAATATTATATTAATATAATTTATTTGCAATAAATTATTTAAGTTAAAAGTATATTTATAAACTCCTTTTTAAGAACTATTAATAGCTTAATATAATTACTAATATTAAGAAATAAGAAATCTTAATATCTTTAAAAGTCCTTTAATAATATTAATACTATATTTTAATTGATTTTATTATTATATTCCTTAAGAGTATAGATCTTTAAAATTAAAAAGTTATTAATATTATTAATATTATAATAGTTTAATTGCCTCTTTAAACAATTTTATATTAAAGCAATAAATAATATTTCTACTAAAGATATTACTAAAGCCTTTATTTAAGTAGTCTGGAAATGTTATAGTATTTTAAAGAGTATTGTTTTTAACTATACTATTTAATTTATTAATAGCTTTTAAGATTAATTCTACTAATAACTAGGTATTAAAGTTAATCTTAATACTATATTTTATTTCTAAATCAATAATTAAATTAAATATTATAACTAAGTATCAAAATTTATCTTTAAATCTTTACAACTTAACTCTAAAACAACTAAGCTTTATACTTTTTTTAGAATAAGTTTATTGTTAATATGTAACGGTCGTTTGCCTTGCAATGGCCGTAGAATAGTGGGGTTCGCTTAGCAGGTAGTGATAAGCCTTATGCGTAATTATAGCAGGGCGCGGTATATCGGCTTAGCTATAAAGGAAGTATATAATTTGTTTTAAGGAGCTTTATTAAAAGTATTTAATAATAAATATATTAACTACTAAGGAGCAGATCTATTTAAAATGGAAAAAAGCGATATTTATATACCTAATAAATGCTTATAATATTTGCGCCGCTTATGCTGTTCATAAGTAGCAATCCTATAAGCACCGCGAAATCCGCGAGCAGGCTATAGTTGGTTTATTAATTGAATTAATCTAAGACCTATCCTTTATCGCCGAGCAGCCCTGTGCAGCCTGGGGCGTAACATAATAATATTTATTTTAAATCTATTAAAATTATTTTATTTTTAGCTAATCTAAGCTAATACTCTTATATAGATATTAAGCTATCTATTAATTATTTTAAAGATATTATAGTTACTAAGCAGTATTGGCAAATCTACGCTAACGACTTTATTGAGAAAATAAATGCTATTAATAAGTTTTTATATATTTAAATAACTTATATTTAAACTTAATAAGTTTAATATATTAATACTTACTATGTCTATACTTTAAGATATAAAGTTAATAATGAAGTTTAACTAAATATCTATAATTTATTTACTTTTTAACCTACTAAGAAACTTACTAATAAGTATAGTAATTTATTTAAAATTACTAAAGTAATTAATTTTTATATATATTGCTTAGAGCTATTTAATACTTAGTTAATCTATAATATTTTCTATATCTTTCTGCTATATCCTGCTATTAATAACCTATTATTAAATTAGATTATTCTATCTCCCTTAGCTAAGATTAATATAGAGAGTAATTAAATCTACGAAGTTCAAAAGATTTTTATTTCAAAAATATATTACTATTAAATCTAATATATAGTGAAATATCAGGGCTATTATAAGCCTAAGTAAATTAGTTTTAATAATCTTATTAATACTTCTAAGGTTATTAATAAACACTATAATATTTATTTAAATTAAGTTAAATAAAAGACTTAGTTTATAAAGTATATTATTAACTTAGAGAATAACTATATACTAAGCAATAATAGTAATAATAACTTTAATTTAAATATAAAAGCCTTGAGTTTAAATGCTTTCTAGGCAGCCCTAATAACATTATTTGCTCAAGTACTTATTCTTAATTTTGCTTTTAATATTATTATTTTTGCTAAAGTTTTCTCTTTTTTCTTAAAGCTTTTTTTTAAACTTAAACCTATTTATATTACTTTTAAATTAATTATAATTAACTTAAGACTTATTATATTACCTTTTATATATACTTTAACCCTATTTTATTCCCAAAAATATATATATATATAAATATATAAAAAAAAAAATTTTAAAATACTATATTTTAACTTAAATTAATATTTTTATATATAGATTTCATAGCTTAATCTATATTATTCTCTTAATTTCCCTTTAACTTTCCTGCTATTTATATTTGCTACCTAGAGCAATACTTAGCGTAGAAACTTAATTACTTAGTATAAAAAGCTAATTGCCTAGAGTTTATTATTAACCTAGTAGATTAACTCTTAAAAAGGAGTACTATAGTAGAGTTACTATAGATAAAAGTCTTAGTAGCTAACTAATTAAGGTTAATTAGCGTAGAATTAATTCTGCTTATATATTTAGTTATTGTTATTATATAATAACTTTTCTTTTCTTAATAAATATTTTAAATTTACTATTTAATAAAAACCTAGTTACTACTTTTATAAGTTCCGCCTATATATATTTAGTTATTATTGTTATATATAAGCTTTTCCCTTCTTAACAAACATTTTATATTTACTATTCAATAGAAATCTAGTTATTACCTTTATAGTTTTATATAGAAATAAGTATAAGGAAATAATAATAACCTAAGGGAAAATATTTTATTTATTTAAAGTATATTAAAAGATAGATTAAATAATAATCTCTTTTTAACTTAAACAATCTGTAAAGTATATCTTTAATAGTATATTATTAGTTTAATAATAATCTATAGAATAAATAGATTTTAATATAAAATTCTTTACTCTCCTTAAAAATTAATTTAGCTTAATTAAAAGAAAGCTAAAAGAGTATTCTCATAATAATATTAAATTAAAAGATAATTCTTTCTTTTTATTTTTAAAATATATTAGATTTGTAGCGCGCTTTACTTATTTTCTATATATTATGTAAAAGAATATTATAGGCTTTATTTATAAGTATATAAGAGATATTAATTTCATTATCTTTTAAACTGTTATATAGCTATTAACTAATATAATACTAGATATTATAGTTTAAACCTTCTTATATATAAATACTTCTAAAATAAATATAATTTTATAAATCTTAATATATTTAAGAGTTATAGCTTTATTAATTAATAGCAGAAGATTTATTTTATTAAATTTAATTGAATTACCTCCTTTTAAGAAATAAAAAATTTATTATATTTTATTTTTAAATATAATTAAAATTGTTTAATTAAAGCTATTATATATTAGAGTTTAAAAAAGATTATAAATATATTAAAATTTTTAATATAATTTGCTTACTAGAAGTATTAATATATTAATAATAATAATAAAGTTTAAAGCTATAAAAACTCTCCTTTTTAATATTTTATTCTATTTAATAAGAATAGAAATCAAGTTAAATCTAAAATATAGGAAGTCTTTAAATCTAGATATTTAAGTAGCAGTCTAGGTAATAATCTAAGTAATAATCTTAGCAGTCTTAGTAATTTAAACAATAGTCTAGATAGCTATTAAATTATTCTGAAAATTACTAATTAATACTATTAGATTAATTTCGTATTTTAAATACTAAAAATAAATTATAAAAAGGCTTTATAAAACAGTATAGAGACTATTACAAATCGGGTGTATTCTTATTTATATATAAACTATTTGTGTCTATAACGCGCGATTTAATATTTAAAAATCAGAGACGAAACTATTATAAATACTAGATCGCGATTGAAATACACTAAATTATTGAAATCTATCTCTTACTATAAATACTCAAGTATTTCTTAATATACTTAGTATTAAAGCAATACTTGGTCTGCTATTATATAATGGAGTTATCGTAAATAGAAGTCTTGGCGGCTAACTAATTAATATTAATTAGCGTGGAATTAGTTTCGTCTATATACATCTAGTTATTATTATTGTATAAAAGCTTTTCTTTTCTTAATAAATATCTTATATTTACTATTTAATAAAAACCTAGTTACTATGTTTATATTATATTTATTTATATATTTTTGGGCTACTATATTAGTTTATTTTATCCCTAAAACCTTATATAACTACATTAAATACCGGTAAGTTTTTAGTCTAAAATATTTTAATAGATAGCTTAGAATTTCGATTATAATAGTTTAACTTATTTAATAAGAATAATAAAAGTAAACTTAAGCTTTAATATCCTAGAGATAAAATTCCTTTTAAATCTCTTTATATAATTGATAAATATATTTACTATAATAGTTAGAATTATTGTAAAAAGAACTTTAAAAAGTAATTTAATTATATATTTGATCTCTTATATATTATAAGCTATTTTTATAATACTACTAAAAACCGCGTAGTTTAAATTAAAAAACTTAAAAAAAAACTAAATAAAATAAAAGAATATATTATATAAACTAAAGAAATTGCGACTATAGTTTAATATATTGCTAAAATATTATATTTCTCTAAAATCGCTAATCTAAAGCTCTATAATAATAACTATAAAAAGCTTAATTAATTCTTATTTAATTTTAATTATAAGCTTATTATAAATATTAACTATTTTCCTTTTAAAAATATTAAAATTACATATTTATAATAATGTTTTAAGGATAAAACTATAGCTATTTTATTATATTTTATAAATAGAAATAAGTATATTTATATTAATATAATATCTTACTTTATTAAAGTATTCTATATAAACTATAGAGAGTTTAATTAAAAAAGTATTATTTAATAAAAACTTCAATACTTAAAATAGAAACAAAGTAAGTTCTTAATTTATTATAGTTATTTTTAAGAGTATAATATAAAAGTAAATTATAATAAAAAAGCCTTTAAAACCTATTTAGTAAAAAGCTTTAATTATAAGCTTAAGTAGCTTATAATACCTTTTAAAACTAAAGATATAGATTTTTAATAATTTATTATTCTATTAATTAAACTTAATAATTACTATTATGTTATTAATTAAAATATCTAAACCTAATAGTCTTTTTATTAATAAACTAGTCTAGACTATATTATCCGCTATATAGCATTTATATTAATAACTACTTTAACAAATATTACTTATTAGACTACCTTAGTACTATAACTATTATAATTAACTAGTATTTATAATTAATTATATTACTAACTTAACTTAAAACCTTAATACAATAGATATTAATTTTATTTATATATAAAAAAAACCTTAAATATTATTATTTTAAACTAAGAAAGACTATTATTAATAGAATAATCTCTATAGCTACTATAATAAGCTTATAACTGCAAATTACCGCGCTATTTCTCATTTATATAAACTTAAGTTTTATATCTCTTTAGCTATTATTTAATTTAGTTTTAAAAACGATTTTATTAATTAAAAAAACTAAAACCTTTTATATAAAATTATATATAAAAAGCTAATAAAGGATTAAGTTTATTAGTTTATATATTTTAAATATATTTAGTAGAAATTAAGAAGTTTTTATTTTAATAAATATTAGTATTTTTAGTTATATTTTTATTAACTAATTTTTTGCGTTTAAATATTTTATTTCTTTATATTTATTGAAAAATCTATAAATATTAATTATTTTTAAAAACAAGCTTATTTCTTTAAAACTTATTATTTATTATATTCATATTCTTTTATAACTTTATTATAGTAATTAGAAATTAACTTTATTCTTTATTATTAAGCTTTTAGATTATTTTATTATTTTAAATAATTTTTAACTTAAAGCCTATTAAATATATATTAATTATAAAAATTAATTCTTTTTATATTATTTTTTAATAGCTTAAAGTTTTTTTTAAATTTAATACTATAGTTTTATTAAATAATTCTATAATAATATTAAATATTATATCCTTTTTTAATATTTATATTATTTAAGCTTTTTTTTTTAAATATACTATAAAATAATATAGCTATAAACTATTTATTATCTTGCTTAAAAATATTAAAAAAGCTTTAAACTTTAAACTAACATTTATTTTAAAAACTAAGCTTCTTAGCAAATACTATAATTCTATTAATGTTTTCTTTTTATAAAAAAGCTTAGAGATAATCTATATTTCTATATAGATTATTAAGCTTTTAGTACTATTATAACTAAGAATAAATTTTTTTTATTTTTATTTTAAAAGATTTTTAATAATATTTATTATATTAAATACTTTATTATAGCTTTTAATAAACTTTATATAACTAAAAATAAAAGATATAAGACTATATTCCGTATTTGCTTTAGCTTATATAAATACGAAGTTATACTATTTAGCTTTTATAATATTTTTATAAAGTTTTAAAACTTTATTAATAATACTTCAAAAGAGTACTTAAACGACTTCTATATTACTTATATTAATAATATCCTTATTTATAAAAAATAAAATAAAGAGGAATATACCTGTTATATCTGTTTTATCTTTAAAGTATTCTGTAAAGTAAGCATTTAAGTTAATATTAATAAATATAAATTTAATATCTAAGAAGTTAAATATTTTAGATTTATTATTTTCAATAAAAATATTAAAATAAACTTAGCTAAGATTATTATTATTTTAAATTAAGTATTCTTTTCAAATATTAAAAAAATATAAAGCTTTCTAGGGTTTGCTAATTTTTATTATTGCTTTATTCTTGGTTTTAATACTTTTATTTGTTTTTTAATAGTCTTTATTAAGAAATACACTAAATATGAATAAATAAAAGCCTATAAAAAGGCTTTTTTATGCTTTAAAACTCCTTTTATTTAAGTATTTATTTTCTATTATTTCAACTTTAAAAATGAAATTATTATTGAAATTAATATCTTTAATAAAGTTATTATAAAGGTTGTCTTATAATATAATAGTAAAAAACTTATTTAGCGTATTGTTTTCTTTTCTACTAAGATAGTATTTATTAAGTATAATTATAAGATTTATAATAAAAAGCTTTTTATTATTATTTATACTTTCGAAAAATAATAACCTAAGTTATAAAACTTTAAATATCTTATTAATATAATAATAAATTATAAGAATCTTGAGTATTTTATAATTATTAAGTTCTTTTTATTTCGCTAAATCTATTTAACTTAATTTATTTTGTAATTTGATTTCAAAATCCATTATAAATTTAAATACTAAAATATTATTATTAATATTTTAATTCGCTATATAAATAGCTTATAAATAAAAAAAATACTATGACTAGTAAATTTTATTTAAGCTTAAAAATATTCAATTTTATATTATTAGCTTTATAGCTAATAATATAGATTCTTAAGCTATTAATAATAGTTTAGATTTCTTCTTCGAAAATATAAATATAAATACTATTATAATTAATTATTCAATATTCTTAAAGCTTTGAAAGTAAGCTAAAGACTTTATAGACTTATTTATAATTAATAACTTTGTAGCTAAGATAACTAAGAATAAAAAATACTAAAAAATCTATAATATTAATGCTGACATTGCTTGTGAAGACTATAAATATAAATACTTTTCTATTACTAAATATAAACTCTAAAGCTCTTATATTATATATTAAAAGAACTATTTCTTAGTACTAGTAATAGATAATTACTATGTTAATATAATTTATTTCTATTATAACCCGTTTATAATAAGTTATTTAAATTAAGAGTATATTTATAAACTCCTTTTTAGGAACTATTAGTAATTTAATATAATTATCAATATTAAGAAATACTATTAAAACTATTATATTTGCTCTAGAGCTAAAATCTTTTAAATTAAGAAATAAGTAATTTTAATATTTTTAGAAGTCCTTTAGCAATACTAGCGCTATGTTTTAATTAATCTTATTATTATATTCTTTAAGAGTATAGATCTTTAAAGTTTAAAAATTATTAATATTATAATAGTCTATAACTATTTCTCGAAGCAATATTATATTAAAATAATAAGTAATATCTCTATTAAAGATATTATTAAAGCCTTTATTTAAGTAGTTTAAAAGTATTATAGTATATTATAAAGTATTATTTTTAACTAAAGAACTTAATTTATTAATAGTTTTTAAAACTAACTTTGCTAAAGATCAAATATTAAGTTAACTTTAATACCGCTTTTTATTCTTAAACTAATAATTAAATAGAATATTATAATTAAATACTTAAAGTTTACCTCTCAATCTTTATAATTTAGCTCTAAGATAACTAGGCTTTATATTTTTTTAAAGTAAGTTTATTGCTAATAATATTTATTTTAAATTTATTAAAACTATTTTATTCTTAGCTAATTTAAACTAGTATTTTTATATAAGTATTAAGCTGCTTAGTAACTACTTTAATAATTCTATAACTATTAAATAATATTAGTAAATCTATATTAATAACTTTATTGAAAAATTGGTTATTATTGATTAGACTTTATATATTTAAATAACTTTTATTTAAGTTTAATAAGTTTAATATATTAATATTTATTATACTTATACTCCGCGATATAAAGTTAGCGATAAAGTTTAATTAAATATCTACAATATATTTACTTCTTAATTTAATAAAAAACTTACTAATAAATATAATAGTCTATTTAAAATAACTAAAATAGTTAGTTTTTAAATATATCGCTTAAAACTATCTAAGTCTTAGTTAGTCTATAATATTTTCTATATCTCTCTTTTATATCTTATTATTAATAATTTATTATTAAGCTAGATTATTTCTTTTTTATTATTTAAAATTAATATAAAAAGCAACTAGATCTATAAAATAAAAACTATTCTTAACTTATAAATATATTACTATTAAATTAAATATATAGTTAAATACTATAGTTTTAACTAACTTAAATAAACTAATATTAACAATATTATTAATATTTTTAAAACTATTAATAAGTACTATAATATTTATCTAAACTGAATTAAATAGGAAACCTAGCTAACTAAGTATACTATTAACTTTAGAAACGACTATATACTTTTTAATAGAAACGATAATAATTCTAGTATAAATATAAAAGCTTTAACTTTAAATATACTTTAAGTAGCTTTAGCGGTACTATCTATTTAAATATTTACTTTTAATTCCGCTTTAAATTCTATTATTTTTACTAAGGTTTTTCCTTTTTTTAAGCCTTTTTCTAAGCTTAAAAGTATTTATATTAGCTCTAGACTAGTTATATCTAACTTGGGACTTATTATATTATCTTTTATATATTTTTTAATCTTATTTTACTCTTAAAAATCTATATATATATAAGTAAGTAATAAAAATATTTAAAATACTATGTTTTAACCAAAAATAATACTTTTATATATAGATTTTACGGTTTAATCTGTACTATCCCTTTAACTTCCTTTTGACTTTTCTATTATTTATATTTATTGCCTAGAGCTTATTGTTAACTTAAATAGATCAACTTCTAGAGGGGGTTGCTATAACGGAGTTACCGCAGGTGGAAGTCTTGGCGGCTGACTAATTAATAGTAGTCAGCGCGGAATTAGTTCCGCCCACGTATATCTAGTTGTTGTTGTTGTACAAGAGCTTTTCTCTTCTTAATGAACGTCTTGTATTTACTATTCAATGAAAACCTAGTTACCACCCTCACATATTGAAGCATTTTGATGCAGCGAAAACTCTATATGCCGCCCTTGAAGCCAATGACGGTAACGACGGAGTTTCATGGAAACTCTCGCGCAATCTTCGTAGTACGGTAGTCAAGGGTGTCGACCGAGGCCATTTCCTCCCGTTTCAAAGCGATTTTGAGCAAGACGAAGTACGCAATCTCTTTCTCCGTGAGCTATTGAAGGACAAGAGCCTCAATCTCAAGCGCGGAATGCCAAAGGACCTTTTCGATGGACTTTATGCGTCTTTCCAGGAATTTTTAGATCACGTAGGATACGAAAGATTCACGGTTCGATTACCTGTACCTCGGGCTATCGAGCGGGATGATGAGACACAGCGATTCCAGCGTTCTCTTACTCACAACTACAAAGATGAAGACACCCTGGATAATGTAATTGTAAAGCAGGAGGCGGAACCAGGCCTACAAACGTCCAACATCTTTGGGGCCGACGCGATCCAAACCCAGATTGCGCAAATGGATCTTGGAGGGCACCCTATTGTACCATCTCCTGAAGACGCCTTGTTCCAGCCTCATCCAGATGTCAATCATGATGATGAAGCCCATGAGCAAGCAGATGAGGATCAATACGTCCAGGACGTCACTAATGAGAATGTGACAGTACAACCACAGACACTAGAGGAAGGCTCTGACTCTATGAGCCTTGAAAGCTCATTAGGAATGGAAAGTGACGAAGTCTTCCCATGTCGCGAACCATGCTGCCTTGATATCGTTAATGCAACAAGCGAGCCTGAATCCGAACATCAGACTCCAGGTCCTGACACTTCTCCAGCAATTTGTGATGAGCCAGATAGCAGCCGCAGTAGGGATGAACGTCAGGAACATCAGGAGGCTCCAGATAGCAGAAATTCTACCAAGCCCGGGTTGGTCGCCGCACGAGTCATCCTCACAATCCATAATCAGGTCTCTATCAACAGGATCTACCAGCTAAGCCAAATGAAGCTGCAACTCGTAGTCTCCCAAGCTTTGGACAGCTCGGATACTGGTGACGCTTCTGTCTCTGAGAACCTATCGATTTCGGACTGTCAGCTGATTGATACTGGCTGTGTAAGCTTCTTGGTCAAGGCTGAGTCGCAAAGCGAGCTAGATGGGCTTCATGATGTCAAGTAGTGGGATCTGGCTCTTGAGAAAAGATTCAACCAAAGCTATTCTACTAACACCTTCAGTGTCTTAGTGTTGGGAATTCCAAAGCAATCAGTGAATATCTCAACCCCAAAGCAAATCGCGATGACTACGGCAAATCTAGTCCGGGCTAACAGAACTCGCTTCGCCACATCCCTTCAAGTAGGACATTTGAGTATGCTTCGTTGGAAGCGCAGCAGTAATAAGCAGCCTCGCATGTATATCGACTGTTCAAAAATAGAGGTCGCTAATGAATTCCTTGACCTGTCCCTTCAGTGGGGAGAGGAGCTTTATGAGTGCGTAGGTACAGGAGAGAATCTGGAGAAGATCTTTTAGTGTGGACGATGTTGTCGCTTTGGCCATCCCGAAGACGACTGCAAGCACAATGAAGTTTGCAAGAAGTGCTCTAAGAATCATTGGTCATCAAAGTGCAAGTCAAACAAGAAAATGTGCATCAACTGCAATGGCAAACATGAAGCGACCGATAATTTCTGCCCAGTCTTCCATTCAGAGCGTTCGAAATTGCGCTTTACCAGAGAAAAGGTGGGCGCGGAAAATCAAATGTGCCAGGCATCTGAGGGACCGACGCAACGCCGTCACGAGACTTCGAAAGCTACTGAGAAGAAAAACGTGACTCCGAAAGTCCCAGCCACTGCTTCCAAATCACAGCATAAGTCCGATACGACAGGTTTGGAGGGAAAGACCAAGCCCTCGACCGCAACAAATTCGAGTAGGGGTAAAAACACTGCTACTGCCAAAGATCCTAACAAATCCGAGGCAGCGATCCTAAACCGTCTCAACAATATCGAAAGGGCCGTTCAAAACATACATAAGGAACACAAGGGTGCAAAGAAGCGAACTGCGGGAGAGAAACCCGCTGGCGACGGACATGCAAGGCCTACAAAGCGTCGCAAAGGAGGAAGGGGACACTGATACTTGAATGAACCAAATGACACATCTGGGAAGTAGCCATCAAGATGCAATAGAACTACGGGTTGATCCCATAACCATATCGACTGCTCTTGCCAGTTTCTGAGATTCGGCGGATTACACATCCTTCAAGGAGGGGGCTATATGGAAAGTGCTACAGGGCGAACATCGACTTGTGATGAACGCGGAGAGCACTTTGGTGCCTAGGGGATGGCTTTACTTTATTTGATGCGAGATTTTACAAGGCAGGGAATATACCCCACATAGCAGCATTTTTCTGTTGCATTATTAGCAAATTCGTCTTCCTTCTAGATCTCACGATTGCTCTTGCCCCTTTATTTTCAATACAACACTAGTGTAACGGGCTAAACATAGTACTCACTATCGTTTACCACACTTCCTCTCAAGTCATTTCATGCAAATAACCTCGATATCTTTCTCTCAGCATGATCTCAATTGCAATTGATCATGGATCACAACATTCAAACTCTGTCAGAGGAAGTCCTTAGTCCCTTGGAGACAGGCATCCGCGACGCACTTGCTAATGTCTGCCCTCAAGATCAAGATAAGACCGTACTCAACACGACCGAAGGCCGAAACGCTTTCTGTGACCGCCTGTTACACAGTGTCTCTATCATTGTACGAGACGCAATTCTCGATTCCGCTAGCTCCGGGAACCCAATGAACCAGCCTCATAGCACATTCAGTGTCGCTCAGCATGGTTCTTTGGCGATCCCGGACCATGCCAGAGACGCATGGGATATCAGAGATGACAGTGAATCAGATACAGAGTCTGATGACCAAGAATCTGCCGGCAGCGATGTTTCGGATGAGGATTGCATCGCTCTCAACAATGTAGTAACTCCCCACCAACAACACAGTAGTGAAGAACAGGATATCGGCGTCGCAACCCCCATGTCGTCAATCTCCATGGATCACAAAGATCCTTCCACTCTTCGGCCTGCGGATGCACAGAAAAGGGGAAAGCAATCAGTGGTCGGCGGTATTGACGAGCTTTTCACAGCGCACCTTCTCATTCCTGTAAGTCAGAGAAAGCTTCTATCGATAGTCTCTCTAGAAGAGCCAGAATTGCTAGAGTACATCAAGCGTGTGTACGAGAGCTCCAAACTAGGATTGGTTCCCCCACCCGTGTTCCTGGAAGCTACGCTTCTACCAAATGGATGTTTAAAAATACTTACCGGGGCCACCGCCGCTGCAGATCTTCTATTATTACAAGAGAATAAGGCTTGGCTGCATGAACTCATGATGAAGAGTAAATCAAAAGAAAAGCAGATGTACAAGGTATAAGTCAAAGACTTCTCCGTTGAAGACATGGACTGCGGCCCCACCACTTTGGCTAAAGCAATGCTCGAGCTCCAAGCATCAAACACAAATCTGACCTCTCTTACTGACGTCTTACTGAAACGCCAAGGGAAGGCTAGAAAGATTAAGCATTCGTGGGTCTTCATTCTTCATCTGCATGATCATCATGACGCAAACAATGCACTTGAGAACGGCGTAAGATTCAAAGGACAACATTACGCCTGTGACATTGCACGAGGACGGCAACCCAAGACCAACCGCAAGCCAACGCAGTGTGATCGATATTTTCGATTGGGCCATCTCGCCAAGTCATGCCTTGCGGAGATCGCTTGCCCGAAATGTGGCGGTGGCCACAAGATCAAAGAATGCACGTCAATAGAGAGGAAATGTTTCAATTGTGGTGGCGCTCATTCAGCAAGGGTTCAGAAGTGCCCAGCGAAAGGGATCGTGAATCTTCATGGTCGCTTTCCAGATCCAGATCCAGATCCAGAGCCGCAGGCCGTCAACAGCAGGACTTCAAACAAGAAACGAAAGGCAAGCTCTCAGGCTCCCCCACAGGCCCGGAAGAAGCAAAGGGCGATTCCTCAAGCCTCCAGTTCAAAGACGACCAAGAAAAGAGGACGGTCTACTCGCGCCGAAAGAAATGCCTTCAAACAGCAAGCGGCATTAAGCAGCAAGCATTTAGTCTCTGATGAGCCATTACAAACGGCGAGTGAGGGTCTTCGCCCACCAAATAGTCGGGTTTCGGATCATGAGATGGCAGGAATCAACAGGATATCCGGTAACCCGGCCAAGCCCAACGCAACGGACGAAGTGGAGCAGCCATAGGAGTTGTTTGAACAGGGGTTGTTCATGATGTGCAGATCATGAAAGGTGACGGTCTTGAGCCTTGCTCAATTGTGGCCAGGCACGAGAAGGCGATAGATATCCAACTAGCAATGATCATGATCATTCTTAAAAGCTGGAAAGCCAAAGGGAATCTGCATGTAGTTATTCGTATCATGTTTGCATACTATTCTTCCCTGAACAAATTCCAACGAGGCGGTTAAATGCAGAAGGGCGGATAAATACTGATCAATGAACGCCCCATTGCACGCGACTTGATACGTTTTGTTTCTAATATCGCAAACATATATCCCGCACACTGTCTCGTGACAATGAAGAGCTAGCTCCTTTAGCAAAGTAGTCATGGGAAACTGCGGACTAGCATACGTCATTCGTGCAGCGTCGTGAAATCGCGGTGACGGCTCCCCCTTCTGCTTGACACTTTACAGAGCCCCAGTTTGATTCACCCACCCTCACACTTCTTTCGCGTCGCGCCCACAATCATCACTTTGCATCCTTTAGACGCGAACATCAATCCGGAATGTGACAATGTCTGCTCAGCAAGGGTGCAGCTTCGGTAGCGTTTCGCGCCCTTACACAACACTCAATCTCGGCGAGCATCGAGGTCAATCGCAAGCCATGCCCTCAAATTTCGATATACCGCCCCCATCAGGTAGTCTCGTACGATCCTTGAAACCACCCACCGATCTATTTGGACAGTCGAATGCTCCGAACGCGCCAACTGTCTCTGTGACCGACGCACGCTCCGCCTTCGCCTACGGCGATCACAACAGACAACATTCAACAGATTTCCAAGCCGCGGCGCCACCAACGTCGATGCTTCAGTGCAATGTCGCATGGACTCGGACTTCACGATTCATCCCCAGCCCTCTCGCCAGTGCCATTGAAACGGGCATCGAGAAAGCCCTTAGCTCCTACGTTATCACACCTGAGGAGCAGTCTACTCTTCACAGCTTGCTGCATCAATGCAGCGACCCGATCATCAGAGCAGACGTTGAGGTGCAGCTGCCAGGCCTGTACCGAGACATTCGCCGGGCGATTGAGTTGGCACACTGGAAGCTGTCAGGCATTCTCCAGGATTGTGCTGCCAGCTCACAACTAGAGCAAGATACCATTGGCAGACCAGGCATCATCAAATCAATTGAAAGCAATGAAGACAACGGGATGAGGGATGGAGAACCCGCGCTCAGTCATTCGTATGCACGTGCCGAACATGATAGCCAAGTCTTTGCTGAAAAAGGTCCACATGGGTTATTGCACGGTGATGGGGACCCTGAATTCGATATTCATGGCTTGGAATCAGGTGTGGAAGATGATCATTACGAAACCGATGATGAAGAGGCTCCAATGAGTATCAGCGACCACGACGAGAACCTCAATGACGATGAAGAAGATATGGAGAATGAAGAGGAGGTTACAAAAGTCCAAAGCTCCCAGAAAGATGGCGGCTCCCGCAGCCCTGAAAGGTCCGAAATATACCAAATTAGGGTCCACGGTGTTTCCCTCAAAAAATCAGGGTTGGCGACTGCAACCGTGCGCGCAAAACTGGCATCTCTTCGCCTTCTTCAGGAATCTAACGCCAACTTACCGCATATCTTTGACTATGAGATAATGAAAAACAAAAGGAAAAGCGAACAAGATACCGAACAGGTGCCAAAGAGGTTGCTTGTTGTGAGAATTATGGGTCGAGGCGAGGCTAACAAAGCGCTTGTCAATGGGATCGTCTGGAATAATGTAACCTACCGATGTTCGCTAGAGCTCAACGCACCGAATACACAAAGCCAAAGATGTGGGCAATGTCAAAGATTCGGACACGAAATTGGTGAGTGTCACAGAGAATCTATTTGCGGCAAGTGCGCAGGCTCGCACAAAGTCAGAGATTGCGACACATGCCACCTGCGATGTGCCAACTGCAAAGGCAGTGATCATGGTGCTCGCAATAAGAGTTGTCCGATGCGAAAGGCATGGACCGAGGAAGTAAACCGCCGCTTCCCCACTCCAGAAAGGTTTAGTCCGACCCGTGGGCCTCTGTCAAGTGGACCGTCAATTTTGCGAGAGGTTGAGTCAACAATGGAGACGCCCACGATGGAAGCACCCAAACTCACGACTGCCCCAAAAGATGTCAACTCAAACCCGGAAGCGGCAATTCCTTTGGATGATGTAGGTTCTCAATTTGTGCCAGGATTCAATTTCACTGTTAACGAAGTCGAAAAGGAGAAGTCACGCCTTTCTGGTAGCCGCGCGAACTATACACAAGAAGAGGATCTGGGCGAGGTATGTGTTATTAGTCCAGAAGAGTTCCAAAAAGCGTCTGCGGCTTCCCAAAGACAGGCATCCAAACAGGCAAATGATCCATCACATGCTGGTTTGCTTGAAGAGGGTCAAGCAAGCCCTTCCCATGTCTCAGCAATGCTTGAAAGGATCGATAGAAGAGTTGAGGCTATGAGATCGGCAGCAAATTCAAGCGCAGAAGCTACCTCCCAGGCAGCTGACAGATCGAGGAAGAGAGAATGGGAACATCCGATGACACGTGGACATAGCGACCCATATGCAGGGAGATCCAAGCGCCATAGAGCTGCCGGCACCGCAACCTTTGCTGACATTCAGCCTGCTGCAAGGGAGCGCTCCCCAGAGCAGAACCCTACCAAGCCAGAGCCTTCTCAGGTCACCGATGACTATGGGCCCTACCGCTATAGTGATATCGTCTACGAGATCCCACCACCTTAATTGTCAGAGAAAGAAGAATGTGTTGAAGAGGTCCCACGAGATTGTGTGTCAGTGGTATGTTGCATGGAGGCGTGTGTGTATTCCTGTCATGAAATGTTTTCCAGTCGCTGTATCATTAATGTAGCTCCTAGCAGCAATTAGCAAAAGCTTAGCATAAGGTAGTCTGGTATTATACTTCAATCAAATGCAACCACTTCTTCGATCTTCTTTCGTCAGACAATTTGCCATGAAAACAAAGACTGCAGTGACTCCGGACGACGTACATATCGCGGCAAGCGGAACCCTCGATTTACGTTGCCCAGCGACAAGACGAAACAAAGCAGGTATCAGACATTGATCGATGACGTCGCAATCCCACCGCATTGGCCAAACTTGCGCGATCGAAGCCTTCTTATTCCTCACGCAATCCCTCTTCGCCGCAACGTCTACCCTAGTCATAGATTTCTTGGACAAATATGGGGGTCTGAAAGCCTTGAATGTGCATTGATCTTGAGTGTACAGCACAACATGACGCAACGAGTTCCCAAGCATGCATTGGAGGCAACGCTTTGTTGTCCGCGTATCTGGCGGGAATGGTACCGGTGGTATTTTAGATCAGGAACCACTTTGTGACCGCAGGAATTGGTTTCCAGAGAAGGGAAGGAGCTTTGATTGAGGAATCTTGATGTGGCCATGATATCAGGAGCCGTCATTCTACTCCCTTCTTGGTTGGCATCACAGAAAAAGAGCCATCGCTCAACAGGCACCGCAAAAGAAAGAAAGGAAAAGCGGATAGCTGCTTGCCATTGCTCAGCTACGAATGCTGAGGTTACTCACCTCCAAGACTTGTCCTGCAACCCGGCTGTCTTGACTCATGTGCAAAGCCCGGGTCATCCTGAGAAAACAAGCCAGCTGAATCTCGATGGAACAGCCCTGTTGACGAAACCATCGGTCCCTCCAATCCCAACAGCAAACAGCCAGCGCTCAAGTGCCCATCAGGAAACGTGCGTCCGAAGCGATTGGCAGCCAACGATGTCCCGATACGAACAGCACCCAATCACTGAGCATACGAGTCACGGCCTTGACTCGCATGCTTACACGCCACCAACATCATGCAAGCAGATATGGGCAAGGAGAGAATAGGGCCGCTGCGTCACCCTCAGGTCCGGCCTTTGCCGTTTCCGCATGGTGGAGGCCGCCGGAGATGGTCTTTGCAGCCCAGTGCTCTGGTGGAATTACTCCATGCAAATTAGCAATAATCTATGCAGAGGGTTGCGACGACGATACCTTGACTATGCGGAGCTTGCACAGGTGAGACACTATCTGATACGAGCTACTTCGCAAAGTGGACCTAGAGCATTCATAGCTTTATGGCACAACATGGCACAGCGTTGAGGCTCTTGAGATAAGTCAGTCATGCCGAGACTTGGCTAATTAGTCATGATCTTAAGTCGTCTTTGATTGGTTGTGGCTCCGGAGGCTAACAAAGTCCGGCCGAATCTTCTTCAACCACATTCCTCATGCGACCGTCTCTTTCATCTCATGTTCAGCTTTGACGCCATGAAAGGTCGGGGTAACAATCCTCAAGGTATGGGTTATGTATGAATTGCGATTCCATGCAACTGAGCCTTGAGAAGCCCCGCCTGCCCATGTCCATATCGCAATTGATGAAAGCATGTACTGCACTCGGTCCCCACATCCAACATGGCGGCTCTCTCGTCTGACGTCGGCCATACCGCAAGCCATGTTCAATTGAGTAATGAATGACCCCTTCTCTGGTCTAGACAGCCCTCCGAAACGCGTTGCGGCGTCTAGCGCATGCACTCACCAACCACAATGCCTTACGTCCCGATCCCTTAGCTCGGCCTTCTCTCGACTACCGCCCATTCTGCAGGCAATCACTGATCTCCGGTATCTCGTACTCCCCCACAGCGCAAGACTTGCTCTCTGATCGCTGCCGATGTTCCTGAGAAACCACCAGGGTATCTCGTTTCACCAAGACTCTCAATCATGAGGGGCGTGTAACACCTATACGGCGTTGGTCCCCTTCGTCATTCCCCAAATGACATGCTCTTTGGTAGGTCCCGTACTTAAAGCCTGCTCCTCTGATTGTGTTCGTTTCTTCTTGATATCCACGTTCAAACAAGTGTTCAAAGTCTTCCACCTCTCACGTTGTCCTTTCCCATTCCAATCTGCTGGACTATCAGATACAAGCACAGGCTGCTTCTTTACTTTTCGAACAAGAATGTATACCAAGTATCTTACATATGTTGTCGCCATCTCATCTATCTGCCACAATGGCGTCCTCGCTGCTCCGGCCCCCGCAGCTGAGCCACCGTAAGTTCAGGACCTTTGACCTTGTCATTCGCTAATGACAATCATCAGGTCCCGCGTAGCTCGCCGAACATGGGGCAGAGGAGGGGGGGGCCATTTCGACCTTGCATCCCTCTGTGGCTCTGCGCCATCCGCCTCTGGAAGTGGCGCTAGTACGCTGCTTGAGGGTAATACTGAAGGCGTCACTCAAAAAGAATACGTCCCGGCCGGCAACGAAGAAGAGACTGGGGAGACTGGGGAGACCGGGGAGACCGAAGAGTTCGAAACTGGTGCTGGAGCTTCAGCCTCGTCGAGTGCGGGCTTCGCAGGACCCACGGGTACTCCAGAGAGCGTGGAGAAACGTTCAGCCCCGAAACCTCAGCCGTTCGAGGCTCGTTTGAAGGAGCGTTCTCTGGACGCTCAAGCCGATGAGATCCTTAGGACACGTGATCTTACTCCTCGTCACATGGGGTATGTCCCTACCAGTTGCGCCACCTTGGTCTGAAGGCTCTTGCTAATTCTTTACAGCTGGCTCCAAGCCCACCCGGAGATTCTTGCAAAGATCTGTGCGAAGCAAGGAAACACCCAGGCTTTGGGCAAGTCTTACATGGGAGGGCAGACGGGGCAGACCGGCAATGGTGAGGAGGAGGAAGTTGAAGAAGAAACTCCCACTTCTACCGAAGAGGAGGAGACGACTCCATCCGAAACGACTGATGGCTTAGGAGCCAGCTCATCTTCTGCTGTTAGCGAAGAAGTTGCTAAGATGAGGAGGAATAACAGGCGCTCGTAATTCTTTCCGAAAACCTTGAGGAACAGGTTGTGCTTTGGGCAAAAAGGGTCAAGGAACAGCGCCTGGTCGGACGATTCTATGCAGCCAGCCCCACTTTGAACCGGTACGAGTATGGGCTCAGATGTTCTGCTATTCAATTGCTTGTACGCATAGATTGCGACAGTGACTGTATCCAGTCATCGTGACCGCTACATTAATACAACCAATTTCAAGCCGGATTTACACCTTGAGCATTCTCTCCAGGTCAGCACACACTCTTTTCCCCCCAATTGAATGTCTCGCAGCCATTGTCACAGATTCCACCACCTCCGACCTTGCAAATTCCAACGTGCCCTCCCTTAGGTTTATGCGCCTCCCTCAGATTTCAGGGGAACGCTAAGCCGCAACAGAGGTAGCGCAGACGGTGGTCTTGGCGCGGTTCGTACTTTTACCAAGATCTTCTCTGCTTTTACATCAAAGTCTTTCAAAAAACAGACCTGATCAATCACATCTTACAAGCAACTCAACAATCCATCTACTTATACTTCCGATATGGAGCTTGCCAAGTGAGAGTCGTCACCAGCGAAGATGCTTGCTCAGAGTGTCACATTCTACTGGGCGACACGCTCCCATCTGCAAAATACACTCCACAGTGCAAGATAACTAGTGCCTATGAGCATAGGTCTTTTGTTCATATGTCAAAGTGTCAAGACTCACATTCCACATGTTTCTCGCCTCGGGTCGCTCCTTCTCTCCGTTGCATTCCAGACTCAAGCGACCAACCAGAGCAAGGAGAGAGGGTAACACGCAAGATGACATTCCCCACCTGTCATCCTTTTCGATGCTCAACGCTCGATCGACGAGCCCCCTCCTCCGCTCTGTGTGCGTCAGCCCGGCATGATCGCGTTGATCCAGAGGCAGCGGCCTGCCCGTTACTCCATTGCATGGGATCCCAAGACCTGTCAAGCACTGTCCGCCCTCTTCACATTCATTTTGTTTCTTGTCTTCTCTTGGTCGATATATCTCCCGAGCAAATTGCGTGCCCCTCTGACGTCTTCTCCTGAGCCGAAAGAAGAAATCGAACAGGATCCGATTCAAAATGCTACGCTTGGCGTACGTATCAGAAACCAGACGCAGGCCTTCCATTGTGACACTAATCATTGCGTCCTTTTCAGTTCCAGAAGATATACGCTCTCGCTCTTCCCGACCGTAAGGACCGAGTTCGTCCCCTTCTCGACGCAGCGAACGCTACGAACATCACTATCACCGTCCTCAACGCAGTGCGGGACTCAGAAATCTCAGACACTGGCAAGCCTAAGAACTGGCCAAGCCCACAGCATCGTGTCGGCGAGCTAGGTTGTCTCGTCTCCCATGTCCGAACATGGAACAAGTGAATCCCCTATCTTGCTCACCGCCTTTCACTGCTCACTAATCCGCAACAGAATGATAGCCAGCAATATCACCTCAGCCATAGTCATGGAATCTGATGCAGATTGGGACCTCCGCCTCTCAAGTATCCTCAAACCACTCCCTCACGCGATCTCAAAGCTGGTCGACTTCACATTCTGGCCGCGTCTCCCCACCGACGCCGCGCCTAGTTCGCCACCTTCAGTTTCACCTCCCCCACCAAACCCCGAACATCCCTACGGCCTCAACTGGGACATCCTCTGGTTCGGCCACTGCGGCTCCAACAACGAAGGCACCTCCCGAATCTTCAGCTGGAACGACACTACCACGCCGCCAGAGAACAAAGAGTTCACCTTTGACACTGGATTGCTCGCTGACCAGCACATTCCCGGCACACGTGCCCTCTACACTTTCCAGCGCACCACCTGCTCCACAGCCTACGCCGTCACTCTCCCAGGCGCCCGCAAACTCGCCAACTACTTCAAGGAAGCGGATAACAACCTCGACTTGCAACTCAGCTCCGTCTGCTCAAGGCACGCTGATATGATATGTCTAGCTATTTGGCCGCAAATCGTTACAGCGACGCAGGGGAAGAGCAATATCGATCACTCTGGCGCCGGCGATGTGGTCACGGTACCTGACGACGGCGACGAACCGAGCGATGTGAAGGGAGGACCAGCGCTGCAGTTCAGTGCGAGAAGAAATGCGGAGAAGATTTTGAAAGAGGGCAAAGGGAGGGATGACTGGATAGCAAGATGGGATACAATGTGGGTGCCAGGTGATTGGGGGAAGAAAAGCAAGGAGGGCAAGGAGGGCAAAGAGCACGGGGAGGAGAGCAAGGGCGAGAAAGAAGATGAGGGTGAAGATGAGGACGAGGGTGAAGGTACGAAAGACGGGGAAGAAGATGACGAAGAGGAGGAGGAGAAGTATGAGAATGGGAAGAAGCCGAAGAACAGAAAGGATGGGCGGTGGATTGAGGTGAAGTTGAATCGGACGTTGGCGTTTGAGCAAGGTTGTGGTGCGTGAGCGCGGTTGGATAGAGAGCTGGTTCGAGGGCATTTGGGAAGGAAGAAGCGCTATTGGAGACTTCGAATGTGGGATGATTGATGGCGAACAATGTGGAGTTGAGGTTGTAATCTGCATGGTTTACGAGTGAGCGGTAACTGCTGTCGATGTATTGGCGTTGGCGGCTATGTCTGTTAAGTCTTACGAGGTTTCTAGAGCCGATTTTAGGCTGTCTGTTGGAGACGAGCGCCCAGAGAAGCCCTCTAAGACGGCAAGTGGTGGCGTACTGCGCCACTAACCATAATGGATGTCTTGGCGCTTCGATTCATTCTTCAACGCAAAGCTATCCCGCTTCTTTCTCCGACGTCCACATGTCCTCACGGTACTCTCACAGTGTTTATTGTCGACAACTGCATCACGAGTGAGAGGGCTATTATTCTTTAGCTCTGTATTACAGTTGTCATTGAAGCAAATATTCCTCTTGTTGCTCGACCAACAGGCATGGAAGTTCCTGGCTTGGGGACGCTAGCCACGCTCCCTCCTGAGTTGCGTTCGTCAATTTGGGACTACTTATCGCCAGATCATAGACATTCTAACAAGCGGCTGTGTCCTAACAAACGGTTGTCATTCTTACAGACGAGTCATTTGTTGCATTTCGAAGCTTCCTATGGGGTTTACGGGCAACTATCTATGACATTTTGTATCAAACCGATACATGAGCAGTTCTCTTGGGCCAGTGTTAGCACGAATAGGGGTGGCCAGTGGCATCTAAAAGACTTAGCCGATGCACGTGCACAAGGCTTCGGGCAACTGCCTTTCATCAAGCTAAAATCCATTAAGATATTGATAGAGGCGCCGTGCCCTCAGGATCCAGGCCAGATTGTTTGCCTTTGGAGGAAATGCTTGGATCTTGCCGAACTTCTCGGTGGTTCACGACACGGACTTCCAGACCTTGAGATCCACTTCAGAGATACGGAATTGGCCAAATGGTTCATCGATGGCAAGCCAGTGAACACTTTCTCTTCCGCAGAAGCTAAAACATTTCGCTTTCGCGAGTATTGGCACTCTCCCAAGAAGAAAGACTCGATCCTTGAGGATGAATCAATTTTTGAGGATGATATCCAGATTGTGCTGGCAGCATTTGGTCGCCTGCATAATGCTCGGACGGCGAAAATTCTGTATCCATCAAACGATGTTTGGACGGACGCTTTCATAGAGAAAATTGCGTCAAATCTGGCTGCCAGAGGTAACGTGGACAGGCAGCTTGAAGAGCACCAGGACCGCCTGTTCACAAACATCGAACTAGAACTGGACATGCTTCCCGGCCAAACTGCGAATCTAGTCCCCGTTGACCGCTTCAGCGCATGGTACGAAGATAGACTGGACGGCAAATCTCGATACGAGGAGATGTTCAAGAAAATTATTCAATCTCGTATCTCGAGGGGCGGGTACAACCCAATCCCACTCAAACGACAACTCCTACGACGGTACGACGGATTACGATGCCTCAACCCAAAGTCTCTTACAAATCAAGGGAGCACACGAGCGTCCATGCACCTCGTTGTTGGCCAAAAAACGGACGGTTGGGATCAAAATGCATGGCATACAAATGCTTCTTACACGCGTCAAGGCATACCACCCCTGAACTCGCAGCGCTTTGAGAGGATGTGTGCGTCGAGATGCTACTATTATTACGGTCAGGGCACTACTCATATGGACGAGTACAAGAAAAAGATCCAGGGATGGGAGGCTGACGGCGCATCGCAATCGCCTGTGCACACTGATGCGCAAGAGCTTTTTGGCAAATAATGGTGGTGTTGGAGACAGACTGCTGAATGAGACACGGTTGATAGCTGTCAATATGCGTTTGGAAAGTGGAGTGATATTGTGTTGATTTACTGACAGGCGGTATCTACAATGCACAAGATCGGCGCTGGGAGGCGAGAATTGTAAGACGTCGCTATGGGGTGGGCGTGACTTTTGCACCAGAATGTCCGGAAAAGGTTACGAACGTGAGGATACAAAGTATAAGAGTCCGTCAGAATTGTAATGCACGATGGTGGAGAGCCTTGTAAAAGCATTTCATTCGCTATCTTGTGTCCAGCACCGCAACTAATGTAAAGCTCAGTGTAAAGCATGTCTCCATCGAAAATTTAGAGACGGCAGCTTTGTATCAGCAAACCAAGCAGTCCGCCATCCCAGCCATTCCATTTCCTTCTCAGCAGCCCCAGCCAATCCGCCAGCGACAAACTTGCAGCCACCGAAGTAATATCCGCATCTCTCTCTTGGTCTCCCATTCACATGTGGCGCCTTACTCAACCTTCCCATCACTCAGATCCACTATCCTATCGCCCCCATTGCTTCTCCACGTCGTATTCGTACGGTCCCACAGTGGCGCTGTACCTAACAACAGGGGATTCTCCTGGACCTTCGCTCGCTTCTGGGGGATCACGTAAGCTGTCTTTGGGTTGCTAGAGGCATTCTCGTCATGCTTGCGCTTAAGGTTTGGGGCTTGATTCTCTGGCTTTGATGGTTTTGAGGGCGTGTGTGCTCCAAAGCCGTTAGCTGAAGAGAAGGCGGTCGGCCTAGGGCTGTAGGCTGTGGTTGGCTGAAGAGCAGCACAAGCGGGAGCGGAGAAGGCGAATTTGAAAGGCGCGCGCTCGGTCTGCACAGCCAGAGCCTTATTCATGTCTTGTTCTGAGAGGGATGGGTAGGAATCGGCAAAGCTGAGCCGGTTGGAACTGGTCGTCGCAGCGACAGACTGTCGACGATCCGATGTGCTGTGTTGGGACATGCCCTTGAGCTCCTCCATTGAGTAATGCCTGGAGCTCAGTGCAGAGGTGAATGGCTGGGAATGCTCCTTACCTTTTGTAAAAATGAGCGCCGCCTTGAGGAAAGGCGCAGCTGATGAGGGTCGTTGCACATGGTCGTTCTGTGCCATCACGGCTTGAGGTCCGAAGGGATTGGTCTGCTGTGATCCCGTCGTATGATCCATAGAGGCTGAGAATGACGGTTGCCCAAATATTCGACCAGCGCTCGAAAATGGCCTCATTGGTTGTGTGCTTACGCACGGTTGCAGTAAGCTGGTCGCAGGTTCGAACAGCATTCGATGCTGATTACGAAAAATGATAGACGGGTTGCAAGGGTGATGTTCTGCGGAAGAGTGTCGTTGCGGCTGGGCGCGTACACATCCAGACCCTCCAGTGAAGTAGTGCATTCCTTGTGGAGCTGCCAGGTCTGCACGAGGTTCCACAGGCTGCGACAGTCGGTCTAGGTCCGTCGGTGGAGTCAATGGTCCTCGTATACTTGGAGATCTCGCTGCTCGTGGAGCAGCATCTTCTACTTGATTATGCACAAGGTCGTCGATTTCTTCCTTGATCTGTTGAGTGATAATACCGCTAGACTCGGAGGGTCGGGTTGGATGTGAAGATAATCCGTTTACGTTCGTGACAGATAACTTGCATGCTTTGGATCTGTGCTGACCGCCACAGCGAAAGCAGCGATAAGGTCGTGTGCAACCGTTTCGACAGTGACCAAACGCCTGGCAGCGACCACATCTCTGAATTATCTGCGGCTTCGAAGGTGGCAGCTGCTGCTTCGGGCCTGATGGAGGTTTTGGACCTGTTGGAGGCTTCGTGACTTTAGTCGCAGGTGCACTTGTGGGAGAGCAGCAAGACCGAACTGCGCTATCCCAGTACAGACCTTTCTGCATTGCCTCCTGAGCCACATCAGGAAAGTCGAAATCGACTGCTATCGATAAATTCCAACAGTCGGCCTTGTTAACCTTCAGCATGTCGAGGACGTCACTTTGACGGATGAATGTTTGCAATCTATCGCGATTCAGCTCAAAGAGTCGGAGGATGACCCCCCGCTTGATGCTGGTGTCTGTAAGGTCCCCTATGCCAATCACGGGAACGTTCTGCATAATGACCCGGTGTGACTTGGTTCGGACCTTGAGCAATTTTCTCAAGTTCTCGGTCCAAGGTTGACAGATGCGGAGGAGTTCCAGATCTTCCCTCACGCCGACATGTATTCTGATGCCGCCAGTAGTAATGTGGCCAACGGCGCACATCCAGCCCTGCACTTGCAGTGAGCTTTGAGAGGTCAATGTCTTGTTCAGCGCTTCGCTCAAAACCCAATTGACCTCCCATAGCTTCATGCCGGCCATACGCCTAGCGGCAAAGGCGTCGTTCAGGTCGAAGAAATAGGGATGTGCGGAAGTGGCGATGGTCGATGATATGTCTTCGCCATTTGGAACGCGCTTTGGGCTAGATGGCCGCCTCCTAGCTATGAGAGGTTCCTGATTGCCACCGCTGGCGTACTTAGTCCCGACGACAACATCATCAGGGTTCAATTGACTCCCAATGGCTGCGTTGTCGTCATCTTTGAATGCTGTCCCGTCCATTGACTTGATTTCCTGTTGCTGAGCTAAACGATCTGGATGTATAGGCGGTTCCTCAGATGTAATTTCCCCAGAGGCTTTGTTGATTGCTGGACTTTCCGGCTGGGCTGGAGTCGAACTCATCGCTACACTGTAGACTGCGTCAAACAGGTCTTCCAGCGGAGCGAGGTCGACCCCAGCATGCTTGCTTGAAGGTGTCTGATCACCTGGAGCCAGAAGCTTGGTAGGCATTGGCCTTCGTAGATAGTCAGCGACTTCTTGGCTGATGCTTCCACGCGTGCCATCGTCGTAAGCCTTTCTTGCGACAGCTTTGGCAACGTTGCCAATCTGTCGGAGCATGACAATGTCATTTTGAAGACAGGACGCTTGTGCCTTGAAGTTGTCCTTGATCGCAACAACAGGGCGTGCGAGATGTGCCGCCTCCGCTGTAGACTGTCCTTCTTTCGCCATGGTCAAGAATGGTACATTCCTAGGCAAGATTTGGGTAGAAGGGCGTTAGAAGTTCAGGTGTTAATGTCAATGGGCAGGTGAAGACGTTGGAGGGACGACATTGTGAGAAAGAAAGGAAGGCGGGGGGCACCGGTTTCATCACCACAACACAACGTCGGCCGCAAGTTATGTAAATATTGAATCTTACACACACTACTTAAGGCTGGCAGCTCATGTTACTGGATTCAACCGAAAGAGGCACGCAATGTCACCTTGCACAAGATTACGATGCGTTGAGAAAGTTTGTTGTTGCTGCAGGTCCTCTGTGAGGAGACGCATGCACCTGGACAGGCGCGTGAATGCATATTGAGTTGATTGTACACAGGGCAGCTGTAGACATTTGGCATCATGATGGACTTCAGCTATGAAGAACACTGCAAAGTTAGCTCTGCACAAGCCTGCGTCCTCACCGATAGACTGCTTTCCTATGGCATGGGCCTACGTGAGACATTTGATGTGCGTTCGCCATGAGAGCACCAGAAAACACAGGTTGGAAAAAAGATTGACTGGGTTTCTGCATTGTAGCGCATGCACAAAGTAAAGCCATTGCTGGTGACATGAGAAGACAAATGGAAGAAAACTTCCTTGTGGATGGCGAAAAGCATTTTTGATAGAGGAGCGGCAATGTTCCGCACTGTGGCTGATCTTGTATCATGACTTCTCAGGCCTTCAACTTCATTGCGACAAACGAGCATCCATCAACATGAGAACGAAGATCCTCTCCGCTTTGACTTTCTGCTTTGGCTTGTCCAGCGCCTTCAAAGATACATCGCCTTTCTTCCTCTCCTCCACCTCCGAGTAAGCCCGCTTCCCAGACAGCATGGCTTGACTGACTTCCAGACTCTTGTTATCTACGCCAGCGCTCACCTCTGCCTCCTCGCTCCGCAATGATATCGCTTCATGCTTGCAACAATGCCCCTCAGACACCTATGTCATAGTCTCACAGCCTGGCGTCAGCGCAAAAGAGTACCAAGAAAAGCAGGCAACGGCAAAGTTACGGCAGCTGCTCTCTGGCGATGATAAGGCTATACGATCAAGTCTTGCTGTCCCAGATGTCAAAGGCATCCTCAAGTCCGACGATCTTACGCGATTATTGCAAACAAAGTGTGGCGCGGAAAAAGTAAGAGCAGATGCTTCAAGTACGTGGCTACGGCTCGGTCTCCCAAGGTCTATTGAGAAGCGTTGAGAGTGGCTTACATTATGGACTAGCCGGCGCGTTCACCATCACGGAGGAGGATAAACCAAGAATCATCAACGTTGACTTTTCCTCCCTTCCAACTGGGGATGGTAGAGCCGAGAAGCTGGCTGAACATGGTTCGTTGGTCCCTAGCCGAGGCGATTGAATGAAGCTCACGAGCCACCAGATGCCTACCTTGCCTCTATTCTAAGCTTGATCTCTTCGCAGAAATACACTGTGCTGTACTTGACCACGCCAAGGCTAGCGACAGCGGAGCATGTCGACGGCGACTCGGAGGACTATGAGATGGACTCCATCTTTCAATCTACCGCTCACGTCGAGCTCAAGAGAGATCTGAGGAGCCACAAGCGCGACGCAAACATCACATTGCCCGAGGGTCCACTCTTCGAGAGATACCAATTCCTTACACCAGGTTCGTGATGATATCTGCTCCCCTCGTACTCCAAAGCACCTAACATGGTCAGGTCTTTTCATGGGTCTCCTCGGCGCCATCCTCCTACTATCGATTCTTTACGTCGGCATTTCCGGGTTGTCTAGCCTGCAGATCACCTATGCAGCCTTCGACAAAGAGACCGGGCCTGCGGCACAAAGGAACAAAGCACAATGATTGAAAGGACGATTGGCGCTGAGGTTATGTTGGAGAAACAATGCATTGTAGGTAGATGGGACGTTACGGATGGTGAAGACTGTAGGGTCATGCTTGTCACGAGCTCCTGATTCATCCAGCATACGCTTTCTGCTTCTATATGCCTTGAATTCCTTCTTGCGCCTACTTTGCCTGTTGTTTTACGCTGTCGTTCGCACCAGTCATGCACCCTTGTGAGGTCTGCTGATAAGAGATGGTACCGAAACTTTACAAATTATCGCAAGAGTGCGTTCATTGTTGAGTATGAGGCCACATGAAGTACGTCACATTCTCATATGGTGGTGTAATGCATAGCGTTGCCTGACCGTCTTTGTTCAGACTCGACGATGCATATGACTCGCCACCATTGCCCGCTCTTCCTAACAGCATCTCCCACCCGATTGCGTTCCATCACAGCAGGCGGCGACAAGTCTTCTACACATCGCCAACACCACTTTAGTGGAGACTCGCCCCAGTTGTTCCCCATCAGAACACCAAACACACTCCAAGGTCCAATACCGCTACCCGCAAAATGTGCAAGCTCTTCCTCTGCACCTGCGGCAACCGGCTCCACAACGAGCAGCAACCCGAACCATGCGCATCCTACAACCACCAGCGCAATTTCTGCCCAGAAGGCTTCAGTCGCGAGCACACTCAGAACCACAAATGCTACGCTTGCCGTCTCGCGATGCAATCTCAGCCACCTCTCGAGCCCGCCCGATTCCTATGCAACACCCAAGACTGCAAGCGCGGCTTCGCCTCTGCAGGTCAGCTGGAGGATCATCGCGCGTTGGAACATGGAATGGCCACCCCTCCTCGCCCGCAATACTGGCACTGCCCTCGTGGTTGTCAGCGTCCCTTCTATTCGAGAAGTGAATTAGAGGAACATCTGAGGCGCGAGCATCCTAGGGCTCGTGATCGCGTTGCTAGCTTTGCGAAGAATGCTTTGAGGCCGAGGCGGGAGTCGAGGGCTCGTTGAGCAAGGAAATTATGGAAGACAGGCTCTCATGGGTGCCTTGGAAGATGCAATGGAAGTACGTGGTCCCTTCTGTGCAAGCTGTTGACCGTTCGCTGTAGGGAACGGTAGATGAGATGTTCGTCGCAGGTCAGAACTTGGTAGCATGTTGTGGAACAATCTCCGGTGGTGTTGTTGAAGTATTCAAGAGTGGTACGTACCGTAATATTCCCATGGACAGAAGGGCTGTATCGATTCATCTGGCCATTGCTTTTCAAGCGGCATCATCGAAAGAACCCATGTTATTCAGCGGTGAACCAGTCAAGGTTACGCACTACCTTGCTCGCATGAATCAAGCCTAAGATATGTGAAGCACCTTGATTGAATGTTCTGACAACCCTTCCAGGCAAAATCAACAATCACATGAATGCAAATGTTTTCTCCTTCACCATCTGTTTGTCTCAAGCTAGTCAGTCACTGAACGCATTCATTGCAATGAAGAAAATACTTCTCAAATCTGCTCATTCGCCGTCATTGTCCTTTTCTCTTCCTCTGTCGAGACATTGCTTTATCAGCTCTTCCTTCAGGCATCAGTCTCAAAACTCTATTGCTCAGAAGCTTCTGGCACTACATGCAAGCTGCACACGGAACCACTTCCACTTCCTCCTTTTACCTTTACCATGTTGTACAATCTTTGTGCTTCGGCAGACTCGATGACTTTCAATGATGTCGCCCACGGCTTTTTGGAGTCATACGCCCTTCCCTTTTTTCCAGCAGCGTTTGCATGGTATCACAAAGCATCCATGACCCAGCATTTGACGTTGTCGCACCGAAGACGCAACTTTTGCACAAGTCGTATCGTGGCAGAACATCCACCTCTCCGCATTCGATGATCTTGCAAGACTTTACAAGAATGTTTCATAAGTATGTACTGTATGAAGATGCTGCTATGAATGCGCATTACGGTGAAGCTGACGCATCTTCACACTTTTCTTCGCAGTCACTGCTGCCAGCTGAGCTCATTCATTACGATCTCTGCAACCTCTTGCGCTTCGACGTTGCA
Organism: Bacidia rubella; assembly: GCA_032158265.1. Classification (NCBI taxonomy): domain Eukaryota; kingdom Fungi; phylum Ascomycota; class Lecanoromycetes; order Lecanorales; family Ramalinaceae; genus Bacidia; species Bacidia rubella. Next base: position 39,630 of record JAVTIF010000009.1, on the reverse strand, counting down.
ATATCTTGCTAAGTTCCAGCAGCGCTCTTTACATAGCTTGTGTGGCTTTTCATTCTTGTTTAAATATATATACTCGTATCTCCAGTAATGCGGAAGCATACCTGACTTGCAGTACCATGTACCTGTCAAAATATCTTGGAGTCTTGATCTTCCTTAACAGGTGGTTTTCCATGACCACCCCCTTCTGTACACTATTTAGACAAGTCTTTGTCTCACGATTGAAGGTACAAAGTTGACTATTGCTAATATCCCTAATCAGCCTCTTAAAACAATAGCGAAGGACCTTCCGATCGGACGCACTGTTCGAAGAGAGAGGCGAAAGCCAGCTCTTGCTTCGAACGAGCAGACCTTTGTCAGCAGTTTACTCCACTCCCTGCACCTGGTTTCATCAAGCCGAAATCGAGAAAGCGAAAGGCTTCCGCTGCTGCTGATCCCGAGATTGTCAAAACGGAGAGTGTTCGCCCGACGACCCCCACGAAGAGATATGGCCGAGAAAGCTCGGCTGGGAATGCTCACAATGTCGCGAGAAAAGGCTTATAGAAGAACAAGAGGAGATGATACAGAAAGCGACAGCAAAAAAAGAACAGCATGAGCTGGAGGAAGAGAAGGCCGCGTTGAATGTGCTCGCCAGGAAAATCGCGAACTTTCTCAACTCCAAAAAGTATGAATGCTATTTGATCTGACTCCGAATAGCAACATCAATCTTTCCAAGCCCGTGCCGGGAACGAAGATGATAAGGACTAGAACCATGATGGCTATGCAAGGCTGGCACGGTAGTGTATTTCGTATTTGAAATGCTAAAACAAGCAACACGAACAGACATGGCAGTCCACGCGTCTGCGTCTACTTCGAAAAAGCAGAAGAAGGACTCACACTTGCTTTCGGGAAACATTAGAGTGTTCTCGAGTTCGGCATTGCGAACAAAGTGCTGGATAGGTGGAATGGCCTTTGTGGGAGACTAGAGGCCACATCGCAACTGTGTGACGCTTTGGATTCTGCCGCTGAAGGCGCAAACTCCTTCAAGGAAGCGTTTCTATCAGCGAAGCAAAAGCTTCTATCACTGACAAACCTTGGAGGCTCTCTCAAACCCTGGTGAAGCTGCGGCTGTTCCTCTGTTGGTCAATCGATTGATTTCTTGACTTTCAAAACCCTCGAGGCTCTCCCAAAACCTGGTGAAGCCACTGCCGCTGCTCTGGTGGTCAATTGATTGGCTTCTTCACCGTCAAAGTTTCCGAGGCTCTCTTAAACACTGGTGAAGCCGCTGTCGATGCCCAAAGATGGAAGCAGGGAAATGTTGGGGGCAGAAAGAAGCCGTGAAGTCCGACATGAGAGTCTAGATCTATTGCCGCTTCATGTCAACTAATGTTTCTTATTACTCATAAGGAGAGACAGCACTACCGTCATTTCGGCCGCCTTAGGCGCCTCGTTACTACTAGATTGACTGGCTGTATCACCCTCATCTTCTTTTCTGAAACCTACTATCTGCTTGTCTTTATTACGTTACCTGCTCTGTTGGTTCTCAAGCTACTCCTTTTAAGTTCCGTCTGGAGATCCAATACTCATGCCTTCGACTTAGGCATTCATCCGCAACTCTTGAGGCACGTCTACACGCAACGGCATTAGCCAAAATTACAGGATATTTAAGCACAACACATCGTGAAAGGCATTCTCGCGACGAAAAAGCTGAGGCAAGACGTCAAATTATGAGAGAGTCGTGTTCATAGACATCCACATCAATCATCCAATAACATCAATCTACCGCAACACAGAAAGGGGTGCGACTATGACAACACTTTGAAGAGATTTCACCAAGTACACGCAAAACGTTCGTGACAAATTCGGCACAGCAAACATTCACAGCTTCCTGTCTCAAATCTAATGCAACGTCACTGACCTAAAGCGCAATCATGCATTGTCCCTGTCCCTTATTCAAGTCAGGAGTTACCTTGGGATCAAGAATAACCTCGCGGCCGCCACAAAGCAGGAGAGGCTGTCGGAAGCCCCACGACTTTTCGTGACCAAGTGGCAGCCAAGATGCAAGCAAGGCTTCGAAGATATCTCTGCTGAATCGTGGGCAGATCGATCTGTCTCAAGCTTAGTTCTCCTCAGCTAAGCACAATACCAGGTCTCTGAGCAAGACAACTTCGACGGGCTGACCAACGATCATAACATGCTCGTGCCAGTCACATCATACCAGTATTGGTCACGCATCGACGTTTGTGGCAACATACATATCAACATTGTACCCGATTCACTTCAGTCCTCAATTGCAAACATACTCCGCAAGAAGAGTAAGATTCATATGGAGAATCTGATAGTGACATGAGGCTAACTACAGCGTACGCGACGAATTGGCAGCACAGAGTCTCAATATCCACAAATCTACCAACCTGAACGTCCGGAGTGAGGTGTTGTGAATCTTGAGATGGTGCCATTAGGCCTTGGTGGCCCGGATGACTTGCTGACGGGGTTTTGATGGCCGCTTTTGGGTGCGCGGAACGTAAAGTGGCCGCATACGATGTGATTACAAATCTGAAGGTATTCGGGTGACGAACAGGAGCGTTCCTTTGAATCACGTGTAGCGCTCTAAGCACCCTTCACCTAAACGAGGAGTTGAAGAATCTGAGATATAGCAAGATGCAGAGCAAGCGATCTGAATGTTGGGACTTGGACGTGCTGGCAAGCCTCTCCTCTGTCCGAACTAACAATGTTGAGCACTCGAAGACTGGATGTGGCTCGAGAGTATTTCACGTGTTCTACTTAAATACAGCATAGTCGAATTTCCTTAGCCCAACAAGCAATCTCAAGCGAAATGGCTTTGTATTCCAGAGTAATGTTTAAGTGCCTTGCCTGCATCTGACGTATGTTCCTTCTGCAACGAGACTAAATATCGCTTTCTTTGCGACTCTGCTCCCTTACCCTTGACTTTCCGTTGCATCAAGTCTCATTCCTGGCACACAGACTGATATGCACCGCCGTCCAGTAAAAGTCGATCACTGTCATCATGACAGCAATGTCTCACCGACAACTGATTCTAGAAGATTGGTCAGTGCAATACGACCAGGTGGATCGATTCGCATTGTCGTGCGCGAGAAAGCGCGACGAAGCTGGTGGCCCTAAAAAGGACGCAAGATGTTCCTTAACAGATGAGCCTCCTGCCATAAGTGGAGTCTCTTGAGTCTAAGCGAAGGCATCTTATACAAGGAGCATTGATTGCTTGTATCGAGCCTGCCCCTTAAGCTTCATTAGTGTGAATATGTCCAGAGTCCAAGCTGCTCTACTCGCTCGCGTGCTTGGCTGAATCGGCCAAACCTTCTATTGCCACGGCATGCTTAGAGGCGAGTACTAAGCTTGAGATTACATGAAGCTGTCGAAGCACTCACACATCATGATACTCCGCCTCACCTTCCTGTTGCCTCGGAAAAGCCGGCTTGGTTCTCAAAGCCAATTGCCGCACTGACAAATCTGTTTACATGAACCAAGCTGACTGAGAGTCTGGAATTGGTGTCTCACGGGCCGTTTTATTGATCTTAGGATGAGCAACCGCAAGTCATGCAAATGCTTCATTGCTGCCATGTCCTGATTTGTGTCATTATGGCTATTCCTTTGGTGGTACACTTTATCTCCTTAACGGCCTGAGTCGCTCTTGTGGTCTACTCGGAGGACAAAAGAGGGTCTTCAGGACGCTGGTCTAGGGAGATGTTTGTAATTTCAACCTAGCATCACTAGTGTTGGAAGCTGTCTCGTTATGCTCCGTTGCTGATATCGTTCCATGTTCTGGCACAGAGTTGCCGTCATTGAGGGGATATGGATCAAAATGAGAAGGAAGGATGCCACCTTCGGCCACCAGGTAGATCCCTTTAACTTTTTTACCCCGTGGTTCGCCAGTGCTATTCCCTTAGACACTAGGTTTAGGTCATATTTGTACCGATGGCCGCTGTCTGTAAATGCCTGAGTGCTGCAGCATTCTGCCAGTGCTACGGACAAGGGATGCTGCTGCTACGATTGGCAAAGCCTTGACAGTAGCAAGTCTACTATTATTGCTGAACAATGGTGTATCTTGCACCACCAAACAAACGAAAAAGACTGCAGACGAAGCCTCTGATACCGTTCTTCCTCGACGCTCGCAGTAAAAGAATCCGTATTTTCGCGATCTATCCGTAAGCAACGATAGCCGCACTATATGATACGTGGCGAGCTGAGCACTGGAAAGATCTTTACGATAGATTGGCGTATCCAACTATCTGTTGGATCCGGTTTCTCCTGCCCTTCCGAGGCCGGTTCGGACCTGAAAAGCCAGCCTTTTGCCCTTCCGACGTGTTCCAATCGTTAACAAAGCGAGCTATTTAGTCCTTGAGATGATGAACGGCTGCATTCCTTTAGGAAAGCGCTTCATCAGAGTCCCAGATACTGTGTACAATGTGCACTGCTTAATTCTGTGGCCGACGTTTGAATGAAGTATGAGATCAACGTCAGCTTCACTTAAGCTGAACATGAACACGGTTCAATCAATGCACAGACGGTATCCTTGTGAAAATTGGAGTATTGATACCTACCTGTTCGAACTCGGCAAAGAGAAGTGAAGGAAATCAAGATCGAGGCGAGAATTAGATCACGCAATGGGAGCATTGTCCAACATGAAGGCTGTACTGTATCCTCAAGAGTAGATTGTCCATAGCAAGGAAGAAGGGGAAGCGGAGCGAAACCAAGGGCTCCCTAATGTTGCAAGAGGACTGAATAGGTGATCGAGCAACACATCTATTGGTTGATGAGGAATGACTCTTCTGTAACAAGTCCACGAGAATACTGGCATTTGTAACACCATACCAAGTTCTGTCTGCTTCTGCAAAAGAAGAAACCGGCGTGCATTGCGCGCACTCTTGAGAACCTTAGCACAAGAAAGCGTATTAGAGAACTTTCGTGAAAGAACCTATCACACATGCATAGGTTCATTTTATGAAACTGAGGTAGACATCCGCCAAAAGCCATAATTACTGATTGCCGATTGCTTCATTCCTATGTAGAGACTTCTTGGAGGATTACATGAACTCTCCGAATGCCAACAATACTAAGGGATCCTCGGGCTCATCAATTTCTACATACATAAGAAACACGGTCTTCCAGATAATGAGTCTCCGTTGCAATGGTCACACCCTCTACTCAATGCATGGTAGTTCGGCTCCACTGCATTTGCCTCTCAATTGATCTCACTGGCACTATTATGAAACACGATGGATGACGTTGAGTTCGCTGGCAGATACGTTTCCAAAACAGCATTGGCAAGGATCATACAGCCTTTTCTGTCTTGGTGGAGAAAACTCCTGCGATCTATATAGGTTGCATATCTTGAGTGAATCCATGCTACTCTGCGATTATCTGTCAAAATTAATCTTGACTAGGAAGGAGAGGTCAGTTCTACCAGTGGTTTTAGCGACGGTGAAACAAGAGCGGTGGCATACTTGATTCATTCACCGCCAACATAGGACGATTGTGGGAGACATTGGCATTGGAAATGAGCAGGTAGAGATACCCTAATCCTTAGTGCCTCCACTATGAACCCAATACTGTAGAAGAGCTAGTATGCCAGGCAGACATTTAGATGTAGTCGCTTTTCAACTTATTAAACGAGTTGAGTCGTTAGAACTGTACTACGTCCGTCTGCGGTTCAATGGCTGAGATGGTCCAACGGATCTGTAGCATACCTGACCATTTCACCAACCCATAACGCACATTCAGTCTCCAGCGCAGAGGTAATACGAGATTGCAGGGATTCGCATGCAAGATGCAGCTCGCCCAGCCCTTTGCCGCCAAAAAGTGAGCGGTCGATCTGGACTTTTACAGTGTCTTGGCCGGTATCATTCCTCCTAGGTTCTATTTGATCCATCGCTTAGGTGAAGATTGCACAAACAGGTGCAATGAGCGAACCATCTGAAGAAAACAATCGATGGCTGGGCCTTTTTGGATTGAGCCAGTTTTGGTACCCACCCAACCGTTGCTCAGATCCGAGTCCCCCATCTCTTCGAATGGTGTAACTGCCGGAATACTGTCTTCGGATATGTAGTGCCTGATATCTGGCGTAATAGCAGAAGTGTATTTGCCACTGTTGTATCGAGCTTAGAGCGATGTAATAGTATCTCTAAAGTCGTATATGAAGTTTCCCTTGTTCGAATTACTGAATATGTTGTTACCCGTAATAGCGGCCGCGGTATTGCCATAGACGGGTGTTCGGTACTGAATACTGTACTCTGTAGCTTCTTCGTAAGGTGCCAGGTCTTCTTTGGCCTAGGTTGTCGGAAACAGGCTTGCAAAGATGCATGTCAGACAGGATAGAGATAGGAAAGCAAAAGCTCCCGTGGCATATTTGCACTAAAACGAACTTTAGGATATATACACTCAAGAAATATGAGTGATGGCGGAGGTTGCTCATGTATCTTGTGGGGAAGACATGACCGTGCTGACCTTGAATATAGAACGTAGATCACATACTAGATCTGACAAGTGTAATATTTCACAACATCCCAACTTCCGCTCGACAAACCATATGCCTCCAGTTGCCAACGCTCTTTGTGTCTTCAGAACACATTATGGCAGGTGAGATCATCGACTACCCAGCAAAGCAAAGTTCCATCACGCTTGTAGTGAGCAGATTGCCACTCCAACACGATGAGCTTGAAGGACCGGAGGATTGCTTGATATGGCGCGGCTGGGAAATAGCTTAAAAATGTTAAAAATTCATACATGCCTTCTATCTCGTGTTTTCGAAACGTCACGCCAACACGAACATGAGAGAAAGATTTTGATGTATCCTCAAGTTTTGCTCTGTACCTTTTCCCAGACCTTCGTCAAAATCGCTTGCATAAGGAAAAGAGGGTTGTTAAAGCGAGAATGCGAGATGCGAGCGCCGATGACCTGGTACACAACGATGGACCGGGGATTTTGCGAACGATCTCCATGTAAACTCCAGGCCAGAATGTCGCCAATACATAGAATGTTAGGTCGAGCTTGGAAGAAGGTATGTATCACGACGACATGTTGTTGGTAAATAGGCTTCACAAGATTGCTTGTTTAAACGTGGTCTTCAATTGTTGCAACATGCGTTAACCTTGCCCAAGCTGAGGCGAGGCATTTTCATGGCATATGACCGCGTCTTATTCTGGTCGGGAGAACAGACTTCTCGATTACACGATCGTTTCATTTCCGTTCCTGAGATTACCTGAGACCACCAGAGCCAGCTTGGCCAACCTCACCCAACAGTCGACGGTACGATCCCCGGAGCGACAATCGACTGACGTACAGCCATCTTCAGTACAATCTGCTATTCTGGCTCTGTAACACTCAGTGGGTGCTCACAGGCACCACCTACACCGTTCAAATTAATCATCCGGTGATGATAATCAATGCCCCGATGTACCCGCCCATCGGGTTAATTACTGCTTCCTAACACCAGCTGACAAAAGCGTCCAGAGAGCCTTGAGCTCGGTAATGAGCTTTCGTCGGAAGCCAGTACGGATGCTGGATTTGTACCCGGCTACAGGAGCGACTTCACGGCGAACAAGATCAATCCTGGTGATCTGTTCCTCCACAATCCATCCCTGCCTAGTCTAGCACTATCAACCGCAGCTTTAGTCATAACGGTGTTTAGAATTTGTAGTGGCGCTGAGCGGTTGATGAGTATAAACGCCCAATGCGCAAGATACTGGGCCACAGGTGAGGCGAAACGCATACCAGCTCCAATAATATCGAGGCTTCACAGAAATTGCGTTTGTCTTATGTAAGTTAGTGCAGCTGAAACGCTTGAGTCAGCCGCTCTATAAAAATTACAGAGCGTTCAAAGTCTTGGTGTTCCACTGTATAGTGCCAGCGTCAAGGTTAATCGTAGAGAATAATAATTGTCTCGAAGCCATCAATTGTATACTATGCAAAAACAGACAAGTCTAAAAACTAATGAGCTAGACGGCTCCCGCTTGAGACTGGCGCCCGAAATAATCACGATAATGGGCTCCATCTCCACTTTAGTTTGCAGATTTCCCGAGTAATCGGAATATTCAGGTCTTGGTCACTCGTTGCTGCATTTTGCTCTTCCAAGATTCGAGCTGGATGTCTCGGTAGCCGATCTCGTGAGCATGGCAAGAGAAAGTCCAAATTCGCTGATATCCTTCTAGGCGTCGTCAGATTGATGTACGTCGCAGGGAAACATTCAATCCTGGGCTCAAGATAAGCTATGTATTGCACTAGATTCGGCAGCGGCAGCGGCGTCAATGTACCACCTTACCCAAACGTAGTCTATACAATCTGGAGGCAGTATCATTACTAGACACGCTTTGCAAGCAATACCAGGGCTATCTCGAAGATTTGTGAGAAACCTATCAGGAACACACTGTCAGAGGTCCGAAGGCTATTAATGTCAGACTGAAAGAGGTTACCATTAATGTGATTCTGAAAATAACTAAATCAGATGGGTTGCAATGTACATTTTCCGAAATAAATGAAAAACGAGGTGGGTAGTCATCTAAATTGATGCATTGCTGTCTTTCTGGGGTAAAGCATTCCAAAGCATTCTCCTATCGAGCCTAAAAGAAGGCATTGCCGATGCCGCTTGCAAATCACTCTATTACTTCGCCGTGCAACTCTCAATCAGCGCTACTTTTGCTTTACTCGAATTGATTCAAGGACATTCCAGTTATCAGGGAAGGAATTAGAATACTGGCATTAGCTACAACGACCGCACGGAATCTTGTTATCGCATCAGTAATGCCAACAATCATGCCCAAAGGAACAGAGAGCGAAATGAATCTTGGCATAAGGGGGAAGAGGTGTTCATGCATCTTGCGTAATGTGCTGTTCATTGTCTACTAAACAGTTGCACTGAGCCAGCCCATTTCTACATCCAGCAGAACGTGGTACCAGTTCGTGGAAGCGATGCAGATAAGATAGGCCAGAACCCTCCATTACGGTGGTTGAGACCCAAACCTGTGTTGCTATATTGTACACCTAATGGATCTGTCCATTGAGCGACACCTTGGTTGCCACACTTTGCAAGATATGGCTTTCAGAATTCTGTAGCCTACCTCTTCCAGGGAATTTCGTTCTCTGCCGAGCAAGAACCGTCGTCGCGCAACCGGCTTTGGCAGACCAACAGGTGAGGGGAGCGAATAGCATGAATACAATCGCAAGGTACCGTTGCTAACCACACAGCTTTCAGATACGATGTCATCAGATCCGACTCGCATCTGCGAAGTGTGAACGTTCAGGAGACTTGCACACATGTGCTTCAATCCCTGTATTGGCATTTCCTTCCTCAAGATATAACGAAGCAGGGGTAGATAGAGGTCCTTGGGTCAGAAGCTATGGCTCCCAATGGTATTGAACCCCTACTTGGAGTGATACATAAATCCTACAGAATGTTTTGAGCAGACTGTTATGCCGCTATCGAGTATTGTCTCTACCACATGATTGAGAAGTCAAGTACACGGAGCGACAGGAGTATTCATGTACTTTCCATGGAAGTTATATTAGTATAGGCTAAGCTTAGGGAGATACCGCGTCAAAGTGAATAGCTTCGGCATGAGAAACTCACTATAGTGCTTGCCTTCGTCTCAATCTGGGATCAGGTGGAAGGACAGTAAAGCAGCCTTAACTGGGGTACGAAGCGTTTTGTTAGACTTAAAGTGGATATAAACGGCTTTACTATGAGCTGAGTACTGTCAAAAGGTGATTCAACTGGTTGTCTCTGCCAGTTACAATTGTTAATGACCCGTCGGCACCAATCGGTATGCAATGAGCCTAATATGGAACGAATCAGTGGCTAGAACAACTCTTGTGGTCCGGACATGCGCATATTGCTCAATCACCACCTACACAGACCAACAATAATCGTTTAAGGCTGAGGTAGCCTGGAGCAGACTCACTTTTGAGATATCCGAAGCTTCAAATAGTAGTTGACTCGGCACTCTGTATCAGAACTTTTGTATTGTCGCAGCACGAAATGAGATGCTGTCGATAGAAGCGGCTCTTTGGCTGAGTTGACTTAGTCTCGGAATCATCCTAAGCTGATATAACAATGTAGCTAGACTTTAAATGAAGAGAGCAGCCTTTGTCTTAATTTATTACTAATTTCTTGACAATAGTCGCGAGAGCGTTCTGTTTATGGCTGAAGTATCGACCAGTAATATAGGTTAGGTGGTGACTAAGCAGTTCTCGACTTGTTTTCTTGAAAGGTGCTTCCACAGATGCGATGGTGATCTTTCCTCGTAGTCTCCGTGAGAGAAAGCGTAGACTTGTTGCGTGCCACGTAGTTGCTACGGTTGGATGATGACGCTCAATCTACTAGTCCATACAGATTCCCAATCTTCGACCCAAATATACCACCTGTCTTTTGCAAAGCAAACACAGAGTCTTGTCCAGGTAACCGCTAATTTCGGAGTTTTGGATAAGAATGAGATTCCATCCGAAGAAGTACATATCTAGAGGTGGAAGAGTCTCATTCCCAGTCCGGATCAAACCAATCAAGGTACCGCGACACCCCTCTCCGACTCTCCCTCATCTCCATCCTGGGTCTCAATCTGTGCCGCGTCCTCAAAAAGTCCCTCGGAATCGGTCTCCCAACCAACCCTTGCTGTCCAATCCACAACTCCATCCCATTCTGCCCATCCCTCACCACCCGACAATTTTCCCGGCCAAATAGTCAGACTCCCCAGGAAATTGCTCTCGTCTGCTGTATCCTTCCAGTACACTCTCGCCTCCGCTTGTCTCCAATACACATTGCCCTTCATCCATGCATACGTTGCCTCAACAGCCCCACTGAATGCTGACCAGCGTAATAAATGTGCGTGCGCATCGTTGCTGCGGCCCCAAATGAAGTAGTAGCCTTGATTCAGATCAAGGTACGTGGGTTTCGTAGGGACTGTCGGGTCTAGTTGTGTCGCCTCCTTGTCTATGATGTAGAACGTGAGTTTGGCGAAGAGGCGAAGTATTGCCGCCCTGTTAGGAGGGCTATCGGGGTAGAGATCGAGGCGAAGTCTTAAGTCTGGCCGCTTTGGCACTGGGAGGACGGTAGAAACTTTGACGTCGGCCTGAGAACTAGAGCTAGTAGGTGACAGTGTGGTATTTGTGGGCGAAAGTGAGGGCATGGGCCTTGGAAGAGGATTCGAACAACATAGTAAGACCAGCTTGAAGAGGAAAAGAAGTCGTAGGGGATGCATCTTGGCTTATACGTCCGTGTTGACCAAGTTCACCTTGTGAGCTTCATGAAGTCTTCCAGATAAGCGGCAATATGCACCATGGTTTCAACCATTCCGCTCGGATTTGTAAATTTGGGCTTTGCATGGTAGGACCTAGGACTCGAAATACTTTGTGGCGGTTTAGAACTAGTTGCCGTGATGTACCCTCAGTTCTCGGCTTGAAAAGCTAGCTGGTTACATGTTTAGTCGTGTGGTTTCAGCTTGCAGTCGTTGTCTAGTCGCCTAGGCCGCTTGATACGCCGCAAGAGCAGGATGTTTCATCTGGGGTCTCTGTTTGGGGTGCTTTCCAAGAACTCCACATGAAAGACCTTAGGAAAGACTATTGAATTTGGCGATCTTCGAAATAGCAGCGTGGCAATTTGTGAAACAAGACGATTGGCGTCTTATTTCGCTGTCTTATTCTAGCGGATGTCGCAAATGCTTGCCGGCTGTGTTCGCAGGGTTTCTTGCAGACTTCCCCACTTCGCAGGAATAGAGGACACTTACACTGTAAACCTCACAGCTGCGCTCGATGGCTTGAAAGGCAGCCATGCCATTTCTAGGAAAGGCAGAAATACTACTCATACTTGATCTGAGTGTCTCGTCATCAAACTCAGCGGGTCCAATCTCAAGCATTGAGGCTGTCATCTCCCCAAGATCCAAAGGAAACGATTTGGGCCTTAGTGATCGGCCTGAAGGTAGCAACAACCTTTTGAGTAGCACAGGTGTTGGTAACGGACCGAGACCTGTAAGGATCGTCCAAACAACTTTTCAACGAGAAAAGAATGTATATCTGCTCAGGACTTTGTTTACGGGAGTTTTGTTTCCCATGGAAAACCTTGCGGTGCAGAACATCGTGCAACCAGCAGCCTTACCAGTCTTAGTCTGCACCTGCTTGCTTGTCCCAACTGTCGAGCACTCGAGCTCGGATAGAGCCTCTTCAGTGGGGGATCTTGTACAGGCGCTTGAAACCCTGGTCGACAGTGCAAAAGCCAAGAACAAGTACAGATCCACCTCGTTCGTTGTAAAATAAGGCGGCAACATTGTGAGCAATGGACGGGTTCAAATGAAATGGCATTGGCGGGGAAATGCAATCGCAAGAGACGCACCCTCTGAAAACGTAAATGGCACTAGCAACAGTACGTCTGCTGTATCTTTGGTGGCTGTTGCCTCGCCAGCAGCTGCAACAGGCATTTGTGGATCTTCAACCTCAACAAAAGAGATTCTTAGGAGTAGTGAAATCAATTACTCCGCTATTGAGTGTCGATCTTTACGACCTCCTGAGAAGACCGCTTTCATGTTGATGACTGTGAGAACCTTGACCAGGCACTCAAAAATCCAGCTTGGACACCAATAGACCCATTTACCGATAAACGGCCTGATCTAGGGCCAACCCTCGCTGTAGGCACTTTCAAACTCGAAGATATTTCAGTACCGAAGAGCGAGATAGTTGTAGAAGCAGCATGGCTTTGTGAGGGTGGTAACTAGGTTTTCATTGAATAGTAAATACAAGACGTTCGTTAAGAAGAGAAAAGCTATTGTACAACAACAACAACTAAATACGCGTGGGCGGAACTAGTTCCGCGCTGACTAATCAAGATTAGTCAGCCGCCAAGACTTCCACCCGCGGTGACTCCGTCACAGGCTTGGTGCTCTAAAACTGGTTCAAACTGACAGGTGTGTGAAGACATCTTATTGGTTGGCAGATTCTAAAAGCTCGCTGCCATTACCTTCCGAATTTAATCAGCTAAACGTTTGGCTTAGATGGATTGCTTTTGTGGTAGACATCAACATTCGTGCAATCGACGCTGGTTTCATTGCTATTATCTCGAACAAAGACTATGGTTTCGAACTCTGGACAGGCTAATATATTGGCCCGTAAGGAAATTTGAGGGGCCTGGGTACGTTGCCTCACGACTGGATCACTGCTTTATTAGGCAGGGTCGAGTCAAATGTACCAAGTCGAAAACTTACTGCTCGGAGATAAGCGAACTCCTGAACTACGCGGAGTGCGAAATTCCAACTTCTATGCTTCGATGAAAATAACTCCTTACTCGGCGCCGAAATTAACATCTCTTTGGTATCGTGAAATAAGCTGAAGAAACATCCTTTGGAGCTACAAGAGTGACGTACCGCATTATCTGGCAGATAAGGAGGTATCCTTATATGCCAAAAGGGGCAATATGCTTATTTTGAACCGCTCCTTATCCCATGAACCGCCGCGGTCCACCTTTTACCGGGAAGCTCAAGTTTCAGGGGCGGGTGCCTAGAACCGGGCGCTAATTTGCCCGGGAGTTTAGGGCTTTCCGGGGGTAACATCCCTTAAGGGCTTAATATCAACACGTGGACCGCCAGTGGCGGTTCATGGGATACACCATTACCTCCTTATGAGCCATACAGTCCTGAGTAAGCCACCAAAAACAGTGGGAAAGATGGATCTAAGCTAACTTTTGTACCTAATTTACATACAAAGTTTAGCCTTAGCATACCTCCCTCTTTATGAGCCAATACCACCATACCTACTTCCTCAGCCAATTAGAACCTCTCCTTATGAGCCAATAACTCCTTAAACGCAATACCTCCTTATCTGCCAGATAATGCGGTAATTGCTAATACGCTGATGCATTCGTCCAAGACTTGAATCAAGATAATATTGTACACGTTCACCACCCATCTGCCACACAGTGATAAGTGAATTGATATGCTCGTTGAGCCGACACATTGACCCATTCTCTCAAGAACATTGATCCGCGACATCAGAACCAGAAAGCCTCTGGGAGGAACGCATAATGCGTCTCCGACTAGTTGTATTCTTGAATGGTGGCTATCTACATTCTAGAGAGTTCAATTCGTTCTTGCGAGATAGTGGAGTCGACGGATGATTATTGAGATGATGAGTCTGGAGCCACTGTCGAAGTCACATTTCGACCCACGAGACATGCAGGCTAAGTTCATTTTCCCCATCGGTTTGCTGGGTATAGTGAGACAGCGGAGAGCCTCCCAGCCTCTTGCAGCGACAGAGTAGTAAGTACCAAAGCAGTGCGTATAGCTTCGCAAATCCAGATCGTGTTCCGATGTTGTCCTCATGCAACAGGTATACATTGTGCTTAATACCAAATGATTAGGGCTATCGGAAGTCAGTATGAGAAAGTATCTGTAAATGCCTAGCAAAATACAAAACGAGCTATCGTTCAGTGGAGAACTATTTGACTTGCCTCTAAGGATGTCCCGAAAGCTACCGTACATTAGCACCGACCCTATTACGTAGCTGGAAAATCTTATGCTCTGAACAAGATGTCTCCACAATGGGCATCTTAGTTTAGTCGATAGTTTAAAGGAGTCAAATTACGTCTGAAGTCAGAACAGCAGCATAGGAGAAGTAGATCTTTATCGCCTATGCTCAAATCCTTAAGGGGTTTTATCAAGGTGAACTGACATCTGTAATCGATTTGATACTGTCTGTCCAGCTAAGGGAATCATATCAACCGGCATTCGCCAATGTTCTTTGGATTATGTGCTCAGTATGTCAAACTTCAAATGGAATGGCAGATTAAAACTTGTACCGCTAGATTTTCCGGTTGTTATCGAGTTCACGAGCTACTGATGTGGCTTTTACCATCTCCGATGTGTAATATTTTGTCTGCTCAAGAAGGGTGAAAGAAGCAAAATGCTCCCCACAATGAGTCATGTATCATCTATGGGCTAATTACAGAGACCCTCGTGAAAAAGAAGACATATCGCCACTTTCGGGAGCTGCAAATGTGTGCGTTGTTGTCTCTCTTGCATTTGCGCCATAGTCAGATGAAAAGCTTTTCCGTCATTGTCATGAAAATAGGTCTATCTTTTCACACCTGGGGCCTTCTAAATTCAAAACAATCGGTTTTGTTGCTGTTCTTCCTGTATCAACCAGGCCCGGCACTTTGACCTTCCCTTGCTCAATATCACGCTTGAGATAGCTAGACAGTAGTTGACAAGCATTTGTCTCATTCTCCATCTGCATCTCAAGAATAATTACACACGGTCCAAAGACGTTGTCAAGACAGCGTACCACCTGGCTCTTTCAGACTCGGCCGTAGTCTGAAGAAGTTCACCCTTTCTGCAACTTCAACACGACAATGCCATGTCGTCCCTTGTAAATACTTCCCAGCCCAACAGCCTTGGAAAGCATCTGACCAGCGCTCCATACTTATTGAATACCATGAGAGCATCCTTTGGTAAGCTCTTCACGCTGCTATAGTACAGCAGGAGTAGGTATTCGACGGGTGGAATGAAGGTCTTACTGCCAAATCTTTCACGCCTGAGCACAAATCCTGCATTGATAAGGCAGACAATACAAAAGAATCAGACTGTTCAGCGTGCAGGACGGATCATTTGCGTTGAAGTCTAATGAATAGATCAAGAAGCTTGCCAGTGTTCTTGCAAGCTCGAAGGACAATATACTTCTTAGCCATCGCACAATCTTATCGACAACGATTCACCATCTGCGCTCGTTTTGCAAAGCTTCTTTCTTTCTCTCGATATCCAAGACTTCGATCAGACCGTGCGCTAGATTCTCTGTCAGATTCAGGGTCTGATGCCGGTCGCCGAAAGCGGCTTCGGACTCGGCGGGTACCAAGATAGATCGAAGGTCGATACATCAGTAGTGCAAAGCGGCTTCCTTTTGCAGAAACAACCTATAGATTGCATTGACTGGCTTTTACAGCATTCTCAAGCTTTGCAACCGCGTCATCGTCATCGGCATCCTCAGCGTTCTCTGGCAGAAACCCTCGTTTGGCTCTTCTTGTTGCTGGCGGTGAGTGAAGGCTTCGTGTTCTCAAATTTTCGGTCTGTAAAATGCGTTGGATAGGTCAGGCGACTCGCTACTATTCGAGTAGACATTGAATACACATGACGCTGTCTGTTTGTCAACCCTGAGTCGTTAAAGTTGTGGCTTATGGCCTTGGCGACCACGTCCGGGGTGCAAGGATCAGTCAAGATAGCTGAACGCTTCCAGAAAGACGGCAATTTCGCCACGAGAATCGTAGTGTTTGTTCCAGTAGAGCTGCTGCTTCTTCTGCATCTTCCATGGCTCTAAGTACAGCTGACGTCCTTTATCCTTCGATTGCTTTTGCCCTTAGGCCTGGTGATAGTCTCGTACACAATGTTTCATGGTCGAGAATGCTATTCCGTCCCAACTTTAGTTTGGCAATATAGAACCAGTGGTTTGGTTGTTACGACTTGGCCGTGATTCTTGACGTCTTTGTATCTTAGCCCCTTCTTTGTTTCCATTTAGACCTCTGCTGATCAGGGCTAGCTACATGACAACATGCTTTCAAGACGGTAGCCTCTTATACATAAGTATCTGTCGACTGCCTTGTTGCTCTGACTTTACTGGCAACTGTTTGGTGAAGAAGTGGGGCAGTTGAGGGTACTGGTCAACGTGGCAAAAGAACGGTAGTCAGGGTTCCCACCCGTACACAAGCAAGTATTATGAAGGTTTACGGTCCCAGAGTATTTGGCTTTACGAAAGTGCGTGGCATGCAAGCTGTTTCGGATTTTGAAACAGCATATTGATACCATTCACACTTGGTCTGCTTCTAGTTGCAGATATCTCAATCATGCTATGTTTCAAGTACTGTGCAGTTGTGCCGCGGCTAAGGCGTAATGTTCGCCGTAAGAGCTCTCGAAGCGAAGACGACTTGCCATTTCGGTGCGTACACAAGAGGACTTCATCGATGTCTTCGCTGCTTATCATCTTAAAGGGTGCGCGACCGCTCACTTACGGAGGCGCAAGACCATTGAAACCCACTTCGTTCCTCTTGAATTAGTGCGCTTTGCACCTTGATTGGTGCTGCACTGGCGTGAGTGCCGTTGACTCCTCCGATGAAAGACTTGGAAATACATCACCTGGCTTGCAGATATTTGCTTGATCGGTCGTAGAGCCATCAAATGAATGCTATGACGCAATGCTCCTCCCAGATCAACAATTGCCATTCGAGCAACAACTCAGCAGAGGCATGATATAAGCTTCCTCAAACCACACAAAGCAGCCAGAAACCTTTCTGCTGATCATAATGCTGCTCGCTTCAATGCTTCGCTTCGCTATACCCATCTTGCAACAACGTGGGATCGCTTAAAGGCAATCTGCCAGCACTTCAGCAATGACGAAGCATTTTTCACAAGAACATGCGGGTGTCTTTGATGTCAACTTCCATCTCTTGGAAAGTCACGAGATGTTCGAATCGAGCCCTCCGTCTGCTTTGGTGGGGCATCACGATTGCGCAAGATTGATGAAGCTTTCGCGATGTGTATTGTGTACGTCGCTTTGCTGTAGCACGCACGCAATACCATTTGACGTAAGACGGTGTGCCGGAAGTTGTTGAAGAAAAAACTTAAATATCGGAAAAGAGAATTCGCTTCCGAATCCAGCAGCCAAGGTATCTCAGAGCAACAAACTAAGAAGATTCAAGCCTTCGCCCGGGATTTATTCGACAAGCCCCCTGATCTACAGAGCGTTCCTGAGACAGATCTTCGCTCTGCATCGTTCGATGACTCGCGATCATGGTAATGGCAGATGATAGCGGCAATAACTTCCGTTCTTCCCTTGGAACTTTTGTCAAAGTAGGACGCTCCGGCATGCGCATAGATCACAT
Organism: Bacidia rubella; assembly: GCA_032158265.1. NCBI lineage: Eukaryota > Fungi > Ascomycota > Lecanoromycetes > Lecanorales > Ramalinaceae > Bacidia > Bacidia rubella. The sequence continues at coordinate 21,779 of JAVTIF010000009.1, read as the reverse complement.
GTCATTGCTAGCGAAAGAGGAGGCTGTGCGACAGGAGACCAATTTTCCCAGCATAAATGAATCTGACGGTCTTAGTTGCACGATCATGATCTGTTAAAATTTGCGAAAGTGCATTCGATTGCGCGTAACTCGGGTATATAATCCTTTTAACATAATCCATTCACTTACGGCATGAAAGCCAGACAGCGCCACGCCAACCGAGGCCTTTTTCGGTAGGCACTTATGGCGACAGGATGGAAGCTTCATTTTTGAATCTTAAGTTAAGCAGAGATTTGTGGCAGAGCCATTCGAGCCTGCCGTATGCTTCACGACAATATCAGAGCCACTAGGCAAGCTGAAGATGGGAAGTTCGATATGGCGCCATTCCTTGTCCCAAATTGCGTTTGCGGACCGCGAGATGTCTGGGTTTATTCAAATTGTACTCCCCAGAGCATGGCTTGGCTTCGAATGTTGGGGATGCGGCATTACTAGAATACAGTTGCCTGCACTCTGCATGCGCCTGCACTATGCGATGGACGAACTCTCAGTATCAACATCTGGCGACGTCAAGCTCTGAGAGACTGACGGGACAAAGTGAGTATCAAAGAGTTGACAATGGCAGAAAACATCCTGCTGCGAAAACGCTTTCAAATTCAAGTCCAGGCAGCGTCACATGTGCTACGCAGTTGAAAACAGTGAGAAGAGGGATCGAGTGGAGACTCGTGATTGCCTCCCTCGCCCTCCTCGATATTCCCTTTCGAAAGTCCAAGTTCTACTCCCAACGTCATACAAGCTCGGCCAACAACTGTGTGGCGCTCGCTGTTTCTTATTTAGTCACAACCTTGTCCAGAGTCGGTGGCTGGTAGGTTTGTATGATGTTCTACTTCTGTCGTTCAGGACGCTCTCCCGCGGTGCAAATGTATGCACTGCAATGTCTTAGCAGTGCACGACGGTTATGCGAGCGTCTGGCGTAGGTCTGCGCGCATGAGATTGATGCCTCGCACATGATGGAGTAACCCTGAGCTCGCTACTAAAGCAAAGCAGTTGAATAGGTCGTATGGGTGTTAAAGGCTTTACGGCTGAATGGCGATGAATCGGCAAGAGAGACGGTTTGCTCGACACTCAAATGTTTGGTAAGATATCAGAGGCAGACCGTTTCGGAAGAGGCAGGCCATCTTCCTTTGTGCTAAGCCTTAGTCTTGTCGTGACTTTTGGAAATCGTTGGAAGGTGAGTAACTTTGAGGCCTATGGATGGAGGGCAGCGTTGGGCCTACACGTTCTAGAGGAACAGCGAAGGACACGGTATTCGCCAGTAAAGCATAGGCTTGAGATTCTCGACGGGAGTAGATCACGGTCTTGATATGTTGATGTCTCTGCCTGCGCGCACAAGAGACAAGTCTTATTGGCCGGTGAGCGCTTGTCAAGCACACGTGGAAGTTGGATTCATCACCGATCATTTTGAGGGCGCTCTTCAACCTCGCATTCCAATGCGCACAGCTCAGCAGATTGAACCCGATTTGGTCTCAGATTAGTTTGCACTCGCTTCCAAAAGACTCAAGCGTTCGTAAGCGTAGAGTGAACTGATTGTTATGCCAGGGAACGTTGTACTTCGTGGAAACAGCGAGCGCAAAACGAAGCTCACTCAGGCAGACAACCAAAACTTTATTGTTCAAACCACTCGTTGGCAGACCTTGCTGGCATAGGATGCCGTGATTCTTCAAGCTCTGCAACATCCGAAGGCTGCTCCGACTTGCCTGGACGTAGTAGCCAACATAGTACTTGAGCTGTCGCATAGGTTATTGCTGTTTGCAACATAAGCTCAAGGAAAGAGCAAGGGGTCAGACTGAAGATTGCGCATTGAGAAGCTTCGTTCTCGGTATGCATGAAGACGAGCTCTGTGAATGACCAACAGGACGATTCAAGCGCTGCTGCATCCAATTCTATTGCAGTATGCTGCCACATCTGAAGCCTATCAATGATCAGCCTCACTTGTAAATTCTCAATGCGACGGGAGGGAAGCTTGACATCAATCTGAAAATCACAGAAAGCAATTGAACGATTAGTTGCCCCCAAGTATTGTCACGTCGCAGCTGAAGCCAAGCTAGAGCATAAGACTTTTTGGCTGGTTACCCTACTACTGATGTATGCACAAAGGAAGCAAGCTCCTGTCCTTGGAAAGTCACCTCGCGTGCGCCACCACATCTTCCAGCTTCGGTGCGCTGAACGTCCATCAAGCACTTGGCGATACTTGCTGTGAAATTTGTAAAGCAGCTTGCAACCCGTTCGATTGGAGAGAATTTGAAGACATGGAATTGTTGCAATACGCCCTACCGTCAACCTTCAATGGAATTGAGTTGTCCAGTCTTTAGTTTGCAATACCCTTCAAACAGCGCGTGGCGGCCCCCAATGCTACCAATGGCTTTCCCGAATGAGAAGTCTTCACATCAGCTGTTGAACACATTCTTCCATCCAGAAGGGAGGAGAAGCACACCAGATGGTTTTGTGGTGAAGGCCTTGTGGCATGAACGTATGACTTCGTGTTCTTGCGGGTGCTGAGATCTTACCGAGCATGAACACTTTGTAGAAGGGAGCAATGTCATTAGCGGTGGCGAGGACAGGAACAGAGAGAGAGACAGGGAGACAGAATCGTCCGGGAAGAGGCCAACAACAACGACGGATTGTATCAGGTTACGAGCGTGACGAATCTATTCATATCGGCTTAATAGGCCACTTGGAAGCACGCAATATCGGCGACCTCACGAGAGGACCAAGCTTTGTTGAAGTATAAATCCAACAATCACTGAGTCACTTGGAACGGCCTTTCGGCTCCGTGGTAATTTCAATGGGCTTATTTGGACCTGAGGTACCGTTCGGGCTTCAGACATTTCGTATTATCTTACTCAGAGTTTGTGCCTCAACAACAAGACACGCCGGCACAACGCTTGTTCTGCTTTAATAAGCTTTGTTATAGAGCCTGTGTTCAGTGCCACAGCTGTAACAAGCTCAAGCAGCGTCCAGCAAGAATCAATCGCCAATGTTTTGCACTGAAAGCTCTTCCTTTGAACCTCCGACATAAGCTCACACCGGAGGTTGCTGTGAATGGACGAATCCCGGCAAGCTTGCTAAGTCTCACAGATGTCCATGTGTAGAGCGATGAAGTTGCAGATTACTTAAGTGGTGCTGGTTGGTTACAGTAAGCGCTGCTCTCACGTTTACGTCTGTTGCGTATTTTGCGACAATCAAGTATTTTAGACTTGAGTAATGAAACATGCCCTGACTTCGCCTAAGAGGGTTCCCTATTTTGGAGCTTCGGAGTAGCAGAGGAATCCCGTCTCCAGCGCTGCACCGATAGCGCTGCATTTGCTAGAGTACAACAATCACCTTTGTCGCTCGGTTTTGGATCCTCCTCGATGCTCCAAACCTTGCATCGTCAACTTGTTGATGGCCGTATCGCCTTGAAAGGGTCATCAATATCAGCGTTTCGTCCAAACTGCAAGTAGATAATTTAGGCTGCAAGCTGTGATACGACAGTCTTTGTGATCTCCTTACGACCGCGATCGACTGGCGGCTTTGCATTCGCAGTATCACCAAGGATTGAGGAGGCGTTGAAGATACCTCTAGTGACGCAATTCAAACATCGCCATGCAACCCCTCCATAATTGATTGATCGATATTCTCGTCAAACGTTAGCATCGAGGCCTGCGGCCTCTTCCTGCTGAGTAGTTTCCCTATTGGGTTGAACATCGTTCTTGGCCGACGCTTAGTACACTTTTGGTAGGCAGCAGGTCTCAACCTCAAGGGATGTCGAATGGATCTGGTCTTCCTATCACACAAAGGCATCTCGACCAGACACGACCATCCAAAGCGTCTGCAAAAGGCGCTGTTTTGTGCGTACGAAGCTGAGTGAACATGGTGGCTCACTCAAGCTTTGATGCTGGATATTGGCATGGTGAAACGCGAGCGTTGTGAGTTGACACAGCCTTTCCGTCGCTCAAATTCTTCTATGTCGTGGTCTGCACACACAGTGTGTCTGGAGGTATGTGAAGGCACAAGCGAGACAGGAAGACGATATGAGATTCAGAAAGCGCAAACGGACGGGCCACGCTACTTTAGCGCACGATCTGATGTCGAGTCTTGTCGGAAGGATAGCTGGATGAGGCAATTACTTGTTCCTTGATGTCATAAGGTAGCCATCATAGCTGACAGCTTTGATGCGATGCCACAGCTTGGTTGCAGGAGGCTTTCATTCAGAATTGAGCATTCGAAAGGCGTGCCACAGATATGCTCATTGAAGGCATAAGTATCGCAGACAACTTGAAATTGAGCTCGAAGCTGCTATCATAACATGCTCCTGGCATCGAATGCTTGAGCCGTGCTACAGATGGCGCGGTCCAAGTGTTCGCAACAGCCGCCAGCTGACTTAACATTACTCAAGGGCACTCTCAACCTTTGCATTCCGATCGACAGCTACCACCTCATTCTTCTCCGGTATGGTATCTGCGCCAGCCTCCAATCTCTTTATAATCTTCGCAGGATTCCCCGCCACAACGCATAGGTCTGGGACGTCTTTCGTGACCACACTGCCCGCTCCTACTGTAACACCGTTTCCAATGTTCACACCAGGCAGTATCACCACGCTGCCACCAATAAAGCAGTCTTCTCCAACATGCACCTCCTTCCCTAGCTCAGGGCCTTTCGTTCCATTCCTCAACACAGGATCCAACGGATGCGTAGCCGCATAGATCGACACATTGGCCGCCAACAGTGACCTCGATCCAATCGACACGACACACGTATCCAAGATCGTACAATTGAAGTTGATGTATACGTTCTTCCCCAATTTCAGGTTTGTCCCATAATCTACCCTCACGGGACTCTCAATCCACGGCTCTTCCTCGAGTTGCGCTTCATCTTCCGCAATATCGTTCTTGACGGGAGGTAGAGGGGAGGTATCTTGGACAATGTCGCGCCAGAGCTCTACGAGTCGTCTGCGAGGCGCGTCGCCAGCGTTGTTGTATCGGTTGCATGCGTGCCGACAACGCGCTCGAGCGGCAGTCAGGTCAGGTGCAAAGCCATTGTACAGCTCCCCACGCAGCGAACGGGCGCGATTCTCTGCAAGATCAATGGAGTCCAGGTCGGCGTTCGAATTGAACATGATTAAGGGCGCGTCGTCATCTAAGAAGCCAAAATGTTTTGATGTCTCGGACATAAGTTTCGGGGATTGGCTTTGCATCGGCCGGTGAGTGCGCCGAACTCACCGGCCGCTTTTTGTTCTAGAATGGATAGGACTTCCGTTTCCTTTCCCCAAATGACGGCGCTTGATATCAAGACATGTTGCTGTTATGAACAGCGACAGTAGACGAAGTAAATTCTCGGGGATGGCGGGTCTAGTCCAACCTCGTCAACTGCTGATGCACATCAAGCTCCACGACCGCGACAGATGCTCGGTGGCTGCCGGCTACGGCCTTCAACAGAAGAGATAGTCACAAATCCGTGCAGAGACTATCATCTCCGGGTGCAATTAGACCTGCCGTTACCCAATTTATTGGCTGGCTAGCTGAGGTGAAAGAGAAAGGTCCGATACCACCTCAAGAACTCAACTTCTACTTCAGATTGAAGCACAATCATGCAAGACGGGCCAGCCTCAAGGCACAACCAGGACTCGAATATGATGATCATGAGTTCATTTCAGGACAAAAGACGGATTATGATTAAGGAAGACGCAAGATCTACATATGCACACAGCACCAACCTCCAGGCGCTTGTCCCATCCACCTTGTCTCGCCAATGAGTGGGATCCAACACCGTTTCCGATGCGGTCTACCTTCTCTGTCTGCAGTCCGTCCTTCCCTGCAATCCTTCCAACGTCAACAAACCTTCATCGATCGTCCACATGAACACTATACGATCAGTGCTGCGCTTCACCCTTGCGCCATGCTGCATTTACTCTGAGCGTCGCTGCGGTCTAATGCGATTGGCCAATCTGTACTACGTCGTCGTGGAAAGACGGCCCCATGTCCCATGTGAATGGCCTCGTCTGCAGGATGATCAACTTAGGTCAGCTACTGGCTGTACGTATAGATGGCAACGTCGCAATTGTTGGAAGACTTTGACGACCATTGAGGAATGCAAAGCAGCTCTCAAGTTCTGCACACTCACGAAAGGCCTTGCTATCTCAATGTTGGTGACGTAACATAGAAAGAGCGCATGGACTCAAGTGCCTCGCGGGCAATACAAGCGAACTTGAGCAACAAAGACAGCCGAGCTAGAGGCTCCACTGCGGGTGTACTCATTACCTAGGAGGATTTCATGCACGACATGCGGCGCTCGGATGCACACTTTTTAAATATCAACGCGCCAATCACGTTGACTAGTGGTTGGTTACGGTTATTCTCCATTTCGTGATATCGCCTTGCAGTATGCGTTTCGTAAAGCCAGAGCCTTGCATCCTGCTGTTCATTTGAAGTTTGTCCTTTTCTCCGTCACAAGCGCAACCGCGTAATTCCAAGCAGAGGCAAAGCATTTGCATCATCAATTTGTGCAATGCGATTTCCCAAGCACAAAGGACTGCTTGTTATCTATGAACAGCCGACCTGCTCCCACTTAACACGGACTTGTCTACCAAAACTTGAAGATCTCCAATTGCATATGCGGACGTGATCTGATCTGAAGGATCTCACAATCACGCTGTACTCCAGGAAAAGTTGAAATCTGGCAAATTGGCACTACTGATCCAATAAGACCCGGCGCAATGTCATGTGGGTGCTTACCTACGTGACGTTTGCCTCAATCAGCATATTACATTTTGTGGCAACCCACATCTTCTATCTCAACAGGTGTGTCCATTGGATGTATGCCTCTTCATACAGCAGGATAACAAAAGGGAAGGGGAGGCCTGCGAAAGCCACATTGCATACGGCATTCGGACATTAATGTCAGCACCCTCTTTCACAGGCTAGAATGTGACTTGGTGTTGGAAGGTAGGCGCTCATGGCAAGCGTCATCGTACTCTGTAAAATTACAACGCCTTGCTTGGTGATGTGTTTATGCGGGCTGATCTTTCATGGCTGCTCTGGGACACTGCTTCACTCGGCTACAGGATCTCATAACTGGTGTATTGAAGCTCTCGTCGACACTGCCGGTTCTATTCTGAGGGATGATGTCATGGACTTCTTCACGTGTGGTTGTGCTCAGATGTTGATGAATCGTTTCGAAAGGCGCGCAATTACGCTAATCTAAGAATGAGCTTCAAGGGGTTGCTCTCGTCCATTGGTCGAGGGAGCTGAAAGATGCTGATGTGGTGGTTGGACCGCTGTTTCGCTCAAGCTCTGCAGGTAACTTTCATCGCAAGAAAATGCACAAAGCAAATTGCACAACGCAGATTACCGCTATGCGGCGCTACTGAGTGGATGAGAAAGCCAGTCGTGATACTGAGGGCCTTCTAGGCAACGGTTTTCACTATGATTGGCCCAAACCTGCTGAATACCAAGGATTCTGCAAATGCATTCCAACCGACGTCAAGCTCCGATTTAGGTCGCGACTTGACAATGTTGCGTTCGCAATGGCTGGTTTCGCCTACACGAGCCTTAGACAAGCGACCTCTCTACCTCTGTACAGCACAAGCATTTTGAAGAGTTCTTGTCCAACTGCGGTATCGACGAAGGGTTTCCAGCGTAAGCGAGTCTCTGTACAGGTGCCGTGCTCTTGTTTCTGGATCTTTGTTATGCTTTCCATCCAGTTGTTGCCTTCGTTGACATCGAAAGTGACACTTGAGCTTCTCTATCAACTTATAGCACAAGGTCGGCAAACAGCGTTAGCACCGCAGCTATTTCAACCACTTGGTAACTGCAGACTGCGTTATCGGTACGCACAGACAAAGCATTTTGCTTCATAGGAGATTGCTTCAATACAGCACCGAGATTACGCTTGTCTTGTCATCCGGATTTCCGGTATGGAATTGCTTTCACGAAACATAGGCGTCATGTATCTCGGGAGTGTCTTCGTCTTCTTCACGAGCTATCATTGCACGAAGCATATCCAATTAGCTTGGTAAGCTCCAAGCTTGCAACGAGATGCTTCGCAGAAACTTGCTATTTCAAGCATTCTGAGGGATCTCTTTCCAAAAGGTTGCGTATCATTCTGACCCGCTTCTTGATAGACCACTGATTTGCGGCTCAGCCGGATGAAGTCCGTTGAGATTTAGCATTCTCGAGCCTTGAAAGCATCCGAGCTTTTTGTCTTACCAAGACTGCTGCTGTGCTTCTCAGCGAGAATACGTTGGGAGTGTGACGCTACTACTCAGAATTAACACCTTCATAACATAGTCACGTTGCTCCAGGTTCTCCTCTTCTGCACTTGTAAAGACTATGCATGGGAGGTTGCGGCATTGTCGAAGGTACTGCATGGGCTCAAGGCGTGAGAATGAATACGAGTACGAAGTGCTTTTAGCGCGCGGAAGAAGCCGCTGTTGTTGCTTGGCAACAGCCTTTCGTCGCGTCGAATTTTGTTCTCATCCCCCTTTCCTCCACACTCACAAACATCTGAATACAGCTCATCTTTCCTCACCTCGCGACTATGGGCCGAAAGGATCCCAAAGTAGCTTATGTCGTTCTCAAAGGCCGACAACCTGGCGTCTACCATACTTGGTGAGTTTGCAATCCCAACACACACTATTGTCTCATGGCTATTAGGACCGAAGCCGAAGCACAAGTCAACAGTTTCCCTCGCGCAATACATCGTGGCTTCACCGCAGCTCAGGGAGGCGAGCAAGCAGCACATCGCGCATGGCAAAAGCATAGGGAGTCGGAAGGTTACATTGAGGCAGACAAGACACAAGCTTCTTGGAACGCAAAGCCACCAGTTGGTCTTGCGGCGGGTCCCACGCTCGTTAGCAAGTCTCAATATCAAGGTCACAAGGAAACAGATTGCTTGATGGGAGCGAGAAATTTCAGCAATGCCTCCGCTGCTGCTGATGTTTTTCCTCCCAATCGACATCTGTCTTCCAAGCGGAAATCCAAAGCTTTGTCATGGGACATGGCAGATCCAACGTCTACGAAAGTTGCCCACAAAGATCAATCTGCAGACGTGCATTACCCAATGTCGATAGCAGCAGCATCTGGGTCAGAGTTTTACACAGGCGTGCGAAGGGATGAGACAGGACAGTGTATTGTTCATACAGCAGGGCGGCTTACTCCAGCCAACCATGTATTGGGCATGAAACAAGTTCAAGTCTCAGAGCCACAATCACCTTCGTCTTCGTCCTCACATGAGTCCACCCAATGTAGCCTCTTTTCCTCGCACGAGGAAGAAGGCATGACCCAACAAGAAATTGATGCCATGAACTTCCCTGCCTTGACCACTGCTTCCCAGCGCTTCAATGCTATGTTGAAAAGACTTGATCATTGCGTCGTGCACAACCTACCGTTTTCTCCACGCCTGACCTCTATGCTCCATGAGCCGCCCCCGGTAATTGCGAGCTCTGTTTTCGACCACAAAGAGCCCTCTCCTGCACCTGATTACATTGATCTGACGCAGTATGACGACGCCCACCCACAACAATTAGTCTCGCGTGATCAGCATGACATTGCGCCACCGCCACTTTCGAAAGAGCAGAGTAGTCTGGTGGATTTGATGATGAAAGGTGGCAACGTCTTTTTCACCGGCTCTGCTGGCACTGGGAAATCAACAACACTACACCATTTCATCCGCCAGAAGAAAAGTGCAGGGGTACAAGTGGACATCATTGCACCGACAGGCCGAGCTGCATTGGCAATTGGAGGAACGACACTTTGGAGCTATGCCGGTTGGACTCCGGATTCTATGAAGCTGTCCTTGCACGACTTGGAAGCTCGATCACACGGCAAACTCATATACAAGAGGTTGAAGAAAACGAACATCTTGGTCATCGATGAGATTTCAATGGTGGAGAACATAGTATTCAAGAGACTCAACATCGTCATGAAAGCTATTAGAGGTTCCACCTCCGCGTTCGGAGGTGTGCAAGTAATTGCTACGGGTGACTTCCATCAATTGCCGCCCGTTCAGCCTTTCCGCACGTGCCTCTACTGTGGTAAAGAGGATCCCAGGAAATTCTATGACGAAGACGTGGGAGAAGAGCTTATCGAATGCACCTGCGGTCGACTATTTGCTGCAGTCGACAAATGGGCGTTCTCTAGCTCCGCGTGGCAGCAATGCAACTTTCGACATATCATCCTAAGCCAGATCCACAGACAGAGCGACACCACCTTCATCGACATCCTTCAAACGTGTCGACTTGGTAATCCATTGACTACTGCACAGCAAGATATTTTACTTCACCACCAAGCTAACACTGAGAACGCAACCAAATTATTTCCTCAGAAAGGCCAGGTAGCATCTCTGAACATGAAGGAATTCAAACGTCTGGAAACGGCCATCTTCAAGTATCAAGCTTACGATGGGTATCATTGGAGGGAGGAGCAGCATCCCAATCTCAGCGACAAGTTTCGAAGGAATCATGACGGGTCGTTGAAAGATTTCTCAGACCACCCTATGGATTACGACTTATTGTTACGTGAAGGCATGCTAATCCTACTAATCGCAAATCTAAGCATACCCGCAGGCCTAGTCAATGGAAGCCAAGGGATTATCGTCGGATTTGAAGAACATAGGGAAGATCGAATTCCAGATGAAACCGGCGACTACTCAATTGAGAGAACGGACTCCATCAAAGCATATTTGGAGAAATCGAAACCAACGCACTGGCCCATCGTCCAGTTCTCGTCTGGCATCAGAAGAACAATCTACCCACACTGCAGACTACATGAGTTAGGCCATCCACCGCCTTACAGTTCGAGATCACGCACACAAATCCCGTTGATGCCAGGCTGGGCGCTTACCGTTCACAAAGCCCAAGGCATGACTCTTAACAGAGTAATCGTCGATCTTGCCAAGTCTTTCGCCGAGGGACAGGCATACGTAGCACTGTCCAGGGCTACATCATTGGAAGGACTGACCGTGAGGTCTTTGGAAGAGAAACCTATCAGTGCAAATGCTGAAGTCAAGAAGTTCATGGCCGCAATTGAAGAACAGATGCGCGAGAGGGAAAACGGTTCTCTACTCACATGATTGAACTCATCATACCATACTGTTTTACTACAGCGTGTCAGCTCTCCGAATTCCTACAGTCTGCCAGACGTGCGCATCATACAGTCAATGTGTCGAATGGAATCTTTGGCAGACATACGGAAATGACACACGAATCCGCCTGCAATCACGTCGGGCCATCATTTTTCAACAAGGCACAGTCGTGAAAAGCCTCATGCACTGAATTTGGTCTGCAAACCTTTCTTGCATCAATCGATTTCGACATGCAATGAACGAGCGATACAACGCCACGGAGAGCTCAATCAACCAACCTCCGCTACATCCATGAGCTAGGCATCGTCTTGACGCCTACAACTATTGCATAGACTCTTACGCTTGCGCTTATGACTCAATTCTTGTGCTCTATTCTGGACAGCGCTAAGGAAGAGAACGGCGCCTTCCTTTTGACATGGTGCTGAAGCAAGGTCGACAGCAAACAGCAGACCGCAGCTCGCAGACCGCAAGCAGCAATCAACATGCACCGCTGCATGAGATCAATTGCCCTTTTCAGCAGACTCTTCATCAGCGTGAGCAAAACAAGCTATGAGAACTGATGGTTCGAGGAAAAGGCGGAGTGTGGATACGATGGAAACCATGTCGAAGAATAGAGGAACGTATCAGCGCGCATCACTCAGATATTGATCTCAACTCAAGCGTCATTGCTACAAATGTACATTAGCTAACAATAGAACCATTGCTTGATATCTGATTCATGAATACTTCCTTCTGGCCATTTCCGAGCTCTGCATGCATTGTGTCTTGAGCTGCTGCGCAAGTGTTGCGCAGACTTCCCCGACTTCGATCGCGGCTCACGGCTCAATCCTATGCTCATGACATGCTAGCTGCTGTTGCTGCCATGTTTCGATGCTTGTGGAGCCTCACATTCATAACCTGACTGAGCATTGGATAGTGCGCAAACACTTAGCGAGCCTTGTCTTGGAGTACGTTGGAGAGGCGATTCCATGTTCGCGAATGATGCAATTGCATTAACAAAGCTCATTCTCCGAATTAAATTCGAGAGATCCATTTGAAGCAGGCTGTGCACAGTGCAAGACTGAGCAGTTGTTTGAAAGCCTCAGTGCGCGTACGATTGCTCTGGTCCCGCACTGATGCGTGCAAGAGCAAGCTTATTAACTGATCTCAGCGAAGGATGGCCTGAAACGGTGGAAGCTTTCGCGCTACGCTGTCGGAGTGTAGCCTCAAGAACATGTGAATGCACACATACATGTATTGTGATTCTGGTCCATAAGTTGCATTCTCATGCGAGCACTTCCAGATCGATCAGCCAACATTCATAATGTGAAGCTTCTGTTTGTGCGTCTCTTTCTCTGCGCTGCTGCTACTCCAGCAGCAGTCATGAGAACCCGTTAGCTCTCAGTACTTGCTGCATCCAGTTCGGATCAATCATCCGAACCTTCGGTGCGGAGCCTCCCTTTGCACATCTCCCTGCTGGGCTCCGCCGCACTGCTGCGGCAGCAGCGAGGATGTGTGGGCTCTCAAGACTCATCGTGTTCACAACCTTCGTTCCAGGAAATTGCGAGCTTGTGTGAGATGACGGAGGAAGATGCAGCGTAGAGTGCAGTCGCAAATGCAGACTTCTCCATACGTTGTCAAGTGGCCTCGCAGCACGTGAAGGAAATGCCTCGATGTGCAGTGGCTGCTGCATCGACTTTCCGGAATCGATTGTAGGATAGGGTTATTGTCATCGGGCAGCGTACTTGCATTAGAGCAGTAAGCTTGCCACGTTGTTCAGCTTGCAACGGCAGCCCAAATGTTGTGACCTCTCTACCGTTCGCACAAGAATGGAGTCGAAGATCGTAACCTTGAGCCTAGAGCATTGCACTTGACTGGTATTGTGTATTGTTGGCTCACCCCCACTTTGACCTGAGAATGTCGGTACAAGAAGACGTTGTTAGATCCAGTGGTTTACCATGGTCGCCGCAAAGGGGAGAGCACACATGCCAGCAATCAAGAGCCATAAGTACGTTCTGTCTGATTGTAGCTGGCTCGCCAACAGGATTTGTCAAGAGTTGGTAATGTAGTTAATCAGTTAACTAAGTACGTTGCAGTTTGAACAAGACTGAATCAGTGCCTTGGCCTGATTCCAACAGGCTTCACAAAAAACCGTGGCCGAGATGCCATTTGTCATCAGACTTAAGAGCATGTAAGACATTCGGTGATAGGACAGAGCGATTTGAGTCGGTTTCTTGAACCACTGAGTAGCACCAGAGAAGCTGGTGCTAGCGACTTACGCATTGCGTAGCTTGCAAGTCGATGCATGTGCCGATACCGTGCTGCAAAGACTGCTGCTGTCGCATCGTACAATGACTGTGCTTGCTGCAAGTGATGTGGTAAGTGTCGCTCGCTTGAGTGAAGCGCAAGATGCGAGAGACAATAGCCACGAGAACTCTGAAAGACCAGTTGGCGAAGTTCTGCTTTGCTCTCAAAACACATTGCGTTCAATGATGGTACATACAGTCGAAAAGCAAGAAGGCCAGGTTCCAACGCAGTGCATTCACCGTATACGCCAGTGCAAAAGTGCCCATTCCCCAATTCCTCTATGGTGCATCATCCTGCGCAGCACAACGCGCATCTCAATCTTCTTCCTCCATATCATCTAACTCCTCATTGACTGCATCATCCGCCGCAACATTATCATTCCGTGAAACCCATTGCCATATCACATTCCCATGCTCTTCAACTTTTTGCTCAAGAGCAATGGCCATCTTGATAAGATCGGAGTTTGCAACAGGATCTCCCTTGTTGTTGAGCCAACCATTATCCTGCCACTTGTAAGACCACTGCGTCATGCAGTCATGCGCATAGCGAGAGTCGGTATGAATCTTGACCTCCAGGTATGTGTCCTCGTTCAACTCTTCCCTCTTCTCCAAGGCAATTTGCAGCGCCCTCACAATTCCGACCAGCTCGGCACGTTGGCTTGTTGGCGCGTGACGTGGGTTTAAGAGGCGTGTTTTGGTGGCTTTGTTTCGGCCCCATCTGTTACAATGAACGACAGCGGCCGCACCGTATGCGCCTTCATAGCCATTCCCTCTGCAGCCACCGTCTGTCCAGAGATGCATTTTGTAAACCATGGCTGCAGAGAGCGACTTCAAGAGAACTCAAGAGGTGAATTGGCCAGAAATTTGGGGAGGCGTCTGTGCTGCAAACCTGAGGACGCTATGTAAGTACAATGCAATGTCGTGAGCTGTACTGCTGAGTCGCAACGCTTTAGATGGTCGAAGTTGTCCATGATGAGCTGCGTAACTTATCTTCGGCTGATTGCGACCGCGAAGACGAAAGCTGATTTTGATTACGCGGCGAGGTAGCGAGCTAGTGTGCCTCCAGCTGGATATGAATTGCAAGTAGAGAACGTGAGAGATGCAGAGCATAAGTGTTTCCACGCCCCTTTTCAATTGAACAGCGGTGGCTGGTCAGCAATGCGGGGCTGGGCCAGAACCAATGAGACGCCGCGGCCAAGACTACAAGCTTAATCAAATGACTGCAGGCCGCTTACCACCCCAAGAAGCTAAATCTACATGAATTGTAGTGCTTGTATAGAGGTAGTCGCTAGGCAAAAGCTTCCCAGCCAAGGTTCTTAGATAGCTAGGCCTTGGAATCTACCTACGAGCGTGCGCGTTACAAGCTAAATGCTTTGTATTATACTCGCTAGCGGTTTGCAGGCGGAGCCGGACTCAGTGGCTAGCTATGGCCGGGCCAAGGCCAGGGCCAAGGGTCCTAGGCTCGCTTCCCGCCAATAGCGTCGGCCCCAGGGGCTGTTGGAAAGCGATAGGCTGTATCGGATACCAGGAGTACAATACTTAATAGTGGGCACAACTCGCTATTAAGAGATCTTTAGTAATTAGTCTATGCAATAAGAATGTAGTCTGCTTTACTTTACGCTTTCTAATAATTCTCTCGCTAGCGGAACGCTAGCCGTCACACACTAGGACTTGCAAACCTTTTAAAAGAATTAAGATTTTCGGTGCAAAAAGTGCGTGCACACGCGAGGGCGTGAAAAAAAATTTCAAAAAACCGCGTTTTGACCAAAAACGACACCCTGTAACGGTCGTTTGCCTTGCAATGGCCGTGGAACGGTGGGGTTCGCTTGGCAGGTAGTGACGAGCCTCGTGCGTGACTGTAGCGGGGCGCGGTACGTTGGCTTAGCTATAAAGGAAGTGCACAACTTATTTTGAGGAGCTCTGTTAGGGGTATTTAATAATAAATATATTAACCACTAAAAAGCAGATTTATCTAAAATGGAAAAAAGCGACATCTATATACCTAATAGATGCTTGCGATGCTTGCGCTGCTTGCGCTGCTCGCAGGTAATAACCCTGCGAGTACCGCGAAACCCATAAGCGGGCTATAGTTAATTTACTAATTAAACCAATCTAAGACCTATCCTTTATTGCTGAGCAGCCCTGTGCAGCCTAGGGCATAATAGTACCCCTCTTATGTTGCTCTTTTAAAAACCCTGAGTGCTCTTTAAGCATTCTTCAAATTTTTCTGAGGTTCTTAAGTATTATCTTTATGTAAGAAGTTCTTCTATTTAACCAAAAAGGAATTTTAGTCTTTTTTTAATATTTTCTTAACTTTTTATTTATCCTTAGTTATATAAGTCCACTTAGTCGCCAGTTTTATTATAGGCGCGACCTTCTTTAGCATTAAAATATGATATTTTAGAAAAAAATTTATTCCTAATAGGTCTAGTATTATAATTATATCCTTAATGTCTTTTACCAGGAAGGCCCTAATATATGGCTTTTTAAGCTTTCTATTTATTAAGTTTTTTGTATTTAGTAGCACCTGGTCCTTCTTATAAATATTGTAATCCTATCTATTCTTATCTTCTTATTTCTTTATTCTCTCTTATGCTTAGATTAGTCTGTGCCTTATTTTTATCTAAGCTTGCTATATGTTTTTTGCGAAATCCTTAGCTGTTGGTATGTTTATATTTTTTACTTTGAATTAGGCGGAAAACCCTATTTCTATTTCTTACAGAATAGCTTTT
The DNA here is from genome assembly GCA_032158265.1 of Bacidia rubella. Classification (NCBI taxonomy): domain Eukaryota; kingdom Fungi; phylum Ascomycota; class Lecanoromycetes; order Lecanorales; family Ramalinaceae; genus Bacidia; species Bacidia rubella. Next base: position 5,665 of record JAVTIF010000009.1, on the reverse strand, counting down.
ATATTTTTATTAAATAAGGAATTAATTGCCATTTGTGCTATTAGCAGAAGTTCGACCTAGTTTTCTTATTTATCTGAGCAAAAGATCCTTAAGTAGCTTTTTAAGGTTTGGTTTATTTGTTTAGTCTATTTATCTAACTGAGGATGAAACGCTATTAATATCCCGTTTTTTATTTTTAAAGCCTCCCTTAGTCCCCTTATAAAATAGGACATAAAGAGCTTATCTCTATTATTTATTATTTTCTCTAGAATGCCTTTATCCGTGAATACCTCTTCTAATAAAAGCCTTGCAAGCTGCAGAATATCTATTATAGTCCTATAGGGGATGAATTTTGCTTATTTAAAAAATTTATTTATTACTATAGCTATTATATTATATAAGATATTTATATCTAGATCGTATAATTCTAATAATCCTATAATAAAGTTTATTGTTATAGTAGTTTTTAGTTTGTTTAGTAGTTTGACCGGTTTTAGCAGTCCTTTCAGCTTTTATCTATCTTTTTTAGTTCTCTAATAATCTTCGCATTTTGCAAAGGTTTCCTCCATATCTTGTTTTAGGCCCTTTTAGTTATTTATTTCTTATGTTCTCTTATAAGTCTTCAGGACTCCTTAATATCCTGCTATTTTAGTTGTATAGTTATTTTTTATAATATCTTTATGCTTTTTTATTATATTAATATTCTTAAGTCCTTTTTCTGTTCTTTGCAATATTAGTTATATTTCTTGTTCTCTTTGTTTATAGTCAGGTTATCTACTTAAAGCATCTACTACTATATTGTCTATTCTAACGATATATTGAATAAAGAAGTTGAACCTTAATATTATATTTATTTATCAGCTCTGTTTCTGATTCAATTCTTTGCTATTAAGTAATAAAACTAAATTCTTATAGTCTATAAGTATTTTAACTGGGATAAATGTTCCTTCTATATATATCCTTTAGTGTTCTAATGATATTATAATAGCCAACATTTTTTTGTTTATTATAATATAGTTCACTTCTGCCAGTGATAATTTGCTCGAATAATAGGCGATAAGTCTCTTAGCTTGCGAAATATAAGCACTTATTGCCCTATCTAATGCATCAATATAAATCATAAATTCCCTCTCTGGATTGAACATTCTAAGAGCTTCTTCTGAAGCAAATGCATTTTTTAATTTGTTAAAGGCTAATTCCTTTTCTCTTATCCAGAGAAACTGCTATCTTTGCCTTAATATATCAAATAATAGCATTATTGTTCTTGTATAGTTTCTAACTATGTTTTGGTAAAATCCGGTAAATCCCAAGAAGGCTTGCAAGTTTTTAAGATTTTTCGGAACTAGATATTGATATATTGTATCTAGCTTGTCTGTTTGCATTAATATTCTTCCTAGGCTTATTATAAATCCTAGGAAGTTGACTTTTATTGTATAAAATGTTGATTTTTTATACTTTACTCTGAGTTTCTTTTCCCTGAATATTTCTAGTATTTTTGTAATATATTTCCTATGTTCTTCCTATGTTTTTGAGTATATTAGTACATTATTTGTATATGCAACCACGAATTTATCTAGGAACTGGTATAATGCTTTGTTTAAAATTCGTTATAGCATAGAAAGTGCGTTAGTAAGCTTAAAAGGCATTATATTATATTTAAATAAACTGAACTTAGTTTAGAATGCTATCTTTTATTTATTACCTTCCTTTATTTGAATTAAATTAAAGGCATTTTTTAAGTTTAGATATATAAAGAACTTAGCTTTCCTGAATTTGTCTCTAAGCTTATATAGCAGCGGCAGGGGATACTTGTTTTTCCTTATTAACTTGTTAATTCGCTTATAGTTTATATAAAGTTTAAGTGTTTTGTCTTTTTTTCTAATAAAAATAATTGATTATCTGATTGATAACTTAGACTCAGAAATGTATTTCCTCTTCAAATTCTTGTCTAGGTATTCTTTTAATATCTTTGATTCTTCTTTAGTTAAGCTATAAATCAGATTTGCCTTCAATTCTCTAGGGTTATTAATCAAAATCTTATGATTATTTTTAGTGTAATCTGGCAATAGCAACCTTCCTTTAGGTTCCTTTAGCATATCCTTGAAGTCTCTATATTCTTTAGGTACAGTTTTTATAGCTGCCGCCTCTTTCTTAATATAAATCCAAAATTTCCGGGTAAAACTACTGTTAGCTCCCTTTATTCTGACTGAATTCTTAAATATTTTAAGCAATTAGCTTTTTATATATACCTATATTAACTTTCAGTTAATATGTGGATTCCATTTTATAAACTATAATATACTAAGGTAAATATCTCTTAACCCTGGATAAATATTAAATTTCATTCTCTCCTTGTGCTTATTGCTTCTTATCTATATCTCCCTTGTTTCCCATTTAACTCTTAGTACTTTTCCTTGCATAATTAATCCCATATTATAAAGATTTATCTTCTTAATTAAAGGCATATTTATCCTTTTAGCATATTCCTAGGACATTATATATAAAGTAGCTCCTAAATTAAGCAAGGCCCTAGCAGGATTTCTATTGATATTAAGCGATATGAAAATCCATTTTTCTAATATCGCAAGTGGTTAAAATATAATAGTTGTTTGCTTTATAATAGCTATGGAACGGTAGGGTTCGTTTAGCAGGTAATAACAAGCCTTATATATAATTATAGCAGGGCGTAGTATATTGGCTTAGCTATAAAGGAAGTGTATAACTTATTTTAAAAAGCTCCATTAAAGGTATTTAATAATGAATATATTAACTACTGAGGAGCGGATTTATCTAAAGTAAAAAAGAGCGACATTTATATACCTAATAGGTGCTCACGATGCTCGCGCCGCTCGCGCTGCTTGCAGGTGGCAACCCTGCGAGCACTGCGAAACCCGCAAGCGGGCTGTGGTTGGTTTATTAACCGAACCAATCTAAGACCCGTCCTTTGTCGCCGAGCAGCCCTGTGTAGCCTGGGGCGTAACACACCCCCCCATATTGAAGCGGGGACCGAATCTGCGCGTGAGGAGGGCCTCCGCGAAGGTGGGGGTGGCTGCTAGGTGGGTGGGAAGTGGGTGGGAGGGTGATAATCCAATATTGCTATTGTTTATTTTGATATTTCTCGGACTGAAAAATAAGTCAATAAAAGCTGAAGCAGCGTTATAATGGCTAAAAAAAGAAGATTCTGAAGCTTAAATTGTAATCTATATAGTGTTTAATGTAAAAATAAAATTCTTAATAAATATTTATTATTTTTCGTTATAAATATATAATATTAATTTAAATGTATAAGCTAAATATTATAATAATATTTACAAAAGACTTATTCAATATTCAATATTATTAAGAATATCATGTATCTATTACTAAAAATGTAATTTTATTATCTAGAAAATTATTATAAGAGATAAAAGAATATTACAGAAGTATATAATAAGATAAATTTTTATAAATAGTTTTAACTGAATATATTTTCATTTTTATTATTAACTATAAATGTATTTGTTAAATTATGGATCAAATACCTAGATTGAATGATCGATCGTGCGTTCGCACTTTTGACTTTCAACAATATTTATAATAGTTAAATATATTTATTGAAAGTTAGAAGTATAAACATCCTAATAATTATCGATCCAGATGTTTAATCTATAACTTGAGAATACTAACTATCTCTCAGTTATTTTACAATATCTTAATAATAATATTAATGATTTTACTAGAAATAGACTTGAATTAAGAATGTTATAGTTTTTATACATAGAATACTTCTAGTAAACTGCAATGTTCTTTATGAAACTTCAATAATATAGAGTTCTCAATGTTCAACAATGTTGACTTTCTTCGGGAGGAGAATTCAGGCCCTTTAAGTGTATATATAAATTTGAATTTACAGTAGTTGAAACTTAGTTGCTTTAGCTGCAGCCGGCTTGCCCGGCGCTCGCTCCTGCGCCGGGTAGCTAGTGTGAAGTCTAGCAATATATTCCTTCTGCGCCGGGTAGGAGATGTGAATTGAGTGGAGAAACTCCACATCTCCTACCCGGCGCAGAGAATGAGTAAGATAGAATGTCTTGCCCGGCGCAGTTACCCGGCGAAGCTATCTAACAATCAAATGGAAGATAAAAAGTGCAGCTGCCCGGCGAGGTTGCCCGGCGCTCAGGAGAGAGAGAGGCGCTCAGATGTAATAAAGCTACCCGGCGAGAAGGATCAAAAACTTGAATATATGGGTTTGAATCTAAAAAAATGTAATTTCTATAAGAAAAAACCGGAGAAAGAACTAAAAGGCCGGGGCAGCTGGAGGGCCCCGCCGACGACGGCTGCATGATATAGCGTTAGATACGGAGCCCTCCCGAGATTTTCTGTCGATTTTTTTGCGCCGGGCAACTGATCTGGTTACCCGGCGCCCGTTCAGCGTGCGCCGGGTAGCTGCCCGGCTCTGAGGGGCTGACCGCCGGGCAAGAGATGTGCGTGCCCGGCGAGCTGCCCGGCGCAGGAAAGCGGGTTTCAGCGGGTGCCCGGCGCTGAAAAGTTGAGTGCCGGGCAGCTAATGTGCACAATGCTTGAGTGCCGGGCATGCTTCACATTTGCTGCCCGGCGCGGAATCCGAGGTAGAAATTATCTTAGAAAAAGCGAAGTATAAGGGAAAATCTACTTGTATCTAATAGGCCTTTGAATGTATAGCATAAGAGAGAGAGGAGAAACTGCAAAAATAAGGAATAGAAGTGGGAAAGGAAAACATTTTTATACCAAAGTACTGTTCATTTTTGCTTAACCTGAGCGCCGGGCACGTATATATAGGGGCTTGCATTTCAACAGACTGTTAACTCCACATTAAATGCCCGGCATTCAATCTTAATGATGACAAGAATCTTAAAACACTGCGTCGCAGAAATGGAAGCAACACCAGCAAAAACTACAGCGAGAGATCGCGGCAGCTGTACATTGAGCCTACAAACGAACTTGCGACGAAACAACCCGAGCGATTACGCCCGCACCTGCCACGTGCTTTAAGCACTCAGTAACATGAACACCCACCACCTACTGGGGCTGCTCGCCCCCTACTCGGCGGAAGTACTCTTTCCTAACTTCTTGAGAGATTCAACATCCTCTCACAGCTGTTGCCCGCTTCTCGATTCGAGAGCAACCTTTTTGATGGGTATTTTGGCGTGGGACTTTGATTTCCACTCGTAGTTTGTATTGGCGTTGGGTAGCAACTGTATTTCCTCAGCACGAGTAGGACGTTAGCCCCCCGCTGTAAGCAGTTTAGGCTCTTACTCAGGAGCGGTGGCTAGCGAGAGCACGCTAGACTTTGATTGGATGGCCTGTCATAGCTTTATAACTGGCCTTCGGCCGGTTCTATATTCTAGGAATCAATCAATCATAGGCTCAAGGTCTGTCTTAAGGCAAGCGGTTCACCGGTCCAGACACTTCGGTTGCAGGCTGAGAGGAGCTCAGCCGGCCGCGGCCGGGGGATCACTACAATCCCCACCGCACGAAAATGTTAGAAACACAGGTAGACCACCCTCGGAGCACCCCCTCCCCCCGACCCCACAAGGAGGCCGGGGGATGGGGATGAAGCTTCCAACAGGCTCCACGACCCTCCCGGGAAGAATCCCGGGATATTGGTAGGTTTTGTTTCACGTTGGAATTGAAAAGGCTGATTCAGGAGGTGGAGCGGGCCCTTCGACCC